>CAWUFW010002409.1:115000-820448 GCA_963921515.1 Calotriton arnoldi
ATTATTACATGAAAGTAGAATTGGTTTGTAGGAGTAGGTACCCCTACGGGGTGCACCTGAACAGGTAAAAGAATTACATAAGATCAAAGTTCCACTTCTATAAAACACAACACTGCTGCACCCAAGAATCAATTTTGCATAATCAAACGGGTCAGAGTGATTAGGTCGACGACTTTTTGATCCACTAAATATGTGGGATCATCAGCAGGGCAATACAGTGTTTGCCTGGATACATAAAACAATATGGAAGCAAGTTTAATCAAAATAAGAACCTGTAAAAGCAAGGGGAGGGGTGGGGGTAAGAGGAAAAACAGAAACAAAAAGAAAGTGAGAAAAAGAACGAGAAAAGAAGAAGAAAAAATAGTTAATTGAATTGTAGTTTAAGTCTGAGAATTCTGCACTAAGTGAGAGATCCATGCAAAAAGGTCTCTGTTTCTGTGGTCAATTGTGACGGAAACATGCGGAAAGTCATGTATGGTGCCTATCAAGGTGGTATCATGTTCATTATAGTATGACATATATACATATATGCAATGCTCCCTGCCAACTGAACAACTTGTTAGTGAAGTTCTCAATTATAAGTGAGTCACATGCAGGCTGCTGAATAACAGACGTGATAAACACATCAACCGTAGGAGATACATAAGGATAATTGGATCACAAGGCTGCTCCAATAGCTAATCAGAGCACTTCAACCAAGTGTCTTCACATCCACTTAATACATTCCCAGATGAGGAAATAATAGGGGCACTGTCAGAAAAAATCAGGTATTACATGCAAATATGGCCAGCCTTTATATTTAGCGTCTCCCTAATAAACCTGCATACCTAACGCTAATCGATCTAGCATAGAATGTTGGGTGAAAACCTGATGAAAGTAACACAAGAGGCGGACCGTTGACCGATGCCAGATGGTTGGATACTTTTTTGTCCTGAAACTTTGAACAGGAGGCCAGCCAACTAGTCCTTGGAGTCACTCTGGTGGTCCTGGGTTCAAGATGCACATCAAGTCCTTTCACTCAGGCAGCAGGGTAGCAGAGTGGCAGTCCTTCTTACACAGCAGTGCAGCAGTCCTTCCACAGGTCCAGAGGCGTACTGAAGAGTTGGGTCTGAGGGTTCATTATTTATGCCTACTACCTACTTTGAAGTAGGAGAAGGTTCTGGAGAAAATCACAAGTTCAAGCCGACCACAACGAATTGTGATCGGATACAGTGATCAGGTTAGTCCAGCTGAAAAGTTACCTTTTCAGTCCAGGGCAAAGAGTCCTGTTCGCAGTGGAGGGGGCTCTAAGGAGCAGGAAAGCATTGCGGACGGTCGTCAATGTGGGGCAAAAAGCAGGCCTGGCATTGTAGATGGCCATTGCTGTAGCACAAAGATCCTGTTGTCATTGCGTACGGTCAGGCTGGAGCTACACGGTAGTGCTCCCCGTGATTGGTCGATGCTGTAGCGTTAAGAGTCAGTTTGATAGAACTTCACGTTAGCAGGCAGTATGAGCGACAAGGTTTTGGCACCAATGGGCCCATTTGCGGTCACAAAGAGCCCAAAATCTTCCATTCTACTCCACTGAGGCCATACCAAGAGTCTGGGACATGAGAGGCACCACTTAGGGGTCAGGGGCTGGCTCCAATTGGATCTGGGTGCTGGTTGAGGTGTTTGGGAGCCTGCTATGTCCCTGTGGCTCTGAACAGGAGGCCAGCAGACTCGCCCTTAAAGTCACTCTGGGAGTCAAGGGTTCAGGTACAGGTCCAATCCCTCTGTCTCAGGCAGGAGGGGAGCAGGGCAGTAGGGAAGCAGCAGTCCAGCAAGGCAGTTGTCTTGTAGAGTGGCAGCCCTTTCAGCAGCACAGTAGTTCTTCTTCCTGGCAGAGTCTTCCACAGGTCCAGAAGTGTACTGAAGAGTTGGTGTCTGAGGTCCAATATTTATACCAGGGACCTCCTTTTAAGTGGGAGAAGCTTCTATAGGTTTCCCTTTGAAGTGTACAGGTTTCCTGCTTCCCCTGCCCTGGCTCCAGGGTAACTGCAGGGGGAGTGCAGCCCTTTTTTGTGGACGCAGGACACATCCTATTCAAGTGTAATGAGGGCGAACTCAGCTCCTCCCTCCCATCCTGCCTGTGATCGCCCATCCTGGCACACCTAAGCTCTCTATTGTGTGTGGCTGTCTAGGAGGAATACACAAATCCCAACTGTCAGCTACACCCAGTCATGTGACCCAGAGACAGGCTGCAGGCACTAAATGGCTAAGGCAGGAAGATGCCAACTTTCTAAATGTACAGTAACAAGCTACAGGAGGTAGCTCATAAACCCGGTAGAGACCAGGGTAATGGTGTGTAACATACAATAGTGTCTCAGAGGGTATTATTTGTCAGGCAATTACTATGGGAGATTGCCTGACAAATAATACCCTCTGAGACACTGTTGTATGTTACAACTTTCTAAATGTGGCATTTTCATAATTGTAACTAAAAGTACGACTTTACCATAAGAGAGGACTTTTCAGTACAATTCCAAAGACACCAAACATGAACTGGTTACCTGTTCCCATTTGGAAGTTACAGTTTATTCAATGTAATAAGGTAACTCAAATGTTATCCTATGGTACTGGTAGGCCTTGCAGCAGTGAAAAATTAACATAAGAGTTTTTCACTACCAGGACATGTAAAACTTAAAAGGACATGTCCTACTTTTTAAATACAGTGCACCATGTCCTCTTGGCTGTCCAGGACCTACCCTAGTGGTGACTTATATGCATTAAAAAGGAAAGTTTGAGCCTGGAAAAAGGCTTATTTTGCCAAGTTGAAAAGGCAGTTTGAAACTGCACACACAGGCTGCAATGGCATGCGTGGGACATGTTTAAAGGGCTACTTAAGTGGGGGGGCACAATAAGTGCTGCATGTCCACTAGCAGCATTTAATTTGCAGGCACTGGCTACATGCACTACCACGTTACTAGGGCCTTACAAGTAAATTAAATGTGCCAATTGGGTATGAGCCAATTCCATGATGTTTAGAGGAGAGAGCACATGCACTTCAGCATTGGTTAGCAGTGGTAAAGTGCAAAGAGTCCTAAGGCCAGCAAAAACAAATTCAGCAAAAAGTGAACAGTAAAGTCAAAAAGTTTGGGGGTGGGAGGGCCAGGTCCAACACAAACCCTTTGTGAGTGTGCTCAGGCAAAGCAGTTGTGATGTGCAAGTGTGGTTGGTGATAGCTCCCCCCTTATCAAGTCAGAGATGGCCCATCCTGCCAACACCTATTTTCCCTTTTTCTCACACCCTGGGAGCAATACACAAAGACCAACTGCCAGCTACACATAGTCATGTGACCCAGGATACAGGCTACAGGCACCAAATGGTTATGGCAAGAAAACGGCACCTTTCGAAGAGTGGCATTTTCAGACTTGTGATTTAAAATCCTACATTACCATTAAAGAGGGCTTTAAATTACAATTCCATAGACACCAAACTTGATCTTACTATCTGCTCCCAGTTGAAAGTTACCAGTTATTGAATGTAATAAGAAAACCCAATGTTATCATATGGGAGAAGTAGGCTTCACAGTAGTGAAAACGAATTTAGGAGGTTTTCACCACCAGGACATGTAAAATGGAAAAGTCAATGTCTAACTTCTTAAATACATTTCACCCTGCCTTCAAAGTCTGTTAGGGCCTACTCTAGGGGTTACTTATATGTATTGAAAAGTGATGTTTGGACCTGGCAAGAGATGCATCTAGCCAGGTTGAAGTGGTAGTTTAAACTGCACACACAGGCTGCAGTGGCAGGCCTGAGATATGTTTAAAGGGTTACTGAAGTGGGTGGCACAATAAGTGCTGCAGGCACATTAGTAGCATTTAATTTACAGGCCCTGGGTACACATAGTACCACTTTACTAGGAACTTACAAGTAAATTAAATGTGCCAATTGGGTGTAAGCCAATTCCAGCATGTTTAGAGGAGAGGGCACAAGCACTTTAGTACTGTTTTTTTTTTTTAAATTGTTATTGGCATTTAAGCAAATTACATAGGAGTCAGTATACATATATAAATGCTATGCATCATGTTATAGCCATTAATTAAATCGCAACAACCATAACAACAAAAAACAAAGGAAGCAACACAGCTTGATCACATGTTGGAATCATATATCATGGTACACTCTGATATATCATATCGTTATTATTGCAGAGCACATTTTTAAAAGCATTGCAGAATGTAATGAGCCTAGGTGAAATGAACAGAAGTATTGACTCAGCATACATGTTTTTGGGGTTACTAATTATCCGCTAGTCGGGTGCTATGATCCGATTCGTGGATGGATGGTGCAGTGTGTTCATGGGCTGACTTATAGGCCGACAGCCAGGTCAAGAAGGGTTCCCATATATCTCTGGGCCTCGATGCCAGCGGCAGTAATTCCCAATATGTATTCAGTTGTTCCTGACACAATGTGACGTCTAAGATCCATGTCATAATGGCGAGAGTGGTTCGTTTGCCCCAGTGCATTGCGACTCTGCGTTTCGCTAGAAGTAGAAGCATGGCCAGTAACTTACGGCACCCGACTGGGGCCTCTCTGACATATCCCAAGATTCCGACTTTGGATGATGGGGGTATATTGACCTCCAGAATTTCACTTATTTTACAAAACACCTCCCTCCAGAATTTCTCCATAAGTGGACAGCTCCAGGCCTGAGGAACGAAGCCTGAGGGGCCTTGCATCTCCAACAGTCTGCATCCGAGCAGACTCCCATGCGTTTAAGTTGCATGGAAGTCCTATAAATGCGGTGTAAGTACTTAAAGTGTATAAGGTGTAATTTGTAATTAGGTGAAAGCATCTCTAGTTGGCTACAGCAGAACTGCCATTGATCATCTGTCATAGGTTCCTCCAATTCAGAATTCCATCCCATCAGGGCTTTTGGCTGTACCACCAGGGATGTACGCTGCATGGAGTTGTATAGTCTAGTGATAAGCTTACTGGGGAATGAATTGGAGAGCATTAATTCTAAGGCCTGGAGAGTGTCTGGAGGGGACGGGAAAGTAACATGTAATTTGTGACATGTGCCTCTGATACTATAATATAAAAATAAATCAGAAAATCTGGAGCTCGCGTCGGGATCAGTTGTGGGAGGGTTTATAAAGGTATCATTAGGGTACAGATCAGCAAATGTGTTTATGTAAGAATCTCACCTGAGTTTCCACAGGAACGCCACGGAACTTGAAGCTAGGTCCACAACTTCTCCCTATCACCGATTGCGCCTGACTACGTCTAGGCTACAATGGTAACCAGGGGAAGAAGGGAAACAAAACAAGGAAAGAAGGGGAAGAGATCCCTCGTCGCCACCCAGGAGCCACAGGTGTCGTCAAAGCAAAATAAAAGGCTGCAGATAGGAGAGAATCAGTAAATACATTAGGTGATAGAACAACTCTCTCTTATGTGTGAATCTTTGTTATTTTCTTTCCTCTACCTTGTTATTCCCTTCTTCTTTTATTGGTGAAACAGGAATACAATATAGTGTGAAACATATGTCTGGTGCTGGAAGAAACAATAATACATTTTTTAATAAAGGGGAAATCAAGAGATCAGAAACCACTGTAATAGGTAAGTATAGTTATGCCCACCTATGAATCAGACGTAGCTTGTCATAATTTGTAACCATCTGTCACGACAGGATTCAATAATGAACAAAAGGTAACCTTAACTACAGGTATTTGCACCCTCTCTCTCTCTCTAGTGGCCCCAAGAAACGGGTTGGAGCGGATGCCCACAATGCCCCGAGCACCGATGCAGGTAAACGAGAGGTAAGTGCCAATAAACAAGAAACTTAAAAGTGCAGCGCGTAGCGCTGTTAACGTAACCACATTAAACCAGCTGTGGTCTTTTTCTTTTCTTTTCTTCTATGCAGATATCAGGAGACTTTCACAAGGGATGAGGTGCAAGAAGCGTAACATAGCATTTATAGAAAGCGGTGGTAAGACCATCCAAACCAGGGGGCCTTGTCAGCTGGGAGACTGTTTATCACTTGCACGATGTCATCAATGGTAAAAGGCTCATCTAGATATTCCCGATGTGTATTACTGAGCCAGAGTAGTTCCAGTGAGTTTAGATATTTTGTAAGTTCGCTATCTATGTGGGAAGACGTAGATGTATATAATGAGGTGTAAAATTCTGTAAAGTGATCGTGTATCTCCTGTGGGCCTCTGATTGGATTATCATCCTTGTCAAGAATTTCTGTTATATAAGAAGAGCTATGTGAGGGTCTGAGAATATTGGCAAACGTTTTGCCTGGACGGTCGCCTTCCCCATATCGTCTAGCTGTGGCATATTTCCCCAGGAACTTAACTTCCCTGTCTGCCTCTTCCTCAAATTCTGAAATTTTCCCACGTATAGGTGCTAGATATGATGGGTCGTTAGTATCAAAAAATGTTGAGCTCCATATCCCTGATGGTAGATTCTAACTTTTGTATGGTGTGTCGTATGGCTTTTTAAAACTCGGCTTGTCGAGCAATGCATTTCCCGCTGATTACAACCTTAAAGGCCTCCCAGAGTGTAGAGGGGGATGATACCGAGCCTTGGTTTTAAGAAAAATACTCTACAATATCACCTCGGATTTCTTCCCGGAATGCCGCATCCAGCAAAGCATGGGGAGGTAGTCTCCACACAAATTCACGCCAAATTGCCGTAGGGAATGTCACTTTAAGGGAGCATGGGGCATGGTCAGATAAGGTTCTTGGTAAATGACTGGCTTCTACAGTCCATGTCGCTACATCACTCGTCACTATCCAGCGGTCTAGCCTGGACCAGGACTTGTGTTGTGCCGAGATACAGGTTCCCTCTCTTCTCTGTGGGTTCCAGTGCCTCCAGACGTCTACTAGTTGGTTATCTGATATAATTGTGTTGAGTGCGTGGCATGAATGGGGGTGAAGGGTGCGCGCAGAGCCCATTCTATCCATATCATCGCATAAGATGGCATTGAAGTCACCTTCCCATACGATAGTGTCACAGCCAAGCGTGATCACCTTAGCCCAAATATCACAAAAGAAATCAGGATTGTCTACATTTGGCCCATAAATTGCCGTCATGACTATCTTCGTTCCGCCCAGTGTGCCCTTTAATGTAATATATCTTCCCTCAGTGTCAATTTGGGAATGTGTCATTGTCCAGTCTACCCCTCTACGTATTAAAATTGCAACACCCCTCGCATAATTCGAATAGATGGAGGAGTGAATTTCACCCCAGCGTTTATGTTTTAATTTATTTAAGTCGGTGGAATTTAAGTGTGTTTCTTGGAGGAAACATATGTCCACATTTTGTCTGGCGAGGTAGGCTTGAATGAGTCGTGCCTTTCTGTGGTTATTTAAACCCCTAATATTCCAAGATAGAAATGTGTAGGTCGTCATCTCAACTAATTTGGAGCCAGGATATGTAACCGACGCGGATCTGTCGAGGTGGCGATAAGGGTTTGACCTGCATGCTGATTATAGCTAAGTTTATGCTAAGAGAACTTACATTTTGCTGAGTGTGCTCAATATCTGCATTAATGTGTGATATTGTCACAGTTTCTATGTAGTGCTATCTGTTTTCTTCCGAGGAGAACAATAACAACCCACTAACTTCCCCTCCCCTCTCCACCCACACCAACCCCCAATTAGGTCGTGCAATTGAACCCGCCCACCCCCCAATACAACAAATAGTACAATTAATATTTGTACAGTCCCAAGGGAGATCTCCCGGGGGCATGGGGTCACCGGCGAACTACCCTACCATGAGGACGGGTGGCCGAACCATAAGTCAGTGACTATAGGGTGAGTTTTCCCCCAGTTCATGCATGGTTATGCCTAACAGTACAAGGGGATATTAACCTTGGACCTCTCCCCCGCATCACCAGTACCTTACTGTGGCCCATATATTAGTTTGCAGGAGTAACTTGGGCGAATCAGATGAGTTCACAGAGTTCAGTCATTGTCGCTGAGGGTAGTTTCAGATGCGTTTCGACCAGTTTGGGACATGGTACTTTGTTTCTGCCTGCCAATATGCCTGGCGAATTTGAGGGCTGACTTTGCATCGGTGAAATAGTGTGTTATTCCTTCATGTGTAACTTTCAACTTTGCTGGATAGAAAAGTGCATAGGATGTACCGGACTGTTGTAGAAGACGTTTTGCGGGACCAAACTCGCATCTGTCTGCTTGCACTGTGGGTGTAAAATCTGGGAGAAGGATATATTATTTCCTTGATGATTAATAACGCCCTTCTCTCTAGCTTTCTGCAGGATTACATCTCTGTCTCAATAGTTTAGCAGACGCGCAACAATGGGTCTGGGGGTGGCGCCTACCTCAGGTCTGGGAGCCCAGGTCCGATGCGCTCTTTCTACTATGAACACAGTAGATAGGTCTTGTCCAAACAGTTCACGCAGGAGTTCCTCAACAAATGTTTCCATTTTAGAGATGGCGGTGGTCTCCGGTATGCCAGTGATGCGAATGTTGTTCCTCCTTGAGCGGGCCTCTAAATCTTCATTTTTGGCTTTTATAATGTTTAAAACCTTCTCCATTTGCAATAAATGTTCCTTCGACTCCACTTGATAGTCATGAGCATCAGACATCCTATTTTCTAGTTGGTCTATGCGGGTTTCGTGAGTGTCCACACGTTTCCGCACTTGGTCAAGTTGGGCGGTGAGCTTATCAAGTTTAGTATCAATCACTTTAAGACTGGTCTTTAAGTCCATCAAAATGCTCTGCAAATCGTCATCTTGCCTGTCTGGCCCTTCACTAGAGGCTGACTCTGTGTCATGTTCAGCTCCAGTGTCTGCGTTACGTGTAAGTCTTTTGTTTTCAAACGATAGTTTAATTTGCTTAACGTCGTTTTTCCCCATTTTTCCCTTTTGAGATGAGGGTTCGTGTTCCTACACGTTTGTACTGTATTTCGGAACTATTTCACAGCAATTTATATCAATGGCGTAACCACACCTAGCGTGCTGGTACCTTACAGCTATCCACGGTTCTAAGAATTCTCGGTTTGATCAGTTACGGGATTTTTGCACCTACAGATATCGGACTTATCAATATAATCTCATTAAGAGACGCTCACCCCTCCTCCAGAGGGTCTGATTATCCATGCAGTTCAATTACAGTTGCGTTGGTGTGTACGAGTCATGCTTTGTACTGATAGGGCATTGGCAATGCGTTTCCTGTTGTCTGTTAATGGTGTTGATGCCCCTCCAAGCCGGCAACCAGTCCCCTCCAGCCCACAGGACCGGTACTCTACCGCATTATTGCAGTGTCAGCATATGCGACGTGTCCGTTTGTGGCCCCGGGAGTTATGCAGAAGATGGTGTATTAAGTTTAAGCGGCCAGTCCTGTATTAACGTAAGGGGAAGCAGCCCGCAAGGCTTTGTTGCATCAAATTAAATTTTAATTTCACTTCTCCCGAGAAGCACAGCGCTCGCTGCTCAGGCTTCGGGCCTCTTGGTGAGACCAGCAGGAATCGTGTTAAAATGGCACCAGACCTTCAAATTTGGCTCTCCTACCTCTTTTGGTGATGCGGCTGTGCTTCGCAGTTCCCCCGGGCCGCTCAATCCTTGTAATCGGGGGCAGCCCCCGGCCGCTTCCGTACCTAGGGTTAATGCTGACGGGGGTCCCCAATTCGCCCAGCCTTCTCCGGCAGGGATTTCCCGCTGGAGTCGTACTTAATGCAGGCGCCAGTTGTCTACTCGTGGTGAGTCGCGTCTTGTGGAGAGGTTACGCCAGCGAGTCTGGGTGTCTCCACAGCGGGCCCCGCATACATGCTGCTGCCGACACACGGCTCAGGACGGTGGTCTCCAGCTCTTCGACCCAGCCAGTGCGCACAGTGCCTGTCTCGTTCTCCACCACCAGGGAGGCCGCTGCAACGGGCCTCGATAGGCCCGATTTCACTCGGTCGCCACAATCGATCTTTCACATCCTCTACAGCTCCAATTTTTGCAGGAACGGGGTCTGGTCTCGGCCTCCAGTGATGACGCTTGTCTCCGCTTAGAGACCGACCTCTATAGCCAGGATAAATGTCAGATTGCGCGTTCGGCCGGCAGAGCCCGCTTAGTATGCGGCCATCTTGCTGCTCAGCTGAGCCACACCCCCAGCACTTTAGTACTGGTTAGCAGTGCTAACGTGTGCAGAGTCCTAAAACCAACAAAAACAAATTCAGAAAACAGGAGGCTGAAGGCAAAAAGTTGTGGAATGACACTAAAAAAAAAGGCCAAGTCAAACAGTCCGAATGTAGAAAACTTGACCGGACGAAGGTATCAAAACTATCTGGCCGTTGAGAGAACTTTCCTGGGCGTGAAGTTTGAATTTTCCAGCTCAAAGCTTTTCCCGCCTACTCCAGCAGCTTCACCGGGACCTCATCCAATGCCTGTCTGATGTAATGAAGCCCTTCTCAGATACAGCCTGCTATCTTGCCCCCACTGAAGGACTGTGACTTTCAAGACTAAGGGCCTGATTTAGAGTTTGGCAGACCGGTTACTCCATCAGAACTATGACAGATATTCTGTCTGTTGTATTAACTTGTAATAGAACAGACAGGCTATTTTGCATTATATCCAATGATATATGGCATACAGGATGTATGTCACAGTTGCGATGAGGTAAGCCGTCCACCGACCTCTAAATACTGTTCTAAGTCAGAATGTAAAATTCCCAACCGGGTCCAAATTGGTTGGTACATCCGGCACTCGTTCCGTCACGGTTAGCCTGAAATCCTGCCAGGGCCCAGTCTACTGCAACCAGTTGACCTGCATTGGTGCTTAAAACTTTTTGGCTCTATTATTATTTAAAACTTTAAAAATTCACATCTTCAGTATCCCTTATTAGATTTTTTTCTCATTTTGGTGATATTTTGCTTATTAAAGGATTCTCTATTTGTTTAAATTGAAGTCAGATTTTTATTGTGTGCTGTTTTTGACTTTTTAATTGTTTGACAATTCAAAACGCTTGACACTATTTGTTAAGTTAAGTGGGTCTGGTCTAAGCCATTGCTACCTTTAGCTGAGCTCAGGTTTAAATGCCCAAAACATTTACTGGACCTAACATGATAGTGACATTATTACTTGTGCTACACTCCCATCCACCACAACTAATAATCCACTTTCTCACAAACACATTTTACAGTATTTTGTTCCTTATGCAAATATTGCAATAGGACATAATACGGAGAAGTTCTACCTGCAGAAGGCCAGAAATGTAAGGAGTCGATGTGGAACCATTTCTAAATATACAGAAAATATTTGTAGCTTATGAAACATTGTAAGTGTGAATATACATTCAAACAAAAAATACTGGTTCATGAATAAGCCATTTATTTAAAATAAATCAAGCTACATTTTTATTTTATTTTTACTTGTTAAAAAATGGACGCGTGATCTCTCTTCAACGTGACTACCGACTTCCACGTTTAAAAAGTAGACAAACTGTAGTTTCATCGTTAATTATTATGCAAACACAGGAAAAAATAGTATGAAATCAGTTTTCTCCATGTGCTGCCCTGGTGGAAAATCTTTAAGTTTTGGGCCTGGAGAGGACCTAACTGGTGTTCAGTGGAGGTTGTGCCAAATGAGGAAAGTTACTTTTGCAATTCAACTTTGAACTAGAGAAATGTATCTTACGTAGGAGCTGGTCAAAGTGTTATGTTCATCTCTGCAATGCTCACTATGAACATGTTTGTACATAAACAATGCACTCAAGGCAGGAGCAAACACTCCAAGATAGAGGATAGGTCCTTTAATAGATGCAGTGAGTGCAACTGGTTGCTCCTTTTGTGAGCTTTAAAAATATTTGTTGCAGTCGCTGGTGCTCTGACAAAGTAGCTGGCTTTGCAATCTCTGATATCCATTTCTGCCTTATCAAGAGGTGTATACAAGTATAGGAGAAAAGCTCATGGTAACATTTTTACTGTCATTCATTTTCAAATATTCCTTCAGGCAGTCAAAGGCAATCAAAGCCATTTGCAAAAATTACCAATATGTGGAATTACTGCCACAAAATCTGGTAATTTCAAGAACAGTTCTAATGCGGCAAAGCAAGAGAATGTCTGGTAACAGCACCACTGGTATTCTAGCATGCTCAAAGGGAGGGGGTTAGAGATTTTTTTGGTAAAGTTCATTTTATTATCAATAATTCATATGTGGTAGCTAACACTTTATTTTACTTTAGCAATTATTTTCTTTGTCTGCATGATCCACTAGGACAAGATCAGCGCCCTCATCTGCTTCATGATCATGAGGCTTCAGGACCATCACTCGCTTGTGGACTAAAAAATGTTGATCTGATTAGGAGTGGAGTGGAACTGGAAAATTCACATACGTATGGGGAAGTGCAAAGGAGGAGAATGCACAAGTGGAATTTCTTACAGAAAATCAATTTTCCCTTCTGGATTTTCCTCTGGAATTAACACTCATGGAATTACTTCTGCCACATTCTATCGTAATGGCAATAATTCCATTCAAAGAAGCACACGTAAGGTATTTAAGCCACATCAAAGTAACATTAAATTCAGAAAGCAAAACAATAAATCTACCAAACCAACACATGAACGTAAAATAGCACAAAATCATAATACTTTATGAAAGTTTAAAAGTAAAAAATTGCCAAGAAAACACTAGGGGCATCATTACGATGATGGTTGGACTCTCGTCCGACTGGCACCGTAGCGGAAGCAGGACCGCCCGACAAGGAGTCGTCATTCCCACTGCCTTCACGGCAGTTGCTAAGTGTATTTTTTCCATTGCGGCTTGTGCTGCAGGCTGTAGCACAAGTTGCAATAGAAAATGTACACTTTAAAAACATCCCTGCAACGTGGGGCAGGCACTGCATGGTGCCTGCCACACGGTGCAGGGATGTTTAGGGGGGCACTGTAGGTTCCCCCAAAGTCCCATAGCAGAGGGCCAAGGGGAAGGGGGCCCACTAGGGGCCCGCAAAGTCACTTTCCACCTGCCTTTTCATGGCGGGCGAACAGCCATGAAAGCTCACACGGAAAGGGACATTGTAATCCCTACGGCAGTTTCTGAGCAGGAACAGCCCCCATTGTAGGGATTACTGACCCTCCAACAGTCGGACAGGCTCCTTGAGCCCATCGGACAGCGTCGGACTGTCCCTCCACCTGCTGCCTCTGACAGCACACATTGTAATGCATCGGTCAGACAGCAGCAGCAGATGGCTGTAGAACCGCATCCGATTAGCCGTCGGATGCAGTCCGACCGCCATCCGAATGACCAGCTAAGTGCCAATGTGAGTATATGGACACAGGTGCGGGGATCCTTGGTGCTATTCCAGGCTGGGCACGATGGAGCGCAGGCAGTATAAAGTTCAGTGGTTCAAATCGGTCAACAGTTTTACCTTCCGACTTAGAAGATTTTATGTATAGATGGTCCAGCTAGTGAGAGTCTCTTAAAGCCATATAGAATCAATCCAGGGTCCCACTGAAGTCTTCAGTTTTGGTGCTATAAGTGAGCTAAACTTGAAAACTACAGCAGCCAAGCCACTGGGGTAACTTTGCTACCATGTCCCATTCTCAAGTTCATCTTTTCAGAAGCCAAAATCTCCACTGAGGCAAAGCCAAGAGTCACAGCTAGGAAGGCCTTCTGGGTCCATTAGCAGTTGTGTACGAATTTAAAATAAGTGAACTTGAGTATACCTCCCTCAGGCTGCTATGTTTCAGGACTAAGCAAGAGCCAATGTCCATCACTCTTCTGTGATTTCCAGGATAAATAGGAATGCTTGAAGATGAAGACATTCTAGGAGTATGAAACAATACCCTTGCTTTGTCTGCTTTTATCAAAATGAGCCAGAATTGGTGAGGCAGATAGGATGTAAGGTGTAGCATCCAAGAGACGCTTCAGACAGTGTAGGAATAGTTGATATAGCCAAAATTGAGAGCAGTGAAGCTGACATTCTGTTTGCAGGCCCACAAAAATCTTGAATGTGACATACAAAATCAGCTAACTTCAATAGACCATTCTGGCCAATGGAAAGGCTTCCACTCAATTTAGAAACATGATTTTTTTCAAATCAGAGTCCATGATGGGCACTGTGCAGATACTGAGTTATTTGTGAGCAGTAGACCAGTAATTATTTAGTGCATGAATCACTGGGTCAATATATTTCAATGGTGGGTCCTTCAAATAGTACATGATGCTCATACTCTCAGGATTCTTGAGAGAACAACTCTCAAATTCAGTCCATATGGGGAACGGAGATGATGAAGGGCTGAGCTGGATCAGTTGCGAAATCTGCTGATCGAGGTATTACATCTCCAGACTGGGCATGAGGATTCCACCCAACATAGTGGTGGCTTTGGGCCAGACCACAAAAAAGCCTAATTTGATTAGCAATGTCTTGAAGCACCTTTTAAGGTACTGGCTGCATTCCATGGGCATAGTTATATGTGGTTACCATCACCATCTGAACTGTTTACTCCCTACACCGTACAGATAGAATTGATTTGATCCATATGTTAAGGTCACCTTAAACTCATATGTGGCCATCAGGGGTTCCAAGTTGGCTGGTACCATCTATTAAAGGTCCATATTCACTGATATACCCAGATATATGAGATTTGTCGGTGTCCATTTGAATCTATAAATGTCTGCTATAACTGGTGAGTGTGTCTGAATGATGGCAAAACCTCAATCTTTGCCCAGTTATTTTTGCATTATAGGAAGTCAGAGAATTCTTCAATTATAGACATCCAGTATTGGAGGGCAGGCCTGGGATTTTGCAAAATAAAATGATGCCATCTACATACAAGAAAACCTTGATTTCTCTGATCTGTGATTTTATGCCCTTCATAATGATATTGGTTGATTGACAAATAGCTGTTGAAAAACGTTCCAGTGCCAGCAGAATAAGTAGTGGTGGTAAGGAGCATTGCAGTGAGGTGCACCTCTGAATCAAAGGAAGTATTATGCAATTAATCTATGCTATGTAGAGCCATTTGACTTTGGAGTTGAGGTCTTGCCCCATTCCATTGTCCCATTTGACTTGTTTGAGTGCCTTATCCGCATCAGTCCTAGCCCACAACAGACTCCCAATGATTATGCCTAACATTCCATAGAACATTATGGTATATGTAAATATTTTTGAGAGAAAGGGCCAGTTACAAGCACCACATGAGTCTTGATTGAGTAAGATAAATACTTTTCTTGGTATGGTTGAAAAATCCTGGCCAGACTCTTAACATTTAGATAACGCGGTTGGGCAAAATAGGTATCAGACTCTTGGTAAATTGGAGAAGGAGTGAGCCAGATCATTCAGATTTTTTTAAAACCTTTTACAGCATGAAGGAAAATTGTTCTTTACTGATCTTGTAAAATTCACCATCCTCAACTGGTACTTTATAAGAAGGCACATTTTTGATAGCATCCAAGATCTGTTTTACCGTGATCTTACCATTTAAGTGCACTCTCATGTTGTCCGTGAGTGCAGGCAATCTAGGGCAATTTAGGAAAATGTCCTCCACCAGTGACGCATCCATTTGTGTGACTTGAAATATCAGCAAAAGTCAATGCGATGCCGATTAAATGAGAGAGAAAAATATCATGCTCATCATAGATGGGGGACCACAAACTGGGCTTCTCTCAATCTCGGTGTTAGACCTGGCATTTCTTGGCGTGGTTTCCCTGACTTTTTGCCTCTACCTCCTCTATTTTTGATGCTGTGATGGATTTCGTTTTGCTGGCTTAGATGCTTTGGGCACTTTGCCACTGCTGATCAGTGTCAAAGTGCAAGTGCTCCCTGTGTAAAGTGTTATGGTAATTGGTTGTCCATAATTGGTATGTTTGCCTTACTAGTGAAGTCCCTAGTAAAGTGCACTATGTGTGCCAGGGCTGGTAATGCAAATGCTACTAGTGGGCCTGCAGCACTAATTGTGCCACCCACACAAGTAGCCCTAAAGAGAGATCTCAGGCCTGCCTCTGCAGTGCCTGCGCGCAGTTTGTTAACTGCCTTGTGTCCTGACAAGTGCACCCACTTGCCAGGCCTTACCTTCCCTTTCTATGCACATCAGACACCCCTATAGTAGGCCAAGGTACCCCCCTGGGCAGGGTGCAGTGTATGTGAAAGGTAGGACATGTACTAAGGTGTGTACCATGTCCTAACAGTGAAATACTGCCAAATTCGTTTTTCACTGTTGCAAGGCCATCTTGCCCATAGGACAGAATGGGGAATACTGTGTCCCATGTTTTCAGCATATCTTCCCATAGGCATAAGATGGAGAGATGGAGTTTAGTGTGCCTGAACTCAGAATTTAATAACACATCTTTTTGTGAAGATGGTTGTTGAATTGTGTGTTTAGAAACCACGCTTTCAGAAGTGGCTGGTTTCTTGTCTTAAACCATCCTGTGTGCCTCTGCCTGGTTGTATATTGCCTGCCTGGGTTTAGATGTGACATGGTCTGGGAAGTGTCCTGACCCCAGGGAGGAGAAGGTGAGACAGCAACAGGCTGGCCTGCATTTGATGTGAGGGGGAGGAGTAGCCCCCTGGATGTGAAGAGGGCTGTGTTGCTGCCACAAAAGGATGGCTCCACCTCCTGCTGAGCGTCTGGGCCCCAGACCCTGACTATCAAAGGAGGAGGGTGTGCACTGGCACCCAGGTCTGGTTTTGGACCGAGATCAGAGCCCCCTGAACACAAAGACTTCAAAGGCATTTAGGGGTATAAATGTAAGAGCTGAAACCCCTGAACTCAAGACTGAAATCCATATTGAAAAAGGATTGAACCTACTTGGTGCTCAAGAGGAACCTCTGCCAAAGAAGAACAGCTGAAGAGACTGAAGAGAAGGACTGCCCTTGCTGTGTGTTCTGGGGCTGGCCTGCAGTTTGCTGGTTTGACTAAGGAGCGGACAAGGGACTTTGCTGTGTGCTGTGTCCCCCTGCTTGTGAGGACTTTGCTGTGTGCTGTGTCCTGAAGTAGCGTGTCTCTAAGGGCCCGAGGAGAGCTGGTCCCCTGTTGTGGAAACTCAGGAACACAAAAGTTTCCAACCGTGTCTCAGCGATGCTGTGTGCGTGGTGCTCTTGCACCCCTGAGACTGCCGTGTGGTCCGTGGTACTGTCTACGAGGTGCCCGTGATCGCACTGTCCCCGCAGCGTGAAACATCGTCCACGCTGCTGCCTTGCTGTTGTGGCCCGAGCCGTCATCGTACCTGAGGCTGTGAGGAAGGATCACCGCCGCCGGCCCGAGCCGCAACGTGCCCAAGGATTGTGTGAAACTAAGAACCGTGTCTCAGCGACGCTGTGTGCGTGGTGCTCTTGCACGCCTGAGACTGCCATGTGGTCCGTGGTACTGTCTACAAGGTGCCCTGGGATCGCATGGCCCCCGCAGCGTGAAACATCGTCCACGCTGCTGTATTGCTGTTTGTGGCCCAAGCCGTCATCGTAACTGAGGCTGTGAGGAAGGATCACCGCTGCCGGCCCGAGCCGCAACGTGCTAAAGGATTCCTTGAAGCTAAGGAAGCTACAAGGTGAAAGGGATCGTGATCGTTGTTCGTCGAAAGGAATCTGCCAAAGATCATCAAAGACGGAGAAGGCCACGCCGTAACCTGTCCGGCTACAGCGTCGCCTAGCAACAGAGCCGCAACGTGATCGGGATCGCCCAGCGGACGTCCGACGAGCGGGGAGAGAGAGAGAGCGAGGCAGCGCACCCCCCCAGGTAAGGCTTGGACTCCGGTCGGGAGCCGCAAGCGTGAGTGGCCTGGGGAGGCTTGCAGGAGGAGTACAGGAGTGCTCCGAGCTCTCTCCCGCTGCACCGCGTTAGACGCGCTGAGTCCCCGAGCGGCCCGGACCTGCCCAGCAGGACCGGGGCCGCCCCTGTAAGCCTATGACCGTTGTCTCTGCTGTTGGGGCCTAGTGGTGCCCGAGTTAACAGCATTATTATTGCATTACGAACTGCCTGATTCTTGCATTACGAACCGCATTATTATTGCATTACGAACTGCCTGATTCTTGCATTACGAACCGCATTATTATTGCATTACGAACTGCCGGATTCTTGCATTACGAATCGCATTATTATTGCATTACGAACTGCCTGATTATTGCATCACGAACCGCATTATTATTGCATTACGAACTGCCTGATTCTTGCATTACGGACCGTCACTAGTATTACATTACGAGCTGCCGGATTCTTGCATTACGAATCGCATTATTATTGCATTACGAACTGCCTGATTATTGCATCACGAACCGCATTATTATTGCATTACGAACTGCCTTATTCTTGCATTACGAATAAGCCCGGGCGTAGTTTGCGTAGTAGCACTTCACGTAGCTACGTGAAGTACAGCTTCAACTACACGTAGCTATGCAAATTGCGTAGTGCGTAGCTGTGTAAGCTTGACTGCACTGTACAATAATTACTAAAAGCAAACTTGTACAGTGCAAGTTAAGATAAAATAAATATCTCTGTCTTTATATGCTAAAAATGCATATAGTCATTTCACTAAAGTGAAAACAAAAAGTTAACAAGCAGTGAGAGAGGTGATGATTTTGGTATCCTCACTAACTTAGGAGAGAACTAACAACCAAGCAGATGTCTTGAAAAACAAAAGCACATCTTATTGAACGATTCCTCCTAGGACCATCCCAAGCACAGTTATGGGCAAAAATACAATCCCAACTCAAGGTCCTGCAAAGCATTATGGGACGAGTTATAGTGGGCAGTGAATATTATAGTGTCCAATATCAAAATAATTCTACAAAGAGCTGCAGTTCAACTAGTCGTCACTGGGTGTCGTCCCTCAAGAGTGAAATGCAAAAGTATTGAAAACCTTTCATGAAGCTTTTGCATTTGACTCGTGAGGGACGACACCCAGTGACGACTAGTTGAACTGCAACTCTTTGTAGAATTATTTTGATATTGGACACTATAATATTCACTGCCCACTGCTAATCTCGTCCCATAATGCTTTGCAGGGCCTTTGGTTGGGATTGTATTTTTGCCCATAACTGTGCTTGGGGTGGTCCTAGGAGGAAGGGACCACCATTGAATCGTTCACATGATATGCTTTTTGTGTTCAAGGCATCTGCTTGGTCCTCCCCCTAGGTTAGGGGGACTCCAAAATCATCACCTCTCTCATTGCTTGATATATCAAAATTCATTTTTGTGAATTGGTTATATGCTTTTTAGCATAAAAAATTGCTTTATCAAAGCATTTGAAGGAGTTTGTTATTATTATTAAGCCTGGGCGTAGTGCTAGCTGTGTGCTTGACTCACTGCACTGTACAATAATTACCAAAAGCAAACTTGTACAGTGCAAGTTAAGATAAAATAAATATCTCTGTCTTTATATGCTAAAATTGCATATAGTCATTTCACTAAAGTGAAAACAAAAAGCAGTGAGAGAGGTGATGATTTTGGTATCTCGCCAACTTAGGGAGAGAACCAAGCAGATGTCTTGAAAACAAAAAGCACATCTTATTGAATGATTAGGTGGTGGTCCCATCCTCTTAGGACCACCTCAAAGCTACAGTTATGGGCAAAAATACAATCCCAACCAAAGGCCCTGCAAGCATTATGGGACGAGATTACAGTGGGCAGTGAATATTATAGTGTCTAATATCAAAATAATTTATAAAGAGCTGCAGTTCAATTCAGCGTCACTGGAGTGTCGTCCCTCACGAGTCAAATGCAAAAGCTTCATGAAAGGTTTTCAATACTTTTGCATTTCACTCTTGAGGGACGACACCCAGTGACTTACTCAGTTGAACTGCAGCTCTTTGTAGAATTATTTTGATATTGGACACTATAATATTCACTGCCCACTGCTAATCTCGCTCCATAATGCTTTGCAGGGCCTTTGGTTGGGATTGTATTTTTGCCCATAACTGTGCTTGGGGTGGTCCTAGGAGGAAGGGACCACCATTGAATCGTTCACATGATATGCTTTTTGTGTTCAAGGCATCTGCTTGGTCCTCCCCTAGGTTAGGGGGACTCCAAAATCATCACCTCTCTCATTGCTTGATATTTTATTGTCAACATTCATTTTTGTGAATTGGTTATATGCTTTTTAGCATAAAAAATTGCTTTATCAAAGCATTTGAAGGAGTTTATTATACTCCTGCTACGCTACGTTTATTAGTACAGTTATTCACTCTGCTACGTGCAATTTGCGTAGTGCGTAGTAGCACAAACTTTGCATGCTTCGTGAGCGTAGCAAAGTATTATGCCCAGGGTTAATTACGAATCGCATTATTATTGCATTACGAACTGCCTGATTCTTGCATTAGGGACTGTCCTAGTATTACATTACGAGCTGCATTACGAACTGCATAGCATTGCATGAGGACTGCATTAGGGATCGTAAATTGCTCATTAATACCGCAGGAACCTACAAGTGATTGCTGGCCTAATAACCGGCCAAGTGAATTATTACGAATACGCATATGTTGGTTTTCTATCGTTTGGTCTCATCGTATTTCTTTTTATAAAGATGCTGCTATTTTTATGAAACCAGTGTGGTGTCCATTTGTGGTGTTATCACTGTGTCACTGGGAGTGTGGTTGCAAATACTTTACACATTGCCTTGGAGATAAGCCTGGCTGCTCGTGCTGAGCTACCAGGGGGTGAGCAGGGGTTATCTAAAGGTGTGTCCCTCCTTACCCTGACTAGAAGCAAGGGTCCCTATTTGGACTAAGGTACATACCTCAGCCAACTAGAGACCCCCAGTTCTAACACTCGGTTTTAAAGGAAAGTGCCAGACACCGTTTTTTGATTGTTCATAATGCTGCCACTTAAGTATGAGGATGTGAAGTGTGAGTTGAGTTCATATGTCTTATTCTTCAAACCATTGAGCAATTTTGCAGCCAAGGCAAGTCCCGTATAGAATATTCTAGTCAAACTTAATCTTCCCTTTGTTTTCATTTAGCCAATGCAGAATCCTTTAACACCAGACCTCTCCAAGTGGTTTTCCCTGCAGCCTACATTTATTGCACAGAGTATAGAGAGCCAGCAATATGATCCAGGAACTTTCGAATATGCCAATAGTGTGTATTTCTCAACTGGAATTTTGTATTTGATGTTGTCAAACATAGGGGTCCCTCCATGCTTTCAGCATTCTGCTCTGATGAATCAGGGCAACAACATATTTGTTGGAGCTTGGTAGGGTGAAGAACTGCTTGCCGAAGGAGGTAAGCAGCCATTACTGACTAACTTGCTGACCCACATGTTTTGTTTTGACAGATTGTGATGGGGTAGGTGGTGTTCTTAAAGAAGAGCAAGATCATGTTCTCTAAAGACAAGTAATGAAGGATCATCTTGTATTTTACAGTGTGCAAAGGACATTTTACAATAAAGCACACTGTATTTAGATGGTGCAGATGTGGTCTAGAGAATTAGCCGCCAACTTTAGAATCTGGTGACCTGGTGCTGGATCTGGTCCTCTCTGCCCAAACCTTTTGCCTTCCTCCTCCTATGTTTTGCTGAATTTGTTTTTGTTGGCCTTAGGCCTCTATGAACTTTACAACTGCTAACCAGTGCTTGTGCTCTCTCTTCTATACATGGTAACATTGGCTTATACCCAATTGGCATATTTAATGTACTTCAACGTCCCTAGCAAAGTGCACTACATGTGCCCAGGGCCTGTAAATTAAATGCTACTAGTGGGCCTGCAGCACTGATTGTGCCACCCACTTAAGTAGCACTGTAAAACATGACCCAGGCCTGCCATTGCAGCCTGAATGCAGTTTTATACTGCCATGTTGACTTGGCATTTAAACCCCCTTGCCATGCCCTAACTCCCCTTTTATTACATATAAGTCACCCCTAAGGTAGGCTCTAGGTAGCCCATAGGGCAGAGTGCTGTGCAATTAAAAGGTTGTATATGTACTCTTACGTTTTACATGTCCTGGTATTGTAAAACTCCTAAATTCATTTTTCAGTTAGTGAGGCCTACCCCTCTCATAGGATAACATTGGGGATTCCTTACTATATTTAATAAGCTTACATTTCCAATTGGAAACAGGTGGCTATGTCATGTTTGGTGTCTATGAAATTGTAATGATAAGCCCTCTCTAATGGTAAAGTTGCATTTTTTGGGTGTGGCTGACAGTTAAACTTTGTGAATTCCTCCCAGACAGTCACACAATAGGGGGATTAGGTGTGATTCAGGCACACCTAATACCCCTATTGGGTGACTGTCTGGGAGGAAATTATAAAGTTTAACTGTCAGCTGCACCCAGTCATGTGACCCAAGACAGGCTACAGGCACAAAACATTTGCCATCTGCTGGCAGGATGGAGGGGCGGAGCTGAGCACAGTCACACTTGCAACTGAATAGCCCCTATTTAGAAGCTTCTCCCACTTTCCAGAACCAAGGTACCAGGGTATAAACATAGGGCCTAAGACACCAGCTCTTCAGTACACTTCTGGACCTGTGTATACCCTGTCAGGACTGCTGGGCTGCTACAAGGACTGCCACTCTGCTGCACTGCTGCTCTAAAGAAACTGCTGCCCTGTTGTGCAGACCTGCCACTTTCTTGCCTGGGGAAGGAGAACTGGACCTGCAACTTCATCTTGAACCCAGGACCCCAGAGTAAATCAAAGGGCGAGACTCCTGATCAGAGCCTCAGGGACATAAAAAGCTCCCCAACCAGCTCCTGGAAACAGCTACAGTGAGTTCTTGACCCCCAAGTGGTCCCTGCATCCCTTTCCCCAATAATCATTCTGCTGACGACATGATATGGTGCATAGAAAGGCCGCAGTTTTATTAAACATGATTCGTACATCTCACAACATTTGGTTGGTCATTCATAAACATCATGTTAATCTCACAACGTGCATTTTCCTCTAACATTTGTTGTTGCTCCTTTTCTGACAGCATTGTCCTTATCCGAGGTGCCCCTTTAAGCAAGGTCTCTGTGTTTACGATTTCAGGCTTCCCTTGCTACCGAATTTGTGGGCATCCGTCAGGACCTGCCCGGGCTGCAAGTGCCGTTCCGCTTGTTCTGGACCCTTGCTGGCCACTCGCCTGCTCCTCAGTGCCCCTGCCGTGTGGCATCCCAAGGACCCTGTGCGAGCAGCTCATCTATCACACAGCAGTAGCTAATATAGAGATCATGATGAAAGCCACAACACTTCCTAGGTCCTAGGCTGAAACATGTTGATCACTACTCAGTACGACTACATCTAATGTCTGCAGCCGTACTCTTCGCTATTTGTTTTGAACCCTAGCACAAGGTAGCAAGAATAAAGCTCATCAGGCTAACCCTGTAGCTAGGTTTAGTCACCCACTTTCCAGCACTGCACCTTTCCCATCACCCCATCTGCTCACACTGGGGTTTAGGAATACCCCTCATACTTGAAAACATCCCTGAGCTCCCCCCTCGTAGCGAGGGGGTTGTAGCTCGCATCATGACTAGGCTTCATGGTGCACCTTTGGCGTGTGAGGGAAACCGTCCTTAAAAGGGAAACCCCCCTCCCCCACAAGTCAGTCTGTTCCCTCATTTGACGTTCGCCCTGCCACGTTGGACCCGAGGGCTCTGTGTGTATTTTAGTCAGGGTTTACCACCCCCTTTTAAACCTCCCAACCGCTTGCCACCTCCTTCCCCGATTGGGTGGCTAGCGGTTGGCTTGTGGGGCGACCAATCTGGTGCGCCCCCTTTTCGCGGGCTTGCAGTGGGGGGGGCCCGCCCCGGGAGGCGTTTGCCACGGGCCCCTACAGGGTCCGGCTTCGCCTTCCCGGCCCGGGTTTCATTAGCCCCATGCGAAATAACTGACCCTGAGTACGATATAATCTATTTAAATACTTGAAATGCACCAGATGTAGTCTGTAGGTAGGCGATAGTGCCCGAGATTGAGTACAGCAGTATTTCCACTGATCGTCGGTGTTGGGGGCACCCAGATCGGCCTCCCATGTACTTTGAGCTCTGGGGACACGAATCGGCACAGTCTCCTGCTTCCTGGCATAGAGTCTCATTACTAGCTTGCACGAGGATGGTGATGTGAGGATTAGTTCTAGCACAGGGAGTGCAGGAGGGGCCTTAGGGAAGGAAGCGTGCAGCGTCTGGATGCCAACTCGCAGCTGATAATAGAATATTTGCTAATATTGAACGCTTTTTGGCTGGGTGGGTGAAAATTGCAATAAAATCAGAAGTCTATGCAAATCTGTTGCCGTTGTTATTTATCAAAAGGTTATACATAAAATTAGCATAATCTATATTTCTGATTTCATTGCATTCAAAGTCAGAAATAAAATATACTTGGTTAGCAGTTACTGCACCACTATGTCTCCAGTCCCAAGGAAAATGTGCCCATAATATATAGAGTTATAGGTGGTTAACCTTAACTGTGAATAACAGGGGCATTCTTCACCAAGGGTTTGAGTGACACCAAATAGACAACAAGAGCGAAGCTTGAGTTGTCTATGTCACTTAGAACCCCGGAGAGAAAAGCACACCCATTATTCACATTTTAGCCATCCATCATTTTATGTTATAAATGGCCCCCCCCCCCAAATTGTCTGCCCCTGCTTCCAACATATAAGTAGGGAAGAGAAATAATGAGGAGTCATACATGACAAAAAGAACCTGCCCCCAGTCAACCACATTTGCCCATCCCGGACTGTAAGAAATTGGGTTACTGGTTGGGGGGGTGAAGACCTACCCAAGCAGAAACCACAATCCTTGTCAGGGTGAAGTCACAAACATACCCTAAATTAACCCGGGCTCAACCCTCTGAGAGCTTAGCACAGAACAGTCAGGCTTAACTTAGAGGCAATGTGTAATGTATTTATGCAGCACTACAAACAGTAATAAAGTGAAACATAGCACAAGAAAAATCCCACACCAATTTCGAAAAAAATAGAGTACAATTTATTAAATAATTTAAGATCAAAACAACAAAAATCCAATCAGTAGAACCGGAGATCTGCAATTTTGAAGTTTTAAGTGGAAATGGTGTCAAAAAGCACAAAGCACCAAGTTCAGGCTGACTGCGATGGAGCACGGGCCAGCTACAGGGACTCAGATAGGCCCACTAAACAAGTGTATCTTAAATCCTGGTCGCGAAGAGTTGCGGAGTGCTGTGTTAAGGATGAGTCGCACAGCCGAGGCGATCCAAGGTCCTGGTCAGAGATGCGCCGCGCAGCGTCGGTTTGAAGAGCTGCAAGGCTGCGAAGCGATGTTCTGCGCCATTGATGAGGGAGCTTTTGCGAAGTTCTGCATCGAGGATGCATGGCGCACCAGCTTATTCCAAAGGGCGAGGGCGATATGAAGTCCTTGCGCCCGGAAAGTCGATGCAGCAGAGACGAAGCGTTGGTTCTGCTCGGGGTTGCGCCACGCAGCAGAGGAGAAGTGCCGGTTCTGCTGGGCCCACAGATTGGCAGGCAGAGCACCTTCAGGCCCAGTTCCAAGGGTTCGGGATTGGGGTGGCACCACTTGGCAGGGTTAGGACTCGCAGATAGGAGAGTCCAGGTGCTGGGTTCAACATTGTTGAAACTCTGTTAAGTCCCTGAGGCTTCTGATCAACTACGCCTTTCAGTCACTCTGAGGTCCTGGGTTTAGAGATACAGGTCCAGTTCTTCTCACCCAGACAAGAAGGCAGCAGGTCAGCACAGCAAGGCAGCAGTCCTTCAGAGCAGCAGTCCAGCAGAGTGGCAGTCCTTTCTGCAGTACAGCATTCCTCCTTCCTGGCAGAGTCCACATGTCCAGAAGTGCACTGAAGAGTTGGTGTCTGAGGTCCAATATTTATACCAGGTGCCTACTTTGAAGTAGGAGAACCTTCCAGAGGATTCGACCCCCAGAGGTGTTTGGAATTTCCTGCCGCCCTGGCCCCAGAATGTCTGGGGTCACAACAGACTAGTGTCAAAACCCTTTGTGAGAGTGATCAGGCAGGACCTTTATGATGTGCAAGTGTGGTATGTGACAGCACCCTTCCAGCACTTACCTAACGCTTGTCTCAGTTTCTGTGAGCAATACACAAAGACCAACTGCCAACTACTCCTAGTCATGTGACCCAGGATACAGGCAGAAGGTAACTCCAATGTTATCCTATGGGAGAAGTAGGCCTTGCAGTAGTGAAAAATGAATTTAGGAGTTTTTCACTACCAGGACATGTAAAGCTGAAGACTGTATGTCCAAATTGTAACTACACTGCACCTTGCCCTCTGGGCTGGGTAGGGCCTAGGAGGTGACCTCTATGTATGGAAAAGGACGATCTGAGCCTAGCACGCAGTTTATATTGCAAGGTCGAAATTACATTTTAAAACTGCAAATACAGGCTGCAGTGGCAGGCCTGAGACATGTTCAGACGGGCCAATTAAGTGGGTGGCACAATCAGTGCTGCAGGCCAACTAGTAGCATTAAATTTACAGGCCCTGGGTACCTGTGGTACCACTCTACTGGCAACGTATAGTAAATTAAATGTGCCAATTGAGTATAAGCCAATGCCACCAAGTTTTTAGTAGAGAGCACAAGCATTTAGTACTGGCTAGCATTGGTAAAGTGCTCCGCATCCTAATGCCAGCAAAAACGAGATCAGCAAGAATAGGAGTTGTGAAGGCAAAACATTTGGGGGAAGACCACCCTAAGGCTGACAGGTCAACACTGCCACAATCCAAATATTAATTAAAAAAATCTGGCCTCCTGCCATTCACCCTCACTACCATCCAACCCATGCACTCTCACTTGGAGAGCAGAGAGCTCTCACTGCTGTCTCTGTGAGAACTGCTTGTCGGTGGTTGCTTTTTCCTGCCAGTGCAGGTATGCAGGGCCGGCGTAGGTGCAGCGTCACCTGTCCCCTCAGGTACACAGAGACCTGTGAGAATCAAAAGAAGGTGGGTGAGACCACCAACCACCATTCCACTGGGTCTCTGGAGAGCTGGGAGAGGAGGTGGAACAAAGGGGAGGTGAGTGCTTCTCATTCTGATGTCACAACAATGGAAAATCACTTTGGTTACCCACTGTTGTGATGTCACTGAAATTAATAAATGGATTTTGATCTGGTTAGTCTTAATAGAGATTTTCTATTGCAGATTTATATAACAATATATTAAAACTTCATTGCACAATTTTCGTTAAAGCTGTTTTTTCAACCTGACAGGAAACTACAAAAGTAAAATGACATCCTATTTTAGTTTAATATCTCACAAGTACTACAATAAATAATTGGTACACCTCAAAATTAGTGTGAGAGTCCATTCTGGAATCATCTAGAATGAGGCTTGGTAATACATCTAACAACCATGACCTCATACTGTTATACTGAAATAAAAGTTAAATTTATGGTACCTGCTCCCATGATAAGACCTGGTGCCGTATCCTTAGTATGAACTGTTCCGGAAACGTAAGGATTGTCTGCCCATCGGAGGTGAAGATGAAGGTGGCATTCCGGCTGTAAGAATGATCAAGTACAAATCAGGGACTATCTTCAATAGGTGTAAAGAGTAAAACCATCAAATAACAGAATTACAAAACAACCATATTGAGGACACTGTGCAAAATTAATGAACATCAGATGCATTTAGGACATACTTAAAAACTTACTTAAAAATATATACTTTTCTTAGAATAAACAAGACTCTACTGGTAATATTGCTAACAAAAAATAAAGGTTAAATGCAAAGAACAAAGATTTGCTTATTCTCTTGCAACAACCAAAGCTATTGGCTTGGATGTGTTAGAAATGGGATCTCTGGTTGGCTAAGGCTTGCGCCAAAGCCAGGCAGAGACCACCACTCTAGTCAGGCGAGGTGAGTTACACGCCAAAGATAACCCCTGCTCACCCCTTGGTAGCTTGGCACGAGCAGTCAGGCTTATCCCGGTGGCAATGTGTAAAGCCTTTGCGCAACACACACACAGCAACAACATATTAGGCACACCACAAAAGGAACTCCACACAAGGTTATATAAAAATAGCCTTAGTATTATCATAAAACACATTAGATGGTAATCACACAATATACACTGTGCCAACTGGCACTGGGCAATATTTACAGGGGATTATATACACATGACAGGGCCACATGGACCACTGTCAGAACCATCACAAAGTGAACGTAGTAAATGTAGAACTTATAATAAATGTAGGACAAATTGTAGATGTAGAATACAACCAGTACTTTCTGGCAAAACCTCGTACTCAGCATCACCCTGCAATCATAAATCATATTATGCAGTCATCACATAGGCGCCAAATCTATTGTACGCCAACCTCATCAGTCTAACCTCTTGGACCAGAACCTCCTAAGTAGAACTCACATTAGGGGCATAACTCACAGTAGAGAATAACTCACAACCTAAACGCATTAGGTAATAATAAAATCACAAGCATAAACACATTATGCAAAACCTCATAATCATGAAAGTACATTAGAGGTATAAACAGGGTGCGTAAAGCATAGTACATACATTACATTTCCTAGCACCACAATCCCATTAGGGCCTGGCGCCCTATAATCCTAACAATCCCCTGGCCAACTGGCCATCTCAAAAGGGGCTCAAATGCCCTATGTCCCAAGAGTCAGGGCTGCTGCCTAGGCAGCGAAAGTCAAGGGTGCGCCACTGCGCAAACCTAAACGTAGCAGCTGCCCACTACTTGCTGGGCAGCTGGGAAACTCACTGGCACCTCTGTGCCTCTGGTCCCTCTCAGGGACTTTCTCTCAATTGTGCCCAGTCCGTGGCACTTTGCATAAAGGAGGGGGCCCGGCACCTCTGTGTCCTCTGGACCCTCCTAGTGGCATTAAATCACATGCCCTCATCGTTGGGGCGGCCCGCCTCTTGCATGGAACCGCCCAGGCACCGACAATGTGCCTCGATATGCCCCCGGGCCTCAGGGGCCCTCAGGGGCCCTCAGGGGCTCTAAAAACCAAGATGCCCAAACGTTGCAGCTGCCCACTAGCAAGCGGGGCAGCTGTAAAGAAACATAGGGGCCCGGCACTACAACTGTGCCCAGCAATGCCCCAAGTCCCCCAAGCACCGGCAACGTGCCTTGAAAGGCACCAACACCCAGCAGGCGGCGGCCACTCACCGGACTGCACGGGGACTCCTCCGGTCTCCCTCTCCTGGCGCGGGGCTTCCTCACTCACGGCAGCCCCGCCGATCAGCTGGCTTCGCCCGGTCCCTCTTCTGGGACCGGGACTTCAAGGTGGAGCCCGCGAGGCTCCAGGGCGCCTTCTCGCTCTTCTCCCCCAGCGCGGAGAGGCAGGCACCGACAATGTGCCTCGCGCACCTCCGCAGCAGCTCCACTCACCAGACTCCTCTTGCGGCGGCCTGCGGGGTCGCTGCTTGCTCCGGCCGCATCCTCCTTCACCCGGCCCTCCTGGGACCGGGACTTCGAGATGGAGCCCGCGAGGCTCCTTCACCTCCTTTCTCGGCCGCGCTGCAATTGGTCAGCCGGCCGCTATGCCCCGCCCACAACCAGGCAAGGCTGCCTGGCTTCCTGGTCGCGGCCCGGGCCGCGGCGGTGAAACGCGGGTGGGCACCCGCTATCCAAAATAGAATGAGAGTGGGGTGGGCACCCGCTCTCCAACGTGAAATCACCCATAAGCGGGGTGGGCACCCGCCAATTAGCTCAAAACACGGGTGGGCACCCGCAAACACTCCCAACACGGGGAGGGCTCCCGCTTCGAGCAGCATCACAGGGGAATCCCTCACGCCGGGATTCCCCCCAAAAGGACGGTCAGCACAGCGCTGCGTAGCCCACGCTCTTCCTCTCTTTGGTGAAATTCGAAAGAAAGCGCACACGAGGCGCTAGAATTACCAAAAAGTCCTTTCAGGCATCAAGGGGCAATGCAGGGCCCAGGAGGCAAGCTCCTCATGGCAGCCCCTGGACCCCAGCAGCAGCACGCCCCGCAGGAACAGCAACCAAGAACTGAACAACCTTATGGGGTCACAGCCCCTACATTTATACACAGAATTCCTTTGTCTAAAGGTGCAGGGCTTGGGGATACCAGTTAGAACTGGTTTAGGGGAGCTTTGGAGCACTTTGTTTTGCTCAGCTCCTCTCTCCTTTCACAGGACAGGCTAGGGACATCAGATGCACCACAGGGGGTGGATCCAGCATTGTAGAAGGAAGGCACAGCCCTATTCAGGTCCCAGGTGCAACTCCTCCCTCCCCATCTACATGGAGATCTCTCCATTCAGCCCTGCGCTGACTCACCCTGCTCCTGGAGCCACACACACCTCCCAGCCCCTGTCACTCACAAAGCCAGACATGCAATTCACATCAGGCAGGCAGACACAGAGCACACAGAAATGCCAACTTCTAGAAGTGGCATTTCTTACCAGTCACCATAAATCTGCGCACACCATCGCGCAGCATTTATTCTCACGAGTTCGCACATACTAAACTCCGCCCCTGCACTCCTCTCATATCAGGAATTACCACTGGCACACAGATCCCCAATGCATTCCTATGGGAGGCAGGTCAATCTCACTAAATGTGCACAGAGCACGCACGCACTTTCCACTGGACCACAGTGCGAAAGTGCTCAGAGGCCTAAAATCACCAACACCAGGTCACAGACAAGGCAAAAAGTTTAGGGGTGAACCTGCTAAAAAGGGCCAAGTCCAACAGGATGTAATACCGCATTGCAACAAAGGGACTTAATCAGCTGCAATACTTTTTTGCTTTGTAAATGCTCAACATCATTGTGGATTTGATCTTATAGGAATGACAAGGTTGATTAACATTGGATCTAGGAAAATAAATGTAATGTATGGAGTACGTGTATCACATCCGAACTAATGACACATTTCTTGGAATTGGAACCATTGAAGTGAGGAAATCCTCATAGACCATGCTGGAGAATGTGAATCCAAGTAGGGATCTTTAAGTTAGACTCTTAGTTTAATTTCTATTTATTCCTTAGATGGACATGTACTGTTAAGCCAACATATATTGCACATAGAAGAGCAAAGATGGGTATATAAAATGGCTATAGACAGATATGGCCTAAACCTGATATAAGCACAAGTTCACCTTTAAATGTGAACAATATACATGTGATAATTTTATGCTGGCCATGAAGTTGTTAGTTCTATCAATCGTGCGCCCTTTGAGGCTATGCCCCATCCTCATTTCTTTTGACTAGTGGAATATGTCCGAAATTTTATATTGTGTTAATTTAAAGTTTTACTGAGAAATACCATTAGTTAGTTTTAACACTTCAAATTGCATGATGTCAAAATTGTAGTGTTTCCATTAAAATAAATTAAGAACAGTGCTACTGTCAAAAGCAGCAGCTCCATTTTTTTAACATTTTGAACAGATAGACTAAAAATTTAAAATATAACAATCATCAACACACCTTGGGTACCTAGTGGTGACCCTTTTACCCCCATCACCCCCCATACCCTAAACTCTTAACCCTTACCAATCATCCTGTAGCTAAACCCGAAAACCCTTAAGCATATACCCTTAAACGTATACCCTTACCCTACCACATAACCTAAACTCCATTAGAAAGACTCTTAATCCAATCCACAACGCTAACCCTAAACTCAACCTCTTTAGACCAACTCCTAAGCCCATACCCTTAACCTCTAGAACTTATTCACTATATCTTTGATGTGATACCGTGGTCCGTAACCCTTAAATTCCATACTATATACCCCACAGCCCTAACACTTATACCCTAACTCAATAACCCTAACCCTACATCCAGTACCTTTAAGACCTAGCACCTAACCATATTACTTTAACCCATATACCCTTAATCCCTTAGCACTGTACCCCAATCCCTCGATATCCCAAGCCATTAAGCCTATACATCTAACCCTATATTCTGAAGCTCAAACCTTAACTCCACACCCTTTCCCAGTATACCCTATAGCTTATACCCTGTACCCTTAATGCCTGACCCTGAAACCCTTCATGCCTTTCTCACTGTCCATATTTCAATATATTTGAGGAACAAACACTTTTGAAAGTGTTCCTTTTCTAAATATTCATTTTGAGAACTAATGATTGGGAAGCGTCATTTTCAGAAGTGTTATTTTCAAACTTTGAGGCAATAACGTTCATGATAGGACAGCAGCCTCACACTCCACTTTGCAATAAAACAATCTAGGATGAAGAACATCCCTAAGAACCAATATAAATGAGATAAGATTGACCACACACTCTAAACATAGGATGTAACAGAATATGTCCCTTGTGTTTCCCATTTATTGCTCATAAAATGAATTAATTCTGCTGTTGAGGAACGCCATGCCACATATAAGGTAAAGAAATTAACTAATTATGGCTCATTATCTTTGTATAGTTTAAAGCAGCACAAGGATTTCTTTCTAGATATTTCAAGTTTCCCTGGGGAGACAATCTACAATAACATTTAGAAAGAACTCATATTGGAAACTGCTAAAAATAAAGGGGGGTAAAAAATCAGGTTTAGGTTTTCTTATCTAAACCTAAAGCCACAGTAATCAAAGATGCATATGACGTCATCATGCACACTTGCATGACCTTACTATTGCAACACCTCTCCCTTGATGGGCCCATCTTCTCGGATGCCGTTTGGGAGAGATAGTCTATAGATAATATCAAGAACCTCAGAGCTCACTACCCTCCAGTGCCCGTTTTGGAGAACTACTACACCACAGCAATTCCTTGAATGAGAACAGTTTTGAATTAATCATTTTTTATTCTCACTTTCTTCCTTTTTTATACGCATAGAGAGATTTTCCTCTTGACAAGAGCAGTAGTGAACAACCAACTGAGGAGGGCTTTTAAAATTTGGCTCACTTACATGATTAATAATTTTGTAACATTAATCACTCCTGGTGAGGGTGGTTATTGTAGGAATTGTGCTGCTGCAAATTGGGCCAACCCTAAGGGTCGATAATTTAGTTATTTAGAGACTTCACTATCAATGAAGAATGAATCTTGACAATAAGTAATTTATTGAACCAATGGGTAAATCCACCTGACAAGGATGTTTCTAATAATGTTTCCCAGGCATGTTGTGATAATGACTTTAATCATGTTTTTGGGTGTTCATTGTATATTCTTAGTCAGCTAACCATAGGCTGTAATCCTAGGTATATGCTTTTATAAAACCTACATTACTTACACTATCCTACTTGCTTTTCGGGGTAGTGTCCGCTTTAACTCTAATATTTTCTGTCCTGATGAATGCACATGAACTTCAGGAACAACACTTAAACGCAGCAACATGTCAACACATCTAGACCTTTCAGGACCTGGATTTGACATCCATTTTTATTTTTTTAACAAAAAAACATTTTATTAACATTTTGAATGAAAATTAAGCAAGACCACATTTGACTTAATTTTTCTTCTCACATGTCCTGCAATAATATCATTAGTCACTTGAAACCACCTGCAACATATTTGTCTGCTTCTACTTTACAATTGTTAGGCATTTACCTGTCCATGGCATACTCAAGAGCTGTACCTCAGAATGGACACCACTGTCCCATTCGGATTGCGAGGGCCATGCAAAAACCAAGTCCTTTCCACCACATCTTTAATGATGGAAGGGTCCTTGCTATGCCAATTCATAGTGATCCTTTTTGATTTTTAAAATGGTTTTCGGAAGAGGTACAGCTTGGGGCCGGACAGTGGAACCTGGACAATGTTAAGCTCTGGCTGATGACAGCTCCTGAAGGAAGAGTCTGGGGATAAGGTCTGCCAAGTGTAGATGGGCAGGATCCAGTGCAAGTTCTGGAGCACCTTTAAGAAGCTGAACTTAAGTCTTGCTTCCCACAGGCCTTTGCCATGACAGAATGCTTACCAGCCATTCTGCAGTATATGACCTGTTGGTTTGGAGAATTGTTCAGTAATCAGTCCCCTGTATAAGAGATTTTGCCATAGTGCTGTCCTCAGGCCTTTAGGAAAGCATGAATTTGGTAAGGCATTGAAAAGAATAGATAGTCAGCCGTTCCACAGTGCTACAGTTGGATGCATCATCAGTTTTGCAAGGTTTTGTTTTGGAAATCAGATTGTAAATATTGAAAGCATTTGCAGTAGCGGCTGCTACCTGACAGGCGTGGTGAGGCAGGGGGGTAGGGTGGGGTGGGGCAGGAGGGGGTAGGAATACAATACAAAAAAAGGACTTACCTTGAACAGCCGGCCGCCGCCTCTCCTCCGTCCTCCGTTCTGGTAATCTTCCTGTTCAGGCCAGAGGCAGCAGGAAGCACCCGGGCAGACAGGCTCCCCTGAGCCAATCACAACGCTGCAATGCAGCATTGTGATTGGTCTGAGCACCGTGAATTGGCGCTCAGGCTGCAACGGGGAGCCTGTGCATGTTCCTGATCAGGCTGTGTAATGCAGCCTCGTAGGAACATGCAAAGTGCTCATTAACTGTTTGGTCGGCCCAAGAGGGCTGGCCAAACAGTTCATGCGCACTTCGGGAGTGCCCACCACTCCTCCCCTGCCCTGGCCAGCCCCGCCCCACCACTGACTGCAAGAGGGAAAATAAAATGATAATAACGAAATGTTATTATCGTTTCATTTTCCCTTTTGAGCAGTGGGACGACGCTCCTCCGCCTTAGTGGAGGAGCCGCCACTGAACATTTGATATATCTATCTGGTGTCATGTACTGGAGTGTGAGACAGACTCTTCATCCATGTCCCATTTTATTGTCTTCTAATTTCTTTGTGTTATTCCATAAAGACATATCAAATTGGAGGAATCCCCCGATCTCTAATTGCTGGTGTGTGAAACAGCATGTGTTAGTAGGAGCCGAGTTAACAATTGGATTTACTGTATGCAGAGGGATGCTATCAGAGTTGTAGAGCATATCTGTGTCTCTGGAGTTCCTAGCAGCCCATCTTATATGTTAAGTGGCTGCAAGGAAGCTTTTGTGAATATATAGAGACCAGTGCAACAGCTGATGATCTTTTCAGTACATAAGCATACTCCCCAGAGACAACTCCAGATATAATGGCTGTGTGCAGCTTCAAGGCTTTTACTCAATGTCATGTCTGCTCAGGTGGATTTGAAACACTAACCAATTCCTCACAGTAACATATGGAGAACCTGCAAAGGTGCCATCCCAAATATGTAAATAAAGCTATGTATGGCCACTATTTTTATCATTTGAATTCTGACCGAGAGTAAGAGTTGTAGTTTTGACCACTTTAAATTTTAAATTAAAATTGTAAGAGGCCTCCTCAAGGAGAAATGTTAAGAAATCAAAAACATGGCCCTAATGCACTAACTGATCTATCTATAGACACAGACTGGGTAAAACAATTTGATACATCACTGTCATGTCCATATTCATTGGATTTTTGGGAACTCTGGTATCAGAACATCCTCAGAGATGTGCTTGTAGTGTGTTGAATCTGGCTATTGAACCAGTTCACAATGTAGACCAAGAAGGCTAAAAAACATGCTATCAATGTGTTCAGACAAGTATCAAAGAGTCAAGAGAATTGAGCTTGAGTGGAATATAATCAGTGTATGACAGAAAGTTTTGTTCGTAATGTGGGTATCACTGCCTCAACCTTAGGGACCTGCCTAATCTCAGGGGCTTGTCTAACGGATGGCTCTAGCAGTTCCAGGACCAAGAGATAGACAACCCTGCCTTGTGCCCTCTTGACGTTCAATGGGGCAGAGAAAAACTCATCAGCAGTTTACTTGAGTTGTTGGATCAAAGTACAGGCAATAGATGTTTAGAAAAGACGCTAGTGCCTGGGCCAGCTCACTCAAGAGTTCTGTACAGATAAACCCCATTCAATCTGATTAAGCATTATCTGAGTGTGCAGGGAAGCACCATCTACTCTTCAGGATGGCCTCTTACATGCCACAACAGGTGCATCCTGAATATCTAACCCATTATTGGTGGGACATAGTATCAAAGACAACGAACACAAATTTCGAGAAGTAAGTAAGCCTAGATTTTCTATAACTAACTCCACATATATGTACCTATGTGGTTCATATTGCTTCAAGGTACAAAGATGTGGAGTTAGGAATAGTAAATCTAACCTTCCCAAGATGCACTTACCTTTCTATATTTTGTCCCGCCACATTCTGTCCTCAATATTCTTGTACCAAGATAATCTGGGGGACAATATTCAGTAGTACAATTGCATCAGTTGTTCCTGAATGAGCGACTCAATCCAAATCTGGTTTATGCATTGCGAATAAGACTGGGAATGACATTTTGGATGGGATCTGCACATCAAAAGTGATTAGGGAGAATATGTGGCCTTCTCTGATTTAGGAATAAGTGAAATGGTTGCCAGGTTGAATTCAGGTATTAGTGAACAAGTAAATTCTAACGCCTTGAAGAATTTAGACTGCATTAATGACACCCATGATCTCTACCCCTCTCTCGTAATGGTCAAAGGGAACTCAGTCTTTTCAGGAACCTTAGCAATTTACACCATCATGATGTTGCTCTTGAGTGAATGTTGAGCCTCTGTAATCACAAAAGGAATAGAAAACACTTATATGATTTCATGTTTAGCCTGTGAAGTATCAGCATGTTCCTAATGGTATAGATGAATGACGTATTTAACAAACATTGTTATAACATCCAAAGGGAGGAACAACAGCTGGCCATCTTCATTGCATATCACCTGGACTGATTCAATTTTATTAACTGAGCGGCCAACACTCTTACTCTTTTTTTTCATGTTTATAGTGTCTCAGCTGAACACAGGACAGCACATGTTCTGCCAACAAAGTGAATAGGGTATTCAACATACCCTTGTCAATAATACGACTGGTTCTAGAGAGGTCTCCTTACATATTGTCTGTTTCGGTAAATTATCCTTCTTTGAGGTACACTTTCAGTCTTCATACTTTTTTCTAGACAGTGTGGAGTCTGTCATCACTTCAGCCCTTAAGAACACCTTGACTGCCACTCAGAGCATTTGGTCGAGTTTCTTCAGTCCATAGTTTTCATAAAGATAAGACTGTATAATATTGTAGCTTACATTTCTCTCCTTTTCATTTGAATCTACTACTATACATATGTCTTGTCCTTAAAGGTGGTGAACCATATGATTAATTTATATACTCAACAGGATAATCGCACGAGCCAACAAACCTCGTTACTGCTCAGTGCATCCCAAAGTAGTAAGAACTACGACATCAAGAAAATGTCTTACACTGTACAAGTGCCATGCACACCAGAGACTTCTATATTTTTTGCCACTTGGATATGCAATAGGACAAGAGCCAAGAAGTAAGTGACCTGCCATCAAGTAATCCCTACCACAGTTACCAGCAATGTCAGGTTTATCAGATCTGTCAACAAACATATCAGACTGATAGTTAACTTTCAATTGCCCCACCAAATGGTTCATGTCCTGCCAAAGTCTGTGAATTTTCTCCAGAGCTGTGGGCAGATTTCAGGTTTGTTTCCATTTGGGGGTATAGTTAGTGACAATCACTACTTTTCTGCCTTTAAAGTCTCTTCAGGATTCTGACTGATGAAAACTTTTTGTATCAATAGAAGGTTTTGTCAAGGAGTGTTAGGAAGATGTAAGGCAACCCTCTCACCTAGTCTCTCTTCAACTTCCCAGACTCCTTGAAGTAATATAATGACTGAGGACAGGTAGTTGCTTATCTTTTTCCTCTCAGTGCAATGGGCCATGCTGTTAACGTTCATGGAGTGAATGGTGAGTGCTGTACAATTGACAGTGGACATCATACTACTATGCATAGTAGTGGGGAGGTCGGTGGAAGGCAGGACTAAAAAAGGGTGTGATTTTGTAAACATGAGGGTGGACGTAAGCACAAGTTGAATTCCCAAAGTTAATCAATAGTCGCCAGAGGTAGGAGGTGACTCACTTCTGACAAGCGTGTGGTATGTAGAGGTCAGACAGGTATGTTTCACAGCTGAGGCATCTGATGACACTAAGAAGGCGTTAAAAAGCAAGCTGCCTTACCTACTCCAATCATAAAATTTGAAGGCTAAATATCTTTGGGATCAACTGGGAAATTTGATTGAATGGGATCTCAGTGACTATAGTCAATATCTGTCCCAACAGCAAAGGAAGATTGCAATATGGAGCAGGTAGTGGGGGATTAGGTAAACCAAAGGGGTTGTAAGCTATTGTCAGATTATTCAGTCACTATGAATGAGCCTAGGCCAGCTGAGGACAGCAGTAGGATGATCAACGGAATAGGTCAGTATGGAATTGTAAGAGCAATGGGGTCATGTCTTGTCATTAAGTAGTGAAACAGAAACACTCCAGTACATGGAGTAGGGGTCACTCAAATCAGATGAGTTGTAACTAATATCTAAATGCAGTATTGAGGTATCAAACCACTAACTATTTAGGACTGTTCCTTTGTCTGTGATAGGGCTAATTAGGAACTGAATAAGAGAAGGTGGTTGGATCCGTAGTCGGGTCAATTAGGCCACTTTGCCACTAAATTGTACATGCCAAATGAGTTCTGTTTTGCTTGGCCTTCCAGTTTCTTGTCAATAAAGCTATGTATTGGGACTTTCTTTTTTCTTTCAAACACAAACATGATTTGTCTCATGTCTAACTGAATCCTGTCTCTGTTTGCCCAACATCTAGAACTTTTCTAAGGTGGTATTCCCTGTTTGGAGATGGATATCGGCAATGGTCGATGTTGTGACGGAGTAACTCATCCGCCAAAATCTAAATCAGGCCCTAAGTCAGGGTTCAGCTCTTTGATAGTTGCTCTGCACCTCTAGGGTTGAAGGCGTAGATGTGAGTACACTAGTCCTGGATGAAGGGATTGCTATTATCAAGAACACTGGGCTTGAGCTGTCACCACACCACATATTAGACAGGAACATTCCTGTGCTTTGTCATCTCATCAGGCAGGAGAGTATTTTATTTGGAAAGTGGGTGCCAAGACTCCAGACAGTAAGATCTGGTTATGCTGTTACTTCTGATTGGGTATCATTAGACACTGAAAGTGTACTTTGGAGTGTATTATGAACTGTTATAATATTTTTGCTGAGAATGCAGTCAGGACAGGTAAAGTGTTGGGTCCAATGGGATAACATTCTGGTATGAATGTGCTAATTACTGATTGATATCACAGTGTCAGAAATCGTTGCCTGGATGAAATATAGGTGCTGCAAATTTGGCCCAAAGGGCCATGGGGGAAGCAAGGGTTAGTGGGCCCAACCATGGAGGTTGAGGCCTTTTACTCCTGATGTCCAGAGGCCTGACCTACTATGGATTCTGAGCAACTGGGCCAAGTACCCCTTCTGCACTTGACTCTTAGTAGTAACGTGACCAAGCAGTCCAAGTCTCTCTTGGGGGGGTGGAAGAAGGGGAGGGGAGGTTGTGGATCCAGGGGAGAGAGGCTCACAACTCATAATGTGCACAGCAGCAGCAATAAATCATTACCTAGCCAAATACTCACTTTTATGAAAAAATAAATATTTTATTTCTACCAGCACAAAGGAAAAAAACGTAATTCACAAACAACTGTACAGTCCCCCTGAGATAAGGGTTCTAGTGTTTCGTTAGATGATTCCCCGGGCCCCACTCCCTGCTCGCTTCTAGTGGTAGTGGCTATTTCCTATTCACTATAGGCAACATCCAGGGTAAGCCCCACTAGCAGTCTGAGTCTCAAAAGTCTCTTTTGACTCTATTTTATAGTGAATAATAATCATAGGTAGGAGTAGTTCCTCGAGATGGTCACAAGGGGTGGGACCACGTGGCTAATACTTCTGTCGCGGGGAGATCTAAAATTCTGATCTTGGTGCCCTCACACACATGTTATGGTGTCATGCTACATCATTGGGTGCTCCTCGTCTGGCCGGCGCTGCAATACCTGACGGTCCTCGAGGCTCTTTATCGGAGATCTTTTGATCTGGTAATGCCGTTAAGGGGAATGCATGAAGGAGGGCTCTGTGAGAAAGTGATAAGTGTGAAGTGAGGGATATCTAAAATAGCCTCTGTTATTCTTAGAACAAGTTTAATAATGGAAGGGTAACAGGGATAAGTAAAAACGGTGGTGCTATCGTGAGGTTGCATTGTACCAAGATAGCGGTTAACAGGGTGAGGTCAACTTGTTTCGTGCCTAGAGAGCACAGAGATTGGGCGGCACTTTGTCAAGACCAAGAATAGTGACTATGCACCCCCATGGGGGCAAGGGACCTCCCTTCTAATAATGGATAGTTGCTCAATGTTAGTGAAGCTGCACCAAGATGGCTGCAGCACAGTAAAACCACCTAAAAGAGAAGGAGACAAAAAGGTGGACAAGCAAAAGAGACAGAATGTTAAAAATGTGAACCAATATCCACTGTGGACGCACAATAGGTAATTCAGAGAATATACTCTAGAGTGGCAGGGTGCGCCTGCACAGTTCAAAGTTCAATTTTATAGTCAACAGTGTTCCAGCACCGCAGTGCTGACTAGCAGCAAGTTCTCCCAGGGCTGGCTCAAAATCAGTCTTACTTGCACCTCGGAGTTCCTGAGTGCATCCCTTCTGTGGGCACTGGAGCAGCAGCTGCTGATTCAGGTGAGTTTGCTGCTTGCGACCCCAGCGGGTTGTACTCAGTGGTCGTAGAGTCCTCACACGCGTTCGCACCTCCACAGCGACTGGAGATTCTGTGAGGCTCCTCCTTGCATGGTAAACCTCTGGTTTCTCCCACAATGGGGGAGTTGGTGGTGCGAAGTTCCTGGTGCAAATCTTTTGTCCTGGGCAGGTGCACAGGGACCCACAGCAGCTTCACTTCTCCGGTGTCGAACCCAACCAGGTCACCCGTATTGCTGATCATCTAGCATACGGTGTCATCGTATCCTCACGGTAAACGGGCTATGGCCCAATTGGCACAGTGAAGTCCTCGGTGGGACCCTCCTGGCATACAGGGTCGTGGTCTACCACCGCACATGAGCTGCAGCCCTCACATCATGGCAGTATTCTCACAATGGCCCCTCCTGGCATATGTGGTCGCTGCACCCCAGTATGCACGGTCTGTGGCCTGATCGTCTCAGCGATGTTCACAGCTCAATTCACTGCAGCCTCCTCTAGCATAACAGGGGCAAGACTTCAAACCTGCGCACGGGCAAAGACCCAATCGGTGCAGCAGCCATCTCCCCACACCTTGCAAGGAAGTCCACTCGACAGGGCTCCCCACTGGACCTTCCTCCCTCTAACACTCTCCTCTTATTCACAGGGCATGCTGATCTTGGCAAGCAGGAAGGCGCGGGTGCACCAGGCTCTAGGGCAGGTGGTCTTAGATTTCCTGGGTGATGCTTCCTCCCTAAGCAGGGAGACTAGCAGGCCTTGGCCTCCAGTCCTGGTCACAGGCAGAAGTTTTGGGGAGCTTCCCCTCCTCATTATGCCAGTTTGACTCATTGACAATTTTGGGGGTCTCAACCTCCCCTTTTTATAGTCTTTTGCCAGAAACCAAATGTGATTTAGAATCTCAGTCTTTTGAGGTGCCCACTCCACTGCCCCCTGTTCCTCTTGAAATCAGTCTGTCAGAGCAGGAGTGACTCCAAAGCTGATAGCCCCACAACACAGGTAATGGGAGTGACTACAGTTCACCCCATGATGTCAGCCACAGTGATATGTGCATCAAAAGGTTATCCCAGAGCTCCAGCCCAACTTTTTATGATATGATTCTTTTATCAGCCTCATCTTCTTCCTGAGATGTACCCAGGCCCCTTCCTTGAGACCTCTCACTGAAGAGCACCGTTTCAGAGTGTGTGTCCCACCGAGATTACATGAATGCAGCAATTCACAAATATGTCCCAAAATGCAACCCAGAGTCTGCCATTTATTGTACAATTCACACCCACCCACACCCATCACAGCACTGTATCCTTCCTGCACTGCACCACGCGTAGGTGCACATACATCCAGCAATTGTATTTAACATGCATGCACTGCATCCTTCATGTATTGTACCACTCACAGGTACACATACACCTACAAGTGCATTTAACCTCCGTGCATGGCACAGCATAGATTTTTCATGTATTGTACTACTCATAGGCAGACATACATCCACCAAAGGCATGTAGCATGCACACAATACACAGTACTGCATTTTTCCTGTTTTGTACCCTTCCCAGGCACATATAGACCCAGCGTAGAGACCCCACTCATGCGCTGTGCAGCACTACCCACCAAACAGATGTGGGTCAAGGGTGAGTAATGCACATAGCAGCAGAATTTTAAAAATGAGTGAGCCTGTAGCTTCACTCCTATGACACAGGTTAACAAGGGCTTGTTCACTCCTTGTTCACTCCTACTGATCCCTGTGCAGTATGCTGCTACCACCGCGCTAATGCAGCTTAACTCCTGGCAAAGGTAATAGCCTTCCACCACTATGAGGATAACACTTTGGGTACCCCTACTGGTTAAACAAGATCGCAATCAGTGAGACAGGCTTATGTCATGTCGCACATGCATGATTCATGTTTGCCTATGATAAAAAAGCATTAGGGATCCAGACATCAGTACAGTTGGGGCACTCAGGGGGGCACATGCATTACCAAGTGGAGGACTTTTCCGTCCCAAACTTGCCTGACTCCCCTCTTCATTATTGCTTCGATGCAAGGAGGAGCCAAGGGAAATGAAGACTGATAAGATACTGACTGACTTTAAGATGGCTGCTAAGGGACCAAGTGTAAAACCTGTTAATATAGCCTGCTAAGCTCTGCATCTGTATGGTTGATAGTTGAGGTTTTGTTTTGGAGCGCGTATCAAGAGGAGACCGGTTGTTTCAGTTTTCCGCTTGAACACTCATGGCATCAGAGCATGGGGTGCAAGTGCATGGCACCTCGCAGTTAAGAGTGCAGGACAACTATCACAGGGGTCACATGTAGAGTGAGTGAGGTTGGGCTGTTAGTATGCTGGGGACCTAAGCTTTCCATGCACTCTTTTGTGGGACATTCTTTTCTTGGGCCATATCCCATTTGATGGAGATTCCTCCATCCCGTGGGGTGGTTGGGGCCAGCCATAGCTGGGAAGCAAAGTTGGGGTCACCTTAACAGTTTCAGCATTCACTCAAAACTGCATGCTCATCACGTTAGGTCGTCCCTATTTGAAAAGAAATGCCTCATCTCTTTCCATGCATGGTCAGCGAATGCAATTCCACTTAAATGCATAAGGACATGAGACAGGATCTCAAGAAAACTCAGGAAAGGTGGCCATCTTCAGTGTGGCCAAGCACCACCTCCAAATATATATATTTTACATCTTACAGAGAAGGCAATATAAACCTGCTTCAAATAGTGAACCTTATAAATATTGGAAAAAAATGAAGTGGACCACCTACATGCATTCCTTTTCTTGTCTGGAGAGTAAGGAGGAACAGGTTAGGTGAGAAATTGGGAGGCTGGCCTCTTTATTGTGTTCTACAAACCTCTTACTACATCACTATCAAAAATGTATTTCAATGCAATTTAGGATGAGTATATTGATGGATGTCATCCAGATATATGCATCCTTATGACTCTTATTCAACAGAAGAGGGTCCAAGTTACAGACCTATCTCCCTGATAAAGAATGATGCTAGCATGCATGTGAAGAAAAAGGAAACAGATAAACCAATAATAAATAAGAATCAGTTAAATAGAAAGATGCTAAAATGCCAGACCAGTTGAAGGTAAACAGAAACTTACAAAGGATATGAAGAAACTGGCTGCGCCCTGTGCTTAAAAAAAGAAAAGTGCTTTTCACCCCATTAACGAGGCATTCTTGTTTAATGTCCAATAAGATAAGGTATAACGTAATCAAGTTATTATGATATTATATCACACCCCAGAGGCTTTTGTGTTAGTAAATTGGTCAGCGGCGCTTTCTGTGCCCTTAGGAGTATGTAGGCTGTTACTTACGTGACCTATTTATAGGGCCCGATGAGGAACGAGCAATCAAAAGCATTAGCATTAAAGGGATAACTTTTATACAGAAAATGCAAACAGAATGTGAATGCAGATGGTTCATTAATCTTCAAAGAAAGGCAAATGTAAAAATAAAACCACTGCTTTGAGTGTCTGATTTAAATTTGGTGAGCTTATAAAGTAAATTGGAGAACATCGGTTTCACATCACACAAGTAGATGTCAGATGGAGTCATAATTCCAGGAATATTATAAGTGCAAACCAGGAGACTGGGATCTAAACAAGGTGCTAGATATATATCAGTGGGATAACAGAAAACACACAATTCCTTGTGAAGCTGGCTTACTTATTTGAAAATCAGCAAAACGTATTTGTAAACTGCAAGAAATATAAATTGCAAACTAAGAAATTTAGAAAAAAAGACTAAACAAAATTTAAAGTGAGAGCGCAATAGAAAAAAAAAAAGATTGTAACAGTGAAACAGCTGAACTACCCAGCAGGCAGAAGGGGTGGGTTTAATTTCACCAGGTATTCCATCTATTATTGAAACAGGAATGGGAGCACGCTGCGAAAAACAACAATAATGGATTATTCAAAAACTCTGTGAGAACAGTGAACCTGAAAATAGTTATGTACTCTTAAAATCAAAGCTTAGAATACAAAGAACAATGATCATGTGAAATAGTTTGACTAAAGTCAGCAAAGAAACGTAAGACTGACTGAGCAGAAAACTGTACTTGCTGGTGTTTTTGAAAGAGAAGATTACAGGAAACATGGTAGGAAATATGAATGTAGCTATTATAAGTGGGAGGTGTTTCTCATATTGTGTTCTTGCTCAGATGTTTAAAGCATTTTGAAACAATTCTGAGAGGAACTCTAATCAACCTTGAACATTCATTTGTTTCATTTTGCTATCATAATAACATGTTGCTGGGTTTACAGCTTTGTGAGCTCACAGTGTAATAACACACTTGCAAATCATTTTTGTAAAGATGAAATAAAAATACTAGCCCTTTTGTATTTTTATGTGGTGAACCGTATTTCTATTGTGCAAATCTAACAAAAAGCAGTGGAGGGCTGTACAGGGTCAAAAGCAGTTGATAGGGGAGGCAGCTAGTTTTGCATTGTGATGTAGAGTTCTTTAAAGAAGTGCATCTTCAACTCTTTCCTAAATTGTGGCAGTGTTGGGGCCGTCCTGATGGATTTAGGGATGCTGTTTGAGATCAAGGGTGCATAGATGGAAAAGGCCAGTTGCCTCGTTTTTTTTCTTTTTTTGCAATTAGTAGGACCTGATTACAAGTTTTTAGGTGTTATTTATAGCACCTGGTAAACAAAGTTACCACAGGGTTCGTTATTTATCTGGTGCAATGAATAACACCTATAACGAGTTTCTAGGGAATAACATGCAGATTTTGGTGATTAATGCGTAAAAATCCTCATGCTTAATTTCTGCTGGTGGATTCCAGTGCTCGGCACTGGCACTTTACTGTCAACGCCGGCTCTTACGACGGCCTGCCACATGGTGGCGCTGTTTGTTGTATTTTTTTTAGGAACACACAGCTGTTGTTTAATAATTATATATACATTAAAATCACTAATACTTGCCACCCAAAGCTATAAGAAGAGCTTGGGCAGCATTCATTAGTCATTTTAATGAACATTTAAAGTCTGAATTGTCACACTTGTATGAGTGTGATGGCTAGTAGTGATAGTGGCAGCGCTAGTGGGAGCAGTGGGTGGTGCAAGTTGCAGTGGGCTCCTGGCCAGGGTCCAGGTATTTCTTTTTTGTTTTTACAAATTAAGCACTGTAATTACCGTATGATTTTCTCTTGCTAAATTTCAGCAGGTTTGCCCAGCTGAAATTTAACAAAGGTTGAGGTATTAAATGCATCTGATAATCATGGAATGCATCAAATATCACTCAACTCGTAATTCTAACCAGTGCATAAACAGGGGTTTATGCACGGGTCGGAAAAAACGACTGTCTAATAATCAGGCCCTAAGTCTGCATCAGATGGTGCCTTAGCTGCGGGTGTGTCAAAAACCACCAGAGAGCTTGTCTGCAACATAAGGCGAGATGGTGTTTGTGATGCCTTTGCAAATGATGCAGCTGACTTGGAAGATGGTGTGAGCTGGCTAGGGGAGCCAATGGAGTTCAATCAGGGTAGGTGTGGTGTGATCATATTTCTTTAGGCCATGGATGACACGTGCTACGGTGTGTATGATGCCCATTGCCAGTGTGGAGTGTGAGATGGCATGGATGGAAGAGTAGGAGGATTGCACATCAGCCCTGAAGTTGCCTTCTGGAAAAAAATGGTTTCACTTTGTTTAGAAAAGAGAGCCGGAACCAGATCATCTTTGTTTTTTTGGCAATGCGTTCCTTAAGGGTGACGTTGGTGTCCAAGGTGAATCCAGATGACTTGGCATTCAGTGAAAGTAGGGGTTCTAAGCCTTCAAGGTGTATATCGTTGAGCCAGGTTTGTACTGTCTCTTGTTTGTTGTTCTGGCAAATAACAGGAATTCAGTCTTGGTTCATCCAGTTATGATGTGCAGGCGGTGTTTGACACATCGGATGTACAGAAGTACAGGAGACTTTCAAGTAAAGTTCTATATCATCTGCATATTGGTGAATCTTGATGCTGTTATCTCTGAGTACACCATAAAGTGGTCCATACAGAGGTTGAAATAATACAGCACAGTGTGGAACCCTGGGGCTCTCAGCTTCTGATAGGGATCATATGACCTCGAGGTGCCCCTGTGAACAAACTGGTGTCAGTTGGAAAGGAAGGAGAAGAACCAGTGAAGCTCACTGCTGATAAAGAATCCCATTTGAGACTACATAAAGAAAAGATGGGTGACTATGTTGAAAACAGCTGACAGGTCCAGTAGATGTCAAGAAGCAGGGGTAATCTTCTTTTGTGGCCAGGAGGTAATCATCTACAATGGGTAAGGTAGTGGTCTCTGTACTGCAGCATGATCTGAAGCCAGCCTAGAAGTTGTGCAGGAGATGGTTAGCATTAATGTGATCTTGGAGTTGAAACTAGGCTGCTTTTTCAATTATATTGACAGTGATTGGTAGGAGAGTAGGTGAGTCAATGTTCTTTTCTGTAGTCCCTATTCATTTTCATCATGCCACCTCTATCATTGTCCCATCTCCTTTCTTACCCATACCAACACTTCCGCATTCTTCTAATTCATTCCCATTAGCTCACCTCCATCATTGTCCATGCCTTCTCTGTCAATGTCCCCCACCGTCTCACCTCACCCCATTGTTTTTCCTGGCTCATCTCTGTTCACCTATTCATTCCCATTCATTCCCTGTCTTTGTTCCTACACCCTCTCCTAATTCCAGCTTCCTCCCTGGATCATCTCCTGTCTCCCCCTCTTCCTTATTAATTCCCTTTAAGCATCCCTGCTTTCTCTATAGTGCTTTTTTTATTCCCATCATGTTGCCTTCTAACTGTCCCTGCCTCCTTTCCTCTCCCTATCATCTCTCCTCTATCACCCCCATTCCACTCCATCATCTCCACCTTCATCCTTGATCATCCTCTGTACAAATACAGCTAGTCCTTATGAAACACAAATTTAGTTTCTACGTATAAGTGACTGATGCTACCTATGGAGATTAGGGTGAACTTTGTGAAAAAAGTTAAGGAGAGGCACTCAGAGACTCAACAGTAGCTACCAGCATCATACGCCAACCCTGGGATAGTTATTTAAGTAATAAAAAACAAGCTAAAATGACTAGACTAGGGAAATAAACAATGTCAATTTATATGTTAAAGCAACATCCCCCCTATGATCCGCTATGCTGAAATTGCACTTTTAATAAACCTGCATTTTAAGGCATCTGGTATGTTCATAATTCTCTAAGATCCTGAGATTGAGTCGAACGTTGTGGAAGCCTGTCAGACCTCATTTAATAGCCTAAGCTACTCCCGCCTCATACAGCATGTATTTGTGTCTGACTCAAGGGGCCTCTGGAAAGGCTCGAGGTACTGAAGGCCGCTTCATCAAAGACTTATGTCGAACTCAATAGACCTTCACTAACAACCTAAAGTACTGCAGTCTGCCTTAAGAAAGTGCCAATCACAGCTTTTCAACAGCATTTGAATGTGCTGTTTCTTTAAAAGCAATCCCTATTGGGTTTGTCAATGCTTGTCCATTATTATTAAAGACAAGCGCATGCACACAATTGCTTACAAACCCATTTCTTTTCTTCTCTATGCCTGAATTTTTTTATACTGTTTGTTGTGAAGTGTAAGAAAAAGGCTTAAACATTGTACAATACCAACCATGATCAACTACTCATCCATAAGCAAACAAGTGCGCTTCATTAATCACAGTATGTGTTTGTGCTTCTTTTTAATAAAGCTATGATACCTTCACTACCAGTGCCAACAATACCACCACTACTACCACCAATGCTAATGCCACCACCACGAATATATACCTCCACCAATACTAATGTCAATGATATCACTACTACCAACGCCACCCCTAACATACCATCACCCATTCCACAGAACCACCAGTATCACAGCTATCAATACCAACAGTAACACTACCCTTAAAACCGAATCATTACCAATACCATCAATACTGATACATATATATCACTGAACACGCATATTATTCCATTAAAAGTGTTGGCAAATGATTGTGAATTTGAAGTTTTTCAGAGCCAGTTGAGAAAAGATCAGTTAGTTGCAAGGTGTAACTCAAAGAAAGCACAAGAACAATTGTTGTCTGTTAAAAATTTGAGCCTAGAGAAAGCAATCAAAATAGCAAAAAGTCATCTCAAGAAGGTGTTGAGATCTGGCAATGGGAGGCAATCCAAAGCTAGTGGTGAGTGTAAGCAACATATTGACTATTAAGGAGAAATATTCAGTGAGAAAAATGGTGGTGTAGATGGAGGAAAGACATGAAGCCCATTTCCACATCAATGGATTGCCATAGTATTGGGAAGTATTGTAAGGAGTGTAGAATGCTGGGCCATTTTAATAATGTATGCAGAGGAGGGAAGGTAGGATGACAATTGTTAGACAAGTAAAAGATGAAGCTAAGAAAGGTGATGATAATCTACAAATGAGAATGAAGAATATAGTTCTATGGTGAAAAAAGAGCATGTGAAGGATATGAAAAAAGGGAAGAAAGTGTAGATGGATGAGAGGATGTGTGATTTAACAGTTGATTCTGAAACCAGAGTCACTGTCATATCGGACGAGTTAATGGAGAAACTGTGGGGAGAAGAACGATACTGTTTCCAGATATAACAACATGTGGCTATGAAGAGAATATCATTGGGTTGATAGGATACTTCATATGCAAACTGCAAGTTAAAGAAAGAGCAATAGAAGGGAAGGTCTATGTGGAAAGAAAATGGCTAAATATCCTTAGTCTTATTCATCAAGCAAAATTCAAGAAGCTCATAACTACGGGAGAGTATATTCAAGTATCATCTGTTAGGGAGGAGGAAATATAGACTAGGGAGTATGCAATGTAGTTCAAAGACAAGCTGGGACAAATAAAAGGGGTGGTACAAAAGATCAAATTAAGGAAAGGTGCCATCTCCGTCAAATATAGATTTTTTAATGTGCCATAACACATACAAAAAGAGTTGCGTATGATCACCAGAAAAATGTGCACTGAGGGCATCATTGAGCCACACAGCCTATGCTGTGGTTGTCTCCCATAGCGATATCTAGGACGGATACAGGAGAAATATTCCTATTTGTGGGAGGAGCCTGAATAAGGCATTTGGGTTGAGTCACTTCTGCTATTACGGCTCAAGAATCTATTTAGGATAGCTGCAGGGGCAAGAAGACCTGGAATGAATGGGGCACATGACCTCCGGAGAAGTGGTTAAACAAACCTTAACTTGATTGATGGTATCCAATGAGACACCAGTCCTCAAAACAAGGAATGTGTCATCATTCTTAGGAATATACAAATTCCATTCTCAAACAATTGAACATTTGCCAGTTAAAATTAATGTTTTAGGGCACTGTTGAAAAAGAAGGGAGAGTTTGTATGGTCCAAGGAATGTCTGAAATCATTCGGCATGATACTAGCTCAGTGGAGGACAGCTCCTGCATTACAGCCATTTGCGTTTAACAGGGCAACTATTATGAGAGTGGATGCCAGTGCATGAGGCTTAGGGGCAATCTCATGTAGAAAGAAAGGGGTTGTGAATTTGCAGTGGCTGTGCTTCTTGCACATTAGAAGATGGAAAGAATATTGTGTTATTGAAAAGGAAATGTGGGGTGTGCATAGAGGTGTGATGAATTTCCAGTCATATTTATGGGGGAATCATTTGTTCTGAAAGACAACCTGTGGACACCTTAAGGGATAAAGATCAATAGTTCAAGGCCCAGGTTAGCAAGATTTCCATGTAAGCTGTTAAAATACGTGGCATTGGAGAAATTGCACAGCTGTTTGCCTTTCAAGGATGCCTTCTGAAAAAGATACAGGAGGAGGAAGAGTTGGTATCTTGCTTTCTAGTATGGGTTTGTGTGTAGTGTGGTGAAAAATGGGTTGATGTGCATGTACTGATTAGATGCCGGGATGGGTAGTGGGCACGGTTATGAGTGGATGGCACACAGAAAATACTTTAGACCCAGAGTTACAATATTACTCGGAAATAGCAGATGAATTATCTGAGCAAGATGTGTTAATGGTTAAATGTGAGATTTTGGTTCCACTGTTGAGTTTGCAGGTAAAATTAGTAGAAGTAGCAGACAGCAGACACAAGGCAATGGTGGTGATGAAGACAGTTAAGAAAGAAGATTTCTGGTGGCCAAAGAAGGATCAGGAAGTGTAAAACTATGAGGGCTGCTACAGTACAATATGCAATGAGCAACAGGCATTTGTCAACCAATTCAAACAGTGGAGGGGGTGGAAAGGCTTGGAAGATGACTAGAGTAGATTTTGTTAGGAATTTCAACATCTTCTCTGAAAGGAATAAGTAGGTACTGGTGGTGGTGGATTATCTGACAAAATGATGAAAAGTCAAGTTTATTGGAGATCCCAAGATGAGTGTTGTTTTGGATTTCTTTGATTAGTATTTAGGGAGGGGTTATCAGTGAAGACTTTGGTGGACAATAGTGTCCAATTTGCTTCTCATGAGATAGGTAGTTACTTAAGAGAGGGAGGCATTTTACTTTTGAGAACAGCATTGCCCTACCCTCAATACCATGGATTGCTTGAAAGATGTAATGGATGACAGTAGAATATATTCATTGGGCAGTGAGCAACGGGTGGGATGTTTCAAGAAATGGTTAGGATGTATAGAACTGTTCCATATACTGCTACTAGGATATCAGCATTTGAGGGTGTAGGAAATTGGGTTATTGGTTGACTGAGGTGTGAGCCATGGTCAAGCAGCAACCACAATCCTAGTCAGGGTAAGGCACAAGCAAACCCTAAATGAACCTGTGCTCAACCCCCTGGTATCCTGGCATAGAGCAGTCAGGCAATACTTCAAACAGTAAAATAGTGAAAACACCACACAAAAAGGGTCCCACACCATGTTAGAACAACGGAGCACAATTTAATAAATAAAAGAAGATCAATATGACAAAAAACCAATTAGTAGAACAGGAGATATTCAATTTCAAAGATTTGGCTGTGTAGGAAAGTAGGATCTGCTTCTTATGGTTACCCCCACTTTTTGCTGGATGTAATGCCGTTTTTGACTAGTCTGACTGGGATCCTGTTAATCAGGAACCCAGTCTATCTGCTTTCTCCCTAAACTGTATGTTATGTACTTAGGTACACCCCAGATTGGATACTGGGGTACCCTTGTCAGTCCCTAGTATATGGTACCCATGTACCCAGGGCACAGGTACCCCAGTGAAGCCGCCATATACTAATATAGAGGGGCATAAGATGACCGCATGATGACCATCTTGAAAACGGCTGCAACAAACCCTATCGTGTTTGGTGTCAAACATGTTGGAATCATACCCCCACACCGGTAACCGGTGTGGGAGGTATGATTCCACCCACCGGGAAGGCCCTTCGTGGGGCTCTCGGTGTTCCCGGTACCAGCCTTCTAGCTCCGGACAGCACAAAATGGTTGCTGCCGACCAGAGACACATTTCTGCCCTCCTGCTGCTGAGCCAAGCTCGAGCATGGGAAGGCAGGACAATAGGCATACTGTCACAGGGAGGTGTGACCATCTCCCAGACAGGATAAAGGGCCAGATGTTCGAGGTGATTTTGCATGCGCAAACGGGTTTGCGAACCCGTTTGCGCATGCAAAATCACTGTTGGCCATGTACAGTTCCTAAATAGCGAGTCGCAATTTATTTGCGACTCGCTATTTAGGAACTGCGAGTCGCAATTAGGAAGGGGCGTTTCCTTCCTAATTGTGTCCGCAATGCTATGTGTGAATGTTTTGTGACCACAATTGCAGTTGCAAAACACTCGCAAATTACCACCCTCTTCAAGAGGGTGGTAATGCAGTCGCAATTTGGAAGGGGTCCCCATGGACCCCTTCCACTTTGTGACTGTCTCTAAAAATATTTTGTAAGGCCAGGCAGTGGTCCTAGGGACCACTGCCTGCCCCTAAAAAATGAAACAAAAACGTTTCGTTTTCTTTTAAATGCATCCCGTTTTCCTTTAAGGAAAACGGGCAGCATTTAAAAAAAAAAAAAAGCTGCTTTATTAAAAAGCAGTCCCAGACATGGTGGTCTGCTGAGCCCAGCAGTCCACCATCCCAGGGAGGGCTGGCATTCCCAATGGGCTCGCAAATTGCGAGAGGCTCATTAATATTAATGAGCCTCGCAATTTGCGATCCTATTGGGAATCGCAAAACAGTGTAATAACACTGTTACATTTCATTTAGCGCCTCGCAATTTGCGACTCGCAATGAGTCGCAAATTGCGAGGCGCTAAATGAAAGGGTCGTACATCTGGCCCTTAGTGTATTAGGACTGGGTGGGTGCGCTTGCCAGCGCCTGAAAGGCTACATGAGGGGCACATTTGGTGTCCCTGTGCATCGTCCAGTTCAAACCAGTCCTGGGAGCCGTTGACTCCCGCTCTAGCATGAAACTGGACAAAGGACATGGGAGTAACCTCCCCCCTGTCCAGACCCTCCCCTGGGAGGGTCCCCTGAATCTTTCCAACCCTCTCCCGTGGGTACTTAAGGGCTTACCTGGCTGTAGGACCTTAGATTCATGGTGGACAAGATTCAGAATTGAAACCACTGCACTTCTACCATCTGTGCACTCTGGACTTCGCTGGACTTCATTTAGGCCCGACTTCATCTCCCTTCCAGTCTGCTGCATCGTCTGTGCCTGTGCATCCTCCAGGAACCTTCCAAGGCCTGAGAAGCATCAAGAACAACCGAAGTAATCTCCCTTGGAGTGAAGGAGTCACTCCCCTGCATTCGCAGGCACCGCAACAAAGACGTCCATTCTGCAGATCCCAAGCTCCTCCGGACTCCGTGGGCTCTGCAACTCAAGTGGTAGTTTTCCTCAGTCCCCGAGGCCTGCTCTCCCCTCTGACCAAGTTTGAGGCCAGCAGCTTGAGTGGGGGTTGCAATAACCGAACCCCTGGGTACCGCATCACCTTTGCAGTTGCAAAGGCTTGTTGACATCTTTGCAAGAAGATCTTCGGACTTCAAGTAGCCCCAACCCCGAGCATCTCCTGTGACTAGAATCTTTGGCCACATCGCATCGTGTGCATCGTGGCCTGCATCTTTTGGTGAGCTGCTCAAAGCCCCCTTGCGACTCCTGTGTCGTTGGCCTGTTGGTCCATTTGAGGGTCACCTTTGATGACCTTGGGCTCCCTGATTACTCGGGGCCTGCCCTGACTCCTCTGCTTGTGGTGAGTCTCCTGGACCTTGCTGGTCCAAACCGTAAACTTTCTTGACTTCCTGTGTGGGTTGCTTTTGCCAAGGCTTGTTGGTGCTCCCGCTGGACACCAACCCCTCAGCTCTCGACTTCCTTCATGGGACAGCTCGTATCCGGCTCCTGGTCATCCTCAGCATTGCCTGGTCCCCGCAGCTGCAGGGTCAAGGTCACCATCAACTATACTGAAGCACCCGACATCGGTGGGCATTCGTCCACCGAGTCCCTGGTCACTCCCAAGTGACCCAGACTCTGTCCCCTTTGATTTAAGGTACTCTTCACCAAGAATCCACATTTGGATTCCTCTGGACACTTTCTCCTCTTCCAGCAGCTGCACTTTCCTGAAGTCCTCCATTGGGTTCGACGGCGGTTTCCGACACCACTTCACACCTATGCACCCGGCTTCACAGGGATAGGTAACTTGGGTACTTCAGTATCCACGGGTGGGGTGGCTGTCCAACCTTCTGTCTTCCACAGGGTTTCTTCAGGGTCCACTGGGAAGGGTCCCTAATCTTTACAATTCCAATCGCGACTTGCACATAGACTTGTACGGAGCACGCGGTCGTGTTTACACACTGCACACACACTCCGTGGGGTCCCTATCTACTCACCTTGGGTGGTTCCTTGGGGTGCCAGAAATTCTACGTCCTCTCGACATTGTCCTGACTCGAGTTGTGGTTCTTATACCACTTTCTTAGCATATGGTTTGGTTAACCACTGGGGCCCGCTGTGTATTAGTGCTAATTACTGTGATTTCTTTGCTAAAGTATTGTGTGCTTTGTGTCTATCTCCATGTGGGAGATACTGTAACGTACTAGATAGTGTTATATAATAAATACATATTTTTATAACTACTGTGTGGTTCTCTTTTCATTTAATCTATACTATAAGATTGCATTCTGGTAAAACAAGCTGCTTTACAATCCTTCAAGATTAAGCCTGAATGCTGCTCTCCAAATCTACCACTTGGATAGCTTTCTAAGGTTGTCTGAGACCTCTTAAATCACCATAAGGGTTGTCTGGACTGATGCAAGGTGCCCACTTACATTGGTGGACATCATATACCAGGCCAGCCTCTCACAGGTTGAAAATAGTGCCTGCCAAGAAGCACAAAGCACCAACTGTGGATATGTGGTTGCACTGGACCGGGAGAAAGTTACAAATTCAGTAGAACTGCGATGAAGAGCGGACTGGCTACAGTGACCTATTAAGGCCTGTTAAACAAAGTAGCTTCAATCCTGGTTTGAAGAGCGTTGCGTGGATCCACGTCAAAGATGCGTCACGCAGCTGAAGCGATGCGTCGGTTCTGAGGTGCGGTGAGGAGACGATGCGAGGCCCTGCACTGTTTTCGAGAATTCCATTGGCAGGGCTTGTGTTGCGAAGTCCAGCGTTGAAGATGCGTTGCACAGTCTGGTCGATGCGTCAGTTCCGAAGTGCTGCAATGCTTTGATGCGGAATCCGGCATGGTCGTTGAGGCTGATGTTGGTGAGGGATGTGAGGGCCTGCCCCAAGGATGCGTCGTGCAGTCGGGGCAATGCGACGGTTCCAAAGAGTTCCAATGCGATGCATGCCTTTTCGCCGGGCCCAATCCACTCAGTAGCAGTGATGCATCGGGTCTGCTCAGGTTTACACAGCATAGCAGAGGAGATGTGTTGGTTCTGCTGGATCCACAGAGGCTGTCAGAGTACCTTAGGCCCACTTCCCACGGTCCAGGACTGGGGTGGCACCAATTGGCAGGTTAGACTCACAGATGGCCAGAGTCCAGGTGCAGATGCAAGGTTCTTTGAAGCCTGTTATGTCCCTGAGGCTTCAGATCAGGAGACCAGCCAACTAGCCCTGGGAGTCACTCTGGGTTCAAGAGATGCAGGTCCAGTCCTTCTCACACAGGCAAGGGGCAGCAGGCAGCATGTCAGCACAGCAGGGCAGCAGTTCCGTCAGAGCAGCAGTCCAGCAGAGTGGCAGTGTTAGAGCAGCGCAGCAGTCCTTCTTCCTGGAAGAGTATCCACGGGCCAGAAATGTACTGAAGTGGGGTGTCTGAGGTCCAGTATTTAAAACTAGTTGTGCCTTTGAAGTGGGTGAGAAGCTTCTAGAGGTCTCCCTTTGAAGTCCCCAGGCATCCTGCCTTCTCTGCCCTGCCTTCAGACTAGCTACAAGGGGTAGGCAGCCCTTAGTGTAGAGGTAAGACACATCCTATTCAGGTGTAAGTGGGACTATGCCCAGCTTCTCTCTCCCATCCTGCCAATAATGGCCCATGCAGGCACACCTAAGCTCCCACTGTGTGTGGCTGTCTTTGAGGAATACACACAGTCCAACTGTCAGCTACACCCAGTCATGTAACCAGTGACAGACTACAGGCACTAAATGGCTAAGGGAGGAAAATGCCAACTTTCTAAAAGTGGCATTTTCGAAACTGCAATTTAAAATTCGACTTCACCATGAGTTTGGATTTTAAATTGTGATTCCAATGACACCAAACACGACCTGGTTACCTCTTCCCATTTGGAAACTACACTTATAAAACGTAATTAGGCAACTCCAATGTTATCCTATGGGAGAGAAAGGCCTTGCAGGTGTGAACAACCAATTTAAGAGTTTTTCACTACAATGACAGGTAAAACTTAAAAGTACATGCCCTACTTTTTAGATACATTGCACCCTGCCCTCTGGGCTGTCGAGGGCCTAACCTAGAGGTGACTTATATGTATTAAAAAGGAAGGTTGGGCCTGGCAAAAGTGTTATTTTGCCAGGCTGAAATGGCAGTTTAAAACTACACACAGGCTGCAATGGCAGGCCTAAGACATGTTTAAAGGACTACTTAAGTGAGCGGTACTATCAGTGCTGCAGCCCCTCTATTCGCATTTAATTTACAGGCCCTGGGCACATGTAGTGCCACTTTATTACGGTCGTACAAGTAAATTCAATATGCTAATTGGGGTTAAGCCAATGTTACTATGTTTTAAGGGGTGGGTCCATGCATTTTAACATGGGTTAGCAGTGGTAAAGCGTGCAAAGTCCTAACGGTAGCAAAAATGAGATCAGAAAAATGGAAGACTAAGGCAAAACTTTGAGAGGAAGACCAACCTAAGGCTGATAGGTCTAACAGTGGTTATGCCCCGCATGGATTAGGGAGAGAGAGATGAATTGAAAAAGGTTGGTATAAGTTTGTGGTATTTGTGGTGGAAAGCCAGCATCAATTTGCAAATAAGAGACGTGCTCTGGCAGTGATCTCAGCAAGGAGGGAGCTGAGAAACCCAGAGCCCATGTAGCACATGACTCATGGTGGAAGTCATCTTGAAGTATCCCAGAAGCCTGTGCAGGAAGGTTGAAACAGGGGCGGAGAGGAGATGTGGACTTTCAAGATAGGCCAAACGTGCCTCCCTGCTAGCACCTCCTGCCCTCCCTTAAATGGTCTTGAACAGGGGGGAGAACTGTCTCTTGGATGTGCTTCTTCTGAGGAGCACTGGGACGGTAGACTGACACCATGGACAACTGGAATGAGGAACCCCCAAACTGTCCCCTGGACTAAGGACTCTGTCTCTGATTGACCCCAGGACCAGTGTGGCACTCCCCAAGGACCAGGGATGCTGGTTCCCTTACATCCCCAGAGGAGCAGTTGGGGGAAAGACTGGGCTTCTGCGCAGGGAGGGGAGAGGCCCAGAAGGAGAGCAAGGCGAAAGGCTGGCGCAGGGAGTCAGTGACACCAGCTCCCTGCAAAATTCCTCACCGGTGGAGGCCAGGAGGCCTGAAGAAAGTGCTCCAAGTGGCTAGGGCTCGCCACCAGGAGCAAAACAAGACCAAGATTTTCAAAATCGGCCTAACAGGGCCCGAGTTATCCCCGTTCGAAGTGATGGCAACCTTTGACCCCAACTGGCAGGCACGAGCAATCTGAGCTCCACTGCCAGATGAATTTTTATCCTCCAAGGGGGACCATGCCCCAGAGGCTGCCCCCAAAAAGAAAATTGTCAGGGAAGCACCATTGCACTTCCCCTCTGCAGGGAGAAAGCAGGAGTCCAGGACCCCATCCCTGGGCCCCGGAGACAAGGAGAAGACTGATGCGAGGGAACACTGTTGCACTCCCTCGGTTCTGAGGAGGGAGCCCAGGACCCCATCCCTGGGCCCCAAGAAGGCTGGCAGCACCGCATACGTCTGCCCACAGGAGCGGGCAGACCAAACTGGAGTGCGGCTACTGTGGCAGCACACTCATTTGCTGGCCTTGCGGAGAGCGGACAAGAGCGGCCAGGGGTGGGCTCCCTGAGCCGCTCTCCAATGTGGACACTGCCCTCAGGATGCCCAGGTGAGACAGCGCACCCCAAGACTGGAGCAGCGTGGCAACACCACAAAGACACCAAAATAGAACAGGAAAGCATCACAGCTCTCCCCAATGGAGTGGGAGAGCTGCTGGTCAGATATTCCCTGAAAGCACGGAGGAGTGCCCCCATAATGCTCTGTGGGGCTCATCGATTTTGCCCGCATTGAAAAGATGAAAACCACTCATTTGTGGCTTGTGGTGACCCCAGGAGAGTGGGGCTAACACCAAAACGGCACTACCACACAGGGGGAGCTGCAGGAGCAGTGCAGCTTCCCCCCAAAAGATGCCCAGAGTCCCCCCCCCCCTAAGTTAGGTGGGACTCTAAGAGAATACGTCCCCAGGGTGCCCAAATGTTTTCAAGTCTTCTCTAGGCTGGAGCTTTGCCTCTACAGCTGGGATGGCCATGCCCTCTGGGGTCAAGGATTATGGGTGCAAGGCTTGTGACCAAAAGTTACTCAATGTGAGGTTTCGTGTTGGATTAACACCCTCCAGGGGTGAAAGGCTGTAATTACCTGTGTAGCGGTTACACAAGTGGTGCCCTTTAGTGACTATGTTTCAAAAGCTGTATTGTATGTTGTAAGTTTTTCAAAGTGTATGCTGCAAGTACATTCTAGGTGAATGATTATGATTGCACAGTATTGTAATTATAAATGTGAGTAAATTGCCTTATTCATATTGAAAGTCATGAGTACACCACACTCCCAGACACACTTAGACATTAATTCTTGCTAATGCTTTATTTGAATAATGAAACTGACAGCCACTCAGATTAAAGTTTGCATTCTTTATTTCCGGTATTTAGTGCCCACAGTCATGGTTATATGTAATGAATGCATTAATTCCTATGGTGAAATGCTTGTTGAAATAATGATTTGGACTGCCACTCGCTTTGGTGCCAGTATTAAGTGCTCTGACTCCAAGTTATGTTCAACCTTTGGCATTTAGGGGCAAGATAAAGTTTAGATGTGTGAGTTGGGGTACTAGACCCCCTTTTTGAGGTAGGGTTAAGAATGCTTGCGCAATGTCATCCAAAGGTAATTCCATCAGCTTGAGTATGTTAGTAAATTGCTGCAAAGTGCTGAGTAGTGTGTGTGTGATAAGGATTATGTTACTTACCCAGTAGGCATCTGATCTTGGCATGTAGAGCTGTAGATTTACATGCTTTGCACACTCCTGCCATCTAGTGTTGGGTCCGGATGTTTGCAAGTTGTTTTTCTTCTAAGAGGCCTTTCCAGTCACGAGGTAAGGTGACTCCTCCTTTCGGTGATAGTGCGCATAAGCATCAACTCTATTGTTAGATTGCTTTCCCGCAAGAGGGTGAGAATGGAGTAAGTGAGTGTAGTAAAGAGATGTCCATGTGTAGATAATGTAAATAATGAGAGCTGCAACAACTACAGGTGCCAGGGGAGGTAGGTGGGCGCATGTGAATCTACAGCTCTACATGCCAAGAACAGATGCTTACTGGGTAAGAAACATAATCCGTTCGAGGCATGTGTGCTGTAGATACACATGCTTTGCATAGACTACATAGCAGTATTCTCCCAAAGCGGTGGATAACCAGTAGATGTTGCAGCTGTCTGGAAAAGTGTCTTTAGCACTGCCTGCCCTACATTGGCTTGTTGGCGTGCTAGTACATCCACACAATAGTGTTTTGTAAATGTGTGTGGTGTAGACCATGTTGCTGCTTTACAAATGTCAGCTATAGGAATGTTACCTAAAAAGGCCATAGATGCCCCTATTTTGCGAGTGGAATGCGCTCTAGGGGGTACAGATAAAGTTCTTTTAGCTTTGCCTAGCAAGTTTGAATGCACTTAACAATCGATCTTGAAATGGTAGAATTAGAAATAGGATTGCCTTTATGAGGTGGTGCAAATGAACCGAACAGTTGCTTTGATCTACGAAAATCTTTTGTCCTTTCAATATAGTACAATAAAGCTCTTCTGACATCAAGTGTATGAAGAGCACGTTCTGCTACTGAATTAGGTTGAGGAAAGAACACAGGTAATTCAACTGATTGGTTGATCTGAAAAGCAGAAACTATTTTGGGAAGGAATCTGGGATTGGTGCAAAGAACTACCCTATTTTTATGTAGTTGAAAGAAGGGTTCTTCTAAGGTTAATGCCTCTAGCTCACCAACTCTCCCTAATGAAGTGATTGCAATGAGGAAGGCAACATTCCATGAAAGAAACTGTAAAGGACAATTGTGTAATGGTTCAAACGGTGGACCCATAAGTCTTGTAAGTACAATGTTAAGATTCCATACTGGTGCCGGAGAGATTCTTGGTGATATTATTCTTTTTAAGCCCTCCATAAAGGCTTTAATGACAGGAACTTTAAATAAAGATAAATGCTGTCTGTTCTGCAAATATGCAGCTACTGCTGCAAGATGCAAACGAATAGATGTGTAAGCCAGCCCACATTGCTGTAAGTGTAGAAGGTAACAGATAGTGTTCTGAACAGAAGCATCTAGGGGAATAATTTTGTTGTTGATACAGTAGATAACAAATTGTTTCCACTTAGCTGCATAGCAAGCTCTGGTGGTAGGTTTTCTTGCTTCTCTCAGAATAGTCATACAGTCTGGTGGCAAATTTAAATATCCAAACTCTATGACTTCAGGAGCCAAATCGCTAAGTTGAGCGTTTGGATGCTTGATTTCTCCATGGTTCTGAGTGAGAAGACTGGAGGTGAGATGTAGCTTTTGATGTGGGACTACTGACATTTCTAACAGGGTGGTGTACCATGGTTGACGAGCCCATGTGGGAGCTACCAAAATCAGTGTGAGTGATGTTTGCCTGAGTTTCTGAACCAGAAACGGAAGGAGTGGGAGAGGCCGGAAAGCGTAGGCAAATATCCCTGACCAATTCATCCATAGGGCATTGCCTTTGGATAGAGGGTGTGGGAACCTGGAGGCGAAATCTGGGCATTGTGCGTTGTCTACTGTGGCGAACAGATCTATTTGTGGTTATCCCCAATGTTGAAAGTATGGAAGGAGAACTTAGGGGTGAAGTTCCCACTCGTGTATTTGCTGCCTCCATCTGCTGAGGTCGTCGGCAATTTTATTGTTCACTCCTGGAAGGTGTTCTGCAAGAAGGTGAATTTGTGATGTATTGCCCATTTCCAAATTGTCTGAGACAGGTGTGAGAGTTGGAGAGAGTGTGTCCCTCCCTGTTTTTGTACATAATACATTGCTGCCATGTTGTCTGTGCGGACTAGGACAACTTTGCCTGTGAGATGAGACTGAAAAGCTTTCAGCGCTAGAAATACTGCTAGAAGCTCTAGATAGTTGATGAAGAGAACCTTGTGCTTGTCGTCCCAGAGACCCTGAATTGTGTAATGATGGAGATGTGCACCCCAACCTGTGAGAGATGCATCTGCTGTTAGCACAATTTGTGGAACAGGGTCGATAAAAGGGAGCCCTTTTGATACACCACTGCAGAGAGCGATGGGTGCGGCTGTCTATCAACACTAGATCTGTTAATTGACCCTGTGACTGATTCCATTGATGTGCTAAGCATTCTTGTAGTGGACGCATGTGCAGTCTTTCATGAGGCACTATTGCAATGCATGAAGCCATCATTAATAGTAGGCGCATGAAAGTCCTGGCTGGCAAGGATTGGCCGATGTGGAACTGCAGCAATAGAGTCTGGATATTGCAAATTCTGAATGCATTGGGAGAGGCTACATCTGTGTGAGTGTTGAGAGTGTCTCCTAGATAGGATTGTATGTGTGAGGGCTGTAAGTGAGACTTTTGTATGCTGACTGTGAAACTCGATTGGTGGAGTAGGTGTAGCGTGGACTGAGTGTGTTGTAGACACTGTTGGTGTGTGCTGGCTTTGATGAGCCAGTCGTCTAGGTACGGGAAGACATGAATTTGTTGTCTTCTGAGATGAGCTGCCACTACTGCTAGACATTTGGTAAACACTCTCTGAGTTGTAGTTACTCCGAATGGGAGTACTTTGAACTTGCAATGTTTGCCTGCTATCACAAATCTGAAATATTTGCGATGAGCTGGATGAATGGGGATGTGAAAATATGCATCTTTTAAGTCTAGCATAGACAAAAAATCGCCTTGCTGTAGAAGTGGAAGGACTTGTTGAAGCATTACCATATGGAGGTGTTCTGACATTATGTAGTAGTTTAACACTCTGAGATCCAAAATTGGTCTTAAGAAACCGTCTTTTTTGGGGATTAGAAAATAAAGAGAGCAAACCCCTGAAGCTTGGTACTGTAATGGAACTGGTTCTATGGCTCCTGTCTCTAAGAGAGATTGCACCTCTTGTTTGAGTAACTGTAAGTGGTCTGACAACAGTTTGTGAATGTGAGGTGGAATGTTTGGAGGATTGGTAGTAAGCTCCAGGCAATAACCATGCTGGATAATGTTGATCAACCATTTGTCGGTTGTTATGGATTGCCAAATGGGGAGAAATTGTTGAAGTCTTACCCCGATAGGTGTTAAGTGATCGGGGGAAGTGTGGGCAAGTCACTTTTTATTAGGGGAAGGGGAGTTACGCAGTGTGGTGTCTTTACCCTTACTCTTGGAATTGTTTCCTCTATACCCTCCTCTATAGAAACCCCTAGAGGGAGAGAATAGGGTATTGCTTTTATAAGAGGAAGCATTTGGGTCTGAGGATGTTGTTTTAGACTCTGCTCTGTAAAAGGAGCGACGAAAGGAGCCTCTATTTGATGGAGACTGGAGCGCTCCCTTGGACTTTGCCACTTCGGTATCTTTTTTCATTTTTTCTAGTGATTGGTCGACTACAGGACCAAACAGGTCAAAGGGGGTGTTTAAAATGGACTGCTGGACCTCAGGCTTAAACCCTAAAATCCTAAGCCATGCATGCCTTCTAAGGAAAATGCTGGTATTGATCTCCCTTACTATGGTGTCAGCAGCATCTAGAGCACATCTGAATGAGGAGTTAGAGATGAGTTTTCCCTTTTCAACTAACTCTTGTGCTTTAGCTTTGTGTTCTTCTGGAAGGTATTGGAGCAGCTGCTCCATTTCAACCCAGTGTGCCCTGTCGTATCTGGCTAGTAGACCCTGGGTGTTCGCGATGCACCAGTGGTTAGCGGCTTGAACAGCCACTCGTTTTCCTGATGCATCAATGAGCTTAGATTCTTTGTCTGGGGGAGGTGCATCACCAGAGGTTTGTGAATTGGCTCTTTTGCGAGCATTGAAAACTACTAGGGAGTCGAGAGGTAATTGTCCTTTGATAAATACAGGATCTGGTGGTGAGGGTTTGTATTTTTTATCTACTCTTGGAGTTAAAATACGTGCCCGTACAGGGTCTTTAAAGAGATCCTATGCATGCCTCATCATGCCTTTAAGCATGTGGAGTGATTGACTGGACCTGTGTGTGGACTCAAGTGTCTCAAATAAAAAGTCTTCTTCTAAGGACTATTTATTTAAAGCCACCCCATGATACTCTGCTGCTCTTGCAATGAGTTGTTGATAAGTCATATTATCGTCTGGAGGTGATGGCTCTGCAGGATAAAGGTCTGGGTCATTATCTACTGGAGGGTCAATGGTGTAGTCATTCCATGGGTCTACAGGCAAAAGAGTGTCCTCATCAATATGATCCCCATCTGGATCTGTATGTGGAGATCCCTGAGGTGTTCTATGTAAGGGATCATGAATTATTAAGTGTGGAGAAGATGGTGGGGGTGGAGAGGGTTGTGGGGCAGGATAAGCCGGGCTAGTAGCCATGCTCTTCTTCTTCTTCAAAGGAATCTTGTAGGCAGGGTCCTCTGAAGGAAGTTTGCGTTTTGATGGTGTTTTAGCAGAAATATGTCCCGTATCAGGATTAAAATAAATTGTTTTCTGCTTAGGATCTAATTTTTCTAAAATTGGTTCTGGAGGCTCAGGAGGCTGTCCTTGGATTGCAGCGTTGAAATCGACTTCTCCTAGGGAGTGGAAGGTTTCGGCTCCGAAGCGTGTTTTTGTTTCGGAGCGGAGGGTTTAGGTTCCGAAGCATGTTTTTGTTTTCGGAGCGGAGGGTTTCGGTCCTTCGATCCTGATGGTTTCTGATCCGAAGATGATTTTGTTCGACTTGGTCCCGAGCCGGAAGGCTTGACCGTCTGTTTCGGTGCCGAGCCGGTTGGCGGGGCATCGGAAACAATGTCTCAGTGCCGACCTTGGCCAGAAGGCAGAGGTGGTGCCGAAGCCTTATGCATTTTGGAAGAGGTTTTAGTGGGCAAAGGGTTTTTGGTACTCACGGCACGTTGTCCCAGAGGCACATCTACAGACCCCAGATCGATATCCGGCTCAGGATCGGACTCTGAAATGGAGAAGGCCTCTTCTTCTGTGGCGGACACTTCGATCTCCTCTTGCTCGGATTCTTCCCCGAAGATATCCGGAGTGTGTTAAATGCTTTGACGTTGCATTTCTCGTCGTCGAGCCCGAAGATTGCATAGAGTCTTCTTGGACCGAAACGATTTACAAGCGTTGCAGGCTTCCTCTTTGTGCTTCGTAGAGAGGCACAAATTACAAACTTTTTTATAAACTTGTTTTTATTGAGTTTTTGCAAAAGATCATACAAGGTAAAACGAAAGTTACACCGTTATCGTTGTGTGACTCACTCAAAACTTTTTCTAGTAATATAATGTTGAGTTGATCATTTGTCCACACATAGTATTCTATACATAATACATATAAGACAACAAAAACTAACAGTACAGGCTCATGTAGTAAACATATTGTGGTTCTCCCCAACCAAATGGTCGACCGGGCAACCCAGTTCTCATTGATGTTGGTCGGTGCGAAGGTACTTAGCGTGGCACCGAGGACAGAATTGGAATGGAGTCCGTTCCATCGGCAGAAGGCTGGCCCAACGTGGCTAGGCAGCCCACGAGGTTTTCAATCGAAGACGGAGAAATTGTTGACCGAGTCGATATGCGTAGAACAAGGAAATGCATACAAAAACAACTGTAGAGGGTACAGTGGATTGCACACCGAGGGGAACCCGAAGAACGGTTTCGAACCGGAGTGCAGCAATACACGTCCGAACCTGATGGCGTAAAAAACAATCTAACAATGGAGTCGATGATCATGCGCACCATCACCGAAAGGAGGAGTCACCTTACCTCGTGATTGGAAAGACTTCTTCGAAGAAAAACAACTTGCAAACATTTGGACCCAACACTATATGGCAGGAGTATGCAAAGCATGTGTATCTACAGCAACCACACCTCAAACATGTACTTTTCCACATTTCAAAGAAAAGCACAGACTGGACCATCATTTATTGAATGCTATTATTGTGTATCTGTGAATGGTGATTAGTAGCCCACACCACCTCTATTGAGTAGGCCTTGGAGTGCTCTGCAACGCTAGCCTATGAGAGTCAAACACTGCAATGGGGTGTTTGGTTCCCGGTGGAGGACAAATGTAGACCCATTACTTGTGCAGGCCACACAACTAATGACTCATTTTCCAAAACTAAGCGCCCAGAGTACTTCTTGAACCAGGACTAAACTATTCTGTCATTGAGAAGGATTTGCTAGTGGGTTACTGGGCCATATGTATGCGGTAGAAAGTTTGCACTCCAAACAGACCACAAGTCACTGGTATACATTTTTAGTGGTGAAAGAGTCAGGTATTCCATGACAAAAATAGCTCGGCTCACTACAAAACTTTTATAATATGAGTTTGACATCACCCACATACCGAGTAGAGACAATGTTACAGCAGATTTGTTGTCCAGGCTGCCAGTGTATGACCAAGAAGAAGCAATCCCTGAAAAAGGATGATGAGAATTGTTTTTTTTTGCTTTAGTGGATGTGTCAGATAATGAAGCTTGTTTGGAAGCAGAGTGGAAAAGCATTGTGTGGTGAGGATGCTGTGATGAGGCAAGTCCATGAGTATATAGTTAATGGGTGGCCTAAAGAGAGGCATGCATGTCCGGAAATTCAACCATACTGCAAGATTGCGGATGAATTGTACATAGAGAATAGTGTCATTATAAGGGGTGACAACTGTGTTCCCCTTGGAAGGATTCATCAGACGCTGATTAAAATGTCCCATGAAGGGTATTTAGGATCTACAATGACAGAGCAAAGAGCTAGAGCCTACTATTGGTGGCTTTCAATGGATAAAGACATTGATGCAGTAGTTAAAGAATGTGCTGTCTGCAGTAAGCCTTTTCAATTTCTACGTAACCCCTTTGGCCCAACTTATTAAATCTTATGGGTTTGAGACATTCTCATATGCAGATGACACGCAATTGATCATCTCATTTGGGCAAGACATTGAGAGTGTCAAACAGAAATTCCTCACCTGCATGAAAGAGATTGCCATCTGGATGTCTTAACTGCCTCCAACTTAACGGGGGTAAGGCAGAAATTACACTGTTTGGCAAAGCTCAGAGTCTTCGTCCCACTAGAACCGCAAAACATCTAGGCACAATTTTAGATGATCAGTTATCAATGCAAGACCAGATCACCTCCGTATGTGGCACATGTTTTGGCACAATGCGTCTGCTCAAAGAAATCCTTAAATGGCTACCACTGAGCTCACGAAAAACACTCATCCACGCGCTAGTTATCAACCACCTGGACTATGGGAATGCTTTGTTTCTTGCCTCCAATGAATCCCTTTTGTCCAAACTACAAGTGGTCCAAAACACAGCTGCTCATATGGTTAACAACCTAACCCCAAGAACCTCCTCAGCCCCCATACTTAGAGATCTACACTGGCTCCCCATCCGCAAGAGATCACTATTCAAATTGCTCTGCCTGACATACAAATATCTATCAGGGTCAGGGCCAATATACCTCCACTATAAGCTTACCTGTTACATCCCAAGTAGAAACCTCTGATCTAGCCACCAATCTCTTTTATGCTCCTGACAGATTTGCACCGCCAAATATGGAGGCCGAGTCTTCTCCTATCTGGCTCCGCTCCACTGGAACAAACTTCCTCATTCCATTCGCATATGAGCAGGCGTGCATAGCTGAATTCAAGAAACGCCTGAAAACCTGGTTGTTCTAATCGCCCCCTCTTCCTCACCTACCTTCCCTGCAGCGCTGAGATGTCCCTTAGGGGATGAGCTGTGCACTATACCTAGAATCAAATAACATAACATAAGGCTGAAAAAGATTTTAAGGTTGTGACTCCACCGTTGCAACCCATTCAATACCCGGACTGTGAGTTAAATTAGAAATTGATATGGTTGGACCATTCCATTTTTTACCCCATAATTTACAATATGATTTTGCCCTGATGGATTACCACAGTAAGTGGCCAGAGATACATTTCTTTTCCATGCCCACGGCATCCAATGCAGTTTTATTTTTGAGGGACATATTCTTGAAAGAAGGTTTCCCGGAACATTTTATTTCAGACAATGGGGTGCAAATTGAGAATGCTGAAATGGAGGTATTCTTGAAGGAGTCAGGGGTCAAACATCTGAATAGTTCTCCCTATCATGCCCAAACCAATAGGCTGGTAGAGAGAATGAAAAGGGTGGTGGACTGCATCACGTGGGCTAAGAACAATAACTACAATGTTGAAGAAGCCATAAAGTCCATGCTGAGATTTTATCGCATTACCCCTCATTATGTGACTCTGTTCATGTTATTATGGGGTCGTCAACCTACCTTGGTACTGTATCCTACCTGGTTGGTTAGATCTATTAGGCATGAAGTAGTTAAGACTGATGATTAGGAAACCGTACTCCAAAGAGAACGTCAGAAAGTCTAATGTACCAAGTGGGCAATCTGGTGCGAGTGAAGAAACCTTGTTTTGTTAAAAAAGGAGATGCCAAGTATGGTGATCTAGTTAAGATTGAAAAAGTGTGTGGCAGTGTAGTATGTGTGGAAGGGGGACACTGGTGGAATGTCAGTAACATTGTTAAAGATTCAGGTTTGAATTGTTCTCTAGAGGCCCCTGGTAGACAAAGCTATTCCGAGAAGGGTAGTCAGCCCAAAGACGATCTGGCTAGTCCATCTGATATGGTTGTTGGTCCATCTGATAACATTTTAAGGAGATTGGCCAGGGAGAGATTTGTGCCTTGGAAGTTGAGATGAGTCAATTATTCTGCGATATATACAGTTAGTGGCCTATAGGTATAGATAACAATATTTTAATCTTGTGTTTACTTTTAGTTGATTATCTATTATATTTTATTTATTTTAGAGAGTTTTGGGTTCATAGTGGTTTTATTATATGTGTAGATGGTATGTTTTCTAATCTATTGTAAAAAAAAGGAGATAATATGTTGTACCTCTGCTATGCATTTTTGTGGTGATGTACACAGAATGTAACAATGTCACACTTCACAGCTGAGTCTCTCATGCAGAATGTTCCACTGGTGTCAGTTGGAGCATCCCCTTTGGGAGGACTACAGTGGTGGCTTCATGAATTACAGCTCTGTAAATAAAGGAGTTGTTACATCTACTTGTATTTGAGTAGTTGTCACTACAGAGTGCAAAAGAAACAAGCATTGGCATAGCCAATAGGTCTCGCCTTTGGGAAAGTGTTTAGCCATGCAACAGTTGATGTTGTTGCACGAAGGATATTGTGCTGCATAACTAAATACTTATAAGGCCCCAAAGGCGAGACCTATTGGCTATGCCAATGCTTGTTTTTATCAGTCACTTGCTCCCCACTAAAGAGCCTAAATGTCAGAAGCATTACCAACACCAATACAGTGGACAAACACCACTTTGGAGGATCTTAAAAGGTTGTGGGCGGGGATTACTTAGGTGCTGGTGCCAAAAGGGGAATAAAGTCCTCTCTTCACATCCTATTTTAGAGGTGTCTTTTTTTTTTACAACTGGCAAGCAATCACTGCGGTCTGCTTCAAGCATTTGCCTCATACTCTTAAGGAGAAAAATCCCAGGTGTTTATCATTTGTTAGCCACTAATGTTTTTCTCAACCTTTTCCACATAAAAGTACTTTAACGTTGCCAAAGTCGGCTAAAAAAGGTATTTGACATCTTTAAAGTAACTAGTTATGTACAATATACACTGTGGTAGAGAATATTTCTGTTCTGCCATCATGTTATATAACGAGAGTTTAAGCTACGACCCGAAGGTATTGGATCGCTTTACACGAGCATCAGTTACGTTACAAAAGGACACATTCATTTCTTGGTGGGCACGGGGAGATTAAGTGATTTGCCCAGAATTACAGGATGTTGAGCCGAGGCTCAAACCTGGAACCTGGTTCCCCTGCCCGTAAGGCCACAACCTCTCCTTTTGTTTGCCCCAGTTTTGTTTTATTATAAAATAGTTTATTCTTAAACCCCTGATTTAACCCCCTGGTATAATACCATTTGAAGCGTGCAATTTGGCGCTGGATATGTTATCCTCAACCGTATGAGGAGAAACAACGTATCTGTAAAGTTCCATGTCGTCTAAAGTCAAGCCCCTCCTGCACGATAATCGTGCTTTGCCGTTAACTTTTCTGCGCGGTCTGTGCGCCGGGCTTAGAAGCCCCCTGGGACGCATTCCGCTCTAGAGCTCGTGCCAGAATATGCAGCTCCGTCCTCGGAGCAGCATACAAGCACGGCCACCCACCCTAATCCTACAGTGCGACGGCGCGCGTTATGGCCATTGGCAGATCATCCGGCTGAACCGTAAAATGTTGAAAGTGGCAGCGAATGCATTCCTTATATCTAAATGAAAAGTAATTATTTTTAAGTTAATTTGGACAAACAGCAGATGTTTCACATTTTTTAAGATGAAAACAAAGAATCCTCTGGAAGCAAACGCGGGGAATGCAGTCGAAGATCAGCAATCCTTTGCTAAATCCTTGACTTTTGCCTCATTACAGCTGTAAATAAGATAGTTAATTGCCGAGATGCTTGACGACTTACAGATGGGCTGACTAGGGAAGAGCGGATGTCAGCCTCTGAAATCTCTTCCACCTGGGATCGCTCTTTGATGCAGAGGAGGGGCCGACAAAGAGGCCAAAGGAGCACGAGAAAATTTATCAGCACAGCCAGGGGTTTTCTAATTTATTTCATGAATAAAGGAACAATCCATAGCGGGAAGGGGCATGCTGCCCCTGCACTGAACGGCTTGTTTGTATTATTTTTCGAATACCACGTGGTCGAAGTTTAATGAGTTCTCGAAATACCACTGTTAAATGGGACCACCTAGACTTAAAGTGACCAATCATAAACGAGTTGGTATGTTGTTACGTAAAGCTATCTTTAAAGTTTGTATTAATGTATGGTAACATAAGCACCGTTTGATGACTCTCCACGAAAATGTCCAACGAGCACGCGAGTGGTGCGCGCGCTTGCGAGCAGCAGGTGTGACCACACGCTCATGCACCATGGCCTTTTGCTTGCGGTTACCCGCACGGCCGCCGGGCGCGATAATTGAAAACACATGGCGGCCGTGCGGGTAACCGCACGGAAAAGGCCATTGTGCACGAGCATGTGGTCAGCTTTTGGAAGCCCCTGACATAAAGTCTCGCAGAGCAGCGCATGCGCGCTACTCTAGGCTCGACCTAAAAATGTGTGTGGAGGACTGGGAAAGGTGAAGGATCCCCTTCATTTACTAAGCATTTCTCCAAATATCGTGCACCATTGAAATTGTTAGACGCTTGGTTGACTAGTTGTGGAATATGGGCCAGGGGTAAAAAAAGGCAGAAAGAGGAAAGGCAAGTAATAAGGAGCAGACTCATCAGTGACTAGGCCTAGGCAGTGAACTCCGCTCCATTTGCAGAGTTTGTGGAGTTTTTTTGCACTCCACGGTAAGTTCACGGGCGAGGTAAATCCAATGCTAGACCGCTTCCCAGCAAGATTTCTCAGTGCGGGCGATCGCAGATAGTCGCTACCGCTCGCTTTGAGAAACCTTCCGTTTGCATTGAGGAAGCTGCCGCTTGATTAGAACTTCTACTTGAGCGGCAGAAAGAAGCAGCGCCCTCTTGTGCTGTGCGTCATGCCATTTATCCTGATTTTACAGTGCAGGACAAGCACCCAGCGCTAAAAATCAGTGCGAACGGCGCAAGGGAACGCACTCTGCTGCTCGCAGAACTCCGCATAGCTTGGTGGAGTTTTTTTGTCACTTTGCAGAGTTTCTCATAGCGGAACTCTGCGAAATCCACCCAGACCTGACAGTGACTGAACAAAATATCAGGAGTGTGCTGTGCATGGAAAAAAGATGTCTGGTGAATGCTGAGTGGAGAGGTCAGTGGGAGTCGATGGAAACACAATATTCCTGGTAGGTAGTGGATTACATTGATGTGATTTTATTGTAGACAGTTATTTGGTTATGCAGATAGATATTGCCAAAGTGTTCTTATGTTATTGCATCTTATTTTGTATTATGCATGTTTCCCATCTTATTGGTCGATCTGTACTTTAATAAACTTCCTTTAGATAAGAAAGGGCAAGGATGTAGCACCCTCTGACACGTGTTCAGCATTCTGTGAGGTGTGGTTCCAGAGTCTTTTGTTCCAGTGATTCTATGCGTGGCAGCTGGGTCATAACTCTGGAGCAGTTGCCGCTTTATAGTCTGTCTCCCAAAAAATTGATTTTTACCTATGTATTTGTTTTTACACTTTTATTCTTCAAAATGTACTAGAGACACTGAAAGGTGTTTCTTTTATGATGGTTTGCATCCAGTACATCTTCAAGATTAGATACTGGATTACCTTATTTCGTATCTTGGTAAAGTACAAATGTGTTTAATGTTTATAAGGTCATCCTTTATAGATATGTTTGTTTCAAACATAATATCTAATATGAGGTACTTTTGCGCAGTGTGCCATAAAGAGTTTGTGGATGAAATCAGACTTTATTATGCAACCAATAAGGCTGCATAATAGACGAACTAGCACTTTATGATTAACAGGCAGTCACATAAGAACACAGACTTTTAAGCAGAGATAGTTGTCATAAAGAAACTGGCACACTCTCCTTTTGACTTCTGAAAGTTACGAGCCAAGTCTCAGCCAATAAACTCTCACTTACAATATGCAATCATGTATACCAATGTGCAAGAGTATGAGTCGAGTATCTCCCTGCTAGGGTTCCTGAACAAATTAGCTCAACAGACAGCATTTTCCTAGGTGTTTTCGTGGGCCTGCTATCCAAAGTCTTTTTGCTACTTTCTTTCTTTGTGATCTCTAGTTCCACCACCAGATGTGTTAGTAGTGTGCATACCACCTATGTTATGTTAGCTCCTTTTCCTTTTGTCAGATGTACCTATCAACCCCCGAAAACTACAACCGCCATCAGTTTCATTGACCTCTATCTTTATCATAAACATTCTGCTGAAGCCTTGACTGACCTGTCACGACTAGTCAGAAACCCAACCCTACTTCAGTCTTTTCTGCCACCAGTGGGGAAGTATGGAGAGCCCAACCTAAATATACAATTGGATTGAATAAGATTCATGTATCTCCCTATACTCCATTCCATAAGTGTCTGGAATGTGGTCAAATCTCATATTTCCCATCATCTAAAATTCTGTAGCATCTCAGGAAATGGAGAATTTTAATAAAATCATGTAAATTATGCCTTAAATCTGATATATGTAGCTATTTCACCTAATTTTTCCGAGTAAGACAGTAAGGGTAGGCCAAGCTCTCAAGACTCACAGAATGGGTTATCCAATTTCTAGTGCTCACAAGATTGCCGATTATTAGTTGTCAATTCACTTATTTGACAGGAGATGGTAGATTTGATAAACACTCAGTGCTTCAAGCTCAGTGTATCTATCAATTCAGCTATTCTGTAGTCACCATTTTTCGATTTACGTTGCTTATTCCAAATGAAAAAATAATCTTTTTTTTTTTTTCACAACAAATTTTATTCGTTTTGGAAGGTACAAAGTGGGCGAAGCCCTGCAAGAACATTACATATGGTGTAGAAGACATAGAGTACCTGGTTTTAACATTCAAAAACATCTTGGCCCGCAGAACACCAGGCCGAAAAGGTAACGAACTACACCGAACTCACCCAAAGAGTCTCAATTGCGAGTTGTTAAAAACGTGTCTGTTAACCGTCTGTTTTGTCAGACTATAATAGTGAAAAATGACCTGTGTATCCCCCAGTGGGATCATGACAGTTTGAGTGTGGTAATGGGGGTAAGTCTATGCCCCTATAAGTCACCCAGCGGGACCAGATTTTTCTATGCTTCTGTGGGCATCCCCTCGCCTGAAAGACTGCAATTTCGGCCCCCATACACCTATCCATAGCCTGTTTCCGCCCCGCTATACTAGGTGGGGAAGTTGCCTTCCATTGCTGAGCTATATCTCTTTTAGCGAGGGTTAGGCCCAGGAACAGTAGGTGCTGCTTGTAACGATTTCCGCCGATCTCGTCAGTGCTATGAAGGAGCAATAGTCTGGGGTCGAGTGGGATGGTCCAGGCCAGCACCTGGCCTAGACAGGATGTCACCTGAGTCCAGAATGGTTGTATCCCCGTACAGCTCCATACCGTATGGAGGAAAGAGCCCTCTTCGCTGCTGCAACGAAGGCAATGAGGGGACTGGATAGCTCCCATCTTCCATAACCGGTAGCGGGTATAATATATCCGGTGGAGGTACTTAAACTGAATGAGGCGGTAGCGTGAGGAGACCGCTGCATACCGAGGACTGGCTAAGGCCTCGGTCCAGTCACCATCTGTCAGGGTTGGTAAATCCACCTCCCATGCCGCCCTAGTTTTATGTATCGTGTTATGTGTGTGAGTAATTAGCGTCTGGTAAATTTGTTTGATCTTGTGTGCCCCAATGTCCCCCATTAGTAACCGACCTTCTAGTGGGTGAAACTCAGGAAGTGCCTCCAAATGATGGATGTGGGGGTCTAGAGCATGTTGCAGTTGCAAATAACGGTGGAACTGGGAATTATGCAGGTGAAACTCGGTTTGCATCTGTTGAAATGACTTAAGTGTGGTGCCGTGCATGATATCTCCTAACATGGAGATTCCGATGAGATCCCACTTGCGGAAACCGACAAGAGCCGATACAGAGCGTAAATACGTGCCCTGCCAGAGGGGAGTGGAGCGTGTCAGTCTTCCCCACCAGCCCATAGATTTTACTGTGCGTCTCCAGAGTTGAATAACGGTCCTGCAGGCTGGGGGAGCGTGTCAAGGGTCGCACGGCTATAAAGAAATTGCAGTAAGGGTGTGCCTGTCATAGCCATCCGCTCCACTGCATATGCTGGATTGGACCTAGACCCGTACCACCACTCATTAATTACAAGAAGATGGGAGGCAGAATAATATGCGTATATGTCTGCCGCTGCAATGCCGCCTCAGTATGTTGATTGTGTGCATGTGTGAAGCGCAACCCGGATCGCCCCACCCTGCCACAGGAACCTATTCAGGATCGCGTTGAGTTGCGTGAACCATGAGGGGGGGATATTGTATGAGAAAATCTGCAGCCGGTATAGCAAACATGGTAAAGACCCCATCTTAAAGATAGCTGAACGCCCGTACAGCGATAGGGGCAGCTGATACCAAACAGTAGTCTCATTACGGACCGCGGGGAGTAACGGAACTATATTATGTGTCCACGAGATCGAGGGACACAGCGATATAAAGACGCCCAGGTATTTAAAGCCATCCCTAGCATGAGATAATTGTGAAGCCCAAGCCTGACGTCTCTGATCGCCGCATATAGGAAATAATGTGGATTTTGAGGGGTTGGTGCCTAGCCCGGTGGTTTCCCCGAAAATCCAAAGTATCTGGAGGACACGGGGTCCCGAGGACCACGGGGTCAGTCATAAAAAACAGGGCATCATCCGCGTAAAGCGCAATTCTGTCTGAGTATTCCTGAGTCCATTCAAACCCCCGGATCAGAGGGTTCTGTCCTATCCACACAGCGAGGGGCTCTATGGCCAAGGCGAAGAGTAGCAGAGATAAGGGGCATCCCTGTCTTGTGCCTCAGTGGATAGAAAAGGGGGTCGACTGATGTCCCGCTATTCGCACTGACGCCGAGAGATCCGTGTAGAGCAGCTGAATATATGCTAAGAAACAGGGACCAAGGTTTGTGGCGCGGAGGAGTTTGAAGAGGTATATCCAACTTAAGGAGTTGAACGCCTTGTCTATGTCCGCCAGCAGTATCGCTGCTGGACGGCCAAGCCTATGAGCCCCTGCAATCGCATTATGGACTCGCCTAATATTATGTCTGGTGGAGCGTTGCGGCATAAAGCCAGACTGATCTGGGTGGATAAGATCTTGGATGCATGAGTGAAGGCGGTCCGCGAGGACCTTACCTAGTAGTTTGGGCTCGAAATTGAGCAATGAGATAGGACGATACGAGGCCGGGTCCTCAGGAGGACGACCAAGCTTAAGAAAAAAAATAATCTTTTAAATATCACATCCTTGAGTGTTTGCCTTGGATTTAATATGATCTGTATTGAGATACCCTAAGAAACAATGATTTTCATTTGATTTTTTGGTTTTATATATAGCGTGCTGATTACCAAGAGTGTCCTGCTGATATAAACTGCAAGATAGCAGCATGCAGCTAAGGAAGAAAAGTGACAAAATTGATGTGCCTAAAGCAATTGTTGGAAGAGGTGTTTTTTAACATTTACAAAATTAAAAAAGATCAGACTTCGAATGAATGGCATAGTGCAAGTGATTCCAAGCAGGAGTAGTCAACACAGAGAAGGATTAGCTTCCTAGATGAGATCTGTGAAACGAAGAAAGAGAAACCAAGCTAGTAGTTGAAGTGCGGAGCATTCTCTGTGGTATGTACCTAATGAATAACTGAGTCATGTAGCTGAAAGAAACATCTCTCCTGAATCGTGAGCCGTTGGAGACTTTTGGGATATGCCAAGACTCTGGCCAGTTTGTGAATATCTCTTATAAGCCTTGAGACCCTCACGGTGAGTAGCGCGCTTACAATTCCCTGATTGATTGATTGATTATAAGCCTGGCTGACACATTTTGGATGAGCGAACTTTGTGTAGCAAAAAGGGAGGGAGCCCAACGAATAACATGTTACAGTAATCTAGTCTACTTATAATCAGGCCATCGTTGAGAAGCTTCCTGGAGGCTCTCGGAATGAATGGCAAACTTTCCTTAAGATCCTACTCATTGGAAACCAGGTGGAAGTAAGTTTATGATGTGGACCTTAAAGTAGAGCATATTGTCAAAACTCGCACCCAGTTTGCGAGCCTTAGAAGCTAGAAGAGGGTAAGTGCCCAGAGACTCAGGCCACATAAGAGGAAAGCACAGCCAGGATTACCAAGCATCAGTACTTCAGTTTTGTCTGAGTTCAATCTTAAAGAATTGCTGTTCATCTAGTTAGTGACTGCAATACAAGAGCTTTTAAACTTATCATGAATAAAGTTGAGGTCTCCATCTAATCTCAAAAGGATCTGCATATCATCCATGTAGAATTGAAAGATGAACAAGACAATCAAATCGGCAAGGGGTACCACATATAAATTGAACAGAGTAGGGTTTAAGGCAGAGCCATGTGGCATTTTGCACAATTAACATTTAAAGAAACACAGAAAAGCTGATAGAAAACTGTCTGCGATCTGAAGGTAAGAAAAGAGAAGAACCAAGCTGAAACATTGCCACGAAGGCCAGCGGTTGATAGCCTATCCAGTAGGATTTTATAAGGGACCGTGTTAAAAGGCAGGAGAAAAATCGAGGAGTGTCAGGGTAACCAAGCCTCCAGCGTCTACTATCATCTGAATATTATTGACAGCAGCAATTAACATGATTTAAGCACTCAGCGTGGGGTGGAAGCCCAATTGAAGAGTATTGATAAAGGAATTATGTTCAATGTATTGTGATAGTTGAAAATTAATACAACTTTCTAAAATCTTTGTAGTGAAAGGGAGTAGAGAAATAGCTCAATAGACAAAGTCCCAAGACCTAAAGAAGTTTTTTTCAGAAGCGGAAGAACCAAAGCAGTCTTACATAAATCCGGTACCTGGCCCATTGTTAAAGCAAGTCATTGCTGAAGCACCCAATGAGGCAATGGTCTTAAAAATCTTGGCTGGACAGGGATCAAGAGGAGAGCCAGAATTAGACTGCATCTTTGCATAGAGATGTATGATACTCAATTTAAGTCTGCACAGGAGCAAAGTAATGTTCTATCAGTCCCCTGAAAAGAGAAAGAAGAGGGAAGGATAGGGGTGAAGGAGGGTATAAGAAGAGTAATCTTTTTTTCAAACATATTTTATTGAGTTTAGGTGCATCAGTTACATCAAGTATTCTCTCTCCACCCACCCATCGTCAAAAGCACAGCAACAGAGATGTTCACAGACTCCAACAAGACCCTAAATATTCACACTTTGGGCAGTGCCACAGTCCACGGGTTCCTCTAGTCCATAGGTACTGACAAAAAAGGTTCCCAAGGGCCAAAATGTTTGGTCTGTGGGGTGGCTGTGGGCCGCATTGACGCCAATAGGTGGTGGTGAAGCATGCACATCTAGTAGCTGAATTGCACAGTGGAGGTGCCTCTATATGAGCGGAGGAGCGTCACCCCCACGCAACACAGCTGCTAGAAAGCTCGAAAAATTAAATGGTAATAAAAATGATTTTATTACCATTTTACTTTTCCAGCTTTCTGCCGAACAGAGTGTGGTGGCGTGGCCAAGTGATTGGTAGCAATGAGGAGTGGCCCTTCAGTGTGAATTGCACATGTAGGTTTGGCCTACTATGCTACGACCAAACCGACATGCACAATTCAAAATCTCCAACCCAACGGTCTTAGACAGCTGGGTTGGAGAGCAGGCAGAGAGCTCCAGTGCCTTTTGGAGCACTGAGGCAGCCTGCTCCAGTCAATCCAGACGCTGCCCTGAGCAGCTTCTGGATTGGATAAGGTGCAGTTTGCCTTCCTATGTCACCTTGTCCTCGGAGGAGTCAGAGCCACGGACTGGAGAGCGTGAGGAAATGCTGCAAGGTAAGTGAAACTTTTATGTATTTTTCCTTCCTGACTCTCTGTGTGATTGATTGTGTGTGTTTGTGTGTGTGTGTTTATGATTGTGACTGTGTGTGTGTGTTTGTGAGCTGTGTGCTCCACCATTTTTTAATGTCACCAACCGCCACTGGAATTGCATAATATGAAACCAGAAAACTAGGATCAATCCCGGCTTCCCCATTTTAAGTGATTCTAGGCAATTGTTTTATTTCACTTTCCCTCCTTTTTTTCTTCATTATCACGTATAAGAGGACCTTGGAATACATGACTTCATGACTTCAGGATGTGCGTTGTACGAAACCTTCTCCTGTGTATGATTTAATGAACTATAATGTTGTCAATGTATAATAGAAACCCAGGCCACCCAAAGAGTGCACATAACAAGTAACACGCCTCTTAGTTCACTATTGCGATTGTTGTCGAGGTGGGTGAAAGGAAGCATGAATGTTTCTTAAATTCATGTTTAAAAAATATTGCTTTAAAAAACACTTCTCAATGCACTGATATAATCTGATGTACTAAGGTGAGCTGCATGAAATGCACTTTTTGACTATTGAAGATGCTTTATCATATTTTCATAGGTTTGTTGCAATTTAAAGTGTTCCTAAAGTCAAATAGTGCAGGAAACCTTTCTATAACTTCAACTAACTTGAAAACAAATGCTTGCCTGTTTATTAAGCATCTTTTTAATGTTAGTGGGGAGTTGAGTAAACAACAGCCCAGTGCTGACCATGGGGCTGTATCAAAAGATCAGGAGGGCCGTATGCGGCCCCCGGGCCGTAGTTTCAGTATCACTGCGCTAGTCCATAAGCAGCATAGAAGAAGGGTAATGAAGCAAGAGTCAAAGTTAAAAGAGAAGAGGAAAAGAAAGGAGATGCAAGGTGTACCAACGTAAACCATAAACACCAACTAGCCCTGATGAAGAGAAATGAGTTGCATTATAGTTGCATCATATGTTGTGTGAGTTGTGGACTAGGGGCAGAGAGGTACACTGTTCCGCAATATCCCAGGTTAGGTGGGTGGGTGGTGCCTTATACCTATTGTGAAAAAAACTCTGCTAGTTCAGAGCAGAGTTTTTGGGTGCGTGGGTGAAGAGATACTAGTTTTACAAGTAGCCAGAAACTTATGGACCGCAAACACTTCTTTTGCAGGATTTTTAGCAAGTAAAATGCAATTTTGATAGTAGTTGGGGCATGCATTCCAAACAAGGTCTTCATAGATCTTACATTCACTTTTGCAGTGGAACTTGGCTGATTGGTCATACAATTGCCTCCATGTTCTTTCAAGAGTTTTGCATGTTCTTTTAGCTAGTGTGAGGTCTGCTGTATACCAAAGGGCCGAAGACCTAGTCCTGTAAGAGTGCTCAATCTTCATAGGAATAGTAGCATCTAGAGCATTAGAAAGCCAACTATTAAAGACTCTATAACAACAATATTGTCCTCATGCCTTGCTGGTTGGGTTGATTGTAAAAGGTTATTAGGTTTGGACCATTCGCTCTAGGAGAAGTTATCCCTGTTCTTAGTGTGCATAGACTGAGGCCTGTCTTGAACTAAGAAAGACTGTGTTATAATCTGATCATGGTAGTTCCTCTATAGACCTAATAATAACTAGATTCTGCCTGGCATAAATATGATCAAGGTATGTCCTACTAAATGGGTAGGCACTTGGACATATTGAACCAGGTCGAATGTTGCACAGATGTTTAAAAGCTCCCAGCCATCAGCATTGCAGTCCGTAACAATATAAATGTCATAATCTCCAAAGAGAATGATATCTCTTACTTCCAAATAAGCTAACAAAATAGATTCTTGTAAAGATGGTATAAATGATTTTGCTGCTCCTAAAAGTCTCATTGAACTTCTAAAATTCATAAAAATTGTTGCTGCCATTTATTTTCCCTCTGAGAGGGTTGAATAGTTCATGAAGATATGGAAATATCTTTTTTTTTTTTAAATTATAAATGAAGATACTCCATCCTCCAGTAAGGATCAGGAGAATTGCTGATTTAGTTGAGTTGCCCAATGGATTGCTAAAGCCAATCAGAGGTAAGCATGTCTTTTATACAGGTCTCTGTAATGAAGGCAATATCAATATGAAGATCCTCTAGTAGACTGCTTATTTCTAGTGCATGTTTGATCCGAGATCAAACATTTTAAGAACGCATGACAGTTCAGAAGACTGATTGTTATGTTGTGGGATAGCGTGAGTAGGCATCTCATGAGAGGTCAAGAATAATTCTAATGCATATTTACAACTGTGCCTAAAGTCTTGCACTCATATTGTGGTTCATGGCAAGAGAAGTGGAAATAAGAAGGAACAGAAAGACATATCACAATATGTACTCCAAACTCTAGAACATACTCTCCGTCTAGAGACCTAGCTTTAGAGTTTCAAATTGTATCCATAGTGATGGCATTGTCCATTAGGAAACCAATCAACCCTTCTTGTTCACCAACATGGTCCAAAATAAGCAAAGTGATACTTCAGAAGTTGTCTTTATATGAAAAAAATCAATGACTCATTTTTTTCATATAGTGCTTCATTCTGTACACGTGTAGCCTATAAGGGTCAAATGTACAAAGGGTTCTGCATTCACAAACCCTCTGATTTACCGAATCAGAGGGTTTGCCAATGCTAAAACCTTTTTTTCTATGTACTAAATGCATTTTGTGATTGAGTGAATCGTTAAATTTGTTTGGAAATGGATAACAAGTCGGTGTTTGGAAGGGCGCGTTATAGATGTCCCTTCCAAATACTGAATCAGCATGCTATGGATCAATGTTCTGCAATCTAAATATAGTCACAAAACATTTATATTTTACCAACACCTAAAAGGAGCTGATAACCCATTTGCAAAAAGGGAAGAGGTCCTCTTGGGACCGCTTCCCCTTAGTGAATGCAGCAAAAAAAGTTTGTTTAAGAGGAGGCAGTAGTACAAAGAACCACTGCCACCTCTTAAACAAACAAAACAAGTAAATTTTCTTTGGAAACAGAGTCCTGTTTCATTTAAGGAAAATGGACAGCATTTAAAAAAATGATTAAAAAAATGATTGTTTAAAAGCAATCACAAGTATCGTGAACCCCAGTAGAGCACCATGCCTGTGATGAAAGAGAATCGCAATGGGTCGCAATTTGCAACATGTCATTAATATTTATGACCTAGGTTGAATTTCAACTTACTACGTTTCGGTATTTTGCAAACTGGCTATTAGAACAGAGGGAGGTTCTCAAAGTACCACAATGGTCACAAAAAAGTATTTTCTGACCAGTGTTTAGTACGTCTGCCCCCTAGTGCTGTAAATAACTGATGTTATTACTACCAACTCGTTGCACTCAATTTACCAAACTTTGGGAGGCTGGACAACTGTGCTTTTTGGTTATGTTCAATAGACTCCTAACAGTCTCTGTAATAGTATTAATGTAATACTTACTGGTTTGCAGCTTGTGGCTTTTCCATTCATGTCAAGGTTGGGTGGAGTCAGATAGTCCCAATCACGCCCTTTGTTGTATGTTATTAGAGTTGTCACTTTTCCTTCATTTTTTTGATTAGCCAAAAAAACACCTTTTACACCTCTGACCTGTAACAAAAATTCATGGTTAATATGAATCATACTTGTCTTAGTTCAAGTTTCATATTACTCGTTATTGAGACAATTCTGACTAGTCAATATCTAACATGGCATGTATAGAGGGTGCTAATATTAATGATAATACTACTGAGTAACCTGGCATTCCCGACCACCTAATTAAGATGCGACCGAACACTGTTTGGTCACATTCCTACATTTACCTATGGGAGCATGCATTACGGCCGTAAACCGGCGATAAGGCATGCTCCCATAGGGAAATGGGAGGTGTGATTCATCCCTGCACCCCATGGCAGGCACCTCAAGGTGGTTGCCATGGGGTGCAAGGATCAACTGGGAGTCACCATAGGTGCCCTTTTGGCCCCCAACCGGAGGACGCACTCTCAAGGGGGCCCTGCTGGGGTCCCCCAAACACGCTTTCCGACATGGTTTCCATGTCAGACAGGCCGGCATGGAAACTATGCCTGGAAACCGTGCACCGTAATCCCAAAGGCGGAAAGGCCCACCCTTTGGGATTATGAGCCGGTTCTGACTGGCTGACGGGCTCCTTGAGCCTGTTAAAACCCAGCCAGAATGCCCGCCTGGTTTCAATTCCGACCGGCTGCATCTCTAGCAGCCGGTCGGAATTGAAACTGTCATGGTTCCGTCTCTGAGCAGCTCCCGGAGGGTCCGTCTTCCGAATGATTGAGGGGGTTTGCATGGTCCGTTTTCTTACGGGCGTTTGTCATTACAGGAACGCTGGACCGGTTAGCGGTCCAGCTTTCCTGCACAGGAAGTTACGTCCAGGTCAGCTGACATTGCACTACCGGGTGAGACCACATAAGGCCCGCGGTGCTCAACCTGACAGTGCTTCGAATACGAGTCATCACCCCGTCTGCTCCTCGCTGACTTCCGTGAAGCAGTCCCTTCGTCCCACATCGAGCAGGTAATCCTTGGTCTGACTCAGCGTTGGAGCGCGTGAGTCATTCTTGCTTGCAACACATGCAGGAGCGTGTAGCACCTATTCTTGTTTCCACACTCACGCAGGAGCGCTGGTGTGTTTGTGCACTCGTGGCAAGCGCAGGAGCACGCTGCCACAACACTTGTTTTCCCCCTCGCGCATGAGCGCTGGTATTTCCTTGTACTTGCGGCACGCGCAGGAGAGCGTAGCCGCCTTACTTGTTTACACACTTGCGCAGGAGAGCTGGTGTGTCTGTGCACTCGTGGCAAGCACAGGAATGTGCTGCCACAACACTTGTTTTCCCCCTTGTGCAGGAGCGCTGGTATTTCCTTGTACTTGTGGCACGCGCAGGAGCGCGTAGCCGTCTTACTTGTTTACACACTCGCGCAGGAGCGCTGGTGTATCTGTGCACTCGTGGCAAGCGCAGGAGCGTGCTGCCACTACACTTGTTTTCCCCCTCGCGCAGGAGCTCTAGTGTATATTTTGCACTTGTGGTACGCGCAGGAGCGCGCAGCCACAACACTTGGTCTCACACTCGCGCAGGAGCGCTTATGTGTCTCTCACTTACGGCACGCGCAGAAGCACGTAGCCAAGTGATTCTCCGCGTTACATAGCGCAGGAGCGCTCACATTACTTTTCTTATCGTTTTGGCTCACGTAGGAACACGTGGCCACAAGTTGCATCTTATCCAGGACGCGCAGGAGCGCCCACAAGCTTAAATTCAATTTTCCTTCTCCAGTGTGTGGGAGGACTTCTCATTCCTGTTATACGATATACCTTGTCCAGGTGATTATATCCTCCTTAGCAGTACCTCTACTGATTGTGTGGAAACTGTATGTGTGTGACCCAGGGGTGCAGAAGTAATTACACATATGGTTTATCCCTACAGACGGTGATTCCCAGCGGGGTTCCCTCAGCATCAGTGGGCATACCCAACCAAGTCTTCATGGTACAAACACTACTCCACACTTCTGGGATATCTTCCCCCGGTCCCCATCTTTACCCTGGTCAGTATATATTCCTTTGCTAGGGAAAGGTGGGAAACAGTGGAAGTTGTTCACGTCCTTCCTGCGAGATTACTCAGCAAGCAGAAGGTAAGACTTGTGGGGTCCTGACAGAATTCGAAGCCCACGATATATATATCTCGCCCGAACGACATGAGCAACCCCGACATCACCTTGCAGGATACAGCAGCTATGCTGACCTGCATGCAGGCAGAAAACCTGAGTATACGTCAGGAAATAACGGCCTTACCAGGTCAAGTGGCCGTTGGTCAGACGGGAGCTTGGGGTCAGACCCCTACTGTTAAGGTCAGACAGGAAGGTATACTACGTCCTCCCTTGTTTAATCCCGGGGGGTCCTCACCCGCCTCTCATGGCCCTACCCCTCCCATACAGGTGATAGCCCCTCACACTGTCCAACTAGCCGCTCCGGAATGCTTTTATGGCAATAGCTCCAAGTACAGCATATTTATCAATCAATGCCATCTGCACTTGACTTCATGGCTCGTGCTTCTGCCTTCCTGGATGATGCCTTCAAGGTTGCTTTCATCCTTTCCTATCTCGGAGGAGATGCCGCCCAGTGGTCCATATCATTGGTTGAGAATGACGATCCCATGCGGTATAGTCTCCCTGTCTTCAAAGAAACCCTGCGAAGAATGTTTGCTCATCACACGTTCGTACAAGCTGCAGATAACAAACTCCTTAACCTTAAACAAGGTAACTCTGATTTATTGCACTACATCATCACCTTCAACAGATTAGTCATCGAAGCTAAATGGCCCGAATCTTAAAAGGTTTTTTGTATTCTACTGGGGCTTACGAGATGAGATAAAGGATCTTATTTCTCAGAAGTCCGAACCTCCAGAGGAAATCGGATCGTTCATTGACTTGGTGGTCAAACTGAACTACAGGATGCAGGAACGGAAAATCGAGAAAAGCAAGGGCAACGATTCTAAGTTCCTTGCGTTTAGAGACAGACCCAGGAACAAGTCGGCAAAGGCCCATGATGCTCCCGAACCCATGCAAATAGGCGGAATCCGTGGTCCTCTATCTCAGGAAGAGAGAGAGAAAAAAGGCGAAGACAGAACCTATGTCTGTACTGTGGCAAGAGTGGACACTTTGTCAAGGAATGTCCACGGAAACCAGTCAAACAAAGTCCGAACAAGCCATATGCCCTTCCGATAACTTGAGGAGACGGGGCGGGAAACGATACAACCCAGTAGAATATGGGGTCAGTCTACTGGGTTCTTCGTCCATCTAGACTCCTACCTTTGCCCTCTTTGACAGCAACCAACATGTGGGTATAGCTGTAGCGTTGCAGTCACAGACGGGCCAGATTTGGCAGGTCACAGCTCTCGTCGATTCGGGTGCTACAGGGAACTTCATAGACACCCAGTATATGGATGGCTTGGGTATAACCCCCGTGACCAAAGAAAAACCGGAAACAGTGAAAATAGTGGACGGCACTGATCTAACCTCTGGACTAATCTGTTTCCAGACAGAAGCCATGAAGATGACGTGTAGGAATAAACACACAGAGTCCATCGCCTTTGACGTCATCGATGCACCTCAGTTTAAACTCATTTTGGGCCTTCCGTGCCTGGTAACCCATAACCCACACATCGATTGGGTATCCAGGATCATTGGACTCCTCACAGTGCAACATCACCTGCTATCCGCAGAAGGACATCTCCGGTGGACGGAAGATACAAGCCCACGCACTACCCCTGACAGGGATGGGTACAGTCACACAGGGGGTTGTATCTCAGGCATATGCGGATTTGGCTACAGTGTTCGATAAAAAGGGTGCCAATACCTTACCACCTCATCGTTGTTTTGATTGTAGGATAGACCTTATTCCAGGGTCTAAACTCCCATGTAGCCGGGTCTACTCCCTTACAGAAAAAGAAAACAGCCACCTACGCCTCTATTTGGACGAATATCTGCAGAACGAATTCATACTCCACTCCAAATCTCCTGTTTCATCTTCCCTCTTTTTCGTGGCAAAAAAGGAGGGGGACCTGAGAATGTGTATCGATTACAGGGCCATTAACACCATAACCATCAAAAATTGATATCCTTTGCCACTGATATCTAACCTTTTGGATCAGGTAAAAGACGCAGCCATCTATACCAAACTGGATCTACATGGGGCCTACCATCTTGTCAGGGTCCGGGAGGGAGATGAGTGGAAGACGGCGTTCTGAAGGAAATATGGTCTGTTCGAGTACCAGGTCATGCCTTTCGGACTATGTAACGCCCCTGCTGCCTTCCAGTACTTTATCGATGAAGTACTACGGGAATATATCGATCACTTCTGCATCGTCTACATTGACGATATCCTGATTTATTCCAAGGACGTCCCAGAACACATCAGACATGTTCGTGCTAACCTCCAGCAGCTACAACAACACGGCCTATACGTCAAGCTGGAGAAAAGCGTGTTCCACACTACCATGGTTGAATTCCTAGCGCACATCCTGACCCCTGCAGGGATCGAAATGGACACAAAAAAGGTCGAAACCATACTGCAATGGCCATCACCTTGCTCTGTGAGACAAGTCCAGAGATTCCTGGGATTTGCGAACTACTACCGACGCTTTATCGCGGAATTTTCCAATATCATTACTCCCATCACAGGGTTGGTACGCAAAGGTGTGAAGTTCTTATGGGACCCCAAAGCCGAAAAAGCCTTTCAGGACCTGAAAAACAGGTTCACAAGCTCTCCCATCCTAATACACCCAACCCTGATCAGCCCTTCATAGTATAAGCCGATGCCTTGCAGAACGCCTTGGGGGGTGTGTTGTCACAACGAGACACTGAAACGGGCCTGCTGCATCCCGTGGCCTTCTATTCCTGGAAATTACAACCAGCGGAACGCAACTACACGGTTTCCAACTGAGAACTCCTAGCCATCAAAGCAGCGTTTGAAGAATGGCGTCATTACCTAAAGGACGCCCGACACCCAGTGACCATATACACTGACCATAGGAATCTACAATTCCTCCGCTCAGCTAGGGCACTTACTTCCAGACAGTTGAGGTGGACCCTATTCTTCAATGAATATGACTTCCTGATCACATTTCAACCTGGAAAGGAGAACGCCAAAGCAGACGCCCTGTCCAGATTAGAAGAGACCGAAGACAAGGCAACCAAAGCAGAACCTGTGTCCATCCTCCCGGAACGCTGTTTTCAAGGGGTAGTCCTTTCTTCCTCCTTCTTGTCCCGGTTACACGAAGACATCCAACAAAAAGATCCGGAGGAATGGATTGGTGACCTCAAGGGGATTACTGCACGAGATGGTTTCTTGTACAAAGGAAACTGTTACTACCTCCCGTTGGCAGACCATCAACAACAGGCTCTGTACCTGTGCCACGACCACCTCTTGTCTAATCATCCGGGGTACCAAAATAATTATAGACTTGTTACACAGACACTTCTGGTGGCCATCAATGGACACCGACGTTCACTCCTACATAGCCCGTTGTTCCGTCTGTGCCCAGGGAAAGACCCTGTCCCGACCCACAGTTGGGTTATTGAACCCTATTCCTGTACCTCCATATCCTTGGCACACCATATCAATGGATTTCGTCATCGAGCTGTCCAAGACCAAGACGGGATATACCACCGTTCTCACCATTGTGGACCACCTGACCAAGATGGCATACTTCGTACCATTGAGAAAGCTACCTTCAGCGATCGAACTGGCTGTGATCTTCATGTAAAACGTAGTACGGTTACACAGGGTGCCATCTGTGTTGATCACTGATAGGGGTTCCCAGTTCATATCCAGGTTTTGGGGTGAGGAGTGCAGCGCTATGGGAATGGAAGTACATCTGTCCTCGGCGTATCATCCGCAAACCGATGGACAGGCGGAAAGGACTAATCAGACCATGGAACAATAACTCCGTTGTTTGCTTCTATCCATAGAGAAAGAATGGTCAGAGGTACTATGGGTGGTGGAGTATGCCTACAACAACAACAAGCACACATCCATAGGAATGTCGCCTTTCTATTGCCTCCAAGGACGGCATCCACTATCAGTGCCATGGGAAGAACCACAGACCAGTCACATGCCCACAGTACAGGAGTATCATACCCTACCTCACGACCTCTGGCAGCAAGCCCGGTTTGAGTTAGCCAAAGCCAAGGAAAGCCACAAACAGTATGCCGATACGCATAGACTGGTTGAACCCGACTACAAAGTAGGGGATAAGGTGTGGGTATCCATTAAAAACCTTAATGTGCACGGTCCCAAAAAACTGTTGCCACATTACGTTGGCCCTTACGCCATTGATAAAGTCATCAACTGAGTATCCATGAGACTCTCCTTGCCACCTCAGATGAGAATACACCCGGTGTTCCACGTCTCCCTGCTATGGCCGGCTTATCCGGAAGGCCACACTGTTTCCCCTCCACCTCCTGTGCTCCGGGATGACCACGAAGGATACGAGGTGAGAGCTATCCTCGATTCCCGGAGGCCAAGGGGGAGGCTCTTTTACCTGGTGGACTGGAAGGGATATGGTCCGGAGGAGAGGTCTTGGGAACCCTTGTCCCATGTGCGCCAAGCCCCCCAGTTGGTTTGTGCTTTCCATGCTCGACATCCCCTTAAGCCATGTCCTGCCACCCCTGTTTAGGAGGGGGAGGGTTCTGTCCTAGGGGAGGGTACTGTCATGGTTCCGTCTCTGAGCGGCTCCCGGAAGGTCCGTCTTCCGAATGATTGAGGGGGTTTGCATGGTCCATTTTCTTATGGGCGTTTGTCATTATAGGAACGCTGGACCAGTTAGCGGTCCAGCTTTCCTGCACAGGAAGTTACATCCAGGTCAGCTGACATTGCACTACCGGGTGAGACCGCATAAGGCCAGCGGTGCTCAACCCAACAGTGCTACGAATACGAGTCATCGCCCCGTCTGCTCTCCGCTGACTTCCGTGAAGCAGTCCCTTCGTCCCACATCGAGCAGGTAATCCTTGGTCTGACTCAGCGTTGGAGTGCGTGACCTTGCCAGGTAGGTCGCTCCCCCACCACACAGCTCCGCCTGTGCTGTCTGCCCGCTGCTCCTGTAGGTAAGATCGCCCTCCGCTTGTGGCCCCGGTGCCAGTTTTGTCTGCTTGTCTCCCCTTTCCTTTCTGTGCCCCTCGCTGCCCCACTGTTGTTGTGCCCGTGATTTGCCTGCTTTCCCCCCGTTTTTCCTTCTGTGCCCCTCGCTGCCCCACTGTTGTTGTGCCCGTGATTTGCCTGCTTTCCCCCCGTTTTCCTTCTGTGCCCCTCGCTGCCCCACTGTTGTTGTGCCCGTGATTTGCCTGCTTTCCCCCCGTTTTCCTTCTGTGCCCCTCGCTGCCCCACTGTTGTTGTGCCCGTGATTTGCCTGCTTTCCCCCCGTTTTTCCTTCTGTGCCCCCGCTGCCCCACTGTTGTTGTGCCCGTGATTTGCCTGCTTTCCCCCCGTTTTTCCTTCTGTGCCCCTCGCTGCCCCACTGTTGTTGTGCCCGTGATTTGCCTGCTTTCCCCCGTTTTTCCTTCTGTGCCCTCGCTGCCCCACTGTTGTTGTGCCCGTGATTTGCCTGCTCTCCCCCCGTTTTTCCTTCTGTGCCCCTCGCTGCCCCACTGTTGTTGTGCCCGTGATTTACCTGCTCTCCCCCCGTTTTTCCTTCTGTGCCCCTCGCTGCCCCACTGTTGTTGTGCCCGTGATTTGCCTGCTCTCCCCCCGTTTTTCCTTCTGTGCCCCTCGCTGCCCCACTGTTGTTGTGCCCGTGATTTGCCTGCTTTCCCCCCGTTTTTCCTTCTGTGCCCCTCGCTGCCCCACTGTTGTTGTGCCCGTGATTTGCCTGCTCTCCCCCCGTTTTTCCTTCTGTGCCCCTCGCTGCCCCACTGTTGTTGTGCCCGTGATTTGCCTGCTTTCCCCCCGTTTTTCCTTCTGTGCCCCTCGCTGCCCCACTGTTGTTGTGCCCGTGATTTGCCTGCTCTCCCCCCGTTTTTCCTTCTGTGCCCCTCGCTGCCCCACTGTTGTTGTGCCCGTGATTTACCTGCTCTCCCCCCGTTTTCCTTCTGTGCCCCTCGCTGCCCCACTGTTGTTGTGCCCGTGATTTGCCTGCTCTCCCCCCGTTTTTCCTTCTGTGCCCCTCGCTGCCCCACTGTTGTTGTGCCCGTGATTTGCCTGCTCTCCCCCCGTTTTCCTTCTGTGCCCCTCGCTGCCCCACTGTTGTTGTGCCCGTGATTTGCCTGCTTTCCCCCCGTTTTTCCTTCTGTGCCCCCGCTGCCCCACTGTTGTTGTGCCCGTGATTTGCCTGCTTTCCCCCCGTTTTTCCTTCTGTGCCCCTCGCTGCCCCACTGTTGTTGTGCCCGTGATTTACCTGCTCTCCCCCCGTTTTCCTTCTGTGCCCCTCGCTGCCTATCGCCATTCCCGCCGCTGCGTCCCTGCGGCCCCGCCCCCTGACTGCCCATTCGCTGCCCCTGCCTCCCGCCTCCCCATAAATGGCGGCCGCTGCACGTGAGGAGAGCGACCCTTGACCTTGCCAGGTAGGTCGCTCCCCACCACACAGCTCCGCCTGTGCTGTCTGCCCGCTGCTCCTGTAGGTAAGATCGCCCTCCGCTTGTGGCCCCGGTGCCAGTTTTGTCTGCTTGTCTCCCCTTTCCTTTCTGTGCCCCTCGCTGCCCCACTGTTGTTGTGCCCGTGATTTGCCTGCTTTCCCCCCGTTTTTCCTTCTGTGCCCCTCGCTGCCCCACTGTTGTTGTGCCCGTGATTTGCCTGCTTTCCCCCCGTTTTTCCTTCTGTGCCCCTCGCTGCCCCACTGTTGTTGTGCCCGTGATTTGCCTGCTTTCCCCCCGTTTTTCCTTCTGTGCCCCTCGCTGCCCCACTGTTGTTGTGCCCGTGATTTGCCTGCTTTCCCCCCGTTTTTCCTTCTGTGCCCCTCGCTGCCCCACTGTTGTTGTGCCCGTGATTTGCCTGCTTTCCCCCCGTTTTTCCTTCTGTGCCCCTCGCTGCCCCACTGTTGTTGTGCCCGTGATTTGCCTGCTTTCCCCCCGTTTTCCTTCTGTGCCCCTCGCTGCCCCACTGTTGTTGTGCCCGTGATTTGCCTGCTTTCCCCCCGTTTTTCCTTCTGTGCCCCTCGCTGCCCCACTGTTGTTGTGCCCGTGATTTGCCTGCTTTCCCCCCGTTTTCCTTCTGTGCCCCTCGCTGCCCCACTGTTGTTGTGCCCGTGATTTGCCTGCTTTCCCCCCGTTTTCCTTCTGTGCCCCTCGCTGCCCCACTGTTGTTGTGCCCGTGATTTGCCTGCTTTCCCCCCGTTTTTCCTTCTGTGCCCCTCGCTGCCCCACTGTTGTTGTGCCCGTGATTTACCTGCTCTCCCCCCGTTTTCCTTCTGTGCCCCTCGCTGCCTATCGCCATTCCCGCCGCTGCGTCCCTGCGGCCCCGCCCCCTGACTGCCCATTCGCTGCCCCTGCCTCCCGCCTCCCAGCTGCTCCTCCCTCCCACCTCCCCATAAATGGCGGCCGCTGCACGGCCGCGCAGCGGCGTGCGCAGCGGGCGCGCCGCTGGCGCGCCGAAGGCGCGCCTAAGGCAAGCCCGTCTGCGCCCGTCCGCGACTGGACCGCGCCCAGCGCCAGAACCCCTGGATCCCACCGATGCAACACCACTCGACGGACCTACGACGCCGCCACACTCACCGCACTCAATGCCGGCCGGAACCCTGCCTGCTACCGAGCCTCACCGAGACGCACCCACGGACCCTTCACCTGCCAAACCTGCCGATTCACCTGCCCCCTGACGTGCACCACCTCCGCCAAGTCGAGCAACAGCAGCAACCACCTGAAATGCATCCTGCTGAACACCCGCTCCGTCCACAGGCACGCCGTGGAACTCTGGGACCTGCTCGACGCAACAGCACCGGACATCGCCTTCCTCACCGAAACCTGGATGAACGCCTCCTCAGCGCCTGACATCGCCATAGCCATCCCGGATGGATACAAGATCACCCGGAAGGACCGCGTCAACCAGACGGGAGGAGGCATCGCCATCGTACACAAGAACACCATCCGCATCTCGACTAACTCCGACGAGACCTTCACCGCCGCCGAACACCTACACTTCCAGATACACACGGACCCCAAGACCACCCTCCGAGGCACCCTCATCTACAGACCCCGGGACCACGCACACTATTCAGCGAAGACATCGCAGACTTCATCAGCCCGCACGCCATGCCCTCCGCCGACTACATCCTCCTAGGGGACCTCAACTTCCACCTGGAGAACAACAACGACAGAAACACCACCGCCCTGCTGGACAACCTCGCCAACCTCGGACTCAAGCAACTGGTGAACACGCCCACCCACTACGCCGGCCACACGCTTGACCCGTCTTCTCGTCCAGCAAGCACATCTCCTTCAGCCACGCCACCGGACTCCACTGGACCGACCACAGCTGCGTCCACTTCAGCTTCAGAAAGACTGCGACCCACCACCACCCGCAACAGGCTCCCCGCCGGAGCTGGAGCAAGATCACCGCCCGAGCAGCTCACCGCCTCCCTCAGCCAGAACACACCCACCGACACAACGGACCCAAACGAAGCAGCCAGCAACCTCGCCAAGTGGCTGACCGCCTGCGCCGACGACCTCGCACCACTAAAAAACCCTCCCAGCAGACCCGGAAGCAAGAAAACCCCTTGGTTCACCAACGAACTCAAGGAATCCAAGAAGAACTGCCGCACTCTCGAGAAAACCTGGCGACTCGACCAGACCACAGACAACAGGACCGCCCTCAAGCACGCCACCCGCAAACACCACCAGCTGATCCGTGCCACCAAGAAGTCGGCACTCAAAGAACGACTGGACAACAACGCCCATGACAGCAAGGAACTTTTCAGCATCGTCAAAGAGTTCTCCAACCCCAGCGCCGGAAACAACGACATCACCCCCTCGCAAGACCTCTGCAACTCACTCTCCGCGTTCTTCCACCGCAAGATCACCGACATACACAACAGCTTCAACGCACAAACAACGCACCCTACCGCCGAACCAATGCCCGCCACCACCACCCTCTGCAACTGGACCCCGATCAACACCGAAGACACCACCCGCACGATGAACTCCATCCACTCCGGATCACCAACCGACCCCTGCCCACACCACGTCTTCAACAAAGCCGACGCCACCATCGCACCCCATCTCCGGGACATCATCAACTCCTCCTTCCGCACCGCCACCTTCCCGGAGAGCTGGAAGCACGCCGAGCTTACCGCCCTCCTGAAGAAACCAACGGCGGACCCCACCGACCTCAAGAACTACCGCCCCATCTCGCTCCTTCCGTTTCCGGCCAAAGTCATCGAGAAGACCGTCAACAGACAGCTTGCCGCCTTCCTCGAGACGAATGGATCCCTCGACCCCTCGCAGTCCGGGTTTCGGGCCAACCACAGCACCGAGACCGCCCTTATCGCAGCCACCGACGACATCAGAACCCTAACCGACAACGGGGAAACAGCTGCCCTCATCCTCCTGGACCTCTCCGCGGCGTTCGACACCGTCTGCCACCGCACCCTAGTGAAGCGCCTCAGCAACATCGGAATCCGAGAGAAAGCACTGGAATGGATCATCTCGTTCCTCGCCGGAAGAACCCAGAGAGTCCGCCTCTCCCCGTTCAGATCCGAAGCCACCGAAGTCATCTGCGGCGTTCCACAAGGATCCTCACTCAGCCCGACCCTCTTCAACGTCTACATGAGCCCCCTCGCAGCCATCGCACGCCGACACAACCTCAACATCATCTCCTACGCCGACGACACCCAGCTGATCCTCTCCCTCACCAACGACCCCACTACCGCCAGAGCCAACCTGCACGACGGGATGAGAGACGTCGCCGACTGGATGAGGAACAGCCGCCTTAAACTGAACTCAGACAAGACGGAAGTCCTCATCCTGGGCTCATCACCCTCCGCCTGGGACGACTCCTGGTGGCCCCCGGCCCTGGGCACCGCACCCAAGCCAACGGACCACGCACGCAACCTGGGCTTCATCCTGGACTCCTCCCTATCAATGACCAAACAAGTCAACGCCGTCTCATCTTCATGCTTCAACACCCTGCGCATGCTCCGCAAGATCTTCAGATGGATCCCCACTGAAACCAGGAAGACCGTCACCCAGGCACTCGTCACCAGCCGACTGGACTATGGGAACACCCTCTACGCCGGAACCACAGCCAAACTTCAAAAGAGACTCCAGCGCATCCAGAACGCCTCCGCACGACTCATCCTGGACATCCCCCGACACAGCCACATCACCGTACACCTGAAAGACCTGCACTGGCTCCCCGTCAGCAAGAGAATCACGTTCAGACTCCTCACCCACGCACACAAGGCCCTCCACGACCTGGGCCCAAAGTACCTCAACGACCGCATGTCCTTCTACACGCCCACACGCCAGCTACGATCAACCAGCCACGCCCTCGCCACCGTACCACGCATCCGCAGAACCACCGCCGGAGGAAGATCCTTCTCCTACCTGGCGGCCAAGACCTGGAACTCCCTCCCCACTCACCTTCGGCGAACCCAGGACCATCTCGCCTTCAGGAAGCAGCTCAAGACCTGGCTGTTCGAGCAGTAACTTACCCCCTCCCCCAGCGCCTTGAGACCCTCCCGGGTGAGTAGCGCGCTCTATAAATGCCGTGATTGATTGATTGATTGAGTCATTCTTGCTTGCAGTACACGCAGGAGCGTGTAGCCGCCTATTCTTGTTTCCACACTCGCGCAGGAGCGCTGGTGTGTTTGTGCACTCATGGCAAGCGCAGCAGCGCGCTGCCACAACACTTGTTTTCCCCCTCGCGCAGGAGCGCTGGTATTTCCTTGTACTTGCGGAACGCGCAGGAGCGCGTAGCCGCCTTACTTGTTTCCACACTCGCGCAGGAGCGCTGGTGTGTCTGTGCACACATGGCAAGCGCAGGAGCACGCTGCCACAACACTTGTTTTCCCCCTCGCGCAGGAGCGCTGGTGTATATTTTGCACTTGTGGTACGTGCAGGAGTGCGCAGCCACAACACTTGGTCTCACACTCGCGCAGGAGCGCTTGTGTGTCTCTCACTTACGGCACGCGCAGGAGCACATAGCCAAGTGATTCTCCGTGTTACATAGCGCAGGAGCGCTCAAATTACTTTTCTTATCGTTTTGGCTCACGTAGGAACACGTGGCCACAAGTTTCATCTTATCCAGGACGCGCAGGAGCGCCCACAAGCTTAAATTCCATTTTCCTTCTTCAGTGTGTGGGAGGACTTCTCATTCCTGTTATACAATATACCTTGTCCAGGTGATTATATCCTCCTTAGCAGTACCTCTAGTGATTGTGTGGAAACTGTATGTGTGTGACCCAAGGGTGCAGAAGTAATTACCCATATGGTTTATCCCTACAGACGGTGATTCCCAGAGGGGTTCCCTCAGCATCAGTGGGCGTACCCAACCAGGTCTTCATGGTAGAAACACTACTCCACACTTCTGGGATTTCTTCCCCCGGTCCCCATCTTTACCCTGGTCAGTATATATTCCTTTGCTAGGGAAAGGTGGGAGACGGTGGAGGTTGTTCACGTCCTCCCTGCGAGATCACTCCGCAAGCAGAAGGTAAGACTTGTGGGGTCCTGACAGAAACCGACAATGACAGTCGAAAAGCCTCTGACCGTCATCATAATAGGCCCCATAGTCTGAGTAACTTCTGTAGTCCTACAGTGGATGCACTCTTTAATAATGATGTTGAGTGCAACACTTACGTTATCAGTTAAACCACATAAGAAACATGTGCTAAGTGCACGTTCATATTAAGTATCAGGTAAGTATTTGTGACGTGTAAAGGTTGGGTAATTTTTGTGCTGCACCACATGTAATAAATTAACGTGGTCTAACGACAGGCAGATATGGCTAAATCTTCTTGATCCAGAGGCCATCCTTGCTGCCACATGAACGGAAGCTTCAGGGATGGTAGGTAAAGGTTTTACATACTTTCCTGTAATACATTTCCTTATCCAATTCTGGCAAAGCATGAGGGATTGTATACTAGATGTATCACTATCCTCAGAGTAATCTGATATAAAATTGAATACCCTTTAGCCTGAGAGTTTACATGGGTATCAAGGTTCAATTTTTGACCAGCTTGAACCCAAGAGACTTAGTGAAGCCAATGATTTAGAAGTTACTCTTCAAACAAGTTTACAGAGTTAGGACCTGTTTATTTCTGTGAGAGAAACTTCTGGAATCTGTTGGGATCCAGCAATTCCCACATTTCTCCTGATAAACATGTTATCCCACTTTTGTGCCTGGGCCTGTAAAAAGATGAAGATTGACTCTAAATACCTTTTGTGGAAAAACGTTCTTAAGGATTAAACACGTCCCCACACATCAAAAAAGGGCCCAGCACCTGGAGTGGAAAAGTCACTGCAGAGAAAGTGTGAATGGATGTTGAAACATATTCCCTGACACAGTTTGCTCTGGTGACCAAGGTAAGGACCAATTGTTATTTTTTTTTTTACTTTTCATATATTTAGGCCCGACTTAACATGACATCTGTAGCCAGACCCTATATGCTTAACAAAAAAGAGCTTTCAGAAGTTCTACTGGGAGAAAGGTTCAGTAACCGCCCACATGTTGGTTCCCTTGAGTACAGCATTTGCCTTGGCAAAAGTTGTGTACCTGCATTCCACCTTTTCTCACGTGAAAAAGCTTATGCTCAGTACAGCAAGACCTAAGTTAGTTTTAGTGGCGAACAAATGAGCAAGGCCATAGATCTGATTATTATGAGAGTTGCGATAAAGGAAGTAGTCCTGACATACTTACTGTGAAAAACATATGTTTGAGTCAATAGACATTTAAAGGTGGAATGTTATAACTTTGTATTAAACCCTGCAGGGAAGTATTTTGTTACATGAAATCTCACACACTACCGTAGTACACAAGGGTTTTGGTGTTAGTTATCCCCGCTGGCAAATTGTGTGGATAGAAGATTAACACTGTGATGATCCTCGTTTTGCCCTCTCAGGTCAGGTAGTATTTTGCTTTGCCAACAGTCATTTTTAATAAAAGTGTAATTATATGACTGTATGCCTGATAGGTGCCTTTTATGAAACCTCATGCTCAATAGAGTAGGTCTGCATTGGTTATAGTGACAAGCCAATGATAAAGGCTAAATGCCTGATTGGTCCACTGAGGAAAGGCATGTCCAATGCCGTAGGACTAACCTGTTTACTATGAAAAGTTCAGACAAAGGCACTAGGCCTGGTTTATATATATTGTAAAAAGCATTTGTTAATGACAATAGGTCTTTAACCTCATCACACTGTGTTACAGGTTGTAAACAAGAATTTGGTTAGATAAAATCTCACAGATCACCGCAGTAGGCATGGGGTTTCGTTTTGGTCACATTCTCTGACAAATCAAGGGCGTAGAATACTCTCACTGTGATAATCCTTGTTAGGACCTTTTGAGTGGAGGTTTATACTGATTTAACAGCAATAATTTTGTATATAGCTGTAATAAAAAACTGCATGCATGATGGTTGCCAGCTTTTGCACACTTCAGGTTGCCTTTTTGTGTTCAACTAGTAGGCCTGCAGCAATGATTGTGCCACCCACTCAGGACCCCTTTAAACATGGCTCAGGCATGCCACTGCAGAGCCTTTGTGTGCAGTTTTACACAGCCATTTCGACCTGGCAAGTTAACCTACTTGCCAGGCCCAAACCTTCCCTTACATATACATCGCCCCTAAGGTAGGCCCTAAGCAGCCCTATGGACAGGGTGCAGTGTATTTAAAAGGTAGGACATGTACTTTAGAGTTTACATATCCTGGTAGTGAACCACTGCTAAATTAGTTTTTCACTACTGCAAGGCCTATCTCTCCCATAAGCTAACACAGGGATTGCCTTAAAACATCTTTTAAGTGTAATTCCCAATTGGGAAAAGATAGTGATGGAAATGGCCCTTTTTGCAGGGTTACCCCCAAGCACTTGGCACTCTCCCAACCCCCCACAGTACCTCTGAGCTACGTTGAAACATATAATTTAACTTTTCCACTCCCGCAGGTCACATTGCAACGTAGACACGCTCTGTGTTCCAGAGTTGTACTAGTATAGCGGCTATGGTTCACCTCTGATCCTCAAATGGTAGACGGTTCACTGGATCTGCTGAAAGTATTTAAACATGTTTGAAACAGAAATGATATTCACATCACGATGTTATGTTTTTCAAATAAAGAATATAAACAGAATTGAACGATTATGCATTCGGCAAGGAAACATTGGACAGAAAACTTAAAAAGATCCCACTGATGAATATCAAGGCCAGAACTGAATCCCATATATATGGCACACAATGAGGAATTAAACAACAGGTGATGACAGATCAAACAACACAAGAAAAACGTGGTTCGGTAAACTGTGGAAGACCTGCGCTTGGCACAGATTCACCCGATTTTTGTTATCATTACATTTAACTAGTTTTTCAGTTTGTTGTTTAGTTTGCTTCTGTTACACTATATGGTGCAACGTTTTACCGAACCACACGTTTTGCGCATCTTGTTGTTGTTTGATCTTGTCACTTCACCCTAGTATGTTGTTTCTTTATCACAATTTTTCACCTCATTGGTGTGCCATATATATGGGATTCCATTTTGGTTCTGGCTTTAACTTCTTGATAATATTCTTCATCCAGTTAGGGTGATCTTTTTTTGTAAGCGCTTTTTTTCTGTTTTTACTTTCAGATGTTTTTCCCTGACGAAGGGCACTGTGTTGCCCGAAATGCATCGGGATGGATGTAACAATACGTTCAAATTCCTAGTGAATTGTTTACTATTCTTATCATTTTTGAAAGAAAAGAAAAAAACATATTATCATCGATGGATGTGAATAAACATCAGTTTCAACTGATTTAATTTGATACAAACATTCGTGTTTTAAATCCTTACCCTTGATGGGATTTGCAGCAGTGCACAGGGGGACATCTCCTAACTAGGAGATGCAACTTCGTTGTTTCTTACATTGCAACCGCTGCCATTAATCCGATTATACTGCCCTGATGTACCGCGCTATCCTCCAACTCTATGGTACTCTGCTCGAGGACTCACTAATTGTCCCGGTAAATAGCTGTTTTTATTCTTTAGTTATACAACACCGGAACTTACTTATTTGTTACGTTGATCACCTTTCTGCCTCCCTTGCAGGCAGTTCCGAAAAACCGGCTCTTGATAACCCACCAGGAATTGGTCGTGGTTTTCCCATTCCGGTTTGGTGATAACCATCCCTGAATCGTTTAGAATTATATTAGACACCCTTTGGGGCCTCAAATGTCGCCCGATTCACGCAAGGTCAGTTTCTTGAGGCAACCATTATTCACCTGGCTTGCTTTTTCACTTCCTGCTATGCCTAATGGATAAATCACAATACTACAGTTCCCAATTGAATAGTTTAACTTTAGACACCTTCCGGTCTCTTTACACCGAGTGGCTGATTCACTAAGTTTGTGCTTATGATTCAATCTTAATGTTTTCTAATTCTCCTTCCTCTCTTTCTCCCCTTCTTTAATTTCTCGTTTCAGCAGGCAAAAACTACTGATTTATTATTTTCTCAGGCTAAACATTCTTTAAGTCCTGATGATGATCCCATTATTTTCTGTGGGATGGAAACGCCGTCGACCTTAGCACCTTGACACATAAATTGTACAATAATTATTTTATTTAGGTGCAATGGTGCTCTAGATATGTTGTTTGGCCTAATTATTTGACCACTCTTTGGCCATGCTATTTTGTTTTACCTATGCCTGAGTTTTTTCTGTTTACCCTTTCCCAATATTGTAGACACTGCCCCACTTTTTCCTATGTTTTTCATGATGTTTATATTAAATATTACATGCTCTTATAACAGTACATGATACAGTTGTTATTATATTTCTGTACTGAAATGCTGAAATTTCTGAATTGTTGAAAGGGACCATTGTTTCCTTACAGCTACTTGTACCCAAGATCCCTCTCAGATACATTGGGTTCCCTCGTCACCCTTAAAATATATACTTTTGGAAAGTTGGCATTTTCTTTCTTTAACCACTCTGTGCCTATGCCTGTCTCTGAATACACCTCTGGGTTGGGTGAAAGCTGGGCTTTGTGCATTCCCTTTAGACAGTCACACAAAGGGTGAAAGGGTGTGACATTTGCATCCTGATGGCCCATCACCAGGCTGAGGTAGACTGGGAGGGAGGAGCTGACACTTGTACCTGAATAGGGCTGTGCCTGTCCCCACACAAAGAGCTGCATACCCCCTGCAGTGAGTCTGGAGCCAGGACAGGAAAGGCAGGGACCATGTGATCTTCAAAGGCCTCTTTAATGTCTCCCCCACTTCAAAGGCACATGTGGGTATAAGTATTGGACTATTAACACCCCCAAATCAGAACTCTGCTGGAACCAAGGACATTCTGCCAGGAAAATTAGCTGGTGTGCTATAGGATTGACTGCCACTTTGCTACCTGCTCTACTATGTTGGCCTGCGGCCGGCTCCTTTTTGCCTGGGAGTGAGAGGGACCGGACCTGCTCTCTACATCCTTGAACCCACATTTCTCCAAGGGCTTGCTGACTTGCCTCCTGTTCTATGAGGTCTCAAGGTCACAAAAGACTTCTTGCAACTCTGCTGGTGCTGCTGTACTCTGTCATCTGTGTCCTGCTCTTGCCTGAAGTGCCCCCTCCAGTCCTGGGCCTCAGAAGTGGGTTCTGCAGCTATTTTCTGCAAAAATAGAGGCAGTGGACCCTTTGCGCCGATTGGAACCAACGCAGTACCTTTCGACGCCAACGCAGTGCTAATTCAACAATGATGCGGGTCCTGACTGCGAGGTTCGGCGACGATGCAGTGCAATCCCTAGACTCCGCTGCTAGGCTCGACAGAGTAATGACCTTAACAAATGCTTTTTACATTAAATAAGGCCTAGTGCCTTTATCAAAACATTTCATAATAAACAGACCAGCCCTACAGCCATGATCCCATGATCAATGGCTTACCACCATAACCAACCCAGTCCTGCTCTATCGAGTATAAGCAATCTTTTTAGTGGAAGAACACAAATTTGGCCCCTTCTAATCCAGTACTTAAGGGAACCAAACTGTGGGTGGGGCCTAAGCCCTGCTGTCTGTAGTTCTCTTAAAGCTCCATTTTGTTGATCACATTTGATCAGAAGACAACTGCTCTGTCAAGCTATACCTAATCCTCCATGTAGATCAGTATAGCACTGGGCATCCCATACTGCTCTCAAACACAAAACTGCACTCTGATGTCTGTAAGTTAATGTTGGAAGGAGAGGGTGGTGGGATTGCAATACATTTCTCATGACTTCCCTTCGCCCATCTGTGGTACTTCCATAGAAAAACAAACACTGTCAATTATCTAGTTGAGGCACTTTAACAGCATTACAATGCCATGTGGTACCCCTGAAAGTTCAAGGCTATGCATCCACACTGCCGCTGGCTCAGACAGCTAAATAAACAAACAAAAATAATCACAGCTGCATGGAAAGGAAACACTTTATGTGCCAGATGCATGAAACTATTTTGCGTTTGCAAACGGTGAGACTCGCAAAATTTGGCTGTTTCCGAATGCAAAATGACCTTTCCTTATGTATGAAAGGCTTTGTATTCGCAATTTAGGTAATCGCAATTTTAGAGATTGCCTAAATTGCGAATGCCTAATGCACATGTAAGAAGCCTTCCCTAAATGCGATCTGTGCATTTAGGAAACGTTATTACCATCAACTTCAAGTTGATGGCAACCATGTGCAAACTTTGAAATATGTACAAAACTGCATTTTTCAAAGTGCCATGTAGCCCACACATGCCTCTAGGGCCTGTGTGTGCTTTACGTGTGCACACTTTCTTTTTTTGGGGTGCTTCAGGGGGACAGTAGGCCCCCAGGCACCCTTGGCGTTGCCTTGGCATTTGCGATTAGCAATTAGGCGATCGCAAATTAGCTAATGCAAAACCATTCGCACATATGGGCCTTTCGGCCCATCGGAACAAATGGAGTAATATTACCTAATAGTGATTCGCTATTTACTGAATCACTATTAGGTAATATTAAGGAATCGCAAAATCTTTGTCGATTCCTACATACATAGCATTTTGCGATTACCAAATAGCAATTCAGTAAAAATCGCTATTTGAGAATCGCAAAATGCTCTTATGAAACATCTGGCCCTTTCTGTGGTAGCTCACAAATTCTGCCGAATCAAAACATGTACTCCTGGCTACCAGCATGTGGGCAGAGCCACACCCTCTCCCTGTAGTACTGCTGAAAGCTCTTATTTCGGTTAATGACATTAGGTCAGCAACAGCTGCAATGTCAAACCAGACCTAAAAATGTACTTCCTTTAAAACATAGCCGGTAGGCAGAAAAGCACACAGTAATAATAACAAGAAAAGAAATAAGTCCCCTGGGAAGTGTGAAGACAGTGTATGCAGCGCGCAAAGACAATTAATGCACAGCCCCATTATTCAATTAGCTTTGTCAGTTCAGTGGGCGACGTTTGCGCTAAGCACTGTTTCTACAAGCTCAGTAATGTGACATGTTGAGCAGAAGCGCCGTGTTTGGGTGGGTAACTCAACACTGCAAGGCAATTACAAGAGAAGAAAAGTGCATTTACTTAAGCTATAAATACAACCAAGAATTACAGAGTGGAGAAGAAATTACAGCATTTAAGTTTTTTTCAACATGTACTCATAATCACACTACAGCTCTCTGATTAATTAAATCGGAAGCTAAGCTGTAGTTTAAGTTAATTTCTAATCATGTAGAGGCTGCCACTTCATTGCTGCTCCTTTTTGCTTATGCAGAGGCCCTCGTTAAACATTCAAGTTTGGGAAGCCATCTACATTTAATCTGGTAACCATGAGCATGGCAAGTGCAAGCCAGCGCCACTAGGAACCTATGTGGGCAGTTTGTTGAGGGACCTCAACCTGCTAATGTAGAGGTACGAAATATGCACTTCATTGTTCAGTACCAAAACATTTTTAAATTCGTTTTAAAGAGTGGGTGAATATTGTTGTAACACTAAAAGCTGCCTCTTTGACCTATTAAATAATATAACTCAAAATAGGTTCCTGAAGGTCATGTGTTTTTTGTTTTTTTCTTATAATACAAGTAGGCATACACAAAGGTCTAGCCCCCAGGCAAAATAGTGTTGCCAACAGGACAGAGTTGAATTGGTATATAGTACGGTGTTTGTGTGCCAACTTATTGAAGGAATCTGTAGTGCTGAATTAGTGCATCAAGTTTCTTTATTTTTATTTCTTTTTTCTCTTATTTTTTCAAATCAATGGGATTCTTATAGTAAGAATTACAAATTCTGAAAAACAGCCAACACATGTTTCGCCCCCTTCTTGGCACGCATGCCTGGGGCTTTCTCTAGGCTAATAGTGAGGGTGAAAAAGGAAGATAAATAAAATATTCATCACAGTTTACAGTAGCACCATAAATAACCCAAGATTACCCCAAGTGTGTGGTCATGGAAAGACCGTATGAGAGTGAAAGAGAAATGGGGAAGGGAATGGAAGGGACAACATTCAAGAGAAATACACATAAGTTGCAGACCCAAATCATGATGTACAATATAGTTTAAAAAAAAAGCATGTCTAGTTTCCCAGCAATAATTCCATAGATAAGTAAAAGCCACATAGTTAATATATATATAAATATGCTGATATTAGCAAGTCATAGCGTATTGATGACATACGTCAGATTTCACCACAGTCGCGCCCAAGGTTTATAACATTACATGAGATTAATTCACAACACTAATACGATTAAGCAAATTTATGCAATGTACAAGGCAGACGTCAGTCAAAGTAACAGTATGGGGCACATGCATCAAGGTAAGGAATTGGGATTCCTTAATAGGGATTATTAAGGAATCGCTATTTAGGAATCGCAATTCCTTATGCATGTAGGAATCGCTAAATAAATTGCGATTCCTACACATTACCTATTAACGAGTCGCAAATTGCGATTAGCTAATAGTGCTGTGCAGGCCATCTCTATGTCACATCATATTTCCATAGCGTGGTGGTATATATGACACCCCTGCCTTTACACCATGGAGGGTGTACTCCCTGGGTAACACCACCATGTACTGTGATTAGGCGGCAGCGTTTTTTTAAGTCCACTTGTAATCACCAACATACGGCACTCCGTATACTTTGGATGCCCCCCTACGAAACGAAACCCATCATGGCGGCGGCACTTTGCCGAGTCCGTCTGCAGTAGCGCATACTATTCCTTATTCTGGAAGTACATCAGCTATATCTACAAAGGCACTTCCACTTCTCTCATTTTTGGGTTATCATGTGATCACTTCCTAACCTCTTCTCGTACCGCGCTGGACTGCTTTGGAAAAACCATAAGAGGTACCGTCCTTCACCCTTGAAATGTGCACAACTGCAAATAGGAGTTTTTCGAACGCGTATTACAATTGTTTTATTTAGGCTATTTTTTAGACTCTTGTGCACCCTCTGGATGTCACGCCTTACACGGCTCTATATATATGTGACTTCTCTGCCCTGACCTTACAACTTGCCATCCGGATGCCGTTCATGTAGGAATTTATCTCCAAATAATGCCACCCACTGAATCTCACCATTTACTCTTTTTCCATTTTAGTAAATTGCTTACGCCATAGCAAAACCAGCACAGACACACTTGCATTTATTCGTATCCATAAGATCTTGGGAGCCCTTTTCACTGTGTGGTCCACTTCCTAAACTTGTTCCCTGGTTTTGGGACTGTGAGAAACCAGGGTTTGTTGCAGTGTCCCCCCAATTTGTTGCCCCCATTTTGACAAATAGATGCTGATTTTCTGACTCTGATTGTGCCCTGGGCTCTGCTAAGCAGACCCAGGGTCTGTGCTCTCATTAAAAGTACATGGTAATTAGGTATAATTACAATTTGTACTGACAACCACCTGTAAGTCTCTCGTATAAAATCTAAAGAAGTCACATTAAGGTCAAGCAATTGAATACATTTGTGCATGGTTTAGCATTTCCTAAAACACATCAATTTATTAAAAGAGATCTATAGTTGAGGCCTACCAGTAAACATTAATGCCTGCTGCATTTTGCACATTTTGTCTACATGTCATTTTAAAATGCGTTTTTCATGTTAATATCTAAGACAAGTTAGCATTTTCGTTAATTAATTTTATATGCAAATTTTCCACTCTAACATCAGCTACCAAGGGTTGCGCGAGAGAGTAATTTATTGAGACCTTGCCTGGACTTCATATTGTGATTGTGGCCTCATTACTAGTGGTAGGTCCCTACCTACACCTACTAATAAACCACATTCCAGCATTTGGTGCGAGGTGGTGGGATCCAGTTTGAGCACATCATACAGTAATTAAGTGAAGATCTTTAAAAATCCAGTAAATTGACCTAGAGCAAAATTGTTTTATGATTTTTGAAATTTGGACAATTTTTTTAATTACGTCAAATTTTGATTTTTCTAATTTGTTCATCTGTTCAATTGGTGCCAAAGGCTTTTCAATAACTAAAAACTAGGGATATCATGGAGCTTGATCTGGATAACCTGACTAAACTTACAGTAGCTGAGCTTAGGGTACAGTGTAGGGCTAAGGGGCTGGCAGCTACTGATCGAATTAGAAAGGCAGAGATGCTTAGGTCCCTTAAGGCTTTGGCTGTGACAGCTCCAGGGAATGAAGGGGAGGGGAGGGGGAGGATGGCCCCTCCAACAACCTCCAGGAGGAGGATGATAATGTGTTCATAACTTCTAGTACCAGGTTCAGGCTTCCAGCTAGTGAAAGGAAGGGAGGCTCCCCCACAGAGGAACCAGAGATGTCCCTTGCAGAGGCAGAGAGTCAACTTATGGTTCAACTATCTTCAATAGCCATAGAGAAGGAGAAGCTGGTCCTAGCTAAGAAGAAGTGGGCACTGGAGGAAGAGAAATGAAATTGTCTCACCCCAGAGCAGTACAGGGTGGAGTTCAGGGACACCCAGAAAGTAAACACACTGTCCTGGGTGGACTTTGTATACATCTCACTGAAGGCACTAGAGACTGGATTCAAGGTAACCAAGTGAGTACTTATGAGGGGATGTACAATGTATACCTTAAAGAGCACATCCTGACTCATTGTCTACAAGAGACGTTTTGCCAGAATCTAGTAGACTCTAAGCTGTCTGGCCCCAGGTAACAGGGGAGACAGCAGATAAGTGGATGAGAACCCTCGTTTCCAATCAACACCAGGGGGGAGACTCCAAGAAGGGGTGGGCGAGTCAGCCCAGAAAGCCAAAGGAGGGAAGTGGTAAGCCCACCACAGAGACTCCTTCAGTACCCCAGAACTCTAAAATGGACTACAGTAGATTCCACCCCCACTCTGATCAGCAAGGCAGGGGGACTCAGGGCTAAAAAGATGCTTGGACTGCAGGGTGTGCTTTGACTGTCCGCAGTCAGGTCCCTTCAGGGGTGACCCCACCTGTTCCAAGAAGCTGGTTAGCACTGGGCTATCCAGTGTAGCTATAGAAGAGGACTCCTCAGATGAGGAGGTCCTCATAGCATTGTGCTGGGAGACAGGATCAGATGATAAGCTGGTGATCCCTGAGGGTAGCAGTAGGCACTTCCACTCCATTCAGGTGAATTGGATCCCTACCATTGGCCAGAGAGACATGTGTCAGTCACACCCTAGTGAGTGACAGGTTGGTGCCCACAGACTTGTATGTGCCAAGAGAGACAAAAAGGGTCAGGGTAGCCACAGGTGAGGTCACATCCATACCTGTAGCCTTAGTCCTCCTAGAGAGGGAGGGTACCTTTGGCTGGTATAAGGTGGTAGTCTGTTCTGACCTCCCCTCAGATTGTATCCTAGGCAATGACCTCCCAAAGGTTGGTCTGATCCCAAGTGGGGTGGTCACCCAGGGCACCCCCAACCCAAAGATCATGTGGAGCCTGACCCTACAGTTAGGAGACTGGGGTCCCGAAAAAAGAGAAAAAGGACAAGATGAAAGGTAAGCCACTCTTAGAGTTTGTGAGCCAAGGATCTACTGTCCCAGTAAGGGAGTAACCCAAAGTTGACACTGGTGAGGCTTCACCTGACCTGAAAGATGTCCTGAGCAGTCAGGCAGCTATCAAATAGCAGGGTGCCACGCCTGCACTGACAGACAGAAGGGAGAGTGGAAGAAGGGTGTCTGCCACAGGATGTGGTTGACTCCCACTCCAAACAACAAGAGAGGTTCCAGGAACCCACAGTTGCCCCTAAAGCACCTCAACCTCTTGTCAGATGAGAGCTTAAGTGTGGTTCTGGATTGCCTGTACCTTATATTGTGATTTTGGCCTCATTACTCGTGGTAGGTCCCTCATAATCAAAAGAAAGTTCCTGCCAGCCTGAAATTATTCTCTTACAGGATATTTGTTCATGCATGTCATGTTGGAAGGTGGAGTCAGACGTTAAAACTTAAGAGACGTCTAGAGCTACAGCATGTCAGGGTGACTTGAGGACCTTGTTTGCTGGGCCGTTATAAAATAAATGCTAGACTGTGGAATTATATTCGCCCCTTTCGGTTTGGCCTGGTTGTCGTAGGGTGCATATATCAAAAATTGAAATTCATGGTGAAGTTTCCACTCATTGAAAATTAGAATATTAGTGCCATAGTGGTTGAGAATATATCTTTTCGTAATCCTTTGATATGAAGACATCCTCTCAATACAATAAATAATTCCAGTTTGCCCTGCTGATGTGGTTTTATATATGTACATATTTGATATGGTCATGAAGAAGATGATAGAAAAACATAGAACAGCCGAAACATGCTTTGACTGCTGGTGTGTCACTATGCCACTAGACCAGAAGGAGACAAGAAAATAGACGTCCCGTGTATGGAGGATGTTGTTTTTTACGGACTGTTGTCTGAGGAGTTTGCGGTATGTGGTATGAATGGTATGTTAGAGAAGAATGTGGAGTAGAAGGGACTAATGGGGATGTATGAGTTTTTGGGAAAAAAATCTTTTAAAACTATGTAAAGAATTGTTCACAGTTTGACAATAGATGAAGTCTGTGATAAATGGTTAATGTTAGAGTGTAAATATATGTAATTGATGTGATTTAAATCTTATAAAGTGGTTCAAAGAAATATGTGGAAGAGTATATGAAAAAAAAATACAAAAATGAAAAATAAGAATATGTCAAACGAAGTATAGAGTGTGATCTGGATTTGTTCTAGTAGGATTGCTGTAAGATAATAATTTCAGGATGGTAGGACCTTTCTTTTGATTATAATTTTCTGGTTTCCCCACCCGCCCCCGGTCCTACGCCTGTATTGGGATCTTGAATCCTGAAATTAAATTTCGAGGGGTGTCCCTTTTGTGAATTATGCTAGTGGTAGGTCCCTACGGACACCTACTAATAAACCACATTCCAACAGGGACACCCATGCCTGGCAATGTTTTCTACTTCTTTGCACAGTAGATCGGGCGCTTTTAAGTTACCAGCACCTATACACTGTGTCCCAATTGTATCCTTCTGTTTGACCTGAGCATGCAACTATCTCACATCGGGTATCTTTTCACCACTCTCCCTCAAACGTAAAGGGTGCGGCACAAGTATGATTTCAGATGTTTACCAATGCATCTTCCTAATGAATCCTCATATATTTCCCCCTGACTATGAAATGGACCCTCCTGAAATTGCATATTGATCTTCGACCACCTTCTGGAAATCCGTATACCCTTTACCTCATTTTGCTGACACTTGTACTACATATACTCTTACTTTGACTTATGTCTGGCTTGTACATTGCATACATTTGCTTAATCGTATTAATGGTATGAATTATCTCATGTAATGTTATAAAACTTGGGCGCGACTGTGACATATATCATCAATATGCTATGACTTGCCGATATCTGCATATATATATATATATATATATATATATATATATATATATATATATACATATATTTGCTTATCTATGGAATTATTTCTGGGCAACTATACATGCTTTTTTACGTCAAAACTATATTGTACATCGTGATTTGGGTTTACAACTTATGTGTATTTCTCTTGTCTTTTATCCCTTCCCTTCTCCATTTCTCTTTCACTCTCATACCTTCTTTTGATGACCATACACTTGGGGTATTCTTGGGTTATTTATGGTTCCACAGTATACTGTGATGGATATTTTATTTATCTTCCTTTATTGCTCTCTCCATCAGCCTTGAGAAAGCACCAAGCCTGCGTGCCAAGAAGGGGGCGGAACACGTGTTGGCTGGTCTTATGGATTTTTTTTTTCTTATTAAAAAAATCCAATTGATTTGAAAAAAGAAAAGAGAAACAAATCAAAATCAAATCAAAATAAAGAAACTTCATGCACTAATTCAGAACTACAGATTCCTTCAATAAGTTAGAACACAAACAACATACTACAGACCAATTCATCTCTGTCCTTTTTCCTTCCTGTGAACGACGTACTAATGGATTAGGGGTTTCCCATTTACAAAGGACATCTGAACACATTGATTATACCCATTTCTCAAGGACGGGCATCTCCTGTGACACTTGCCCCTGCTTTTTCTATATAAAAATAGTGTTGCCCTTCAGAGAAAATTACATAAGTGTTTTGTGGTCTTTCTTTTTATTTCCAGGAAATTCATAAACAATAATGTTTTCAAGATATTTTCCACTACCTGGTCGAAACAATTTCTAGATCTACCTACATCTGCAGAAGAATTGACACAATGGAGATGTGCCCGTGCTGATCTTGGCCGTAGCTCCACAGCAAGGTTGTCCCAATTTGAAGGTACCACAAGTGCCCTTTTTTCTTAGGAAGCATACAAGTTCTGCCCCATCAAAACTTGTACTCTTGGCTACCAGCATGTGGGCGGAGCTACACACTCTCTCTGTAGTGCTCCTTAAAGCTCCTATTTAGGTTGGTCGCATTAGGTCAGCAAAAGCTGCGATGTCAAGCCAGACCTAAAAATTGACTTTCTTTAAATACTCTGTAGGCAGAAAAGCACACAGTAATAAGAACAAGAAAAAAAGGAAGTCCTCTGGGCAGTGTGAAGATTGTGTATGCGGTGCGCAAAGACAATTTGCTTCTTTGACAATGTGGCAGTCAACAATGATCTCACTCCGAAGTCATTCTTGCTTTCCCTCTACCCAGAACTGAGCCAATACTCACGCAATCCTATCGCACTATTTAACCTTGCTGCCTAGCCCCCCTCCAAACCAAGCCCGTTGTACCTGCCTACCTCAGACTAACACAAGACTGCAACCTCCTCAAGTAATACCCTCCCTCACCAAACACTCCTCTTATCAAATTAAACCAAATCGTATAGTCATCAATAAACACTTTGAATCCAAATTAATTTCAACTTCATAACCCTGATCAAGACCTAGATCCAGACCAAGGCAATCATTCGTTATCTCCACTTCTACCTCTCTTCCTTTACCCACTCTCATTACTCCACCAACACATGGCTAAAAATTGTTTCCATGTTGCGAAAGTTTTTGGGCGAGGGGGCAATGCAAATGTACACTTCCACTAAACCAGCAGGCTGTCTGCTTGTGGACAGGTTGCATGAGTATGGTTAGAGGAAAATGGTCTGGTCATAGAAACCTGCCATTTTGTGAACACCGTAAAATGCTTACATCTAAGTGTATAGTTTAAGAGGAGGCCCAAGTTTTTTAAGTGCAGCTAAGGCCAAACCAACACTGCCAACATTTAAAGATGACATATTCTACTTACAGGTCTACTGATGCAAGTAGTGTGCATTTAATAACGTCTGTATGTGCATACAATGTCATCGACCCTTAATGAACTAGTGCACGAGCCTTACTAACATGATACATTATTGGAAATCTGACCACCTTCCGCCTGATATAAAGCAAGGTTCATTTAGTATTTTATTCACATTTTATGAGCCCTGGCATTCGTACCACATTTCTTGCTACGCTTTATAGTTATTTGAATGTTTAAATTTTTTTTTTATTTCAATTAGAATATTTGAAAAATATGCTTCAGAAAAAGCTTTCCAAAGTTGAAACCTGCATACATAGAATTAGTATTGACGTTCAGCCAAAGAAAAGGGAATAAAGCAAGTTAAAGGTGCTGTATTGGCCATGGCGCATTCAGGGGGCATTCTTGCGAACACCACATTGGTGTCAGAAGAACCTCTATGGAAATGTTTAGGGAAAGTTTCACTAGGTCACGTATGGGTCAGGCTCAGAAGCAGCTATTTGCCTTAGTGCCTCCCACTCCCCCAGCCAGATGTTATCCTTTACCCAATGAATAGTCTTTGCATTCCTGTATAACCACACCACAAGATGTGAGATGTGTTAACGCAAACAAGGGGAAATGGTGCTCTTTGAGCAACATTTGGTTCAGCTTTGAGCAGTGCTTAATTTGTAAAAAAAAACTTAAGTACCAGGGCCCTCTTCAGGAGGCCACTGCAGATTGCACCACCCATTGCCCCTGCCTGCACTTCCAATGAGATTAGCAACACAACTACCAACCATCACACTTCTACAAGTGTTACAATTCGGGCTATTCCAGACCATCAAAGCTATAAGAATAGCTTGGGTGGCAGGTATTAGTCATTTTTAATGTATATTGAATTAATGAACAACTGTTGTGCTTATCCCTAAATTAAACAGACAGCGCCACCATGAGGAAGACTGTCATAAGTACCAGTGTTGACTATGTAGTGCCGGTGATGAAAACCGAAACCCACTGGCTCAAATTAGGCACTGCCTTTGTGGAAGGGCCTGACTTGGGAAACAAAAGAAGACCTGTCAAATGCTCAAACCAGACAAGTTCCCTTTCTTTCCTCACTCTATCTCTCACTTTCCATCCATCCATCCATTCTCTCTCTCTTCTCTCTCTTCTCTCTCTCTCTGATCTCTCGCCGTCCCTTGTTCCTCCTCCCTCTCCCCCTCTCAAGGCCCTCTATGCCTGCTGTAATTAATCTTAGCGAGCTGTGTAAATTGACAGAGGCACTAGCAAAACAGCTTTCCAACTCCAGACCACTGGGAAAAAGGCATGGCTAGCTTCGCTTTGAGGAGTTTCTCTTTACCTGTCTGTTGTGAGAGCCTGCCAAATCCACAAGTCCCTTCTCACCTTCTGCCACCACAGCCATGCAGGCCACTCCCAAGAGAGGGAAAAGTGGCAACATCCAACCATCACATGATTCATGGATATACATCTGTAAGTCCATACCTTGTTCATTACCTACTGTGTAGGAATGATCCGACCTTTTGAATCAATCCCAAAACAGCTTGTATCTCCAATAATTAAACAGAAAGCATGCCTCAGGATGCTTTTGCTAAATCGGGCCACACCCCAAAGTCACCGTCCACACAATTGTCCTTTGAGAATGCATGTAAATATTGCAATATACCAGTCTTTTACATTTCCATTCCAGGAATGCGTTTATTAAAAATGGTGATGAATACTGTATCATTAGGCTAAATGGGACAAATTCTCCTGCCTGTTTATATCAAAATATGGTAAATCCTCCTGCTTGACCATACCAAAAAGTGTTAGGCTTTTCAAATACATAGAAATTAATTGCTGTGTGACAGCTGTTCGAATGTAGGTTTCACAAGGAAATACCTTCAATAGTCTCCACCTGCATAGCTTCATTTCTTTTTTTTTTTATAAAACATTTTTATTAGGTACAAGACTTGCAGTAGCAACATTTGCGACATGACACATTTACATGACAGTTTGTTCTTCATTATACATCATTTTCAACCACAGGTAAATGTTATATCTTATATACATCGCAGGTCTCTTAGTGAATGCATAGTATTCCAATTTATTCATCATCGTCTGAGAATGATTCTCTAGCTGGTGGGGTACAGATGCCTCACCTAAATGTATTCCATTTTCCCCACATCCGCTCCCAATTTTTGGGGCACCGTCTGTGAATACACGTAGCCTTTTCAGCCGCCATGGCCATGTCCATATCCTTACACCATTCTCCCAGTATTGGGGTAGTACGTGCCCCCCAGAGTCTGGCAATGTTTTGCTTTGCTATTACCATACCTAGTGTTGCCCAAGCATGGGCTGTATGATTCAAGTCTGTTGCTTCCCAGACATTTAGTAGGCATCATTTAGGTTCTGGTGGTACAGGAGCCTCACTAACCTGTGTGATTGTGCTCATAATTGTCGCCCAGTATGTTTTAATTGCCGGGCATTCCCATATTGTGTGATAAAAGGTGTCTATTTCACCACATTGTCGCAGGCAGAGTTGGTCATTGGTCTTTCCTATCTTGCATAATGTCACTCTTGTGAAATAGGTCCTGTGGAGCACTTTAAGTTGCATCAGGCGCAGCCTTGAGGATACCGCCACCTCCCTCGGGGACTCCAGCGCTTCCTGCCAGTCAGTGTCATCTAAGTCGCCTACATTGGCCTGCCATTTTTCCCGTAACAATTGTGTAGGGTCTGGCTGATTGTTGATGATTTTTCGGTACGTTAGGGATATGGCTTTCTTATCTATGTATCCCGTGAGGAGTCTATCCTCCAATCGGGAGGCCTCCAGAAGGACAGTGTCAGGCGGAATGACCACTTCTAGCGCATGCTTAACCTGCAGGTAGCGGAACATCTCAGTGGGCGCCATCTCGTATTGGTCTTGCAGTTGAGCAAAGGTAATGACTTTCCCTGTTTTCCAAAGGTCACCCACCCATGAAATTCCTATTGCGTCCCATTGCCTAAATCCCTTACTCTTGCTTAGTTTGCCCAGTTTGCCGGTTTCCCACAGTGGGTTTGTTGTGTTAATTTATCGTTCCAACCCAGGTTTCTCAGTACCGCGTACCATAATTGGACGTTATGTGCGGTAGGCCCCAAGAGGTCTGTTTTTCGCTTTTTAAGTCTCGCAGACCTAGCGTTGCAGCACGCATGCGCTGCTCGCTCTGCGAGGCATATTGTCTTTCAGAAGTGGAGTTGAAGCCCCGCCCATCTTTTTTATTGGCTGGCGTCATCGTCTATGGTAAACGCTGGCCTCTGATTGAAAATGAGACTTCTTTGTTACCGCCTGGTCTCCTTTTTGTACGGCCCATCCGGACTCAATCGTTTACTTGCGGCGTTACACGGTCCTCGATATGTAGGCGGTGAGCATTATTTTGTTTCAGGCGCACACTGCTCAGCAGCGGCGCTGCTTCCCCCATCGGTGGCCGGATACGCACGCTGGCCGGAGGTGCGCTCGCTGTTCCGGCTGCACATGGTGCGAAGAGGCGCGCTTACTTTAAATTAAGACCCGCTTCGTGGAGCAGACCCTGATACCGCTTGTCTTTGTTTTTAAATTAAGACCCGCTTAGTGAAGCAGACCCTGGTACCGCTTGTCTTTGTTTACTGTCTAAGAATAGTCATGAAACAGAGTCTCTATCCCTAGGCGAAAGTTTGGTGCCAGTGTAGGAAAGACTTCCTTTGGTCATTCTTGGGTTAATTGCATTTTGGCATCTGGATGTAGACGCACTTGTGGTACTCGAGGGTGGTGGCTTCATTTGCTGGCTAAAGTACTCGATCTTGTTTTATAAATCATCAAACACGGCCCTCCCAGTGCCCCATCTGAGGGCGGGCCCATCGCCCGCCGCCAATGTTTTAATAAATAAAATAAAAAAATTGAGGCCGCTTTTTTATTTGTTTTACAATGGTGGCGTCCGTTGCACACCACTCACAGGACATTAACTATGCGGGCACCCGCTTTCATTAACTACACAGGGGCCCGCTTTTTCTATACATAAAATCATCATCGCGCTGTCTCCATTCTTCTAGGAAGCGCAAGCAAAAGGAGTATCTTCGTAATTGCCAAGGCTGTTCTGTAAGCCTACGGCGGATACTTGCCAGGGCACACGTGCATTGTGCAACAACTTGGGGGTAGGAGGGGCGGTGCGCGCAGAGTGAGTGATCGAGAGAGGAGCATGAATGCAAAATGGCTGCGAGCAGCTGTCCCAATGCCGCATTTCTCCTCTTCAATCCTATTTTCTAATTATTTTTTTCTACTTACCAAAACCAATCGCTTGCTCGCTGTATTTTCTTTATAATAAATGTAAGACCCTTTTCATTTTAGTATATTAGCCTGTGCTTCTTTCCCTTGTGTATTGTGTTGCTCTCCATTGTGCTCCGTGTTGCTCTCCCTCGCTTGTGTGCATCTGTCCCTTTCACCCAAGTACTTATCCCTCCGTGCTCCCTGTTCTACGCTTGTGTGCTCTCCTCCCTGACCCATCCCTTTCTCCATTGCACGGCAGCCCCAAAGTCCTATTTTTTTAATAATTTTTTTAAAGTTAACAAAACTAATCGCTCCCTATTTTTTTTTATTATTATTAATTTAAGAACCTTTTCAGATTGGTAAATTAAACTAGCATTTGCAATGCAATAGGTCTCACATTTGTTAAAGTTAGAGCTGTTGGCGTTAAAAATGACAGTGTGTTTTACTTTTGTTATTTTATTTGCAGTGGAGTAATTATATTTGCATTGCACTATTGCCATTGGTGTAAAAAAGCACAAGTAAAAACATTGTTATTTTCAACGCCAACAGCTCTAACTTTAACAAATGCGAGACCCATTGCATTGCAAATGCTTGTTATTATAGAGTATTTGGTTGATTCCCCCCATTCCCAGGGCATGTCTATCTAGCCGGTAAGCAGGGTCGGTATGGGGCGAATGGAGCCATTGGTTAATTACAGCCAATTGAGAGGCCCAGTAATAAGTCTGGACGTTTGGGAGTGCGATGCCGCCGTCATACCAGCTTTTGACCAGTTTAGCCGTGGCTATCCTAGCGGGTTTGCCATCCTAGAGTAGATTATTCACCTCCGAGTCTATTGCTCTAAAATACGACGCAGGAACCAAGAATGGGGTGTTATGGAGGGCATAGAGAAATCTGGGAGTGCCATCATTTTGAAGAGCGCTGCTCTTCCCAGAAGGGTGAGGGGCAGTGACTGCCAGTGCTTGGCATCTCGGCGCATTCTTTGCAGAGGTCCCAGAAGATTTCTGGTCATAAAGTCGTCTGGGTCTGGTGTGACATGAATCCCCAGGTATTTGAAGCTGTTTGTTACTATCTTCACCTCACAACCTCTAGGCAGCATTGGAGGGGGGCCGTTCAGGATATATAGTACCGATTTACCCCAATTGATGGTGTAGCCAGAACACTTCCCGTATATTTCGCATATGTTTAGAAGTCTGTGCAGGGAGCGTTTTGGGGATGCCATGTATAGCAGAATATCATCCGCATATAGGGATATGCGGTCCTCCCATCCCTCCATCCAGCGAAGCCCTCGGATAATTGGATCTTTCCTTATCCAGGCTGCCAATGGCTCTAGTATTAGGGCAAAAAGGAGTGGTGATAGGGGGCAACCCTGCCTCGTTCCACGTCCCAGGGGAAATTCATTGGAGGTATGTCCGTTGGCTACTACATGCGCTAGCGGTTTGGTGTATAGTAGCCGAACCCAGGAGCACAATTTAGACCCGAACCCCAGATGCTTGAGGACAGCAAAAAGGAAGGGCCATTCGACCGAGTCGAAGGCCATCCGTGCGTCAAGTGACAATATAATGGCCTCTTCTTGGATGGTGTGCTTACGGCTCAGGACATTATGCAGGCATCTGAGATTTAGTGCTGTATTTCTACCCGGCATGAATCCGGATTGGTCCGGATGCACCAGCTTCAATAGATGGGGTGTCAGTCTGTTAGCTAGCGTTTTGGGCAGTATCTTGGCCTCTGCATTAATGAAAGAGATGGGACGGTAAGAGGCGCTTTCTTGGGTCGGTTTACCAGGTTTGTGGATGGCTACTATGGTCGCTATGCGTTGGTCTTTGGGGAGTTCTCCCTCCTCCAGGCTGGCTTCGTACATTTTTAGCAAGTGGGGGACAAGTTTGGTGGCTGCTCGTTTGTAGAGTTCAATGGGTATGCCATTGGGACCTAAGGCTTTGCCTGACTGTATATTTTTAATGGCCAGCTGTTGGAAAGTGGATTATTGGTAGGGGCAAATGTAGGTCTGCCACTGGCAATAAGGCCACTAATCATTGGTAGGACTCAGCATAGGTCTTAGAAAATTATTCCTATGCTCAACCCTTGGTAACGTGGCTGCGAGCAGACAGGCTTAACTTCAAAGACAGGTAGGTAAAGCATTTAAAAACACCAGTTCAGTAAATAATTAAGACACAACACACAATAAAATTCCAACACCAATTTATAAAAATAGGAAATATTTTTATCTTTAAAATGACACCAAAATGACAAACATCCAATGTAGGGAATCGGAGATATGAATTTTCAAAGATTTAGCACAATATAGCACTTAGAAGCTTATAGCAACATATTGGGATACAGGCTCGCGATAGACCGACCCAAAGTCAAAGTTTCAGGCCGACCGCGATGGAGCCCTGAACGGATACCCCACGCGGAAGGTCCCGGTCACAGTTTTTACCTTTGGACTTAGAAACTTTTCTGGAGCTTTTCTCCCCGAGGTCCCTCAAAGCTCTCAGCCAGTCCAGATTCGGTGAGGGTTTGCCGGCTTGCCTTGCGATGAGCTCCCGGTCACCTTTCTACGTTCGGACTTAGAACCTTTTGCGGTTCGACCTCTGGAGCGTTCCAGCGGGGCAAACCCAGTATCCAGGCCGACACGCGGTTGAAGGCAGGCAGCTTGGCTTTCGCGGTTGCTCCCGGTCACCTTTTCTATGAGCGGACTTAGAAACTTTTCTGGAGCTTTTTCTCGCGGGGTCCCTCGATGCTCTTCACCAGGCCGGATTCGGTGAGGGTTCGCCGGCCTCGGATTTCTTCTATTCCCGGTCATACTCTGGAAGTTGGACCGACGGAGCTTTTAGCGGGACGAACCTGGATGGCTTGGCCGGCTCGCGGTTGAAGGCAGGCGGCTTGGCTGACCAGGTTGAGTCGGTCCCTCTATGGAGCTTTTTTTCAAAGTTCTCCAAACTTCTTGAACTTCTTCCTGAAGTTCCTCAAAGGGTCGCAAAGTGTCTCAAAGTCACTCCAAGGGTCTGGAAGCTCCAAGATGGTCCTTGAAAGTTGAGGACTTCAGTTCCCACAATCCACTTGGATGTCACCCTTACAAATCCACTGGTAGTTCCCCAGGTTGATGATCCTTGGTGGTGAGGGTCCAGGTGAGCTCTGTTAACCAGTAGCTTGCAGGGAGTCCACTCTTTACTTCTTTTTCAGCAAGGTAGTCCACAGGGCTGTAGTTTCTGATGATGCAGGCTTCAGAGGTCAGGCCTTAGAATTTGCACAGCAAAACTTCTCAGTTTGGCACAATGTCTTGCTTTCTTCAGTTTCAAGCAGCAGATCTGGAGGGCTCTGCCCCTCTCAGATACTTATTCCAAGTTCTCTGGGTCAATCAGGAGGTCACTTCCTGACCAATGGGAGCAGGGTAACTCCTCAAAGATATGACCACATCCTGTAGAGTGTGGCATTATTTTGTCCCAGGTTGCATCAAATCTTCCAAATCCATAATGGCTGATTTTCCAGCAAGGAGGTAAGAGCTGGCTAAACACACCCCTAGGATGGCTAATTTACTTAGACTCTCCCCCCTGCATCTGCTCATACCTTCCTCAATCCTACCATCTGCTTAAGGTGGAAAGTTCAGAGTTGTAAATGACACTGTTCTCTGCTCTCCTCTTTGAAGAACATAGTTTACGACTCCTCCCCCTGGCCTGGCATTCCTATGGAACAGCACACTGCCCTGCCAGCAGAGCTGGTTGACCCCAGGGGCTCTTTATCACCTCTTCAAGACAGCCTGGCTAATCCACTTAACTCTGACCAATCAGGGCAGACCACTGGAAGGCTGAATCTGGACTTACAAACAAGAAAGTCTTATAACTTCTTGTATGTACACTTTAGGAGAAATTCAACAATATCATATTGTTGAATTTATTAATACCATTCGGGAAGTCTTTGAATGGCACTTCTAGCCCTCTCCTATCAAGAGTTATTAGTTAATAACTTTCTACCATGTTAACCTATGTAGCAGGGGATTTGCAATGGGAAAAATGACTTGGGCCATTTTTCCAGCACCAGGACTTACAAAAACATATTTTATAAGTACTTTGCTTATATCTACAGGACCCCCACCCCATGGGACAACTAGGGGAGACTTTAGGGGTTCTAAATCTGTAGAAATATTGCAGATCCTCACTTCACAGTGATCCTAGCATCAAAGTCGAATTTGGGCAGCACTTTATCACAATGTGGGGAGTAAAATGTGAAATTTCACTTAACCCAGGGCATATAAAACTCATTTTAGAAGGGTCTACCTTATAGATACCTGACCCCCCACCCCTGGGACACCTAGGGGAGACCCTGGGGGTTCCTAATATGCCATAACATTGTAGGTTATCCATTTTTAAGTGCCCCAAACACCAAAGTCGAGTTTGGGCACAATTTAGTTTTTAAAAGCTGTCCTGGCACCCAGGGCTGCTTTTAAAACTGACCTCAGGCCTCAGCAGTGCACACATGCAAGTGCAGAAAGCTGCTGGCCTCTAAACTGCCATGCCCTACTATATACTAGGGACTGATAGGTAGCTTCAATTCCCCTGCCCTATTATATACTAGGGGCTTATAGGGTAGGTCATGCCAATCACAGGGGTACCCCAACCCATAGTGTACCCTAGTGTATGTAGGTGTTTTCACTGTATTCTAAGTGTTTTCAGCATAGCACTGGTCCTGGGCCTGGTTAGGCAAAGCCCAGGGTCAGTCAGAGTCAGTTACCACCAGTACCAGTCATCAAAAAGTTGGGGGGTGCCCAGGGCACAGGATGACTTTGCAACACTAGCATTAATTCGTCTGTTGTTAGGTCTGCTTCTAACAGTTGGGCCTCGTCCTGTGTGAGTGTTGGTAGTTGTATATCTCTAAGGAATGCTGTTGCATCCTGCAACTCTATTGTGGTCGTTGGGGCATAAACGCGTTCGTAGTGAAGCGCAAGTGTGTCCACTATTTCTTGCGGGTCTGTCGTGATTTCCCCATTGTCTAGTCTGAGTTCTGTCACCCATCTGTTCGCTCGTGTTCGTTTGTCTATCCAGGCCAGTAGCTTACTGGCCTTGTCCCCAGCCTCGTATACTCTGTGGCGGACAGCTGTGAGTCTAGTTCTGGCATCTTCCCATAAATACTCTTTGTATTCTTGTTGCTTTACACGCAGTTGATGTGTGTTTGCGTCTGATGGGTCTTGGGAATGTAATGTCTCCAGGTGGCTCACTTCTCGTTCTAGGGCCGCTACTATTTTTCCCTTTTCCTTTTTATGGCCTGAAATCAGGGATATGGCCTGTCCTTGAAGAACAGGTTTATATGCTTCCCATAGGATCAGTGGGGAGGATACCGAGGATTAATTTTCTGTAAAGTAGTGTTTCGTGGTAGTGAGTAATGCCTTCCAGATCTTGGGGCTCTGTAAATAGCCAGGATGTATCGGGAATATGCGGCGGCGCGTTGGGGCATATAAGGCATTGCATAGCTTCATTTCTAAGTAGAAACAAAGGAACTTTCTGTGATTGAATGCTGGTATCTAAAAGGATTGGGTAGAGTTTGAGAAAATCGATAAGGCCTTTGGGTCAACTTTAAACACACTGTTCAAAATTAAAAATGGTGTATGTTGTGAATTATATCAGCATATTACATACACTCCTTGGATGAGATCACTTTACCTTCACTTGGACACTCACAGGTGCTTTTTCAATGAAATGGAAGAATGAAAACTATGCTTGATTATGTAATGAGTATTCCACTAAAATGATGCCCTTTCTGTATTTTTTTCCTTATATTGAAGGGTAAGGAAACTCTGGTTTTAACCACTTTTCAGGAAGCCTGGAATTAGATGCACAATGGTAGCGGTGGGGATCTATCTTTCGGCACCATGGCACCTAAGATTAGGCCCAGCTATTTGCATATGACTGGGTCTAATCTGAGGTGGCATGGTGGGCAAAAGAACGATGGGTTGGAATGCTACCTGGAGCAATTGCCAGTGTTTAGACACATTGGAAGCATTCCTCGAATAGCTTTTTGTATGTTTGATATAATGCCCTAAGTGGCCCAGGGTATGCCCAGATGTGGGTCCCGTGCTCACTGTGCACTGGAACCAAGCTACACCTGACTGAAGGCAGAAACCGGTCTTGGGTTGCTTGTGTTCCGGTTCAGAGATGACCTGGCTTGGCAGTTTGGCCTGGAGCAGGACCAAGGCTGATTTGCGTATGGCTGAGTATAATCTGAAGTGGCATGGTGGGCAAAAGAACGATGGGTTGGAATGCTACCTTGAGATAAATTGCAAGGATTCATCCCTTCTCCTTTTGTGTTTTTGATATAATGCCCTAAGCGTCAAGGGTATGCCCAGGCATAGGTCCCTTGTTCACTGTGCACTGGAACCAAGCTGTGCCAGATTGAAGATGTCCAATCAGGCCCAAACCTGTTGTGGGTTGCTTGTGTTCCGGTTCAGAGAAGACCTGGCTTGGCAGCTCGGGCCGGACTGTTCCTATTGGAGCAGGACCAAGGATAATTTGCACATGACTGGGCCTAATCTGTAGTGACAAAACAGCAATGGGTCTGAATGCTACCAAGAGCGAGTGCTAGTGGTTAGACCAATTGCAAGCATTCTTTTTATCACCTATTGCATGTGTAATGCTATGCACCTGTCACAACGGCAAACCTTTGGTGCTAATTATTTTTAGCCAGGTTCTAATGAAGAGGGAATTCGTTAATTGTATTATGTGTCTGTGTTCATAATATTTATTTTTTGTACATCATGATTGTAACATTTATTTTAATGTTTGCTATAATAGTTTTACGTAAGTTACGTATTAGTTTGGCTTCAAACTAAACCTTACATAATAATGCAGAAAACAAAAAGTTATGGATGGGCTGCTTGAATTAATCTCAGCCGCTGATAATTACTGTGGGACGCAATCCAGTCCATTGTTTTTGCCTTACCATGCCACTTCAGGCAGGACCCAGCCATATGCAAATCAGCCATGGTCCTGCTCCAATATGGGAAATCCAGTCCAGTGCCCTAAGTATGACGGGTATGCCCAGATGTGGGCCTCTGCTTTCTGTGCCACAGAACCCATGCTGCACCATACTGACAAAGCCCAAATAAGCTGAAACCAGTTGCTTGTGTCCTGCTTCAGAGAGGAGCCTGGCTGAACTGTTCCCATTGGAGCAGAATCAAGATTGATTTGCATATGGCTGGGTCCTGTCTGAGGTGGCATGGTGGACAAAAAAACATGGACTGGAATATAATAATACCAATATCTGAGATTGATCCAAGCATTCCACCCTTCACTTTTCGAAGTCCATATATAATATTGATTTAATTTCTTGTGTCATATATTGAGGAAAGGAAAGACCAAATCCACTGAATCCCTGTGCTTCTGACAGGAACTATTGTATTACTGTTATATTCTAAACACAAACTCTTGCGTGGTATTTTCAGTAGAGACTCGTGGGACACCGCCCGCCTGCTTTCTGTGCTCAAGCTGATAAAACGATTTACCTGTGCTTGTCAAGGGAAATCTATTAGGTGTGGTCAGGGTTGACCCATGATGTGACACAGCATTTACAGGCCTGAGCCTGAAGTTAAGGTACTTAATGAGAAGAACAACAATTAATAATGGTTAATTCCTGATAGCCTCAGAGCAATGTGGTTATTAGCACTGGCCCCCCTTATCTCACCCTTCACAGGAAAACACACAGGCAAATTGTCCCTGATTCCACTTCCTTTCTTACTTTACTTAAAAAGCAGGAGAACAACAGTTGTTAGTGCTAGCTTTTTAAGGACGCTGATTGGCTGAGACAATCTCTGTATTCCTAACAAAGTGCTACAATGTGTAATTTCCAATTTGTTTTATCCAAATGCAGTTTAAAATATTCTGTGAAACTGATTATTTTCCTGTATGTACAGCTTCTCCAACTAATATTAACTTTTACATGAAAGTATATTTTTAAATAAAAGTCTAAAACTTTAAATAAAATATGAAATGGTATGCTTTGGCAATGGTGAAAAAACATTGCATTTTTATTTAAGTTTACAGTGCAAACGTCTTGCCAACTCAAAATAAAACTTCCCAAAAAGCAAAGATTATAGGACAGCATAAATGACAACAGCTCCCACAGACTTTGACAAAAATGTATCCCCCTAAAAACTCCTTTTGCTTCTGTCATGAGGTCTCAATGTCAGTATATCATGATAGTTCTCTTCATGTTATCACTTAAAAACTTTTTGGAGTTTAGCTTTAATGACTGTATGAAGTTAACAGACTACATTCCAGTTTATATTCCCACATTTAGGTTCCATAAATACCTAATAAATTCAACAACATTCCTTACCATAGGGAAGTAGTTCATATCTGTAAATGACATAACATTCTGACCTTTAACTGCCAGAACAAAGAAAAGACCATGGGCTGATCTACAGGCACGTGACCCCAAGTAGTTCCTAAATAAATACACATACCTCCAGGATGTCGACGACCACGTTCTCTTCCGGCTGCTTGGTGCTCCTGACATTCTCCAGCACAATCGAGTAGTAAACGCCCTGAGGGTCAGACTGGTACAAGTTGTAGGTGTCTGTTTGGTACCATTCTTGAACCGCTACAAACACTTGATTTTCGTCTGTGCTGATGATCTGCAAATCCTGAAGAGATAAGTTGTTGAAAAGATGTGTTTATCCTTGCATTACATCAGGCCAGGGCACATTATCAAAAATAAACCAAGAGCAGTAGGATTTTATATGAGTAAACACAAACATCAACGTTGTTGTGCTGGGTTGCGCGAACAGTGTTATATCTACTAAGCTATGGCCAGGGGCGTAGCTTGGTCAGTAAGTCTGAGGGGGTGTAAACTTCATATTTCCCAACAATCAATCTGGCATATCTTGTTAAAATATGTTATGAGAAGCAGGGCATGTGGGGGGCTTCAGAGGCAGTGGAAAGAGAGAGGATTGCTGATTGTTAGGGGTACTTAATACACAATAGTTTTCAAACTAACCAAGTTTTAAGGCAGAGACGAGCGAGAGTGTGTGTTTCAGTGGCGTAGCTAGGCCTTTTGCCACCCGTGGCGGACCCAGCCTTTGCCACCCCGCAGAGCCCGTAAGAGCGGGGGAGGGGTGCTGGCGATCGATTTCTGTGTGTGCCACCCCGCACGGCCGCAGATAAGAGGGGGGCCGTCGCCCTCAAAACTCGTGCCGCCCGGGTCGAACCGCCCACCCCTTACTACACCGCTGGTGTGTTTTTGTCAGTGTGTCAAATTCAGAGTGAAATTCCACAGACACCTCACCATACACGACTGAAAGCACCTATACCCAATTATTTGCTGCAGAATACATTTTTAGGGGGGTGTAACACCCAAAACACCCCCCTTGAAGCTACATCCCTGGATATGGCACTACTTTTCTCTCTCCTTGTGGTGCACACTTTTGGATGCCTAGTAGCAATGCCCACAGCCTTGCACTATAGTGCAAGGATATGTGTGATGTCATGCATACGTTTTTTACTGGAAGGGAACCTTTCCAGTACAAAATACGTTTTTACATAGTTTAACACTTTTATACATTGTACGTATGCTCTACAGTACAGCACACACCAGCACACATGCAAAGTTAGAGTAGTAAGGAAACTTTTCTCTAACGTTACACATGCCTGGAGGAAGTGCACATTGTTGGCACAAATTATGTCTACTAATGTTATTAGATAGGAATATGCCTCAAAACCCATTGGTGGTTGCCTGTGCCCAAACCTGGCAAAAAGGATTAATGAATTTGGCCCACTATCTATGTAATTTGGCATTAAGAGAAATATTGAATTTGTAAAATTAACGATTCAGACTGCTGCAAGCTTTATCTTTGAAAGAGAAACCATTCCTCTCCTTGTTTGCTGTGCTTACTGAAACGCAGCCAAAGGACCCAATATTCTGAATTCCAAACCTTGAAAAGCAATTATCTTTTATTTACCTTTTGACAAAGGTTTCACTAAGAGCATGCTGAACTGTTCAAAGCTGTACTTTCAATGATGGGGAAATTAGTATTGTGCATATTTCTTCCTGGAAATGCTTACAAACAAGAATTTAATGTCTATGCATGTAAAGGTCAATGGGTAGAGTACATCTACAGAATGGCATAGGTTGGTGTAAATGGGGAACTACACAGCTCTCATATTATTGACCTGATTTGAAGGATGGGCACAAGGAGATGAGAGAGCCTGGTTAGGCTTCACCTCTGTGACCCCAAGACTTGAAGGGGTAATTATTTTGTTGCTGATGGACGTCCAAATCAACCAAGGGGCGTGGATCTGCATGGGTGAATAGTTGTCATCAGACAGATGGCCAGGATCTCTGGCACACCAGAATACCCTCCTGCCAAGGGTAATGGTGCCATTCATTATACCAAAATGCACGCCTGGCAGAAGGAGGGATACCCTGCAAAGTAAATGTCATGGTTAATTCCAACAGCTTTGAGTGAATACAGTGAGGGAAGATTTGTTTCTAGGGAGCAGGATACCCAGGTGTGCCACAGGAGTGTTTCACATGCCTACTATGGACTGGTGATCTCTGCCACCTGCAAGGCCGTGCAAAAACCTGGAAATTTGTCAGCAAGCAAACAGAATATGAATGTAATGGTGTTCTAAAAGATGAGAATCTGTAAAGTGTCAGCAATCACATCAGAATAACACAAGCTTTTACATCTCTGCATAAGACGTCACCTTCATAAGTATTTTTTTCAAAACCTTAGAAATGCTGTCCCTGTTTTCGAAATCCATAAATAGAAATGTACAAATTATGCCATAGACATTCCAATTAAAACATCCTCTATTAAAACTAACATTTAATAATAAAATACAACCATCCAGGACTCCAAGGCGACTCTAGAGACAAAAATTAGGGAAGAGGGTGTAGATGTGGCCCTCTTGTGCCTTGATATCCACCAGACTGTGGATCGAACAAGCGAGGCGGAAGGGAGGATCTCGGAACTGGAAGACACCATGCGTGGCCTTTCCTCAGAGGCACCCATCTCTCCCAAAACACCTAAACACTACAGCGCCACATAGAGGATGCCAAAAACAGGGCTTGCCGCAATAACCTTCGATTTGTTCAGTTCCCAGAGAAAGCTGAAGGCTCCTCCCCGGAGATCTTTCTGGAACAGTGGATACGATTGTGGATTGATGTGGAGAGCCACTCCCCTGTTTCATTCCTGAGCGGGCACACAGGTCATGCTGACAATGAGGTAGTCCATTGGACATAGGAGCATCCACGGAATCTGAGGGGGAACACCAAAACCAATCAGTGTTCGACGGAGCTGTAGGCAGTGTGGGCAGTGACAGACCTCGACCCAGGTCTGCGGAAATCAAGGACGGCCCTCCGAGACTGGACAGGATAAACAGTTAGGGGGGGGTGAACCTCTGGGATCAAACATTTCCTTTTTTGGCACGCCAGCACCACTGTATCCTTGTTCAAAGCTTGTCTGGCTTGGTCCCACAGGGGATGCTTGACATGGAATGTGAACGGGCTCCTAGACCAGATTAAGAGGGGGGGGCATACTCCAATATGCCCATAGGCACTGTCTGACCAACCTGATGCTTCAGGAGACACACCTGCAAGGGTTAATCTTTGGAACACAGAGGGTACAATAGGGTATTCCATGCCGGTTATAACAGAGGATCGCAGGGGTGGTTATTCTATTGCACAGAACACTATCGTTGGTGGTGACTATTGTTACAAGGGATACCCAGGGTAGATATGTGATCCTGTAAAGGTCCATGGAAGGCACCCCCTACAACTTGGTTAGTGTTTACGTTCCACCAACCACACAACAGTCCACACTGCGGACCTTTAGGAAGTTACTTAGCGCCCATCCACAGGGGGCGAACCCTGACAGGCGGTAATACACTCATGCTTCTGCGGTGCACTGATCGCTGTACCGCATATGGGGAGAGGAGTTGGCCTAACAACTAGGGCGGTCGACCTCGAATCTGGGAAACTGGGTTCGAGTTTCGGCAATGACGCTGAACATCCTGTGATTCTGGGCAAATCACTTAATCTTCCCGTGCCTAACAAAATGAATGTGTCCTCATGTAATGCAACTGGTACTATGTAAAGCGCTCTGATACCCGATTCGGGTCAAGTACGCGCTATATAAAACTCTGTAAAATAAAAATTACAAAAAAATAAAAATACACTACCTGTTCTATCCGGCCTCTAACCTCTTGCACACTAAGGGGTTACGGATCCTCCCTCAAGAGATTTTGGACCATGCGCTGGTGACACTCCATTTCAGGACACCAGCCAGTGAGGAAAGCTCGATGTGGTGACTCAGTGCATAGCTTCTTACTGGCGAACACTTCGCTGACCATCTGCAGAGGAGCTGTAAGCATTTCTCAACCTTAATAAAGGCACTGTGGTCTCACCTGGGATGCTGCAGGGAGCGTGCAAGGCCATGATGAGCGGGGTAGCCGCACTTGAGCAAGGGGGAATGATTGCGAACAAGTAGCTAAAATTACTGATCTGGACGTCTCCATCCTGGCTCGGGAGTGGGAGGACCCAATAGCCGTATGGACTTAATACACCATCAGTTGGAGGTTGACAGGTCGCCCCTATTCCAATTATGCCTAGAGGAAGCCCACAAATGTTCGATGGCATCAGCGCGGAGGTCGTATGAGTGGAGGGACAAGTCCAGTAAACTACTACACTGGCTGGCCATGAAGGAGGCCGAGTCTAGGATTGTCCCTTGTGTGCTGGACGGGACTGGGTGGGTAGTAGAGGATTCTCAAGGATTGCAACAGTGTTTGCTCAATACTATGAGCAGCTCTATGCAGAACAGGTATGCACAGACTGCGAGTCTACTTATCCACTAGTCGCAGAGTTACCACTGTCCCATTGGACCATGGTGGAAAGCGAGGCCTGGGAACACACAACTACGCTCGAGGAGGTGAGTGAATCTCTTTTGGATCTCAACTCTGGGAGGACACCAGGCCCAGACGAGCTCCCAGTGCAATACTACCTGCGACTACGGCCGGAGATCCAGCCCCCTATTCTTGATCTTTTCTTGAAGGCAATTTAGAAGGGCATGTCCCATTCGGCCACCCTAGTTGTTCTGCCCAAGCCAGGGCATCCTCCGCCACACAGTGCCTCATATCTGACCATTATCCTAATAAATACAGAGGTCAAACTCCATGCTAAACTCTTTGCCAATCGCCTGATGCAGGTGATACCTGAGTTGGTCCGCCCGTACCAATGCATGCTTATTCCCCGTCGGAGCATGCAGCACTGTATTCGGAGGGTACACTTGCCACTGGCCCGAATTAAGGGCCGATTTAGATTTTGGCAGGTGAGTTACACCGTCACAATGGTGACAGATATCCCGTCTGCTGAAATATAAATCCCATAAGATATAATGGGATTTATATTTCGGTGGATGGGATATCCATCACCATTATGATGGAGTAATTTGTCTGCCAAGATCTAAATCAAGCCCTAAGTCTCTCTGGGGGTCTGCAGCTATGCTGCTAATTCACTTTGAAAAGGCATTCGAGTCCGTGCACTGGGCCTTGCTTGATGAAACTCCCATCAGAATGGAGTTCGGGGCCAAATTTCGAGCTTATGTCCGGGTCCTCTATGCTTCCCCGTGAGCTCAAGTGTGTATAAATGGAGTTCTGTCTCACAAGTTTTCGATTTGGTGAGGGACCAGACAGGGATGCCCCTTATCTCGCCTTCAAGTCAAACTAGCCATTGAACTGCTGATGGTTTGGGAAGACCGTCAGGATGAAACCTGGCACTTCAGAATTCAATACGCTGACTCAGCTTCCTATATCTGGGAGTTCACATCTCCAGGGTGCCAAACCTCACCTGGAGCCTCAGATTGCATACGTTGGTGCGAAAGTCCACGAAGATATGGCTCGATGGGACAAGTTTTCCCTAAACCTTATAGGTAGAATAGCTCTTTTTAAAATGATGGTGCTCCCACAATTCCTGTACACCCTGCAGAACTACCCCCTTCATATCCCACAATCCTGGTTCACTTCACTGACAGCAATGGGAGACAGTTTATAGTTTGTATGGGTGGGCAAACCCCAGAGGGTTGCCCTAGGCAAATGTGTAATCAAGGTATACAATAGAGGGCTAGGGATGGCCCACGTGCGCCTTTATTACTGGGCCACCTAACCTCTGACCATCAATAATTGGGTGCATGGAGGATGGGGGGAACCAACATTTCAGGGAGGATTGGCCCTCATAGGTATTCTGTATGGAGCACCTATTCCAACTGCCCTTCCGGAACCAACCAAGGCTATGTTCCGGTTGTGGAGAGAGGCTCTATGATGGATCGATTGGGATCACAAACTCACCCTAGGGACTCCCTTGTGGAAGGGCAGATGGCTGTTCCAAGTGGTGCAGCTGGAGGGATTTCGGGGCTGGGACTGAATTGGGATCACACACTTGGGTGATGTCTGGGACCCGACTCATATTAAACCCTTTCAAGCCCTCCATGAGGAATTTTGCATGTCCAACCTAGTTTTTCCTCTACTTACAAATTCAGCACGCACTGCAGGCATACAGGGTCGATCTAGAAGACATCCCAGAGTCCAAACCACTGGAGAGACGAATGCTCATGGGTCCTTTGGGCAGGGTGGAATCTCACAAATCGATAAGACCCTAATATTGTACTCACCAGATCTGATAGGACCCCTCAAAGAGAAATGGGAGGAATGGATGGGAGACCTGGATGACACCGACTGGCGGGAGGCGTGTATGGTGCCACAGATGCTGGCCATTTCGGTGAGGCTTCTACTTATATAATTTAAGTATTTACACCAGACATATATTACTCCTTACTGTCTGTGGAAGGCCCGATTCCATGCATCCCTGGTCTGCACTAGATGCCAAGACCCAAACAGTGACTTCTTTCACATGGTGTGATCCTGCCCCGTTATGCTGAGGTACTGGGAAACCATTATATCTACCCTGTCACAAGTAGTGGGAACACACATAGAGACACACCCCAAGCTTGCATTGCTGGGCATCCTGGATGACATGGGAGGCCCTTGGGGTGACAACCCTGGTGGGGTAAAGCACACTCCTGGCTAAAAGAGATATAGCCAAACACTGGAATCCCCCCCTCAGCCCCCTCATTAAGGTCAATCAATCAATCAGGGAATTGTAAGCGCGCTACTCACCCGTGAGGGTCTCAAGGCGCTGAGGGGGTGGTCCGCAGATCTGTTTAGCCGAAGAGCCAGGTCTTGAGGGTCTTCCTGAAGGTGTTCAGGGAGGGGGCGCGTCTGATGTCTGCCGGTAGCTCATTCCAGGTCTTGGCTGCAATGTGAGAGAAGGATCTTCCGCCTGCTCTGGCTCTGTGGATGCGCGGGGTTTCGGCCAGTGCGAGGTTGGAAGATCGGAGGTTTCTTTTGGGTATGTGGAAGTTTATTCTGTCGTTGAGGTATTTGGGTCCGTTGTTGTGTAGGCATTTGTAGGCGTGAGTGAGGATTTTGAAAGTGACTCTTTTCTCCACGGGGAGCCAGTGGAGACTTCGTAGGTGTTGGCTGATGTGTTCGTGTCGGGGATGCCGAGGACGAGTCTGGCGGCGGTGTTCTGTACTGTCTGGAGTTTGCGGAGTAGGGACTTGTTGATGCCGGCGTAGAGTGCGTTTCCATAGTCCAGTCTGCTGTTGATGAGTGCGTGGGTGACTGTCTTCCTTGACTCAGGGGATCCACTTGAAGGTCTTGCGGAGGATGCGGAGGGTGTTGAAGCAGCTGGAGGTGACGGCGTTGACCTGTCGGTTCATGGAGAGTGATGAGTCGAGTACGATGCCGAGGTTCTTGGTGTGGTCTGAGGGGGTAGGTGGGCTTCCGAGGGCGGTCGGCCACCAGGTGCTGTCCCATGCAGAAGGGGTGGTACCGAGGACGAGGACTTCTGTCTTCTCGGCGTTGAGCTTCAGGCAGCTGTTGGTCATCCACACTGCGACGTCTTGCATTCCTTTCTGGAAGTTGAGTTTGGCAGTGGTGGGGTCTTTGGTGAGGGAGAGGATGAGCTGGGTGTCGTCGGCGTAGGATACGATGTTGAGGCCGTGTTGTCGGACGATGGCTGCGAGGGGGCCATGTAAATGTTGAAGAGGGTGGGGCTCAGTGATGAACCCTGTGGGACTCCGCAGGTGATTTTCGTGGGGTCGGAGAGGAAGGGTGGGAGTCTGATCCTTTGGCTTCTTCCGGTGAGGAATGATCGGATCCAGTCCAGGGCTGTTCCTTGTAGGCCTGCGTCGTGTAGTCTGACGACTAGTGTGCGATGGGAGACGGTGTCGAAGGCCGCTGATAGGTCGAGTAGGATGAGGGCTGCGGAGTGGCCTTGGTCCAGAAGGGTGCGGATGTCGTCTGTGGCGGCGAGTAGGGCGGTCTCTGTGCTGTGGTTGCTTCGGAATCCAGATTGGGACGGGTCGAGGACGGCGTTTTCTTCAATGAATCGTGTCAGTTTCCTGTTGACTGTTTTCTCTGCAACTTTGGCTGCGAAGGGGAGGAGCGAGATGGGCCGATAGTTCTTGAGGTCGGTGGGGTCAGCTGTGGGCTTCTTGAGCAGGGGTCTGACTTCTGCGCGCTTCCAGTCATCTGGGAAGGTGCCTGTTTTGAAGGTGTTGTTGATGGTGCATTGTAGTTCGGGTGCGATGGCGGCCACAGCTCTGTGGTAGATGTGAGGGGGGCAGGGGTCGGTGGGGGCCCCCGAGTGGATGCTTTTCATGGTCGAGGCGGTGTCTTCGGCCGTGATCGGTGTCCAGTTGGAGATGGTGGGCTGGCTGGTGTTTCTGGGGGGTGGGGGACCGTCTGTGGCGCCTGGTGGATGGTCGATGAAGTTGTCGTAGAGGTTTTTGATCTTGAGGTGGAAATAGGTTCCAAGCTTGTCGCAGAGGTCTTGGGATGGGGTGATGTCTGTGGCTTCACTGCGTGGGTTGGTGAATTCTTGAATGACACTGAAAAGTTCCTTGGAGTTGGTGGAGTTGGCCAGGATTTTGTTGTGGATGAAGTTCCTTTTGGTGGCTCTGATCTGGTTGTGGTAGTCCGTCATGGCGTCCTTGTAGGTGGTGTGGTTTTCGGTTGTCTTGGTGTTTCTCCAGTTCTTCTCCAGGCGTCTGCAGGTGCGTCTGGCTTCTTGGAGAGCGGTTGTGAACCAGGCGGCTTTCCTGGGGCGTTGTCTGTCAGGGTTGCGTAGCGGGGCGAGCTCATCTGCGCAGTTGGAGATCCAGGTGTGGAGTTCTCTGGCTGAGTCGTTTGCGCTGTTTGCGTCGGGTGCCCAGGTGTGGTTGTCTCGGTTGAGGGTGGAGTTAAGTTGCTCGTCGGTAACCTTGCTCCAGTTCCTGCGTGGGGCTGGCTTGGGTGCCTTGGGTTTGTTGATGGCGAAGTGTACGCAGTGGTGGTCGGTCCATGGCGGGTGCGTTGTGTGGCTGAAATGGACGCTGTTTCCTGCCGCGAAGATGGGGTCGAGGGTGTGTCCTGCTCTGTGGGTCGGTGTGTTGACGAGTTGTTTAAGTCCGATGCTGGCGAGGTTGTCACGAAGGATAGTGGAGTTGGGGTCGCTGGGGTTGTCGAGGTGGAAGTTCAGGTCTCCAATGAGTATGTAGTTTGTTGAGGTGATCGCGTGGGGTGCGATGAAGTCGGTGATGGTGGAGGCGAAGGGTGTTCGGGGGCCGGGGGTCTGTAGACGAGGGTTCCTCGGAGTGTGGCTTTGGGGGTGGTCTGGATCTTGAAGTGCAGGTGTTCGGCGGAGGGGAAGGTTTCGCTGGAGGTGGTGAGGCGGAGGGTGCTCTTGTGGGCGATGGCGAGGCCCCCTCCTGGGTGGTTGGGGCGGTCTTTCCTCTGGCATAGACTCGTGCAATAGGATGGAGGAAACCAACTACACAGCAAGGGGATGCCCACGTAAATATGAGAAAGTGTGGAGCAAACGTTGTACTTACCACAGCCTGAGCTGGTAAATTTGAGGGAGACTCACATCTCACAATGCAGCTCTGCCGCAATTGGGGGAGGGGTGGGTGATTTAGAATGGACCACGTTTGTACGTTTTTTTTTTGACAGAGCAACCGAATGTATTGTTTGTACTAAAATCAATAAAATGTTCCTAAACAAATAATTAAAAAATGATTCTTTTCTTTCAAGTTAGCAATATCATAACATTACTATTCCTATAGGAAGCTTTACTCAGACGTAGATCTTTCACACAAGAAAATATTTTTTAAAAATTTGAAGCAGCTTGCAATGTGGAGAAAATACCAGCAAGAATGAAATAACATCAAATTATGGTATCAAGAAGAGGATGATAAAGAAAAATAAATGGAAGGGAATGAACAATGCCAAAAGAAAATTGGAAAATGGAAGGTATAATGGACAAACACACATAAATAGATACATATATTATGTTCTTTAAACTTCATGGATTACATTTATTACCCAATGAAGTTAAATAAGGGCTAAAGTACCCCCTGCTGCACATAGTAAGGATATCACAAGTCACCAAAGAGTTCTGTGACTATATAGAAGAATGAGGTCAAAGGCCAAGTAACTTTTTAAGGTCTCGGAACTCTGAGGTGACTTGCAATATCCTCACAGTCTATGTCAGGGAGTAGTTTTTCCTTATGATACATTGTCACAACATTAAGCTTTCCACAAACTGCTTAAATCTCTGTTGTGTTACTCTTTCATGTGAAAGGGATAGGATGTTTGCAGACATGAATGAATAAATTATAATCCATAGTGCAAAATTAAACCCACAAAAAGCTGTTAGATTTTTGTTTCAAAAAGGTATTTGTTTGAAATGGGGGTCTCTAGTTGGCAGAGGTAGGTACCTTTGTCCAAATAGGGACCCTTGCTTCTAGTCAGGGTAAGGGGGATACACACTTTAGATAACCCCTGCTCACCCCCTTGGTAGCTTGGCATGAGCAGACAGGCTTATCCCAAAGGCAATGTGTAAAGTATTTGTACCAACACTCACAGTAACACAGTGAAAACACCACAAAAGGACACCACACCAGTTTAGAAAAATAAAGTATCTTTATCTAAACTAAACAGGACCAAAACGACAAAAATTCAACATACACAGTTAAATATATGGCTTTCAAAAGGTTTCAAGAAATTGTACCATAGAAACTATGGATGCGTGACTTTTCACCAAAGTACCTGTAGATGCATCAAAGTTCCAAAAGCCAAACAGCCGCAGAGTCGGAAAACAAAGAGATGCAACACTCCTGAGACCTTGGGGAGGCGATGCGAGAGTTCTGCGACACGAAGAGGGCGGGTTTCGTCGAATTCGTTCTGTAGGGGGAGGGATGCATCGATTCTTCGTGACGGTTCCGGTTTGCAGGTGATGCGTCGGGAAAGCGTGCCGCACTGGTACAATGCGTGGAAATCCGGGATGTGTCAGCGATTGATGCGGTGGCGTCGAGCGGCGCTGCGTCGGTCCTCTTCAGCCGCAATCCCTCGATGCGTCGATTCTTGCAGCGACGATAGGCGCTGCGACGGTCTTCGCAGTCGCACAGCGATGCGTGGAAATTCTTCTCGCGCCGTGGAGATGCGTCGAGAAAACAGCCGCAAGAAGAGCGATGCGTCGATTTTAGCAGTTCTTCACGTTTCTTCTAGCTCTCAAACAGCAGCAACAACCTCCAGAGGCCCAAAACTGGCACAGGCACCTCTTGGCAGGCTAGACCTCACAGCTGCAGAGTACAGGGGAGCTGGGGGTGAAGTCTTTGTGTTCCTGAGACTTCAGAAAAGGAGGCCAGCTCACGTCAGGCCCTTGGAGATCTCCTTCAAGCAGGGGACATAGCACACAGCAAAGTCCTTCTCCGTTCCTTGGCAGAAACAGCAACTGCAGGGCAACCCCAGACACACAGCAAGGGCAGTACTTCTCTCAGTCTCTCCAGCTCTTCTCCTTGGCAAAGGTTCCTCTAGAATTCCAGGAATGATCGAATATCTGGGGTTTTGGGTATGATACTTATACCCCAAAATGTCTTTGTTCTCTTTGTGCAAGGGGCTCTGAGCCCAGTTCAAACCAGTTCTGGGGGGCACTCTGCAAGTGCACAACAACATCCATTTTCAGTGTGAGGCTTGGCTCCAAACACATCACAGGGGGGGTGAAGCCAGCATTGTGGAAGGCAGGCACAGCCCTATTCAGGCACAGGTGCTACTCCTCCCACCACTCCAAATGCAGTCAGGCCTATTCAGCCTAGTGCTGACTCATCCAGACTCCTGGAGCCACTGCACCTCCCCAGCCCCTGTCACTCCAAAGCCAGACAGTCAATCCACAAACAGGCAGAGGCACACAGGATGGTTGAACAAGAAAATAGCCACTTTCTAAAAGTGGTATTTTCAAACACACAATTTAAAAACCATCTTTACTAAAATATGTGTTGTTAAATCCTGAGTTCAGGGATACCAAACTCCATTTTTCGATCTTATCCCTATGGGAAGATATGCATGTAAAATGTTACAAAGCATTCCCCATTCTGTCCTATGGGGCAAGATAGCCTTTCAATAGTGAAAAACGAAATTGGCAGTATTTCACTATCAGGACATGTTACACACACCAGTACATGTCCTACCTTTCACATACACTGCACCCTGCCCAGGGGGGTAACTTGGGCCTACAATAGGGGTGCCCTATATGTAAGAAAAGGGAAGGTTAGGGCCTGGCAAGTGGGTGCAGTTGCCACGTCGACATGGCAGTTAACAAACTGCGCACAGGCAACGCGGTGGCAGGCCTGAGACATCTTTTCAGGGCAACTAATGTGGGTGGCACAATCAGTGCTGCAGGCCCACTAGTAGCATTTGATTTACCAGCCCTGGCACACTCACTGCACTTTACTAGGGACCTACTGGTAAAACAAATATGCCAATCAGGGATAACCAATCACAATAACAATTTACACAGAGAGCATATGCACTTTAGCACTGATCAGCAGTGGTAAAGTACCCAGAGTCCTATAGCCAACAAACACAGGTCAGGAAAAAATAGGAGGGAGAAGCAAAAAGTTTGGGGATAACCCTGCAAAAAGGGCTATTTCCAACAGTATTGTAATCAGTTTAAATACAAGTCATATTTGAAAAATAAAAAGTGTAGCTCAGAATGTGCAGGAACATGCAGAGACATTCTATCTCTCCTATAATTACCTAAAGTGTGCAAAAAACATATTGTTGTACATTTTTCTTTTCTTCTCATCACTATTCATCAGAAGAAAGAAAAAACTGTTCCTGTATTAGCTGATTAAACTGCAGCCTTAATAATGCTCAGGTTCCTTCTTTTCACCTGGACTGCTTGCTCTGGCAGCAAACATTGTGACATCAGAACTGAAATGTCATAAGTCACCTGTAAAAAGGAATTTAGAGATTAAAGGTTCCCATGTGTTATAAAATGAATACAGTTTAGCAGTGGCAGCTGCTATGTACCATGGGTGGTGGAGCTGGGAGGGGATGGGGGGACGCAAAAAAAGAAAAATAAAATAAAACACTTACCGTAAGTCGTGATGCAACGTCTTCCTCCACTGGTCGTCTCTCTTACAGCGGGACCAGGAAACTGCATTAACCAATCCTGGCACTGCTCTCACAGCAGGAGAGCAGTTCCAGCATTGGCTAGAGTGGCCTCTCTCAGCGCTCCTAAGAGCACTGGAGGCCTGCGCTTTCTCTAACCTAGCTATTTAAGACAGCTAGGTTAGAGAAATTTAAAATGCCATGTCTCGATGGCCGACTCAAGAAGGCCAGCTAAAGAGACATGCGCATTTTGAAGCACACTGCTCCCTACTGCTGTCACTCGGCGTGGCAGCACTGGTCCCACCTGCGTCCTGTCACTCAGTTCACGACGGGGCGATTGCTGAAAAATAAAATGGCAATAAATACACTTTATTACCATTTTATTTTTCAGCTCTGGCCTGTGGGGCTAAGCTCCTCCGCTCAAACGGAGGAGCCGCCCCTGCCATTTACAGTGCACACACCCAGTCATTACCTTGGTCATTTTCTCCAGTGAGTCAGGCATATGAGTGTCTAGTGTTTGTGCCCCTCCATCCCAACTGTAGTACCCCTATTGAGACCAGATTTTAATTTCCTATCAGGTTATCTCTGAACAATGATTTTGTAAATACTCTATAACAGTAAAATTCTTATGAGCTATTTGTGGAGAAATCCAGTCCAGTGAGAATCATCTGCTATTGAAAACTATATAGTAATTTTCTTATAACACATACAATGAAAGAAAGGGCACTTGGGCAAACAATTAAAAAATCTAAATATGTGACAGAAAAAGAAGCAGGCAGCAACATAGTTTAGCATCCAGGCTTGGGATTGTACTATGGATTATCAAGGCTCGGAATATTGCAATACACTAATATTGTGGACAGAATATCGAGGGACAAAATGTTGAGAAGTGCTACAGTGGCAATATAGATTTACTATAATTAACTGCACATCTAGGCACCTTGATATATATATTTTTCACTGTCCGGCCCGTGAATTAATTTAAAGAAAAACTAGATCACCTAAGTGTACTAGACACAGCACGCACTGCGGTGCCCTAAGGCTTCCATGACGCCTTATATAGTGTTTTGGACTTTCTTGTATGGATGGTATAGATTCTTTGATCTTTTGTAACACTTTTTGTTTAGCTTTGTGTACATGGAAGCCTTAGGGTACCGCAGTGCGTGCTGTGTCGAGTACACTTAGGTGATCTCTTTTTTTTTTCTTTAAGGCAATAGACAAAGCAATGCCGATTGCACGGTAGAGAATGGGGGGTTGTTTATCCCTGGGTAACTAACCTATATCCAATGGACGCCTCCATAACCTGTCAGGAGGCATAAGGTACCTTCAACATGGGACCAGGACAGTTTTTGCAATATGTAAAACAGAGGAATACTACTAAAGAGATCTGGACTAGTTTCCCACCCACACCAGAGTTATCTGTGACTCTGGAGGTAGTTGTAGAGGAAGGACAAGGTAAAAAAAGACTGATCTCACACTTGTACGTAGCACAACAAATGATGGGGCAAAATATCCCTTGGGAGCTAGGCAACACTGAGAAACAGACTTACAAAAACCCTTTTTCTATATTGATTTGGGTTTGTTCTTGTGTTGTGTTTTCACTTTATTACTATTTGTGTGCTGCATATATACTTTACACAGGGCCGCTAAGTTAAGCCTGGCTGCTTTTGTGCCAAGCTGCCCGAGGGTCAAGCACTGGTCAATTTAGTGACTTTTTGTGGTTCACCCTGACAAGGATTGTGGTTGTTGCTAGAGTAAGGTTTCACCCCCCTCAACCAATAACCCAATTTCTTACAACCAGAAATGTACCTCAAACCATATGAGCCTCTGTGCCTTTGATAACAATTGTTTCCCTAAGTGAGCCTTGCCTGGATTCACATTCACAACTCGTGAAATCAGATGTCAGTGGCGAGCGCTTCACTCTGCCATAAATAAGATAAGTAATAAAGACAGAGATGCATCTAATGGAACAACGCAGCATGTGGCGGAGTCACGGCGTGCCAGGGTACGAATCCAAGTTACATCCACAAGGTCTTGCAAAAAATGCATGCCACTCATATGAATAAAACATTAGTTTACTGTAAGAGGGAGAGACGACTTGTACAAGATACTAGGCTTGCACAGAGAACAGGCCACCAGTACATGGTGACACCCTTACTTCGAACTACTGTGACCTAATAGAGAGCTCACTTCAGTCAGGGTTTCTACAGAGCTGTAAATTTAATGGACCAGCGAGAACACGCTTGAGTTATGACGCTGTTACATTTCAGAACAGCAGTACTCCATTACCAAAAATAAATTCTCGCTGACGTTTCTCTCCCATCAACAGCTAGCACTCCGCGAATATTTCTCTTGCCTGAAACTGAAGAAATCTGCTTGGCAGTTTCATTTTCAACTCTCGCAGTAACCTTGAGTCCTGGGTCACAAATGGAAGTTCTCTCCGAGCCGAGCAAGTTATGGTTCGAGCTTTCTGCAGTGTGTCTAATGAGGTATTGTGCAAGGAGGTAGACAGGACTGCTGAGAAGCAGGCAGGGAAGTAGCTGAGAGGTGTACAAACGTGCTTACTTTTTTACTGTTATAGACATGCCCAACTAACACAAGCAGGTGCCCAGAAGTGTGAAATACCTTATCGCCCACAATTTAATTAAAAAAGCCTTTCCTAATGTATTATTTACAGGTATTGTATTGTGTTGTCTGGCTTTCTTTAATGCGGACACTGCACACAATCTTACCACTGTTGCCCTGACACTCTATACTCAGGAGCAGCCCGTGCAGGTAAGAGCGCTGGGGCGGAGCATGGCTGGACTAGGAATTGAAACCAGCCCTGGCAATCAGCTCGACCGGCCTCCAAGGGGAAGGGGGGGAGGGGGGGAGAGGGGTAGGTGTGAGTTGGAAGCACCACTCCTGCTGCCGCTTTTGTTACAGGTGGCCGATAAAGCAGCACTTCTGCGAAACCGGCCACCTGTAACAAAACCGATCCCCAGGGCTCCAAAACTGGCCCCCACCCTTCCGGCCCACTGGGGAAACGCCCGGTGCCTGCTGCGGCGGGCGGGGTGCACTGCAGAGTGCTATCTTCAGCAGATAGGATTACGGCAATGTATCGCTCTTGGGGGCACCCAGATATCGCATTTAACGCTTGTACCATATACAGTCAGTAGTATCAAGGTAAGCGCACTCTCTCCCACCCGCGCTTCAACCTCAGCCGCCTTGGACTCTCTGTGCTGACTACCTGTGGCTAAGAGAGTCACCAGTGCTTAATTTGTAAATAAAAAAGTAAGTTCCAGGGCCTTTATCGGAAGGCCACTGCAGCCTGCACCCCCAAATACCCTGCCAGCGCTGCCAATGACAGTACCAATGATAGAGCGAAATGTTCTTGTGAATTGTAGGGGTGCATCATAATCACTGATAGTCCGCACCCGCATGTACTCAGAATATATTTGTATATATTCAGTTGTATATCCATGCATGTTTAGTAAAGAATGAATAGTTCGCTGAGACAAAGTGAATCAGCAGTATAATTGTGTTATGATAATCATGTAATGTAATGCTTATTGAATTGTGTGAATATCATGCATAGAGAAATTAGTTCGTGTGTAATGTAATTGCAGTAGTTTAAACGTGCACCATATTAAAGTTGCACATGTAATTCATTGTTTGCATATGAATGGTAATGAAAAATGCTTATAGGGAAAAGTAAGATGTGTGTTTAAAAGATTATATGTAAAGGCCTGACTACATATATGCATAGGGAAGGCCTGGTTTATTCTTATGTTAGCTTATTTTGTAGGCCGAGAAAAGTTTCTCTTGGTAAGGCTCTCTGGGCACAAACGGTAGATTTAATTTGCACAGTAGAAGGTTTCTGTTGAACGTATCTTTGTTGCAGGTGCAAGGACACGTCTCGTTAGTAAAGACTAACTCTTTGTTTTCAAAAGTTAGAGAGATGGGAGGCATGGTACGGGAGTGAAATGGAATTTAGGGATGATACTTTCAGCGGAGAAGGTGCCTGGGACTCAAGGTCATCGCAACCGTCCAGGATGAAGTAACCGTTTCGATGGAAAAGTACAAGAAAGAAGACCTGGCCAAGGAGGCGTGATTAAGGCGTGTACAATTGTATTTGAGTTTTGTATTAGGGATAGTGCCCTGAGGGAGGAGGCCAGAGAAGAGGTAGGGGAGACCAGAGAGAAGGACAGAGCTGAGCTTGGGTATTATGTGATTGCACTTCTTAGGAAGTCTTCACAGCTGACACCTTTATTCACTCTTGCCTGGGAAAATCGTTATGCAGGGATGTCACTAAGTGTTAGTGTAGGGACAGCAATTGATTCAAAGCTTGCTTAGATAAATGAAGAGCAACGTAGAAATTGGAGCAATCATAGCTTGGTTGATCCTTCTAGAACTTTCTATTCTTTTTATTCTGAGTCGGATGAGACTCCTGCGTAGATTATTATTTGTATTAGTGCCCATATATTTCTTTAACCTCGTGTTGAGGTGCTTGCATGTTCAGTTATTTTTGGCGATAATAAATTCCTAAACTTGAATTCGGAGTCAGTGGTCCTTTCAAACAAAATGAATGCTGTTATATAACCAGATGAGATTCTCTCCTTTACACTATTCAACAGGTAAAAAGATCTTGGCGACCAGAAGGTTCTTATAGATAATTAGATAAGAATCGGCGTTATCAGTTGGTAGCAGAGTAGGATGGTTACCTTTGATGGTAAGGGGAGATCTAGAGCAAGATAGGAGATTAAATTGCCCCATAGAGCCCGAGTGACGCAGATCCAGAGGACCGCGGGGCAAGCGTAGGAGGTCGTTGAAAACTGACGGAGAGTGACGGTGCGGCGGAAGTAGCAGTTCGTGGTACAGTGAGTATGAAAAGAGTGGTGTTTGGTAGATTGCGGTGTTTTATTGTTGTGTGATGTCTTGCGGAGTTGGAAAGAGAGTTGTGTGATTGAGAACCGGACCGGGGGCGCGCGCGGGACCGGATGATTTATTGTGGTGTAGAATACACCCAGAGTTGAGAGCGTTGACCAGAGGTTGTGGGGGTCACGAGACGTCATTGACAGACCCACTGAAGATAGGGAACACATGTGTGAGTGTGTGAATAACCAACGCAGGTCGTAGGTTATTGTGTGCAGAACATCGAGTGATTGAATCCTATCGAGTGTGTTAGAGGCGATTGTCCGGTCGTTCGCAGACAGACGGTTGCCAGATTGAGGTCAACAAGCTCAAGAGGCTGATCGGTCATTGGTAAAACTGACGGTCAGAGAGGTAATTGTTCGGTAGGACGGACATTATTTCAGAGTATGATTGGGACAGGTGCGAGCGAGAACGAGTGAATTAGAAAGGAGGGGAACTGCTGCGAGCGGAGGAAAAGTGACGTCAGACAAGTGCCGCGCTGCGATAGGCCGGTTGGTGTGAGCCGCGCTGGCATTGGTGGAGTGAAATCAGGAAGCAAAAGCTGACATTTTGAGTGCAAATAAAAAGTTGATTCATCATGAAATGTTTTAAAGTTTTACGGGAACTTTGTAGAGGTGATCGACATGTGGTTACTCGGGAAGGAGAGGAAGCTCCTCCCGAGGATACACCAGCACATTATATGGCAAAGAATGTAGGATTGCATACTATAATTTGGCTTGAGAATTGGCATAAAATGACAGAAGCAGAAGGAGAATTGTCGTTCCCACGCTATGGTACTTTCAGGTTAGAGGTGTTGTACCAGCTAAAAAGTATAATGGCTTCTTTACGACCACTACCTAGACCAACACAGTTTGAGGCACTACATGCGTGGATAAGAGCAGCGTATGATAGGAAGAAAGACAGAAGCCAGGAAAGGGTGAAGAAATCGGTCAGGGCATTTCAAGATGCAAGGTGGGATGCATTGGAGAAAAGGTGGAGAGTGGAAACGATCGAAGGAGATAAGTTGTACCCATTGTTAGTACAAAATGGGAAAATAATAAGAATCGATGAGGACGACAGTGATCTAGATGACAGCCTGTTAGATAGGATGTTGGCAGAGAGGCCACCACCATTTAATCCAGACTCAGAAGAGGGAAAGCCGACCCCAGCAGTAACAATTGATGAGAGCCAGAATCAGACTAGCATGAGGGTAGTGGGGAGGATTTCCACAGGAACGGAAGGGGCGACGACGTCCATGATAACACAGCCTCCTGTTGGGAACACCAGGTTACCGGATTCTTTGACAGTACCGGTTACCATTGGCCCTATAGTACCGGTATATGACCCAGACCGAGTGAGAGAAGGGAGCTCCGTACAGACGGGAAGAGAAGAAGTAATCAGTGAGAGTGGGAATGGGTTCGGAGTACGAGTGGTTCATTTCCCAAGACCAATAGACACAAGTACGCCGTTACCGGCTACTGCAGACTCTTCCTTTAGACAAGAAGAGGAGAGACCAGAAAGACCAAGGTCTTTGCGTGAATCCAAGTCAGCTTTGAGGATGTGGACACCAACAGTGACAAACCAAAGTGATAGGATGCAAGGAGATAGGGCACAGAACGTCTCGGAAGACAGACCAAGTTCCAGGAATATGATGGAAGGGAATAGGTCACAAGGACAGAATAGTGACTGTGATGAGCGGGATGGCTCGGGTTGTCGAGATGTACTGAGGAGTGCGGTACAGGCAAGGTTACTAGACGTAGTGAGATTGAAAGCAGAGGTAGACGAGATGATTAATGGAGGTCTGCCTTTGGAAAGAATAGAAATTTATGGATCGGATGAACTGCTGTTTATAGCAAAAGACGTGACTCGAAAAGCTAGAATGGCACATGATAGATTGAAGGAATTGGCCAAAAGATATGAGGTAGACTTGAATAAAACTAAAGCGCTGCAGGGGCCACATAGACTACAGTACAGTGACCAGGAGCTGGAGGAGAAAAGACTAACAGGATTAAGGACACACACCAGAGATTTGATCGTAGGGATGAGGATATGGATTTTGTTGGACAAATGGGAAGAAAGGTGGTCCAAGAAGAAACTAGCAAAGAAAGCTGAGGGGAAATGCCGCCTCCAGGAGGGGGCGACGGGTGTTGGAAATTTTCCTTTACGGGAAGTACAGAATAGAGGGTATGTGCATGTGCCGTGGAATAGAGGTGATTTGGCTGCATTTACAAATGATTTTCCTCGGCTGAGGGAGAAACCAGTAGAGTGGTACAAGCAGGTTGAGCGGTTTGTTAAAATTTCAAAAGTACTATGGATTGATTTGAACACCTTGTTTGACATAGTGGTACCGGGAGATTTGTGGACAGCTTGTAAAGTAGCTGTTGAGTGGCCGACTTCGGAACCTGAAAGGGAGCCGGTTACAAATGGTCCATCACCCTTAGTAATGAAGAAGTATGAGCAGGTGATTACATGGCTAAAACTGAAGATTTCACCCCAAGATATAGATTGGGTTAAGATAGATCGGACTGTACAGGAACCCAAAGAAACGGTGCATGAATATTATGAAAGACTTCTGCAAGCTTTTAAACAGTATAGTGGGCTAGATATCTTGGACCCCAAAGATATGGGACAGTTTGTCTCAAAGTTTGTACTGGGTCTGAGAATGGAAATCAGCCTCATGATACAGCACCATTTGATCTGCTGGCAGAACAAGCCACTAGATGAAATATTAAGGTATGCGAGATACTGTAGTGATGAGGTGGAATCGAAACATCGGAAGCTAAAAGACAAATTGATGCTTGTCCAGATGCAGACAGCACAGGGTCAGCCTAGTGGAGGGACTTTAGGAAGAAAACAAGGAAATTTCCAGGGGAATCAGAATGGGCAAGCCCAGGGAAAGGGGAAACCAGTAGACCCCAAGACAGGAGTGGACGTGGCCACATTGAAGAAGACCACGGCGTGTCATCTTTGTCGCCAGGTCGGACATTGGAAACGCGAGTGTCCTTTGAACCCAGCTAATCAGTTGCAGGAAGAGGAAGAGGGGGCTCAGGCACCCGCGCAAGAGGTAGTTAACACAGTGACGAGGCCTAGGACGATGAAAGGGGGGGTTTACAGCTCTCACGCCCAGGTTCCCCAAGCTCCACGGATTTCACAAGGAACACGAACGTACCAACAGATGCCCCTGTTCGAAGACTATGACGAGAGTAGCTCAGACCCTTTATCCTGACGGTGCCTGAGGGGGGAGGAAGACTGCACACTTGGAGCGGTCTTGGAGGTAGACCAGAGAGGACCTTTTGTGGAGGCAGATATTGAGGGTCATCCTGCCACACTTTTGGTTGATACTGGTGCTACCCGGTCTACTGTAAGATCAGCAGTAGTCCCTAACCTACCCCTCTCGGGACAATCAATCCAGGTTGTTGGAGTAGCGAACAAAAGAATAAGCAGCCCATTGACAGAACCGATCCTAGTAAAGATAGGTTCCTTCCAAACTAGACATCAGTTTGTAGTGTGTGATACGAGTCCAGTTTGCCTTTTGGGAAGAGATCTGTTGTGCAAGTTGAACTGCACGATTTATTGTACGCCTCAGGGAGTGGAGGTCCAGACGAGAGATGACGATGCTGACTTTAAGGTTACCAATCAGCATCTTTGTATAGATCTGTACCCAATGGTGACTGTGGAAGAACTTCCACCTGATCTGAGAGATGCAGTGTCATCTGTGGTGTGGGATTTCGCAGGCGACGAAATAGGTCTAATCAGAGGGGTTGAACCAGTGCGGATTGAGGTGAAACAGAATGTTGATTTCCCCAGGACACCTCAATACAACCTGTCGCCAGAAACGATTGCAGGGATAAAACCAGTGATCGAGACTTTCATTGAGAAAGGCATTCTGAAAGAGATCAGAGGTAGCCCCTGTAATTCACCCATTATGGGGCTACAGAAACCGAGCGGGAAATACAGGATTGTGCAAGACCTGCGAAAGGTCAACACGATAGTTGTTCCCTGTTGTCCAGTGGTACCGAATCCTTCAGTAATACTGTTCCAGATCCCATGTGAAGCCGAGTGGTTTACGGTCATCGATTTGTGTCAAGCATTTTTTTCGATACCGCTCCATGAAGAAAGCCAATTTCTTTTTGCGTTCAGGCTGGAAAATCGCGTGTTAACATGGTGTCGTATCCCTCAAGGGTATACGGAAAGTCCATCGATCTTTAACCAGATCCTGAAAAAGAATCTAGAGAGTCTTGTGTTGCCGCAGAACTCAGTCCTCGTGCAATACATAGACGACTTGCTCATTGCCTCAGAAACAGAAGATGCTTGCAGAATAGACACTGTAGCTCTGTTGAACCACTTAGCAGAGAATGGACATAAGGTGTCCCCGAACAAGCTGCAGTACTGTTTGAATGAGGTACAGTACTTGGGACACAGATTAGAAAAAGGCAAGAGGAAGGTGTCACCAGATCGAATTGAGGCAATAATGAGCATGGCAGTACCCACCACACAGAGAGAAGTTAGGATGTTCCTGGGAATGGTTGGCTACTGTCGACAGTGGATTCCTAGTTTCTCCTTGAGAGCAAAGCCTTTGCAGAGGCTTACGCAAAAGGATGTGAGTGATCCGGTACCATGGGACGAGGAGTGCTTGATGTCATTCCTGAAACTGAGAGAGGAATTGTGCAGTGCTCCGGCACTAGGAATGCCTGATTATAACAAGGCCTTTTCATTGTTCTGTTATGAGAGGGAAGGATGTGCATTAGCAGTGTTAGCTCAGAACCATGGAGGTATCCGTAGACCAGTTGCCTATTTCTCAGCTACTTTAGATCCAGTAGCTTCTGCGTTGCCCGGATGTCTAAGATCCGTTGCTGCAACAGGTGTCAGCATTGAAAGATGTGAAAGCATTGTAATGGGACATCCATTGACTGTACATGTGCCACACTCGGTTGAGTTATTGATGACCAAGACCCAGCACCTAACGAACAATAGGTTAACGAGGTACGAGCAAGTCATACTTGCCGCAGAGAATGTGACTCTGAAAAGGTGCTCTGTCTTGAACCCTGCGACATTGATGCCTACACCGAACACGGATGATGAAGATTGTGCGGACCATGATTGTCTCGATGTGACCGACCTTTGCACCAAACCAAGACCTGACATTGTCGATGAACCATTGGCTGACCCAGATGAAATTTTCTTTGTCGATGGTTCATGCTTAAGAGACAGTGTGGGGCAATTGAGAGCAGCGTTTGCTGTATGTACCATTTCAGGAGTGGTCGAGGCTGCTTGCCTAGAAGGAGTACGCTCCGTGCAGGTAGCTGAGATCATTGCCTTAACCCGTGCCTGTTTGGCCGCTGATCGAATTCGAATCACGATTTACACTGACAGCCAATATGGGTTTGGTGTGGTGCACGACTTCGGGCAGTTGTGGTCTCAGAGGGGATTTTTGACATCATCTGGCTCACCCATTCGGAATGGAGAATATGTAAGACAACTGTTGGATGCACTACAGCATCCGAAGGAAATTGCTGTTGTAAAGTGTTCCGCCCATGGGAAAGGGGAGGACTTTGTGTCATTGGGTAACAATTACGCGGACGAGGTCGCCCGCTTCTGTGCAGAACAAGGATGCATATTCACAGATAGATACGCAGGGGAGAGCCAAGAAAGAACCGAGCTCAGCATAATGTTGGCCATGGCAGACACTTGGGAAGAGCTTAAGCGATTGCAGGACGAAGTTACAGACCAGGAGAGAGAGGGATGGATCAAAGCTGGTTGTGAGAAAGGAGATGTGGATGTGTGGGTATCCAACGATGGGAGAGCCGTATTACCAGAAGAATTGTTGAGTCCGATGGCAAGGCTGATACATGGACAGGCACACCTTGGTAGAGATGCAATGATGAGGGTGTTTAGACAGACGTGGTACAACCCACGATTTTGAGCAATGGCTGAAACAGTGTGTCAAAGGTGTGTTACGTGTCAGCAGATGAACGCTGGAAAGAAAACTGTAGTTACATTGAGTCACATTGGGAGGTCAGGTGGGCCTTTCAATAGGATACAGCTGGACTTTGTGGAAATGCCTAAGTGTAATGGGTTGAGGTACATTTTAGTGTTGGTATGTGTATTCTCACGGTGGGTGGAGGCTTACCCAACACGCAGGTGTGACACTCTCACGGTGGCTAAGTTATTGTTGAGGGAGCTCATACCTAGATTCGGGATACCGACCTCTTTGGAATCAGATAGAGGAAGGCACTTCCACAGCGAAATCATGAAGTTACTTTGTGCTGCATTGAATATTGACCAGAGACTCCACTGTAGTTACAGACCAGAGGCTTCTGGGATGGTGGAACAAGTTAATGGAACTTTGAAGGCCCGGATGGCAAAAATGTGTTCTTCGACATCCTTGAAATGGCCCGACGCTTTGCCGCTCGTGCTGATGAGCATCCGAAGTGTCCCAGACAGGAAAACCGGGTTGTCCCCTCACGAAATTCTAATGGGAAGGGCAATGAGGTTGCCGGCAGTACCAGCTACAGCCTTGATAAGCATCACTGATGACTTGATTCTCGATTATTGTAAAGGACTCTCTGATGTGGTCCGTTCTGTATCCCAGCAGGTGCAAGCAGCAGTGGTCCCAGCCTCGAGTGATCTGTGCCACGACTTGTGTCCCGGAGATTGGGTGCTCGTCCGGAAGCACGTGAGGAAGAGTTGCTTGGATGCCCGCTGGCGTGGCCCGTATCAGGTGATACTTATCACGAACACAGCAGTGAAGTGTGGAGGATTGCCGAACTGGGTGCATGCCTCCCATACCCGCAGAGTTTCAGCACCCTTGGAAGAAACAGCTCCTCTCGTAAATGAAAATCCAGCTGATGTGGCAGGGCCACATGGGAGGACAAGTCAAGCTGTAAGGGTCGCTGACACAGCTGGTGGTGCACTAGAGCAAGCTGAAGGGGGTTTCCACAGTTCGAACCCTGACTCAGACACCGAAGACAGAAACGGTGCAGTGGGCGGAGAAGAGTCAGATTCAGCAGAAAGAGGAAGTAGTGCACTGGGTATAGAAGGGGAAGGCAGACGAACGAACAGAAGTGCAGAAAGTTGGCCTGAAAGACAGAAGCGACGGAACTTGAAGTTAGCACCTGAAAGAGACCTTGCCCCAGTGTCTGAAGCATCTGAAACAGAGGCAAGCGACGAAGACCAGGCTCAAGATAGTCGGCGAAGGTCGAAAAGAACCAGAGTACCTTGTCGCAGATACTCTACCCCTGAGTGGACTTACACGGTGTTTGATGCAGGGGGTGGTGAGCACGGGAAGGCTGAGGTCAGTGCAGGTGGTCCGTCGGAGCCCGAATGTGGTGGTGAAGGTGGTGCTGCAGTTGCCAGGGCTCGAAATAGAAGGAACACTGACCCTCACAGTTCCGAATCCCCGCTTCTGAGTGAAGTTCGAAACTTGGTTCTGCATCGACTCGAATTTCCACCTTTTGGGGTTGAGCCGTTTTCACATGAAGTGTTGATTTTGCGTCTTGAACTTTTGTATCACGTTCTGGTATTGCTCAATGAGGATCTTATTGTGGATCAACTATAAACTGTAAATAAAAGTCTAAAAGAAGAAGATAACCTAGGTCCGAGTGGAAGAAGAATAAACTTAGGGACTTTCCACAAAAGAGGAACGAAAACTAGGGAAGTCTTTTTCTGGACTGTGTAAATAAGATTGTGATCGAGAAGGGAAAGTCCGGAGATTTCATGGTTGCTCGAGCTGGTTGAGCAAGTCACGAGTAAAGGACAGAGACTTTTTCAGGGTTCATTGCTATAACCAAGACTTTTGAGAACTTTCGAAACCATGGAGCCGGGAGATCCCAATCGTAGATCAAAGTGGATTGTAGGCATTCTTATAAGTAGTGTGATAGTTTCTATAATCATAGTAATCATAGTCTCATATACTGGTTCGCATGAGCTAGAAGTGCAGGGGGTGCCAGGGACACCTACACCTACTACACCTAGCCCAAAGGGGGTAAACATGGGAGCTGACAGAGCTTTGCTATTAGAAGAAAGTCGTAGGTTACATATAGATTTATCTAGAAGTGATTTTAAGCTTAATGCATATGCTAAGCTGCTATATGAGTATGTTGATGTGATGGATGCGAAAGATTGTTATGTGTGTATGCAGTTGCCTGCTTCAGTGGACGAGGGTATTAGGTATCACCATCTTCCACTGACTTATGGAATTTCATGTAGTCTTGTGCTTAGTTTATTTTATGAGAGGGATCAGTTTGAGTATTTCTTTTCCAATTTCGACGCAGTGCATACAAGCATTTGAATAAGTATGATTATTATAAGACAGAGGATAGACTCAGGAAGTTCTTCATACCGAGTTTGGAATTGGATACAGCATTCGCTCACAGACACAATCTGACCTGTGCGATGTCAGATGTGGAGAAAAAGTTTGTAGATCAGGTAGAGGACAGGTATAGAAAGCTGACCCACTCACGAGACTTGGGGCATCACAGGCTTGATTGGACGGATGAAGAAAAGTTGCATAGGACCAAGGGAAGCTATGGTCCTATAGCGTTAGACAAAGAGCAGAGGGGTAAGTTGTGTATAAGGCGTTATCAGACTTACTATGAAAAGGTTGCAGTGGGACAAAGCACTTGTGATCACGTTTTCACCATGGCAGATGTGGCAAAAGATTTTCTCCAAGGTCCTGTACAAGTGATACCAACGGTGTATTATGTATGTGGGAAGAATGCTTATGTGAGGTTGCCTGCAAATTGGTATGGAACATGTTATTTGGCAATAATATTTCCAAAGATTTACCATACAGAAGATTTGGATCTTCTAGAAGGTGGGGAGCATTCAAGAGCGAGAAGAGCTGCAAGTGCAGGAATCGTTGTGGGGGATATCTTTGGAGCTATGATACCCAGTCTGGGAGTAGTCTTGAATGATGTGAAGATCCGGAGGTTAGCGACTGTGGTGGATGAATTTTCAATGAATACAGCAAAGTCATTGGTGTTGGTGGAAGGAGAGATGTTGTCGATAAGGGGAATGGTTTTGCAGAATCGCCTTGCTTTGGATGTCCTATTGGCAAAAGAGGGCAGAGTCTGTAAAATGTTGAAGGTTCAAGAGTGCTGCACTTATATACCAGACCGTAGCAAGGATCTGGAGAAATATATAAGTAACATCACTACAATCCACACAAAAATAGCGGATTTGACCGAAGAGGGGGCCTGGGAAAAGGTCGGCAAGGGTTTTGGTCAAGTGGAAGGTTGGTTTGCGAATCTAGGAAAGGGATTCCTTGGGTACTTTCTGAGACCCCTCCTTATCTTGGTGGTTTGTGTGGTTGGTTTGTGGATTTTCATCAAGGCCTACAAGTGGTATCGAGCAGGCCGAGTCAAGAGAGCTTTGAGGGAAAATGAGATGAGATTGGCAAGACTGCAGGACAGTCAGTATCAAAGGCTCAAGAGCATGGAGAAACTAAGATCAGGGAAGATGGCAACAAGTTCTGTTTAGGTCGGTTCTTTCTCCAAGGGAGTAGAATGAGATGTGATGACAGGAGTCATCAAAGGGGGGAACTGATAGAGCGAAATGTTCTTGTGAATTGTAGGGGTGCATCATAATCACTGATAGTCCGCACCCGCATGTACTCAGAATATATTCGTATATATTCAGTTGTATATCCATGCATGTTTAGTAAAGAATGAATAGTTCGCTGAGACAAAGTGAATCAGCAGTATAATTGTGTTATGATAATCATGTAATGTAATGCTTATTGAATTGTGTGAATATCATGCATAGAGAAATTAGTTCGTGTGTAATGTAATTGCAGTAGTTTAAACGTGCACCATATTAAAGTTGCACATGTAATTCATTGTTTGCATATGAATGGTAATGAAAAATGCTTATAGGGAAAAGTAAGATGTGTGTTTAAAAGATTATATGTAAAGGCCTGACTACATATATGCATAGGGAAGGCCTGGTTTATTCTTATGTTAGCTTATTTTGTAGGCCGAGAAAAGTTTCTCTTGGTAAGGCTCTCTGGGCACAAACGGTAGATTTAATTTGCACAGTAGAAGGTTTCTGTTGAACGTATCTTTGTTGCAGGTGCAAGGACACATGTCTCGTTAGTAAAGACTAACTCTTTGTTTTCAAAAGTTAGAGAGATGGGAGGCATGGTACGGGAGTGAAATGGAATTTAGGGATGATACTTTCAGCGGAGAAGGTGCCTGGGACTCAAGGTCATCGCAACCGTCCAGGATGAAGTAACCGTTTCGATGGAAAAGTACAAGAAAGAAGACCTGGCCAAGGAGGCGTGATTAAGGCGTGTACAATTGTATTTGAGTTTTGTATTAGGGATAGTGCCCTGAGGGAGGAGGCCAGAGAAGAGGTAGGGGAGACCAGAGAGAAGGACAGAGCTGAGCTTAGGTATTATGTGATTGCACTTCTTAGGAAGTCTTCACAGCTGACACCTTTATTCACTCTTGCCTGAGAAAATCGTTATGCAGGGATGTCACTAAGTGTTAGTGTAGGGACAGCAATTGATTCAAAGCTTGCTTAGATAAATGAAGAGCAACGTAGAAATTGGAGCAATCATAGCTTGGTTGATCCTTCTAGAACTTTCTATTCTTTTTATTCTGAGTCGGATGAGACTCCTGCGTAGATTATTATTGTATTAATGCCCATATATTTCTTTAACCTCGTGTTGAGGTGCTTGCATGTTCAGTTATTTTTGGCGATAATAAATTCTTAAACTTGAATTCGGAGTCAGTGGTCCTTTCAAACAAAATGAATGCTGTTATATAACCAGATGAGATTCTCTCCTTTACACTATTCAACAGGTAAAAAGATCTTGGCGACCAGAAGGTTCTTATAGATAATTAGATAAGAATCGGCGTTATCACCAACATAACACCTAACCATCACACTCTTACAAGTGTGACAATTCAGACTATTTCAGGCGACATACCGCTATAATAATGCCATGAGAGGCTGGTATTATTCATATTTAATGTATATTGACATAATAAACATGGTTGTTGTGCTCATCTAAAAATTTAAAAGATTGCACCATCATGTGTTGGACTGTCACTCGAGCCGGTGCTGACAATTAAGTGCCAGTGCCGAGCACTAGAAACCATTTGCACAAATTAAACACTGAGTCCACTTTAAATCTCCCTGCATTGTTCATAGAGCTTTCCACCAAATTGGACCACACTTTCTCCAGAACAAACTCCCTTGGAGAGATTTGGGCTCACGTAATTCCCACCTCTTCACAGTTCCTAAATTCAAGAAGACCCGAGGTGGTGGAAGAGGCTTCTTTGCCCAGGCCACCAGTCAGTGGAATCGTTTGCCTTCTATTCTGCGCACCATCAGTAAACTTCATGTTTTTCGGAAAGCTCTGAAAACCTGGCTTTATACACCTTAGATAGCTTTACTTGTGAATTGTTGTCTTCCCGGGTATCAAATTAAGCTTTACAAATGTAAATAACAATAATATGAATTGTATTTTATTGTATGATTATTTTATTATATTATAGGGTTATTTATTAATGACTCTTGTGGGGCCTAAAGCTCTCTGACTTCGCCCACCTTTTAATTGGTCCACTTATAGGGCTGTGACAAGCAATTTTTTCCTTTCATCTTTGTCCCTCCTTGGTTACTAATCTGCCTACTATTTGCTTCCCCCCCTTTCAAGAGCTACGTACAGAGAAGTATAGGTTTGTCTGTATAATCAGACTGGCCTCACCCCACAGTATTCTAACGCTTTCCTGCAACTTTCATAGCTGTCGATGAACCACTGTCATGAGGCAGACTCTCAACCAGCTCTACTTTTCTTTAGCATTATCGTATAATGACCTCCTCATCCCAGTCCTTACTCCGTGAGGTGAGTACGCCTCACAAGACAGGCACCTCGTTGATATGTGTATCGTACAAATAAATCTTGCTACAACTCTGCTCTTTTAGCCCTTCCCCTGATGCAGGAGAAGCCTTGAATGAGGACCGGATATCCATCAAATACAGTTTTTTTGTCTGTCTTAATGAGGGAGCAGGTTCTGGTGCGGCTTGGGTGGTGCTACTAAGAAACATTGTTACCTTGCCATGGTGAGGATTAATAGTGCCGCGGAGGGCGGTGTGCTCACAGGGATCGGTTTCTTGTACTTTGTCAGCCATTTTGGGTATCGGGCTCCAGACTGCGGGCCTCAATAGGAGACAGTGTTTGATGACCACAATGGGATCTGACTTGTAAGGGTTCATGCTTATGCCTCCTTCTGCACATATGCACCTGAGGAGCTTCAGGGAATGCCATCACTATAATAAACAGTAAGCCTTGTGCATCTTGGACCCGTGGTGGCCTTGGCCCAGGCGAGCAGGTCGCATGACCAAGGACTTTGCTACTCCCGGCAAGCGGCAGCTACTGCAGCAGGATAGGATTGCCTCTACATGGGACACCAGATATAATAGATTGTACATAGAGGCACAGCCGGTGTAGAGACCAAATGCAGCATGGAGAAACCGGAGGCGAAACTGCTGGGGAGCTATGGAGTGGAACACAATTGACATCTTATGTACTAGATAAAAAGTTTAGAAAACAACTCCAAATGTTGAATACTTAGGGCCTCATTGACAATAATTTGGCATAGGGCAGCACCACAAGTCTTTTTGCTGTTCTGCCCTACGCCAAATTGAAAGAGCAGGAATGCACAGTATTTACGAGATTTAAGGAATCCTGACCTTTCAGCCAGCGCCGGCGCATAATTTGGTACCTAGCGCCAACACAGGCACCCTTACGCCAGTGCAAGGGTGTCTGCCTTGTTGGCAGGATTGTTTTTGAGCAGGAAGGGACACCTTCCTGCGCAAAATCAATCCATGGAGGTGTTTTCCACTTTCTATGTGTGCTGCAGAATGTAGCACACATGGAAAGAGAACAAAGGAGGAACTGAAGTAAACCGAATGTAATGCTTGGACAAAGATAAACCCTAAGCACTGTTCCTTACAACCCTAAGAACAGCACTGTAAGAATGTCTTGCTCTATCAGAACTCATGATGGTTTTTTTAAACAACCTTGACATAGTCTACTAACACAACCTGCTTCAGAAGAGAGGGACTTCTTTTGTAAAAAATCCTAAACACCAATAACTCAAAAAGCTTTTGTCGCAGGTCTGACGTGACTATGAAAAGACAACACTTACATCAGACATCAAATATTGAGGCGCCATAGGCAGCATCACATTCTCAACAAGGCAGGATTTAGCACCCAGACATCTGCAAACACAACTCATGCACATCATAGATTAGAATTTGCCCTACACCAGTGCATCATGCCGAGTGAAATCTCTTATTATGCTTTCCAATACATGAGAACCAGACAAGTACATCATTCTAACATCCAAGCACAAACAGCCAAATGTATGAAGTCTTCTGCGAATCAGGCCGTTTGTGACTGCAGAAATGCTTTTTCTGATGTCATCAAACCCAATTGCTGTTCGGTAACACATGACCAAATCGCAATTTGGAAGGGCATCCCTTCGGAATTGGAATGCCATGTGTTAATGTTTTGTGACAGAATTCTGGTTAATTAATCATTCAGCATTTATATAGCACAGCACTGTCACCCCTAAGGGTATCTGGGCGCTGAGGGTGCCGTGCCTCAGTCGAAAAGCCAGGTCTAGAATTTCTTTCTGAAGTCCACCAGGGAGGGTCCTGTTCGGAGATGGAGGGGCAAGTCGTTCCAGGTCTTGGCGGCGATGTAAGAGAAGGAGCAGCCCAGACGAATGCGGAAGTGTGTGTGAGGGTGAGTGAGGCAGAGCGCAGGTGTCTTGCAGGCAGGTGGAAGTTCAGTCGATGGTTGATGTAGGAAGGTCCTTGATAACGTAGAGCTTTGTATGGGTGCGTGAGGATCTTGAAGTGGCATCTCTTCTGGATGGGGAGCCAGTGGAGGTTTCTGAGGTGGGGGTGATATGGGTCTGTTTGGGGAGGTCCAGGATGAGTCTAGCAGCAGTGTTCTGTAGGGTCTGGAGTTTTCTGAGGAGCTGGGTAGAAGTTCCGGCATAGAGAGTGTTGCCATAGTCGATGCAGCTGGTGATGGGGGCCTGCGTGGCGGGCTTTCTGGTGTTGATTCGGCTCCATCTGAAGATTCTGCAGAGCATGCGAACGGTATGGAAGCAGGAGAAGGTAACTGTGTTGACTTGTTGTTTCATGGTCAGTTGGCCGTCAAGGATGATGACACGGTTGCGTGCATGGTCTTTCGGTGTGGGTGTTGGTCCAATTTATGCTGGCCACCGGCTGTGGTCCCATACAGAGGTGTTCTTCCTGAAGATCAGTACTTCTGTTTTGTCAGAGTTGAGTTTTAGGCAGTTTTCTCTCATCCATTTGGCTATGTTGGTCATGGCATTGCAGAAGTTAGGTTTGGCATTGGATGGGTCCTCTGTGAGCAAGAGGATTAGTTGAGTGTCATCTGCGTAGGAAATTATGTTGAGTTCGTGGAATCTGATGACATCTGCGAGGGGGTCATGTAGCTGTTGAGCAGGGTGGGGCTGAGAGATGATCTTTGGGGTAAGCCACATATGATGTCCGGCAGTGAAGGGAGACAGTCGGATGCTCTATGTGCATCGTGTAAGGAAAGAGGTGATCCACTTGAGGGTGTCCTGCTGTATCTGATGTTGTAGAGTTTGTCGATGAGGGTGTGGTGGGAGATGGTGTCGAACACAGAAGAGAGGTCGAGGAGGATCAGGGCCACAGTTTCTATATGGTCGAGGCGAGTTCTTATGTCATGTGTGGCAGCCATCAGCACGGTCTCAGTGATGTGGTTGGTACGGAATCCTGATTGTGATTGTGGTTCCATTTCAGGTATTCGGTGAGCTGTTGGTTGATGACTTTCTCGGGTACAATGGCTAAGAAGGGGAGCAGGGAGATCAGTTGGTAATTTTTGAGGTCGCTGGGGTAAGCAAAGGTTTTTTTAGGAGGGGTCTGAAATCTGCATGTTTCCATCAGTCCGGGAAGGTTTCTGTGGACATGGAGGTGTTGAGGATGCTGGTGAGTTCCGTGCTGATTAGGTTGGTTCATAGGTTGAAGAGATGGTGGGGGCAGGGGTTGGTGTGTGCTCCGGAGTGGATGGGCGACATGATGGCTGTGGTGGTCTGAGTGGTGAGAGGAGACCAGGTGGTGATGATCTTTCAGCTGGTGTTCGCTGGTAGGTTGAGGCTGAGAGTGGTGGGTTGCGGGTCGGAGTTGTTGTAAATGGTGGCAATCTTGCTGTGCAAGTAGTATGAGAGGGTGTCGCAGAGTTCTTGAGAGGGGTGGATGGTGTTCTCTGTGGCTGGCGGGTTGGAGAATTCTGTGACTATTTTGAAGATTCCCCTTGTGTGGTTGGCCGTGGTGTCAATGTGGGCACTGATGGCTGCTCTCTTGGCTTCCTTGATGCGCAGTTGGTAGTTGCTGAGGGCTGCTTTGTGTGCGGCTGTCGGAGGGGACCTTAGTGACACACCATCGCTTCTCGAGTTGGTAGCAGTTGCTCTTGGTGGTTCTGAGCTCTGGGGAGTACTAGTTGGCTTGCTTTGAGGTTTATTTGGCTTTTATTTTTTCAGCAGGGTGACTCTGTTGCCGCATTTGGTGATCCAGTCGGAGAAGTTCTGGACAGCTTGGTCAAGGTCTGCTGAACCTCGGGTTGCGTGATGCTGAGGGCCTGTGTCCATTGAGTCTCAGTTACCTTGCATCAGCTGCGGTGGGTGGCTTTGTGGTGCTTGGCGATGGTATGCTGGGGGTCGGCATTAGTGAAGTGAGCGATAGCATAGTCGGTCCAGATGCGTTCTGTGACATAAGTGAATTTGATTCTGTCGCTGGAGGTAAAAATGGGGTAGAGTGTGTGTCCGGCTTTGTGCATGGGTTTGGTGACCAGTTGGATGAGGCTTTCCTGATAATTCCTCCATCACTACCTATGGCATTATAAATTAGGGCTATCCTCTTCCCCCTATGATTTACCTTCAGGCATTTTAGTCTACTCCCTGTCCAGACTCTGACCAGCAGACCTAACTAGGGTCAAAACGCCCTTGACCAGAAATTAATGAATACTAAGGGCAACTAACTTATAAATTCTATTTTCTGTGCTGTACACCCTCATTCTGGGTGATCAGCTGTTGTTTTCTTATTAGACACACGTTTGTATTCACAATGTCATGAAATATTTTTTTATTTCTTTCCCATGTGAATCACCACTGCTGAGCATCGAGCACTTTGTCATATGTTTCACTTTGTGCCACTTATGAAATGCAACCATTAAATAATTATGTTATGTGATTAGATGGACGGTGTAAATCAATCTGCTGTAATTTTAAGTGCCTCACAAAGGCGGGAATATTATCTGAGTTAAGAACCATACCTTAACTGCTTGTTAAACTCTCCTCTTCCAAGGAAAATATTGTTCTTTTAAGAAAAATATAATAACCTACTCTTCTTGGATCATATGGGATTAGTCAATTGAACAAACTTCGTTTTTTTAAAACAGGAATATGACAGCCTTATAAAAAGATCACTTTTATGGCATAGTACGTAAATATCCATGGTGAACAAGGTTTTTATTTTCACTGTGGATTGTTACTTTTTTTGGTTCAATCAATCAGGGGTTTGTATGGCGCAGCTAGTAACCCGTGGGGGTCTCAAGATGCTGGGGGGCGCTGCTAATCCGTCTGGGTGTGGAGGTTCAGTCGAAGAGCCAGGTCTTGTGGTCCTTCCTGAACTGTCTCAACAACGCAGATTGCCTGAGGTGGAGGGGCAGGGTGTTCCAGGTCTTGGCGGTGAGGTAGGAGAAGGATCTTCCTACGGTTCTGGTCTTGTGGATCCGTGGTACGGAGGCCAGGGCTAGTTGGAAGGAGCTGAGTAGTCTGGCAGGTGTGTGGAAGGCGAGGCAGTGGTTCAGATATTCTGGTCCTGCGTTGTGGAGAGCTTTGTAGGCATGTGTGAGGAGCTCGAAGATGATTCTCTTGTTGATAGGGAGCCAGTGGAGTTGTCAGAGGTGTTGTGTTATGTGGCTGCAGCGGGGAATGTCGAGGACCAGTCTGGCTGTGGCATTTTGGACACTCTATAGTTTCCTGAGCTGTTTCTGGGTGACGCCGGCGTAGAATGTGTTGCCGTAGTCCAATCTACTGGTGATGAGTGCGTGGGTGACTGTCTTTATGGATTCTGTGGGGAGCCATCTGAAAGTCTTTCGAAGCAGGCGGAGCGTGTGGAAACAGGATGAGGATACTGCGTTGATTTGGCGGTTCACTGAGAGTGAGAAGTCCAGTATGATGCGAAGGTTACGAGCGTGGTCTGTGGCAGTGGGAGTGGTTCCTAGTGCCGCGGGCCACCAGGAGTCATCCCAGGCTGAGCGAGTGGGTCACAGGATGAGTACTTCAGTTTTGTCTGAGTTGAGCTTGAGGCAGCTGTCTTGCATTCAGATAGCGACTGCCTTCATTCCGTAATGAAAGTTGATTCTGGCGATTGTGGGTTCATTTGTGAGGGAGATGATCAGCTGGGTGTCGTCGGCATAGAAGACGATGTTGAGTCTATGGTTTCTGACAATGGCTGTGAGGGGAACTTGGTTCGCAGTTTCTTACAGCAGGGCAAGGCAAGATACTGATGCTGGTAAGGGTCCATTGAAGTTGCACTCACTGTTCTCAAGATGAAGCCTTAAGTATTGATGCTTTAAGCTCCATGAGAACAAATCTGAATTTTAAAGATGCTTAAGATGTTTCACCGCTGGAATGAATTTATGACATTGCTCTAGTCCCCCGTACTATTTTCGCACTTACTCTTTATTTTGGTCCTCAGATTTCTCCAGTTGGGTAATGAAGGTGGCTGCAGCTGAAGAGGGAGCCACAGAGTCTCATATTTCTTTGTGGTGGTACCACAGTAGCCTCAAACGCAGACTGAAAAATAGCTCCGACTGGTCCAAACCGTCAATCCTTAACTTGCTTAATTCGCAATTTTTTTGTACACGCAAGATGAATTTAGGGACATATAAACTGTGAAATGTATAAATGTCAAATCCCAGTAATTAGTCTCGGAATCAGAAATGTTACAATCTTCTCACAAATAGGGCAATCTGCCATATGACGCAATTGCTAAATTTATAGATTAAGTGCTGGGGCAGGATTGTGATCATTTCTAGTAGAGGACCCTTTTTAATGAGGCACACAATCACAAAATCATGAGATTGTAGGTATCAGCATACCTCTTAGAAGTGTGTTTTCAAGGTAGGTATGGAAGGTAGCAGCCACTTATTTAAAGGAGGTGTTGAGAAAGGAATTTCATCATGGGAAAAAGATAAAACAGAAAGGTTACTTGTGCTAAAGCACATCTGCATCTCATTTAAGCATCTAGAATTCTCCACCTGGTGAAAATTCCCTATGAGTGAATTCTATGCGTTGAAACACTGAGCATTTATGAGCATCCTATATTTCCTGGAGTATTCTTTTGTTCCTTTGATTCCTATAAAAATCGAAAATGTGTGAAAGTTTTTAAATGTACATTCCTTTTCTCTGTCTGGAATAACCTTCCAGGGATGATTCTGTCTAATTGCCTACCAGAACAAAAAAGCTTGGATCCAGCAGGTTACATATAAAAGGCGAATGCACCTAACACTTATTAAAGTATGCAGGCTGTGTCTGTCCTAAATTACCTAGTTAATGTTTAATTTACCCATTCAGCCAAGCGTGAAGTTAATCTGCTCTCTTTCTCAAAGACAAAGAATCAGTAGTTGTAGCACATTCGTGCGCTGCATTTCAAATATTCACCATAGTTATGAAAGAATTTTAAATCCATGCATCGTAAGTTTTCTTATAATAGTTTTTGACTTTTAACTAATTCACAAAAAAGCCCAGGCGTCCATTAGTGACTCTGCCCAGATAAGAAATGTTCTTACATATTCCTACTGCCTTACATTTACTCCTAAGGACTGTGTTCAAGCAGCGACCCGACAGAAGTCATTATAAAAAAATGTTATTGCACATTTGCTTTTTTTTTTAAATGTCTCCCTATGGATCTGATTTTGAGTTGCAATGTGAAGCGTCTGCGGTAAATTTGCATGCGATTTTACCATTTCTGCCCTATAAAATCGTCCCTGTACTGTGCAATTATGAGTAAGACCCCATGGAATGATGAATTGCCATGTGCGGCCAAGTTTTGGGGCCACGGAATTCCCTATTCCATGTGTTTTTCTCGCATACATATACCACCCGCCCTGAGCAGGTGACTAATGTATGTGTGGGCCTATGGGCGAGGAGAAGGGTTGAGGAAAAGGAGTTCTGAAGATTAGGGGAGTGAAGGAAAAGTTGTTTTAGCAGGGGACAGCATTGCGCGCTTCTCCATGTTGAAAAACCGAAAGGAAGGTGACGTAGTCTCATGTGATGTTTTCAGCCTGTGGGAATCGGGTCAGTTTCTCCCACACAGAAAACAAGCATTTGCAATGCAATCGGTCTCGCCTTTGGGACCTTATATGTATTTAGCTATGCAGCACATTAGCCTGGGTGCTGAAACATCTACTATTTTACTGACCTCTGCTGATCGTTTTCCATCAAGACAGTTAAATAGAGGCAGTTGAACAGAAAACAAAATCCCTAAGCGGACGCAGACAAGTCCTAGGGCTGATCTCCAGAGCCCACAAAGTACATACACATATAAGTATATAATAAGTATATACTAAAGTATATACAAGAGGTCTTGAATGCTCGACCTGAAAAGGAAGGCTGTCTGTGGCAGATTACTTGCAGTGAATCAATTTTTAGGTCTTGGCTACAGACAAATTCACCTGTCTTTTAGCAAGATCTGCTGTTTCCAAAATACATATAGTGGATGTCAGCCTCTTGCTAATGAATGGATGGCTTTGTTGTACATCTCCCTTCCCTATTCTGGATTAGATTATTTTCTTCTCTATTCGTTAGAATGTACAGCCCAGAAGCATTTCGATCTCAGTTTATTACTGGTGGATTTCTACCCTTCCTCTGCTGATCATGTATCCAATCAGGGATTATTATTTTGTTTTCTAATTCCCCACCATTTTGCTGCTCCGCCCTTGCTCCACAATGTTACCCATATCACACACATATATATACACTTTAAGAGAACCTGGAAGCTGCAAATCACTGCTGGGCCACTCAAAATGTTCTCCCCACACATTATTGTAGGCCTTTCTTTGATATTTTATATTAAATGGACATCTGCCATGTTAGATTGCCAAATTAAAATAGGGAGCTGGCGATAGGACATAAGTGCACACTGAGGAGTTTGTTGGTTATGATGAACAGTGGAGAGTTAACTTGAGTATTGTAGGGTTGTTGGGAGTTAAAAAGGAGTTCCACAGAGTCAAATGACTAACATGACAATGTTTAAAAGCCAGTCTCGATATTTAGGAGATCCTGTACATAAGGCTGCAAAAAATCATTTGAGTAAATCACATGAGATATTTTTGCTTTCAGTTCCATAGAATGACTGTTCGTTGTTCTGCAGTCAATCAGCTACAGTGACGAACAGGTGGCAAAATCGATTAACTTTGATGAGAAGTAGAGGCAAGAGAAGCACAGGAGTACGAAAGATGGTAGGAGAGAAGGGGTAGAATTAGGTGTAGTAGTAGAGTAAATGAGGCAAAACCGGTAAGCTGAAAAATAAGACAGGCAGAAGAACACACAAAGGAAGAGTTGTTTAGCAAACAGCAGGAAAAAAGATTTGGTACGAGAGAGCAGGGATTAGAAGTAGGAATATGAGGAGTAGGGGGAAAATGTGTAAGTAGGAGTAGAAGTGGCAGTAAATACAAGTGGGAGTAGGTGAAGCGAGAGTAAGACTGAGAAAGTTTACAAGAGAATGTTAAGTAAGAAAAAGTAAAAGAAAGGAGTAATGTCGAACATGAATGAGAATAAGAGTAAGTGCAAGAGCAGGAGTAAGAGTAGGCATAATCTGTACGAATATGAATAAGCAGGAGTAAGAGTAGAAGTAGGCATATGAGTAAGTCAGAAAGGGTAGGAGGATGGATATTAACAGTTTTAAGGGTAGAAACGGGGAAGAAATAAGCACTGGGTCAGAGCAGCGGTTCTGAGTAACAGCAGTGATTGGAGAGGGGATAAGTGACATGACCGACTAGGAGTACGAATGACAGAAGAGGTAAGTACAGGATGGAAGTAAGAAAGGTGGTGTGCTCCATTATAATGCATACCCAACCATAAAGATTTATAATCTGTTGTAAAAGTACTTTATTGGCTGCACGTCTAAGCCCGAATTTTGTGTGTAATCTTTGTCATCGAGCTCAAAATGCTGAAAATAAAACCTTGAGACGATATTGAAGTATTTACATTTTTAACAAGGCTAGTTGCTAAGTAGAAAACCACGCGAACATTCTCTAACTCACTTCTTGTACGTAAGAGTGTTCTAGAAAACAACATGTATGTCGACCTCGGAGTCGGTCTAGAGTCGTGTTGGAATCTCGGGAGCTCGTGCTGCTGCACGAGATGCTTGTCGGGGTTCCCTGCGTGGAACATAGAATGGGAAGGCAACGGCAGTTGCTGCTGGGAGTCTGGGGAGCCGGACGTATTAAAGAAGACTGGAACTTACCTTGTTGTGTCTTCCTTTCATTGGCGACGAGTGTCCGACCCCCAGTCTTCCCCTCGTTGTTCTTGTGAAGAGTGGACGACGTTGGACTCCTTCCGTGTGGAGATGGTGAGCCAGTCAGCTGTTGCCGAGGTGATTCGCCCTTGAAGGAATCAGTACCCGGCGCAGTCCGTAGTATCCTGTGGCATTTCGGACGTTGTATCTTGTGGCATTCCTGAGGACGGTGGTATCATTCATCGGCGATTTCTTTGAGCGCAAAGGCTGCGAGAGCGTCTCAGGGGTGACGATCGGCGCGCTAGTCGGCGCGCGCGTCACATCACGTGCGCGAGCTCTTCTGAGCAGTGACGACCAGAGCGCAAGTTGAGGCGCGTCACAGGCGCGTTGTCTTGGCAACCGGCGTGTACAGCCGGAAACTGACTGATGTGATTGACTGACAGCCCGGATAGTGGTGAGTAGATTACCTCGCCTCATGAAGAATCATCGCAACACACGCAGAGAGGATCTGTTGTTTTGATTCTGCCTGTGAGCGCGTCTGGTAACCCTGCAGCTGATTTTCAAACCTCGTGGGCAGCTCTGCTGGCAGATCATCTGGTTCTGTCAGTTTCTGGTCAATTTCTCTACATCTTAGCAGTGTGCATCACTGAATTCAATTACCAGTATCTTGCACAGTTTAGGCAACACAGTGTGTTTCACTATAATTTTAAGGAGTACTGTGTAGAGCACTGCATTAACTCTTCACCTTGGTCCAAGGCAACTGGCTAATCTGAACACTTGAGGCAGCAACTCACCCACGTGTGGCCATCAAATGGATCGTGTAACCCCGCCACCTCCCTTCTTACAATCACCTGGTACTCCTCCAGTATCTTGGCAACAGTGGAAGGAGACATTTGACACATATCTTGAGGCAATCGATGGGGATACTTTTACTTTAAAGAAAAAAAAGGCCCTACTTATTTATAACTTGGGTTCTGAAGGTAGGACTATTTTAAAAACCCTACCCCTGGAACTTGTTAGAACATGCATTAGCAGTGGTGATGAAGGGGACTCTTTAGTGGTAGATGACTATGCCTCACTCATCAAAACTTTAGATAAGAGATTCAATCCTAAAAGGAATATTGTCCTTGAGCGTCATAAATTTCTGCAGCGTGCCCAAATTCCCGGCGAATCCATTGACGACTTTGATGCAGCTCTGAGAACTCTAGCTGTTACGTGCAATTATAGGGAGTTCAGAGACGAAATTATCCGTGATCAGCTTATTGAGCGCACTTGCAACAAGAAAATTCAGGAAAAACTTTTATCTACTGACGATCCTGATCTGGAAACTGCTCTTACCATTGCTAAAAGTATTGAGCATTCTCAGTTATGCATGAAAGAAATGAGTGGATCTGTAACGCTCAATGAAATTAAGTTAGTCACTACTAAAACTACAAGTAAACTGACCAAGAGAATTAATGCAAGTGCACCAAGTATAGCTTCATCTACATTGAATTCGTCAAAATTCAAGTCTGATACATCTGACCTCTCTTGCTACCGGTGTGGCAGTAGGTCTCATTTGGGCAATTTCAAGTTTTGTTTTGCTGCAAATCAGACATGTTTCAAGTGTGGCAAGAAAGGACATCTGGCACGCATGTGCAGAGCTGTTGCACAGAAAGGACCGTCAAAAACTGTCAGGGCTATTGGAGAGACCTATGTTGAGGTTGGGGAGGATGAGGAAAGTTACGAATTATTAATGTTGTCTTCATCTTCACCTTTTATTCAACCGGATGGAGTGGTAGAAATTGCTTCTATAGCTGAAGCTCAAAGGAGGAAGTCTCCTGTATGCGTCATAAGTCTGAAGGGTAAAGACATGAAGTTTCTAGCAGATTCTGGTTTCCCATTTACCCTCATTAATGCCAAGGAGCTTGAGGGATTAAGTGACATTGCCTTAGGTCAATCTGATATAAGAATCTTTGCGTATGGTGGTAAAAGGGTGGAGGTGTTGGGTAAGTTTGAAAGCAACCTGGAGTTCAAAGGAGATTCAACTCGGGGGACAGTATTTGTAGTCAAAGAAGCTGCCAATTTATTAGGATGGGAGGAACAAGGCGAGCTTGGGATCATTTTGGATCTTAACCATCCTGATATGGTTCTATCAAAACATGAGGCCAAACAGTTTTACTCAAGTTTCCCTGCCACTACCCCTGTGCATACTGTCTCTGCAGAAGTTTTATCAAAAGGGGATTGGATTCAAAGGTATCCAGAGATTTTCGATGGTAGGTTAGGAAAACTCAAAGGTTTTCAGCATCGCATTGTCCTTAAAGAGGGTGCGGTAGCGGTTACACACAAGGTGCGTAAAGTACCGTTGAGCATGCGGGGTGAGCTGAGACAGGAGCTTGAGCGCTTGTGTACTGTGGGGGTGATTGAGCCGATTGAGGGATCTGAGTGGTTGTCTCCCATCGTTTTAGCGCGGAAGGCAGACAAGTCCCTTAGGATGTGTGTGGACTTGCGTGATCTAAATGCATGCATATGGGTTGACCGTCAACCCCTGCCCAACATTAATGAAATGTTGTCAACTTTAGATGGTGCAAGATATTTTTCCTCACTTGACATCTCCTCTGCTTATCATCAGGTAGAATTATGTAGGGAGTCAAGACATTTCACATCCTTTGTGACACCGGAAGGGGCGTTTCGTTATGTACGCATGCCATTTGGTCTAGCGTCGGCTTCTGCAGTGGTCCAGCGTCTTATGGGGAACCTATTTAAGAACACTGTGTCGTGTTTTTCCAGGATGACATTCTGATCCATGGCAAAACGGAGATTGAGCATAATGATAGGCTCAAGCAGGTATTAGACACCATTAGGTCTAGTGGTTTAACATTAAGGAAGGACAAATGTAAATTTCTTCAGGAAGGAGTAGATTATTTGTGTCACCACATTTCTGCGAATGGGGTAGAACCCAAAGTCAAGCTTCTTGATGCCATTCAATTTGCACCTGAACCTCAGAACAAAGATCAACTTCGCTCATTTCTTGGGCTGATTGAATATTATGCTAAGTTTGTGGCTAATTTTTCAGAAAAGACTGTACATTTGCGTGAGCTTTTGAAGAAGAATGCAAGGTATGTGTGGTCAGACCAATGTGCTGTTGACTTCAAGTTGTTAAAAGAGGCAATAGTGTATGCACGTCCTCTCAAGTTATTCAACATCAATGACCGTTGCATTGTTACCACCGATGCTAGTAATGTTGGTCTGGGGGCTGTGTTGATGCAGAAGAGAGCTGACAAGAGGGAAGAGATCATTGCCTTTGCCTCTAGAACACTGCGTGGGGCGGAAAGTACTTATTCTACAATTGAAAAGGAGGCTTTGGCCCTGTGGTGGGGTGTGCAATATTTCCGTAACTTTTTGTGGGGTAATGAATTTTTACTGAGAACTGACCATAAACCACTGATAGATCTTTTCACTACTAAGGGCGGTGGTAGAGCCACTCCACGTATAGCAAAGTGGCAATACAGATTAAATGAATTCAATTACCATTTAGAATATATGGCTGGTGTAAGGAATCATGTAGCTGATTGTCTATCCAGACTACCACTCTCAAACGGTGTCTCCGACGTTGAAGGTGAAGAGTGGGAAATGGTGTGTGCTGTCAGTGCTGTGGAGGACGCGGGTGTGGCATTGTCTGAGGCAAATTGGAAGTTAGCCTTGTCTGAAGATGCTGAGACCAGCAGGGCTATGGATTTTGTTGCGCACGGATGGCCCGATAATATGAACTTGACTACGGAATTGATTCCTTTCAAAAGAGTTAGTGATGAGTTATCTATTGTTGATGGGATTTTGCGCAGAGGAGGATTGTTAGTTGTGCCTATGACTATGCGAAAGAGCGTGTTGGATCTGGCTCATGAAGGTCATCTAGGCATTCGTGCAATGAAGCGGAGAGTTAGAGAGGATTTTTGGTGGCCAGGAGTTGATAGGGACATTGAGCACTGTGTTAGGGAGTGTGGTGCATGCGTTTTGAGCGATAAAACGCAAGTAACTTATCCCTCTTCCATTGTTCCTGTGAGTGTGAAGAATTCACCTTGGTCAAAGTTGGCATTTGATGTATCTGGTCCTTTTGGTGGTATGGGTAGCTCGCCCAAATATGCTTTGGTGTTAATTGATTATATGTCCAAATGGCCGGAGGTAAAATTTGTTGATAGTGTCAATTCTGCTATGATTATCAATTTTTTTAAGGATGTTTTTCTTCGGGAAGGGTTTCCGGAGGAGTTAGTGACGGATAACGGAACCCAGTTGGTGTCTCTGGAGATGCAGGAATTTTTGAAAGCGCATGGCATCAAACATATCGTTACCTCCCTTTATCATCCCCGTAGTAATGGTCTTGTGGAGCGTTTGAACCGTGTCATTAAAGACCAACTTCAGTTAGCTTTTGTCAATGGGTTGCATTGGAAGACGGTGATTTCTAAGATGTTGTGGGCAATGAGAGTGACTCCTCATTCTAGTACTGGAATGTCTCCTTTCACCCTGTTGAGAGGTAGAGTGGCTGGTTCTAAGTTGAACAAAGATTGGATGTCGAGGAAGGTGGTAGATGTGCAAAAGTTGGGTGAGGTTGTGGATGTTAGAGCTGCTGCTCAAGCTAAGTACGCATTTGATGTGGTCAGGGTATCCCCAGTAAGTCCAGGTGATTGGGTAAGAATTAAGAAACCTGTTCTAGTTCGCAAGGGATTATCACACTTTTCTGCACCAGTCAGAGTAAAGGAGGTTCGAGATCATGTGGTTGTTTTGGAGAATGGGAAAATATGGAATAAATGTGCAGTTTCGGTTATCCCTGGAGTCAAAAGCTGAGTATGTGAAAGACAAGTTTGGTGTTCACACTCCTCCTATAGTTTTACCTCACGAGGAGAGAGGTTCCAAGGTTTTAGTTTCTACCAAAGATGTTGTTCCCCGGGCCTCTTCTTCTAGGAAGAAGGTCGTTCCAACGAAATTCAGAGATTTTGTCAGGTATTGAATTCTTCAGATCTCTGAACAACATGTTATTATGCTATCTTATTTTTGTTGTTTTTTATTGGTGTTTTGCTTTTGTGTTTTATATCTTTTGTTTTCATATGAAGGATGGGGGTGTGTTGGGATCTCGGGAGCTCGTGCTGCTGCACGAGATGCTTGTCGGGGTTCCCTGTGTGGAACATAGAATGGGAAGGCAACGGCAGTTGCTGCTGGGAGTCTGGGGAGTCGGACGTATTAAAGAAGACTGGAACTTACCTTGTTGTGTCTTCCTTTCATGTCGGTTCATAAACACGTACATATTTAAATAGTGCTACTAATATAACTGCACTTTTGACCTGTGTCCTAGATCAGCAGGCTGAGACAGGATGATCTTGTTCTCTCTAGTCTGAACTAAACGGCACTTCTAGCTATCAATATCACAGGTTTTTTTTTTCTCGTAAAAAGGTTTAAAGAAGAGTCTCATACTACGTACCCGGCCGATCCCTTAGATCAGCACATCAACATCTAATTGTCATCCCCAAGTGTCTCAGAGCCCGCCGTGGTGGTCGCTCGTTCCAAGTGCAAGTGGCTAGATTCTGGAACAAGCTACCTCTATCGCTGAGACAAGCCACAAGTATAATGGCATTCAGGAAACAACTGAAAACCTGGCTGTTCCAGCATGCAGTTTAATGGCCTTCCGCCTCGGGACCGATGTTTCACCCCTGGCCTCTGTATCTTTCTATCTTAGCGCCGGGATACTCTGTTGAGTAGCTGTGCGCTTTATAAATCCATTTTTAACTTAACATAACATAACAAAGATAACCTTGATCTTCTATAGTTTGTTTCACTACAGCTGTGCAACAAGTGGAAACATACGATGAAACCAGGGAAGGGCTGCACACATTCCAGTTCACCACAGACCATTAACCAGCCTGTCTTTATTTACCCTGAAAGTCTGTTTCAGTGACAGAGGATCGACACATTATTCGCAGGGGTGGCCTTCTCCCTCATGACGCCCCTGCCAGTAGAAATGAGTGAATAACCAGTATGTACATGTGACCTAAAAAGGTGCAAAAATAACTACAAAAAACGGAGTGCTGATTAACAAGGGCTGCCATGTGTTAATATTACTTGCAGTCTTTACCAACATTTTCACTGCAGATACTTTAGAATACCGTTCTGTTTTGTCAAATATTTTGCTGTATTTTCTCACTTTTCTATCAAGCTCCCTTCCATTTGTGTCCTCAGACGAGATCGATGAGATAAAAGCCAGGAGCGGGATGCTTGTTATGAAATGCACGTCCCCGTAAGGAAAGGGAAGACGAAGTAAAGAGAAAGGGAATAAAAACAAGCATATGCATAAATTAAATATAACTACGGTGACAACATCCGTTTAAGATGTAGGGGTAGGGGTCGTATCTTAGGTGAAACCCACCTGACCCAGCGAGGCAGGACCGGAGATTAAGGCGCAAGGTGTGTTTTCAAAATAAGAGATACACACCTTTCATATAACGGGGAAATGCAGCGGAGCGTGCATAAAAACATAACAAAGACGGAGGGGGATTCGAGGCACAGTAATTTAAACACCAAACCAGTAACATTCTTACCTTAGGTTTTACAATATCACCCTGACTCAATGCAATAAGAGAGACAACATAAACTTCCTGGGAAGAGCGACCTCGAAAACCTGGAAAAGAACACCCATTCGGCGGGGGAAGCCCATTAGAAGTGAAGCCCACGGAGCAAGTGTTGGGAAAAGCCGCATTGTCTGGGGCTGGGAGTCCCCTATTGTGCCCGTGCAGGCAGCTCAACCTGCCGGACCTCGGTGCCGGCTGCCAATGCAGGCCGCCGCCAACAACAGCCACCCGAGCATGAAATGCACAGGCAGGTGAGGGCGGCTGGGAACAGGTGAAGCCTCCGGGGCTGCTGGGTCAGCGTAAAGGGTACGGTAGGTACACCCGCCACAAATGAACAGAGAGCGCACAGCCAGGCAGCCATACTCACCGTGACTGGAACGGAGAGCCTGGCGCCGGATTCACGGAAATGTCCATAATAGAAGGCACCATTTCCTCACCCACGGTGTTAAACAGGAAGTGCCACACTTGTAAAAGAGAGTCGACGCACGCGTAAGTTAGCAGTCTGGACAGGTCAGGCAAAATAGAGTCCGTATTGAGCCAGCCAATCCCAGAACAAAACAAGCATTTATAAATGCAATAGGACTCGTATTTACACGAGACCAATTGCATTATAAATGGAAGTGCGGCCCTCGAAGAAGGCACGAACGGGAGGGGTGGGGGGAGGGGATGGTGATACGGGAAGTTACGGACTGCGGGATGGAACGGGGGGAGGCAGGGGATCAAAACTGTTTCGAAAGTAAAGGGGCCAATAGCCATGGAGGGACAAAAATGACGTCATGGCCGTCAGGAGGCGGGACTAACTTGCCGAACACCAATGAGAATGCGGCATTTACGATTTCGGCCAATTAAAAAGATAGCTGGAAAGTGGGCGGAGCTTCCCCCACTATACTGTATACAGCATCTCTCGACGAGACAGCGCATGCGCTGCCTAGGCCGAGACCTAAAAAGGTTGCAGAAAAACCTAACCAGTAGTAATGAGGTATGGCAACATTAATGCATAAAAACATTAGGAACACTCACATTACCACCCTTAACTTTTTTTATTATGGCTATGGAATATAATCTATAGATGACAATTTGCTATATTTTCAATATTTGTGAGTTCCAAAATGTGAGCAAATCCTGCCTCTGTGATTCAGAATTTGCCATTTAATCCCACTGATGGCACTTTTGCATATTAGGGTCCTCATTATTATGGACTTGTAAAAGGCAGGAGAAAATTGCAATGCACTAATCTGCATTTGCGGGGATGGTGCGGGGGTCTAATAAGTTTGTAATCAATTTGCACCAAGAAAAGGGAATTATGTGCCAATATCTAGGGTTATTCCCAATTCTGATGTCCGCAGGCAATAACTTTATAGCATTTGCTCCCATGATTTGTAGCAGTTTAAGCCTGCCACAAATCAAAGGCGTTGCCACCGTTATTGAGTGGATTTTTTATCTGATGTGCAATCCCATTTCGGGTGCAAACACTGGTTTGCTCCAAAAACTCCATCAACGACCCAATTGTAAATTGTCTCTTAGTCGAACTTTAAGGGTTCAACATGTATCATGAATTAGGTCCTTAGTGTCCTCATAATACTTTTTAAAATGTAACAGTTACTAGGCATGTCCTGTAAAATGTTGCAGTAGAATAATAACAAGACAAGAGACATAACTCAGCTGGGTGTTTAAAGTAAACCTCAGTGACATAAGTGTTTCTTCTCAGTAGAGTGGCAAGTACTAAGTCCAGCGATGGGAATTTTGTTCACTATATGTTAGACTTAGCCAGTCAGACTTGCATCAACACAGCCAGAAGAAAACTCAGAACAAAACAGACTAAAAACAGGTAAACAGGAGGGGTGCCTAAAAGCACAATTGACTTGGATCAGAATAGTTTATGAGACATTTCCGAAACAGCTCGGGCATTCAGGTTTTCTTAGAAGATCAAAGATGAAAGATTTTAAAGTTAACAGTTCCTAAATTGATGCCGAAGCAGAATCTTCATGTGTTTTCTTAATAAATTAAATTAATTTAAATTACTGAATCTGATGATAGGTCATGTTACAGCTCCTGTTTAGCCCACTGAAAGGCGTAAAGAAGCACTTGCTATATCAACTTCAGTAGGGGGGTGGTTGGGGGTGCCATTAGGGCAGGAACAATTGTTTTATGGCCCTTCCTAGCTTTGATCTGTGGCTCGCAGTACTGCAAAAATAATGTTCATGACTGAACCGTGGATCAGGGCCAAACGGTGCAAAAGAAGCCAAAAACGATGACACACAGAAAGAGAAATTATTTAGATGGTAAAGAAAAATAAGTACGAGGCAAATGGCGTGAGAAAGTGAGAAGGAAGGAGAACAGAATACATATAGAGAAAGAAAGAGGGAAAGTATAAAGGAAACAGGATGAAAAAAGGCACAAAAGAAGTGGAAATAATGAAAGAAAGATGAATATAAATTTTAAAAAAGGAAGGAAGGAAGGAAGAAGGAAAGAAACCAAAGGAGGAATGGGAAAAGGGCAACAAGAAGAAAATATGGAAGAACCAAATAAAATGAAAAATGGAAGATGGGAAGGAAAAAAGAGGAGCTGGAAAATAGATTGAGACAATGGACAAAAAAATGGGAAGTAGAATGAAGGGCAGTGGAAGAAAAGAAGAGAAAAATTAACAAGTGGAAAGAATACAAAAATAAGGATAGAATGTTGGGATGAAGGAAGGGCAAGAGGATGATTAAAAAGGAAGGAACAAGAAAATTATTAATGAATCCAAAGAAAGATGAAAAGAAGGAACGAAAATGAAATAAGAATATAAAGAAGGAGAAAAAGATAGAAACAATGAGATATGGAATGAAAGAAGGATGGACAGATGGAAAGATAGAAAGAGGAATAAAAGGAGAATTGAAAGAAGTAAACAAAGATTAGTAGAAAGCAGACAAGATTGATAGAAAGAATGCAGGATGGAAGAAGAATAAAACAAGAGAAAGTTAGAAAGAATGAAAGAAAAAAGTCAATACAGGCAATGCAGTTTTTTACTAAATTCCTTTAAAATAATGCTGTAAAATGTTTTATTTTGTCCGATTTTGTTTTCAAACTTTCCTTGGCCAAACAATGTTCACTAGCTTTCATAGGAAAATTTGAGATCACTCACTTTAATCTGTCTTAGACCTGGCATCCTTGGTGTGGTTTCCCCTGACGTTTTGCCTTCTGACCTCCTGTTTTGCTGATTTCATTGTTGCTGGCTTTAGGATTCTGGGCACTTTACCACCACTAACCAGTGATAAAGTTCATATGCTCTTTGCTCAAAACATGGTAACTTTGGTTTATCCACAATTAGCATATTTAATTTACTTGTAAGTCCCTAGTAAAATGCACTAAATGCAGGACCACAGGAATTATGTGAGAGGGTTGAGTAAATTATGCAGCAAGAAAAGGCAATTTATGTGTCATAATAAGGCACATTTTGTAAAAGTATTACTTCATTATTGTGTTATTTTTAAACTTGGTAACATCGTCTGGGCATTGGCAGCACCTCGTTAGTACCAGTTTAACACCCAAACATAGCAATAACCAACAGAGAGGTGACCAATCAAGCTTTGCAAAGGGCCTTCCACTGCTTGACAAACATGTTGCTGCATTTTTAGTAACTTTTGAACCATTTGAGCTAGAAACAAAAACATTTTTTCTTAAAATCTGCAGACTATGCAGCAGATGATATATTATGTGGCAAATGAGGCAAACTTCAATTATGGGAAAATCGCTGCAGGAGCACAATCACATTATTCCAGTGGCCCTGACTGTTAGAAATGGGGGTCTCTAGTTGGCAATGGTTTGCACCTTTGTCCAAGTAGGGACCCTTCTTCCAGACAGGGTAAGGGAGTTGCACTCCTAAAATAACCCATGGTCACCCCCTTGGTAGCTTGGCACGAGCAGTCAGGCTTATCTCAGAGGCAGTGTGTAAAGCATTCGCACATAACAAACAGTAATACAGTGAAAACACCACTAAAGGACACCACAGCAGTTTAGAAAAATATCCAATATTTTTATATATCCAAAACAAGACCAAAACAATAAGAATCCAATACACAGTACTTAAAAATATACACTTTGAAAGCTATCCTTAACCCGTTTGCTGCTGCTGTCGGCCAACGGCCGTCGCGAGCACTACCTCGGTAGTGCTGCGCACGTCCGTTGGCCGACGCGGCCCCGCCCGTTTAATAGAACGTTCCGCACTGGCGCGGAACGTTCGAAGCAGAAAACGGGTTAAAATTGCAGTAATATCTCAAAAACACAGTTCTTCAGAGTCGGTGGCTCCGTCCGGGGCTACCGCGATGCTGAAAACAACAGAGTCTAACAGTTCCAGCCGACCGCGTTGGTACGGGCCAGCTAAAGCGTGGACAGACTCGTGAACAGTACCTTTTTTGTTGCGGCTGGCATGTTGGTGCGAGCCGGTTGGGGCAACCGTCGCGGTTGCGTTGCAAAATATAAGCAGTGCGGGTGCGATGCCCTCACAATGAGGTGCAGGCAGCGGCTTGGTGATGATCGTCCAGACGGCATTGGTGAGACCAAGGCTTACGGTGCGAGGCGGTGCTCGATGCGGTACTGGCAGGTTGCGGTGCAGGCAACAGAGCCGGTTAGCTGGAGCTGCCGTTGGTCGGCCCAGACTGCTGTGTGGGACGAGGCGGTGCGTCGTGAAACTTACGAGCGGTGCCCCCAGCCACGATGCGGTCATGGGTGTCGAAGTCAGCAGGCAGCGACGGCGTCTGTGAGACCAGGGTGGCAAAGTGAAGTGAGGCGGTGCGGAGTGCGGTGCCCACAGGTCACGGTGCAAGCAGCGGCTCGGTGGCGGCGGTCATTGTCGACGGTGAGACCAGGGTTGCGGTGCGAGATGCGGCGGTGCGTTCTGCGGTGCCTTCCGGACATGGAGCCAGTGACGGAGTCGGTTGCTTTTCCCTTCTCTGTGGCAACTGAAACAGCTGTTCCATAAGTGGTACCTAGAGGTTGGTGAAGCCTTTGCAGTCCCTGAGACTTCAGAACAGGAGACAAGCTCTACTTCAAGCACTTGGAGATATTCAGCACAAGTAAAGAAAGTTCAGTCCAGTCCTTTCACTGCCCAAGGCACAAGCAGCAACTGCAGGCCAACCCAACAAAGCAACAACACAGCAAAGGGGCAGTACTCCTCCTGGCAGCTCTGCCAGCTCTTCTTCTTGGCAGGTTTCTTGATTCCATCAAAGTTCTAAGGTTCTGGGGTCTGGGCCCCAATATTTATACTCAAAATTCCTTTGTTCTCTCAGGCAAAGAGTGTCTGTGCTTAATCCAAACCAGTTTGGTCCTCTCTGGCCCAGCTTCCCACCAGGAGGTGGAGACAGCATTGTCCAAGGCAGACAGGGCCTATTCAAGTGCACGTGAAATCTTGTTCCCCCACTCAAAATGCAGACCAGGCCTATTCAGGTGCTAGTGAAAACTCCTCCCTCTACTCTGAATGCAGCCCAGGTCTATTCAGCCCAGCCCTGACTCATTCAGGAAAGGCAGGACACACATCAAACCCCCCCAGGTGGCTGTCTGAGAGCATGCACCTCCCCAGCCCCTGTCACTCCAAAGCCAGACAGTCAACCCACAAACCCAGCAGAGGCCCACAAGATCGCTAATCAAGAAAATACCTGCCTTCTAAAAGTGGTATTTTCAAACACAGAACATAAAAATCATCTTTACGAAAAAATGCATTTTTACATTCAGAGTCCAGGCACACTAAACTCAATTTCCCTATCTTGCCCCAATGGGAAGTTATGCTTATAAGATGTTATAAGTAAAACTCCCATTCTATACTATGGGACAGACAGCATTCCCATAATGAAAAATTAAATGCACTGTAATTCACTACCAGGACATGCCACACACACCAGTACATGTCCTCCCTTTAACATACACAGCACCCTACCCACAGGGGTACCTTGGGCCTACCTTAGGAGTGACTTATATGTAAGAAAAGGGAAGATTAGGGCCTGGCAAGTGGGTGCACTTGCCAGGTCGACATGGCAGTTACAAACTGCGCACAGACCCTGCAGTGGCAGATCTGAGATACCTTTTCAGGGCTACTCATGTGGGTGTCCCAATCAGTGCTGCAGGCCCACTAGTAGCATTTGATTTACAGGCCCTGGCACACTCAGCGCACTTTACTAGGGGCTTACCAGTAAATAAAATATGCCAATCATGAAAACACCAATCCATAATAATAATTTACAACAGGAGCACTTGCACTTTAACACTGAACAGCAGTGAGAAAGTGCGCAGAGACACTAAACCAGCAAAAACAGAGTCAAAACCGGGAAGTGAGAAAGCAAAAAGACAGGGGAAACACGCCAAAAGATGCCAGGTCTAACACTGACTATATGTACCCAGGGCCTGTAAATTCAATGCTACTACTGGGCATGCAGCACTGATTGTGCCACCAACTTCAGTAGTCTTTAAACATGTCTCTAACCTGCCACTGCAGAGCTTATGTGTGCAGTTTAAACTGCTATTTCGACCTGGCAAGTTAACCTACTTGCCAGCCTCAAACCTTCCCTTTTATTACATATAAGTCCCCCTAAGGTAGGCCCTAGGCAGCCCTATGGGTAGGGTGCTGTGTATTTGAAAGGTAGGACATGTACTTTTGAGTTTACATGTCCTGGTAGTGAACAACTGCTAAATTCATTTTTCACAACTTCAAGGCCTATCTCTCCCATAAGCTAACACTGGGATTGTCTTAAAGCATCTTTTAAGTGTAATTCCCAATTGGGAAAAGATAGATATTTTGTGTTTGTTGTCTCTGGACTCACAATTTAAAATCAAAACTTATGATGAAGTTGGATTTTAAACTGTAAGTCTGAAAATGCCACTTTTAGATATTTGGCATTTTCTTACTCTAACCATTCTGTGCCTCTGCCTGGCTGGGCTGGGAGACAGCTGGGCTTTGTGCATTCCCTCTAGACAGTCACACAAATGGAGCTGGGGTGTGATATTTGCATCCTGATGGCCCATCACGAGGCTGATGGGCCTTCCTGGAGTAGATTGGGAGAAAGGAGCTGACACTTGTGCCTGAATAGGGCTGTGCCTGTTCCCACACAAAAAGCTGCATACCCTCTGTAGTGAGTCTGGAGGCAGGGCTGGAAAGGCAGGGACCTTGTGATCTTCAAAAGCCTCTTTGAAGTCTCCCCCACTTCAAAGGCACATACGGGTATAAGTACTGGACTCCTGACACCACCAAATCAGAACTTTGCTGGAACCAAGGATATTCTGCCTGGAAGAAAAGCTGCTGTGTTGCAGGAGGGACTGTCACTTTGTTAACCTCTTTGCTGTGTTGGCCTGCTGCCTGTTGTGCTGTGGGAGGAACTGCCACTTTGCTACGTGCTCTGCTGTGTTGGCCTACTGCCTGCTGCTTCTTGCCTGGTAATGGGAAGAACTGGACCTGCTCTCTACATCCTTCAACCCAAGTTTCTCCAAGGGCTTGCTGGCTTACCCTGTGTTCTTTAAGTCTCAGGGCCATCAAAGACTTCCTTCAATTCTGCTTCAGCTAATGGACTCTGCCATCTGTGAGTCCTCCCTTGCCTGAGGTGCCAATCCAGTCCTGGGACTCAGAAGACGATTCTGCAGCTGTTTTCCTGCAGAAATTGACTTAGTGACACTTTTGCGCTGATCGGAACCGACGCAGTGCCTTTCAATGCAGTGCAGATTTGAAGGTCCCGACTGCGAGGTTCAACGACGATGCAGCACTGATCTGGAGATGCCGCTGTGAGGTTCGATGACGACACAGTGCCTGATCGCAAGTGGTTCAGCAATGACGCGGGACCCCACTACGAGGCTTAACTTCAACGCATCACCCCGACTGCGTGAAACCGACGCATAAAGTCTTCAAAGATGATGCTTGCTCCATCCAAGGTGCTTTTTCAGTGGGCCCTGCATGGGTCCTGTAGCCGACCTGCCTTCCATCGCAGTCGGCCTGAACTTTAGATTTACCCTGGTCTAGGGCGACCTTAAGTACCCTTTTAGCGCTATTGACTTCTAAGCACTGTTTTTTAATATAATCTTTAAAAATTCATATATCGAGTTCTACTTATTGGATTTTTGTCATTTTTGTCTTGTTTTACTCATAAAAATATTCTCTATTTTCTATTTTTCTAAATTGTGGAGTCTTTTTTGGGTGTTTTCCCTGTGTTTATGTAATTTAAGTGTTGTACAAATATGTTACACGTTGCCTCTTTGGTTAAGCATGACTGCTCTGTGCCAAGCTACCAGAGGGTGAGCACAGGTTAATGTAGATTGTGTATCTGACTTACCCGGACTAGGATTGTGGTCCCTACTTGAACAAGGTGCAAGTTTCTGCCAACTAGAGACCCAATTTCTAACAATCTGCTATGTGATGTTATAGGGCTCAAAGTGGATGGGGTTGTCTTCATTTTGCTGACTACTCCCTTGAGTCCACAAATAGCCATACGAGTTGGCATCAAAGCAACTAGTACATATAATCACATTTTAGAAAGGAGTTGAGGTAACTGCAGCAGACTCAACTACCTATCATTACTGTTTACTTTAAGACTCTTTCATAGCCTCTTCTAGCCTTTGTACATGCCACGGGTCCAGCCACCGAGGGAGCATCTGAGCTACTCAAGGGTTCAATGGTCCCAGGGATGCTCATTTTAAGGTGCCTGAAACCATTATAAAGAAGGATGGTGCAGTCTGTTCTCAAGCTGGCCTCGATATCACCCCAGGATCACCACTTCCAATGATATGGCAGAGGGGAATTTTATGGCATATCTGGAGTGATGCACAAACATCAGCTTTAAAAATATTGTGCTTGCGGTCTTGCAAAAACTCATCCAAGATCTCTAGCCTATAAATGGACATAGTATTCAGGCTCTAGGAGTATTTCTCTGATTTTGGAATTAGTGAGTTTTTGCTATGTTTGATGCTTTCCTCCTGCTATTTTCCTCACTAGGATATCATATTTACTTTCCATCACATACAACTGCCAGATACTTGAAGGTCCTGTGGCAGGGGAAAGGATTACCCACAACAGCAGGACAATTCTTCAATCCCTCTCCATTGTGGTTTATGCAGAAAATGGCTACCTGCAAGCCATAAGTCCCATATTTAGCAGAGCAGTGCACCACTTCTGCATTTCCATGCATATACCCTGCGCTCCTTACCTGGGGTGGTGGGGGGGGGGGAATCTGTCCGGGGGTAAGTGACAGTACCACATCATCAAATGCACCAGAACATTTTTAGGCTCCTGTTAGAAATGGGGGTCTCTAGTTGGCAATCCTTCTCAGGGACCCGGTGGGAGGACATGGCCACTTCATAGGCCTTAAACCATTGCCCAATATCTTCATGTTTGTGGAACTACTTAATTACATCTTTGGGGATAAATACTCTTGCTTCTACATGCACTGATGGTGTGCTGCCACCAGAGGGAGTAATCTCTAAGCTCTTGGCTTTCAGCTCCAATTCCCTCAACATTCTCTCATGCTCTAAATGCATTCTCTTTTCTTCCAAGGCTAACTTCTTACTTTCTAATTCCATCTGACCACCCAGTTTGAGCTTGGCTAGCTCCATCTTATGCATTCTGTCCTCCAGCTCTCCTGGGGACAGGCCCTTTGAAGAAACACTGCTGCCTGTCCTGGAAGGTACTTTCTCCCCAGTCAGGCCCAATGGCCCATCTAGCTGCCCATCTGTATTCTCTGCCTCCACCCTAGGTTCTTCAGGATGCTCAGGAGCATTTCTAGATTCCAACCAGGCCTTCAGCGCCTTTTGGAACTCCTCCTTCTTGGTGAGGCCTTTCACAGAGTTTTTAAATGTTTTACAGATGGTCTTAAGCTGTGGCACAGTGTAGGTATCAACCCTCTCTTCTTCAAATTGTAGATCCATAGATGCGTTGGATGCTGTTTTGCTCATGGTAACAAGAATTGGCAGATCTTAGCAAAAATTGAAGTCCCAAGGAACATTTTTTACCAAAATGTATGTGGTTGCGTAATGGTCTGCACTCACTAGTAGTGTACACCAATCACAGCATATGAGTCACAAATGTAAGTCCAGAATCCTCGCCGCTGACCACTAATGTTAGAAATGGGGGTCTCTGGTTGGCAGAGGTAGGTACCCTTGACCAAGTAGGGGCCCTTCTTCCTAGTCAGGGTAAGGGGGATACACTCCTAAAATAACCCCTGCTCACCCCCTTGGTAGCTTAGCACAAGCAGACAGGCTTATCTCAGAGGCAGTGTGTAAAGCATTTGTGAACACATACAGTAATACAGTGAAAACACTACAAATGGACACCACACCAGTTTAGAAAAATAAGTAATCTTTATCTAAACCAAAGAAGACCAAAACGACAACAATCCACAATACAGTTATCAAGATATCCTTAAAAATAGGTTATTCACTCAAATAAAGTTTGTAGCAACAAATAACTCCACCTGGAGTTATTACGACGTCGTGACAGATGAAAATCCCAAAGTACGGAGCCGACCACGAAGTGCGCGGCGTCAGTCGCGGAGTCAAGCAGACCCCCAAAGAACAGTACCTTGGAAACGATGAGAGCAAAGATGGTGCACGGCATTGCGGAGGTGATACTTCATTGGCGTCGGGCACCGTCGGTTCCTTATGACCCCAGGGGAGGTGAAGCCTTGGTTCCTTACTGCGATGCAGGGGAGGAGAGATGGCGGTTCCTTACTGTGTCGGAGAGGTGACGTCATGGTGGCGGCAAGGCGTCAGTTCCTTACGACGGTGCGGTGTCGATGGATTCGAGAGTCACCCACGTCGAGTATCGGCTCCACGTTGATGAAGCACCGGCGTTGGTGAAGTCGGAGCTGCGGTGCGAGTCGGGACGGTGCGTCGTGGACGTCACGAGCGGTGTCCTCGGCTCCGGTGCAGGCAGCGGCCTCGATGACGGCTTCGGAGTCGATGCGGCGAGGCACGGCATCAGCAGGCGTGGGGCCTACGATGCAAGTCGGGGCAGTGCGCTGTGCTCTTCAGGAGCGGTGCCCACGGCTTTGGTGCAGGTTACAGCGTTGCTTGCCGGCGGTGGTGCTGCAATTTCCTTCTGTGGCAGCTGAAACAGCAGTTTTAGATGCAGAAAGACAGAAGAAATTAAGTCTTTTGGGTCCCTGAGACTTCAGAACAGGAGGCAAGCTCGCTTTCAAGCCCTTGGAGATCTTCCTCAAGCAAATCCTTCTCCTTTCTTTGGCAGCAAGTAGCCACTGCAGGCCAACCCCAGACAGCAAAACAGCACTGGGGCAGTATTACTCCTCAGCTTCTCTGGCTCTTCTCCTTGGCAAAAGTTCCTCTTGATTCCCAGAAGTGATCTAAAGTTCTGGGGTCTGGGCCCCAATATTTATACTACAAAATCCTTTGTTCTCTGGTGGCAGAGAAGCCCTGTGCTCAGTCAAAACCAGTTCTGTCCTCTCTGGTGCAACTTCCTGGCAGGAGCTGGAGACAGCATTGTGGAAGGCAGACCAGGCCCATTCAGGTGAAAGGATATCTCCTCCCCCTACTCTAAATGCAGCCCAGGTCTATTCAGCCCAGCCCTGACTCATGAGACTCTCTGGAGCCACTGCACCTCCCCAGCCCCAGCCCCAGCCCCTGACACTCCAAACCCAGACAGTCAATCCACATCCTACCAGAGGTACACTGGATGGCTAAGCAAGAAAATACCTACTTTCTAAAAGTGTTTTTTTCAAACACAGAATGTAAAATTCACCCTCACTAAAAGATGCATTTCAACATTCTTAGTTCAGGCATACTAAAATGTATTTTCCTACCTTGTTCTGAGGGGTAGTTAGGCTTATAAGATGTTACAAGCAAACTCTGCATTCAATCCTATGGGAACAGGTATCCTTGCCATAGTGAAAACCGAAATTGACTGTATTTCACGATCAGGACATGCCACACACACCAGGGCATGTCCTACATTTCACATACACTGCACCCTTCCCACAGGGGTACCTTAGGCTTACTTTAGGGGTGACTAACATGTAAGAAAAGGGAAGGTTAGGGACTTGCAAGTGGGTGCACTTGCCAAGTCGGCATGGCAGTACTAGACTTCCCAGAGATACTGCAGTGGCAGATCTGAGTCACATTTACAGGCTGCTTATGTGGGTGGCTCAATCAGTGCTGCAGGCCCACTAACAGCATTTGATTTACAGGCCCTGGGCACACACAGTGCACTGTAGTAGGGACTGACTAGTAAATCAAATATGCCAATCATGGAAATACCAATCCATAACAATAATTTACAAAGGGAGCACTTGCACTTTGGCACTGAACAGCAGTGGCAAAGTGCCCAAAGCATCTAGACCAGCAAAACGGAGTCCAACACACAGCAAAAACACAGGAGGTCAAGGCACAAAATACAGGGAAAACCCACGCCAATGATGCCAGGTCTAACACGTGTCCCTCCCCCTTCAAGAATTTATTTATTTTTTTAAATAGGGAAAAGGAATTAATTTTGTAACAAAATTGTAAAAATGATAGTGCCTAAAATACCACACTTTCACATGCATTTCTCAGGAGAAACCTGTAAAATAGTTCTTGGTTTGGCACCATAAGCTGAGGTTCTCTGCGGCAGTAAATTGCATATGTGCTTGTAATAAAATAACTTGTAACTCATTCTGGACGGCATTCAGGGGCAGCAATGCCTCTCCAGCCCATTCACTGTCTCCAAGGCTTCCAAGAGGCTTATATCGAGCACTCTACTGAAGTAACACAATAATTACGCTCAGATGTATCCTGGGAGCAGTATTACCTCGTCATTCTGAGTTCTGGAGGTCAGAATCGGAGATTGCACAATAATACTGTATGTTTTTTCCTCTCAAAGCAGTCAAAGTACAAATTTTGTGTTTTTTTCTCACACAGACTTCACAAGGTTTTACCTTGTCAAATGTTGTGTGGACAAACTGCTGCATCTGTGAAGTAATTTTGATGTAACCCCAAGGCAAAAACCCCAATTTCTGCTGCATTAGGGTTACTGCGCCCATATACAATGATCGCTCTGTGTTCTCCCTATGCCACTCTGGGCACTCCAACATGGCAGTGTAGTCCTCAAATTAATGTAATATACCAGTGGCAAGAAGAAAGTGTACACTATACAAAATGAGAGTGTACACTATACAAAATGAGAGTGCACTCTGTACAAAAAGAGAGTGCACTCTGTACAAAAAGAGAGTGCACTCTGTACAAAAAGAGAGTGCACTCTGTACAAAAAGAGAGTGCACTCTGTACAAAAGAGAGTGCACACTGTACGTTTTGCATCTCTTTTTGCTCCTGAAAAATGTGCTTCAGTGTCCTGAAATGCACCATCACCTTGTACTAATGAAGCCTTCTGCAAAGAACCAAATGAGGGGCAGTCGAAGAAATCAGATTTGAAATGATAAATGTTGCTTTGATTTGAAGCTAGATTTATTAAAAACAAAGAATGGTCACAATTACTAGATGATTTGTGTCACATTTTTGTATTATCGTAATTTTTGCCAGCCGTCCACGATCTGTTGATCTTTAGGAAGGCATTAAAAAAGTGCCTTTATTCGCTATAATTGGTCGGCTCGGCAGTTTGTTCTATGATAGTCTGCCAACGCCAGGACACCTGTATAGGTAACAGCGCTCTTTTTAAATTGATTATCATAACATAATATAACAAAACATACCATAACTTAAGATAAGATAACATAACATAACAGAGCTGTGATATGCTCGTTAATGACTGGGCACAATGTTAAATTGCAAGTTGAGTACACTTAACAACTATCAGATTTTCCCTAAGTGTACAAGAGCCTGGAGCCTAGATGTACTAAATAAAGGTTGCGCATGCGCTCCTGTGGTTCTGCGCTTTTCTTCTCTGCGCCCGGGCGATTTTATGTCTGTAAGTAAACTGATGTGAGATTTTACTCCCTTTTGCGTCACACGAACACCAAAGCAATATCTTAGTAAACAGGCCTTAGATGCGATGGAAGAGAGAAGAATTGGGACAATGTCTGGAGTTCCAGATATTTCTCGGCTTTCTGTCTGATTTTAGCAAGAAACACTTGAGGTGGATGAACACTCGGATTGTCACAGACGGTTCTAGCGCACAGCAATTTTAGGCAACTACTTAGGGCACTGCGAACAGATGATCCTCAAAAAGGAGAGGATTTGGCCTCACGGCTTGGATCTGGTGAACCAGGTTCGAGCCTCGGCGTTGACTCAGCATGATTTTCCTGTGATTCTGGGAAAAATCACTTAATTTCCCCGTGCCTACCAAAAATAGAATGCGTCCTTGTGAAACGTAACTGGTGCTCATGTAAAGCGCTCTAATACCTTCGGGCCAAGTTCGCGCTATTTAAATCTACAAAAAGAAACAATGTGACTCAAGTGCCAGGGGAGAGAGATGAAATCTTTTTTGTTACCAAGAGCAGAATTAATAACAACAAGTGAACAATGGCTGAATGAGCAGAATATGTTCACAGCAGGAGGTTGTGATGGGGCGGATGGTGCCATATTTACATCATATTCTTATAACATAAATTTCCACATGACACAACCTAAGGGGAGCTCGTTTATGTAGTCAGTGGTTATTCTGAAAATCTGGCCTGTGTCAGACTCAACCTTGGACCCGCTGTTTTAAAAGACACAATCAAACAGGGAAGCAAAAAGTAGAAGGTAACCGATGTGAAAATGGACCGCATGCGCTTAAAAAAGTAGTGTGAGCTTGACAGCTACACGTGATAATAAAATGACAAGGAGAAGAGTGAGGTGTAAGATTAATAAAAGCAGCAATGGCACCAATACAAATATAAAGATGAAAGAAACGAGTACTCACAAAAGAATTATCTGAGCGAGAGCCTCTTTGCAGTATTTCGTCTAGGAGAAGAGAGGCCTCTGCAAGTGCAAAAGATGGATGTAATTGGGCACATATCCTGCCTGGTTAAGCTGAGGCTACATTCCAGCTGTTGCTGAAAGAAGGATGTGGAGACACAAAAGCTACCAGCATACCACTCTGAAGGTTAGCGAAAGATGCCAGTTAACAACAGTCATGAAAAGGCACGCCAGGCATGCAATTTGAACAGGGTCAGATTTGGGGCAGGACAAGAATGAGAAGAAAGGCAAAGAGTGATCAAAGTAGCCATGGGGATATTTTTAGGCTGCATAGAAATGCCTTCGTGTCTCAATGCTTGGCTCTAAGCCTCATTTGTTTGCTTGCAGAGCATGGGCAGTAAGGAACCGGAATGGGGGGAGTGTAGGGTCACGTCAGTGCTTCAGAATGACATCTAAAAGGAAAAGGCTTGAAGCAGGGTTTTTATTATATCTAGCTAGAGGACTTTAATGCTAACTTCATGAATGATTAATCCCTATTATTACACATTAATAATAATCTACGTCCCGCTTTCTCATTGCAAGCCTCACAAAATGGAAGCGAGCCCTTATCCTGAAGACATGCAACCATGCTTTTCCATGGCTTCCTCTAAGAGAAGGTTCCAGAATCCACTGCCAAAAAGCTTATTCTGCCTGGGCAGTCTTAGTAAACATTCCATGTTTTCACAGAATTGAAGTGTCGTTTTTAGGTCTCGCCTAGCGAACGCAGCGCATGCGCTGCTTCGCCTTGGCGAGACTATTGTTGTTGGTTTGGTGCACGAAGGGAGACAAAACATGTGCGCGCCCGGACAGCCGATGTGCACACTCACGGCGTCTGCATCAGCTTGGGACCGGACAGCACATGGGCACGCGCACAGCGTGTCTTTCAGCTTGCGTCTGGACAGCCAATGTGCACGCTCGCACGATCACCAGGGCTGTTTTATCTCCACGGCCATCAGTGCAGTTCTCGTCCGTCCTGTGAGTATCCAAACGTCCTGCTTCAGAGCCTACATGTCTTACTGCGATGCTTGTTTATTTTGAGAGGGAAGAGTACCTCCACTTCTCAAGAGAAATGTAATACTTTTAATTGGAGAGTACTGGCACTTCTCAGAAACAAGCAGCACTTCTATTTTTCCATTTCAAGCACTGAGGGTGTGATGTCTTTTCCGAACTATGGTTCGCAGCATGTTGTTGTGGTTCATTCTGTTTAACACTATGGCCTTTGTGAGCACTATGTGCTGTATCTTTGTATCGTCACAACAAACTTATATAGAATTGAAACACCGAACTGAGTTAAGTGAAGCCTACCCCACCCCAATATTCAGGAGAAGAAATGCAGTGTCTGTGAGTCGTTTATACGCTAGGATAAATCTGAAGTATCTTTGCGAAGTTTTTTCTTGTGGGACATCTGGCTTTAAGCAGTAAGCAGCAATATTTTTAGGGGTGGGTGAAATTTTAATTGTGCCCGTGAAGTTTTGCAAGCTTTATAAACTTCACGATTTGTAACATGTCGGAAACCTTTCACTACATGGGCGCTTTTGCTGCGATTTCCTTCCACAATATCCACTCCTGCTGGAGTTTGTTCTCGCAACTTCAATTTTGCAAAGGTCATGAAGTTCGCAAAGCTCATGATAATTTTTAAAATGTGTAGATTCACACAGGGCATCCTTAACCCCTTCGATGCTCATGACGGAGCGGTTCCGTCATGAGCATCGGTTGGGCTGTGCTTATGACGGAACCGCTCCGTCATGAGCACAGCCCCTGAGGAAGCACTGGCGCTCCCCCTGGGGCATCGATTTTGCCCCCACAGAGGGGATGGCAGCGGAAGAGTTTCCGCTGCCAGCCCCGGCTCCCCACGCTTCCCCATGACGTCAGCGCGCACAGCGCGCTCCGATGTAATCAGGAAGCGCTGGACGCGCTGGAAATCATTTCTTTCCAGCGCGTCCAGAGGGAGTGTGAGTGTTTGCTGGTGCGGTGGGGTGGTGGCCCCAAATCTTGATACCTTGAGGCATCGGGGGGAGGAAACTATGTTTCCTCTCCCCTGATGTCTCAATGCAGGGCATTCCTGGTGCACGATCGCGCACAGCGTCGCGATCGTGCACCAGGAATGTCCCACTAGACACCAGGGATTCCTTTTTCTGTGCACAGGAAGCGACCCCTTGGGCAAGGGTCGCTTCCTAAGGGGGACAAATTATTTTAGACTTTTCTGGCCCCCCCTCGGGACAGATCGGCCGATTTTTGGCCGTTTGTGGACCCAGGGGGGGCAGAAAGCCCACTAGAGCCAGGGATTTTTTTTAAATTAAATTGGAAGCGACCCCTTGGGCAAGGGTCGCTTCCTGGGGGGCCAAAATATTTTAAAGTATATTCTGCCCCCTCTGGGGGCAGATCGGTTTTTTATTTGGCTTTCTGCCCCAGGGGGCAGAAAACCCCACTAGACACCAGGGATTTTGTATAAATGTAAATGGAAGCGACCCCTTGAGCAAGGGTCGCTTCCTGGGGGGCCAAATCATTTTAAAGTATATTCTGCCTAAGGGGGCACATAATTTAAAGACTTTTCTGCCCCCTGGGGACAGATCGGCCGATTTTTGGCCGTTTGTTGACCCAGGGGGGCAGAAAAGCCCACTAGAGCCAGGGATTTTTTTAAATTAAATTGGAAGCGACCCCTTGGGCAAGGGTCGCTTCCTGAGGGGCCAAATTATTTTAAAGTATATTCTGCCCCCTCTGGGGGCAGATCGTTTTTTATTTGGCCTTTCTGCCCCCAGGGGGGTAGAAAACCCCACTAGACACCAGGGATTTTGTGTAAATGTAAATGGAAGCGACCCCTTGGGCAAGGGTCGCTTCCAGGAGCTAAATTATTTTAAAAAGTATATTCTGCCCCCCCCCCTGGGGACAGATAGCCTGATTTTTTTGGCAGTATGTTTGGCTTCTGTTTTTTGAGTGTCAAAAACGTTTTGCATTTGTGCTCGATGTGTATTTTGTTGTATTGTGAGTAATTGGTTTTGTTTTTTTCTTTCTAGTGGGATATCGTTGGTTTTTGCTGTGTCTCTGCAGAGTAGGTGCTGGTGAGTGTATCTGTCTCTTGTAAGTGAATCGTATAGTTTTTGAGTATATAGATCTTTGTATTAAAGGCACACATTTTTTTACTTACTTGCTTTGCACAGTGTTGGTTGTTGTTGACTTGTTTGTGCAGTCTCCTTTCTTAGTAAGGATAATGGCTAGCCGCAGGATTACTGCTCAGCAGGTTGTTGGTATGCTTTTTGAGTCTTCCTCTGACCATGGTTCAGAGACTGACTCTGCATCTGAGGCAGAGGAGGCAGGGGACGATTCAGGCAGTGAGTTTTCTCTCCACATGGAATCATCGGATGATGAAGCTACTCTCAGTGCGGATGAAGCTACTCTTAGTGCAGATGAAGTGCCTGTGTTAGAGGAGGACATTGATGTGCCGATAGTGCGGCAAGAGGCATCTGGGCTGCAGCCTGGGGCTGCAAGGCTTCATGTTGGTGTAGTGCGGCAAGAGGCATCTGGGCTGCAGCCTGGGGCTGCAAGGCTTCCTGTTGGTGTAGTGCGGCAAGAGGCATCTGGGCTGCAGGCTGGGGCTGCAAGGCTTCCCGTTGGTGTAGTGCGGCAAGAGGCATCTGGGCTGCAGCCTGGGGCTGCAAGGCTTCCCGTTGAAAGTGCTGACCTCTGGGTTGCCCCAGGCATGGTGCAGCCGGCATTGCCAGACTTTACTGGTGTTCCAGGGTGTAGAGTGAATACTGAAAACTTTTTGCCGATACATTTTTTTCAGTTGTTTATGGACGATGTGTTTTTGGCAGAGATTGTTGAGCAGACTAATTTGTATGCCGAACAGTTTTTGAGGGACAACAGTGCCAGACTTAAGCCCCACTCTAGAGCTACCCGATGGACTCCCACAAATTTGGAAGAGATGAAGAAGTTCTTGGGTTTAACTTTTTTGATGGGCTTGCTAAGGAAGCCATCAATGTCTTCATATTGGTCGACTAGTCCCTTGATGGCAACGGCTATATTTCCGGCAGTCATGAGTCGTGATAGGTATTTGCTTCTGCTTCGGATGATGCATTTTGTCGATAATGGTTTAGCGTTGCCACGAGATCACCCTGAATGTGACCGTCTTTTTAAGATTCGGCCTGTCATTGATCACTTTGTTGATCGATTTTCAGAAATCTATGCTCCTGGGAAAGAAATTGCAGTGGATGAGTCTTTGGTGTTGTTCAAGGGCCGCTTGGTTTTTAGGCAATACATTCCTAGTAAGAGGGCACGCTATGGAATTAAGCTGTATTTGCTGTGTGACAGTAGGACTGGATATGTCTCTAATTTCAGGGTGTACACCGGTAAGGAATCCAGGATTAACCCCCCTGGTTGTCCGTCCACTTTTGGAGTGACTGAGAAAATTGTGTGGGAACTTGGTAGAGTATTTTTTAACAAAGGGCACCATTTATATGTAGATAACTTCTACACTGGTGTGCGGTTGTTCAGGGAATTGGCCAAAGTGAACACTGTTGCTTGTGGCACAATCCGCTCTAACCGTAAAGGTTTCCCAAAAGAACTTGTTTGTAAAAAGCTTGTGCGGGGACAGTGCAGTGCGTTGCGTTGCGAGGAGCTTCTAGCTGTGAAGTTTTCAGACAGGAGAGATGTCTACACGCTGTCTACCATCCATGATGAAAGCACTGCACCTGTGACTGTTTGGGGTCAGGTTGCTGAAGCGCGCAAACCTGTGTGCATTTTAGACTATAATAAGAACATGGGTGGTGTTGACAGAGTAGATCAGAGGTTGGAACCTTACGCTGCTCTTCGTAAGGCTTACATTTGGTACAAGAAGTTGGCTATCCATCTTTTCCACTTGGCAACCTTTAATGCTTTTGTTGTGTTCCAGGATTCTTGTCCTGAGTCAAAGATGACTTTTGCTAAGTTTCAAGAGTCTGTAATAGGTAGCCTTGTTTTAGTGGAACAGGCAAGTGTTCCTAGAGTTGGATTGGTGGAGGATGTTGCTAGATTGAAAGATCGCCACTTTCCTGATCACATTCCTCCCACACCCTCAAAAGATTTTCCCAGTAGGAGATGTAGAGTCTGTTGGCGAAGAGGTATGCGGAAGGAGACTCGCATGTACTGCCCCGAGTGTCCTTCTAACCCTGGGCTGTGTGTGCCTGCTTGTTTTAGAATGTACCACACGCAAAAGAATTTTTAGGAGCATCCATGAGTGGTAAAGTGAACTGCCTGGCCTCTATTGTTTAATATTTTTGGTTCAGTTTCAAGGTTGGCATTTGTGTAGTGTATTTAGTTTCAGATTTTGTGTTAGTAGATTTGTATTTATTTGCAATTTGTTTGTGTTTTCTTATTTATATTAAAAATCCTAAATGTGATGGCGGTGTGCGTGGAGTGGCGCTTGTGTGGCGGTGAGCGTGGTCTGGCGTTTGGCTGGCGGTGTGTTTGGATTTGCGCTTGGCTGGTGGTGTGCGTGGACTGGCGCTCGGCTGGCGGTTTGTGTGGACTGGCGCTTGGCTGGCGGTGTGCGTGGACTGGCGCTTGGCTGGCGGTGTGTGTGGACTGGCGCTTGGCTGGCGGTTTGTGTGGACTGGCGCTTGGCTGGCGGTGTGTGTGGACTGGCGCTTGGCTGGTGGTGTGTGTGGACTGGCGCTTGGCTGCTGGTGTGTGTGGACTGGCGCTTGGCTGGCGGTGTGTGTGGACTGGCGCTTGGCTGGTGGTGTGTGTGGACTGGTGCTTGGCTGGCGGTGTGTGTGGACTGGTGCTCGGCTGGTGGTGTACGTAGACTGGCGCTTGGCTGGCGGTGTGTGAGTAGTGACTAGCTGCTGGTCACTACACACACTGCTAGCCAACGCCACTCAACGCAATCCGTGAGCTGGTGTGGTTGCTGTGTCAGGAATGTGGGCATGTGAAAGTGATGGGCCCTTGAATGGCGCTGTCTGCTGGTGTGAGTGTTGTAATGTGCTGGGCCTGCGGCCGGCGTTGTGAATGGTTTTGTATGTGTCACACGTATGAAAGGTGTATGAATGGCCTGTAAAGAGGTTGGTGCCTTGTCGTGGCTTTACAGCTCACGAGCTGTGAGTCAATGGTTCAGTTTCTCGTCCTTTCAATTAACAGTGCATTTCATTTTTGTGAAATCTCTGGTTAATACAACTGTATATACTGAACCATCACTCACCCTCGTGCCAAATCCAACCAGTATGTATGTGTGCGTGAGGAATAGGTGGTTGTGCATAAAAATGTCTTTTCTGTTTTTGTCAAGCAGGGTGTACCTTGTCCTTTTTGGTGAATGTTGTAATGTGTTGGTTTTGTGCCTGGTGGTGTGAATGGTCATGTGTGTATCATGTATGAAAGGTGTGTGAATGGCCTGTAAAGCGGTTGGTGCCTTGAAGTGGCTTTACAGCTCACGAGCTGTGAGTCACTGGTTCAGGTTTTTGTCCTTTCAATTATTGACAGTGCATTTCATTTTTGTGAAATCTCTTGTTAATAAAATTTTATATACTGAACCATCACTCGCCCTCGTGCCAAATCCAACCAGTATGTGTGTGTGCTTGAAGAATAGATGGCTCTGCAGTAATCTTTGTCTGTTTTGTCTCTCTGCCAATCTGTACATTTCATTTAAGAATAACCTAACAACTGTAGTTTTTGTCGTAAACTAAACACCCATGGGAGTGCATGGTGATGTCTCTTTTGTGGATTCCAACAAGTTATCTTACCCACAATGTCCTGCAAACCTCAAAATGTGACTGCGACATTTTCCTTGCATTATTGTGTCCAAATTTTCACACTGCAGAAAGTAACAACAAATTTCCAACCCCCCAGCATTTCTCCAAGTATCCCAATAGAAATGGTACCTCACTTGTATGGGTGGGCCAAGTACCCGCTGCAGGGAAGGGCCCAAAACGTATAATTGTGACATTAAAATTACCTATCACAAACCAACCTGGTTTTGCATGGGGGCCCCATGAGTTTTGGCCCGGGGCTCGCAGCCATCTAGGAAACCTACCAAACCCACACATTTCTGGAAACTAGACACCGGGAGAGTCCAGCGGGTATGGCTTGCGTGGGTCCCCATCATTCTCCTACCCAGAATCCCCTGCAAACCTCAAATTTTACCGAAAATTTCACTTTTTCTCACATATGTGTGGTGGAAAGTTCTGGAATCTTCGTGGATCCACAAATTCTCCCACCCAGCGTTCCCCAGGTGTCCCGATAAAAATGGTACCTCACTTGTGTGGGTAGGCACAGTGGCTGCAGCAGGAAATGGCCCAAATGCGTACTCTGGAGACTTCAAATTACCTACAGCAAAACTACCTGGTTTTGGTGGGGGGCACCTGAGATTTTGGCCCGGGCTCGTGGCCATCTTGGGAAAGTACCAAACCCAAACATTTCTGAAAACTAGACACCCGGGGAGTCCAATGAGGTATAGCTTGCGTGGATCCCCAACGTTTTCCTACCCAGAATGCAATGCAAACCCTAAATTTAGCTGAAAAACCACATTTTCCACATATTTGTGTGTGGAATCACCGTGCCGGCACAAATGTCCTACCACCCAGCGTTCCCCTTGTTCTCCCGAGAAAAATGATACCTCACTTGTGTGGGTGTCCAAAGCAGAATTAGCTAAAAACGTATTTTGAAAAAATGTAGCGCTTAGAATTCTCGGTGCTATACTCGAAATCCCTATGTTTTGGGCTCTTCCTAGCCACAGGCCTTTGGCCCACCCACACAAGTGAGGTATCATTTTACTCGGGAGAACAAGGGGAACGCTGGGTGGTAGGACATTTGTGCCGGCACGGTGATTCCACACACAAATATGTGGAAAATGTGGTTTTTTCAGCTAAATTTAAGGTTTGCATTGCATTCTGGGTAGGAAAACGTTGGGGGATCCACGCAAGCCATACCTCATTGGACTCCCCCGGGTGTCTAGTTTTCAGAAATGTTTGGGTTTGGTACTTTCCCAAGATGGCCGCCGAGCCCGGGGCCGAAATCTCAGGTGCCCCCCCCACCAAAACCAGGTAGTTTTGCTGTAGGTAATTTTGAAGTCTCCAGAGTACGATTTGGGCCATTTCCTGCTGCAGCCACTGTGCCTACCCACACAAGTGAGGTACCATTTTTATCAGGACACCTGGGGGAACGCTGGGTGGGAGGAAATTTGTGGATCCACAAAGATTCCAGAACTTTCCACCACACATATGAGAAAAAAGTGAAATTTTCGGTAAAATTTGAGGTTTGCAGGGGATTCTGGGTAGGAGAATGATGGGGGAACCACGCAAGCCATACCTCGCTGGACTCTCCCGGTGTCTAGTTTCCAGAATGTGTGGGTTAGGGAGGTTTCCTAGATGGCTGCAGCCCGGGCCAAAACGCATGGGACCCCCATGTAAAACCAGGTTGGTTTGTGATAGGTAATTTTGATGTCGCCTCAATAGCTTTTGGGCCCTTGCCTGTCGCGGGTCCTTGACCCACCCACGCAAGTGAGGTACCATTTTATCGGGAGACATGGGGGAACGCTGGGTGGGAGGAAATTTGTGGATCCACGCAGATTCCAGAACTTTCCACCACACATATGTGAGAAAAAGTGAAATTTTCGGTAAAATTTGAGGTTTGCAGGGGATTCTGGGTAGGAGAATGATGGGGGACCCACGCAAGCCATACCTCGCTGGACTCTCCCGGGTGTCTAGTTTCCAGAAATGTGTGGGTTAGGGAGGTTTCCCTAGATGGCTGCGAGCCCCGGGCCAAAAACCCATGGGACCCCCCATGTAAAACCAGGTTGGTTTGTGATAGGTAATTTTGATGTCGCCTCAATAGCTTTTGGGCCCTTGCCTGTCGCGGGTCCTTGACCCACACACACACAAGTGAGGTACCATTTTTATCGGGAGACACGGGGAAACGCTGGGTGGGAGGAAATTTGTGGATCCACGCAGATTCCAGAGCTTTCCACCACACATATGTGAGAAAAAAGTGAAATTTTCGGTAAAATTTGAGGTTTGCAGGGGATTCTGAGTAGGAGAATGATGGGGGACCCACGCAAGCCATACCTCACTGGACTCTCCCGGATGTCTAGTTTCCAGAAATGTGTGGGTTAGGGAGGTTTCCCTAGATGGCTGCGAGCCCGGGCCAAAACCCATGGGACTCCCATGTAAAACCAGGTTGGTTTGTGATAGGTAATTTTGATGTCGCCTCAATAGCTTTTGGGCCCTTGCCTGTCGCGGGTCCTTCACCCACCCACGCAAGTGAGGTACCATTTTTATCGGGAGACCTGGGGGAACGTTGGGTGGGAGGAAATTTGTGGATCCACGCAGATTCCAGAACTTTCCACCACAGAAATGTGGGGAAAATGTGATTTGTTTGACACTTTTTAGGTTTGCAAGGGATTCTGGGTAACAGAACCTGGTGGGAGGCAGTCAAGTCACCCCATCCTGGATTCCCCTGGGTGTCTAGTTTTCAAAAATGTATAGGTTTGCTAGGTTTCCCTAGGTGCCGGCAGAGTTAGGGTTAAAAACTACAGCTAGGCACTTTGCCAAAAAGGGTCATTTTTCACTGCGAGATTGAGGTGTGTCCACGTTGCGCTTTGCGCCGTTTCCTGTCGCGGGCACTAGGCCGACCCACACAAGTGAGGTACCATTTTTCTCGGAAGACTTTGGGGATCGCGGGGCGGGTGGAAATTTGTGGATCCACGCTGATTACAGAACTTTCCACCACAGAAATGTGGGGAAAATGTGATTTGTTTGACACTTTTTAGGTTTGCAAGGGATTCTGGGTAACAGAACCTGGTGGGAGGCAGTCAAGTCACCCCATCCTGGATTCCCCTGGGTGTCTAGTTTTTAAAAATGTATAGGTTTGCTAGGTTTCCCTAGGTGCCGGCAGAGCTATGGTTCAAAAACTACAGCTAGGCACTTTGCCAAAAAAGGGTCATTTTTCACTGCGAGATTGAGGTGTGTCCACGTTGCGTTTTGCACCGTTTCCTGTCGCGGGCACTAGGCAGAACCACACAAGTAGGGTACCATTTTTCTCGGAAGACTTTGGGGATCGCGGGGCGGGTGGAAATTTGTGGATCCACGCTGATTACAGAACTTTCCACCACAGAAATGTGGGGAAAATGTGATTTGTTTGACACTTTTTTAGGTTTGCAAGGGATTCTGGGTAACAGAACCTGGTGGGAGGCAGTCAAGTCACCCCATCCTGGATTCCCCTGGGTGTCTAGTTTTCAAAAATGTATAGGTTTGCTAGGTTTCCCTAGGTGCCGGCAGAGTTAGGGTTCAAAAACTACAGCTAGGCACTTTGCCAAAAAAGGGTCATTTTTCACTGCGAAATTGAGGTGTGTCCACATTGCGTTTTGCGCCGTTTCCTGTCGCGGGCACTAGGCCGACCCACACAAGTGAGGTACCATTTTCCTCAGAAGACTTTGGGGATCGTGGGGTGGGTGGAAATTTGTGGATCCACGCTGATTACAGAAATTTCCACCACAGAAATGTGGGGAAAATGTAATTGTTTTGACACTTTTCTAGGTTTGCAAGGGATTCTGGGTAACAGAACCTGGTGGGAGGCAGTCAAGTCACCCCATCCTGGATTCCCCTGGGTGTCTAGTTTTTAAAAATGTATAGGTTTGCTAGGTTTCCCTAGGTGCCGGCAGAGTTAGGGTTCAAAAACTACAGCTAGGCACTTTGCCAAAAAAGGGTCATTTTTCACTGCGAAATTGAGGTGTGTCCACATTGCGTTTTGCGCCCTTTCCTGTCGCGGGCACTAGGCCGACCCACACAAGTGAGGTACCATTTTTCTCAGAAGACTTTGGGGATCGTGGGGCGGGTGGAAATTTGTGGATCCACGCTGATTACAGAAATTTCCACCACAAAAATGTGGGGAAAATGTGATTTTTTTGACACTTTTTTAGGTTTGCAAGGGATTCTGGGTAACAGAACCTGGTGGGAGGCAGTCAAGTCACCCCATCCTGGATTCCCCTGGGTGTCTAGTTTTCAAAAATGTATAGGTTTGCTAGGTTTCCCTAGGTGCCGGCAGAGCTATGGTTCAAAAACTACAGCTAGGCACTTTGCCAAAAAAGGGTCATTTTTCACTGCGAAATTGAGGTGTGTCCACGTTGCGTTTTGCACCGTTTCCTGTCGCGGGCACTAGGCAGACCCACACAAGTAGGGTACCATTTTTCTCGGAAGACTTTGGGGATCGCGGGGCGGGAGGAAATTTGTGGATCCACGCTGATTACAGAACTTTCCACCACAGAAATGTGGGAAAATGTGATTTTTGACACTTTTATAGGTTTGCAAGGGATTCTGGGTAACAGAACCTGGTGGGAGGCAGTCAAGTCACCCCATCCTGGATTCCCCTGGGTGTCTAGTTTTCAAAAATGTATAGGTTTGCTAGGTTTCCCTAGGTGCCGGCAGAGTTAGGGTTCAAAAACTACAGCTAGGCACTTTGCCAAAAAAGGGTCATTTTTCACTGCGAAATTGAGGTGTGTCCACGTTGCGTTTTGCGCCGTTTCCTGTCGCGGGCACTAGGCCGACCCACACAAGTGAGGTACCATTTTTCTCAGAAGACTTTGGGGAACGCGGGGTGGGTGGAAATTTGTGGATCCACACAGATTCCAGAACTTTCCACCACAGAAATGTGAGGAAAATTTGTTTTTTTTGACAATTTTTTAGGTTTGTAAGGGATTCTGGGTAACAGAACCTGGCGGGAGCCAGTCAAGTAACACCATCCTAGATTCCCCTGGGTGTCTAGTTTTCAAAAATGTATAGGTTTGCTAGGTTTCTCTGGGTGCCGGCAGAGCTAGGGTTCAAAAACTACAGCTAGGCACTTTGCAAAAAAAGGGTAATTTTTCATTGTCAAAATGTGGTGTGTTCACGTTGGGTTTTGAGCCATTTCCTGTCGTGGGCACTATGCCTACCCACACAAGTGAGGTACCATTTTTATCGGGAGACTTAGGGTAATTCATATTTGTAAAGCAACTGTTATTACCTATTGACTTTCGATGCATTCTGCCTTCCAAATGAAAAACATTGTGTAAAAAATAAGTCATTTTAAAAAATAACCGATAATTCTCATGCTAGTATGAGTATTCCCAATTTCGGAAATGTGCAAATATCTGCTGTTTCTAAACTCTATATTTTGTTCCCATTTCAGAAATGCATAGGTGTCTTTCATACCGATTTTTCCATGTATACATTTTCCCACAATAATTGCTATATACCGGTACATAATAAAAAACCATTGCAAGACACTGCTCAGTTATTGGCTCTCGGTTCGTCGGGTTCTTGGTGAACCTACAAGTCCTATATATCCCCACAACCAGTAAGGTCCAGCGGATTGAACGGTATATTGCTTTCAAAGGGCTGTCATAATTAGAAGAAGTTACAGGTGAAAACATTGACACAAAAGGCTGTTTTTTTCAACTAATTTTCAATTTTTCCTATATTTAACTGTTACTTTCCATAAAGAAACCTTGATGGATCTACACAAATGACCCCTTGCTGAATTCAGAATTTTGTCTACTTTTCTAAAATGTATAGCTTTCCAGGATCCATTATTGCTTTCATACCCATTTCTACCATTAACTGGAAGGAGGTTAAAAGCACAAAAAATAGCAAAAATAGGCTATGTTTCAGAAAAATGCCAAAACTATGTAAAAATATTGGTTTTCTGACAAAAGTCTGTCATTCCCTAACAGCTGGGAAAATGGTGATTTCAGCCCCACAAACCCTTTTTGATACCATTTGCAGGGAAAATCCCAGACGCTTTCATTTGCAGCCCTTTTTCGCATTTTTCCCAAAAAACCCAAAATGTAGCTGTATTATGGTTAATTTCTGGGATCCCTCCAGGGGAATCCATAAACCCTGGGTACCTTTAGAATCCCCATGATGTTGGAAGAAAAGGACGCAAATTTGGCGTGGATACCTTATGTGGTTAAAACGTTACAGGGGCTTAACCGCGCACTACCCCAAATAGCCAAAAAAAGGCTTAGCACAGGGGGGGGAAAGGCCTAGCAGCGAAGGGGTTAACCTGGATTCTCAGCTTCGAACATTGGCTCTTCATCAGCCGTTTTCCCTCCATCTACCCTCCCGCTGCTATGAGGCAACCGACAAGCCACAAACAGGAAATTATAGTCTTGCTCTGTTAGGACCTGTGACTTGGACTTGAACTGGAGCTGGTAGGCGACAGGACGGGACAGGGGACGAGGTGTGCCAACATTTCCCTATGTCTTGTTGGTCAGGTCAGCTTCCTTCTGAGTGAAATCTGAATAACACCTATGGATCGCACCAGAAACCTTTTTAATACAGGAGGTGGTTACGCTCCGTTGTGAAGTTTCAATAAGAGATTTTCAACACATTTTACAGTTACGAGTTTGAAGGATAACCTGAAAGCTAGTAAGGGAACTGCTGACACTATAGAAAATGACTGTGCTTTAGTGATATTATGGAAGGATCATTGAGAAAGGGAAACCAAGGAAAAGAGAAAAACAATGGTATAAAAAAAACTGAGAAAAAGGGAAAAACAAGAATGCAGTGGTTGGTCATCAAGATTTAATGGTACCTGAACCGAGGACCATACCAACCTCGCTCTGCCACTGTTCACACAATAAACAGGCATCATAAGGCAATAAAAGAGCAACAATCCCACACACGAAATTGGCACAGTATTGGCAGCAGCAGGGTAAGCTTCCCTTGCACATACAAACGGTACCACTGAGGCTGAAGTAATGCAACATTTACTTACAAATAGAAGAGGGAGACTATGGTATATGCAAGTGCACATCTCCCTCCAATACAGAATGAATCAAAAAGATTTATAAAGTCCACTAATAGGAGACTACAGCAGTGTAAATATAAGCTTCCCTTCCATACTGATCGTGAACTTCGCACACAGCAGCAATGTGAGCTTCAACCACACATAAGAAGAACATCACAGACAGTGGTACAAGGTTCACTCACACAAAGTTAGATCGCAGGCAGCAATACACGATCCTCACACATACACAGCAGACAGGCAGCAGCAGTCTAAGATTCCCTCAGTAAGTACAGGAAAGGCTAGGTTTCCTCATACACATAACAAGCATTTGCAATGCAATAGGTCTCGCATTTACGCGAGTTTAAGCTATTGGTATTGTAAATGACAATGCCTTTTATTTATGTTTTAAAAACAAAAACAAAAATAAAAGGCATGGTTATTTGCAATGTCAATAGCTCAAACTTGCATAAATGCGAGACCTATTGCATTGCAAATGCTTGTCTATACTTGCACTGGGTGGTTGGAATATCCTCCCGCATCACCTTCAACTGACTTCCAGACATCCACAGTTTAGAAAGGTCCTTCATACCTGGTTATTCTTCTCATCATGACTCTGTTGTATAGTTACTTTCTTTGCATTGCCGCTGTCTGCAACAGGTGAGTGCATGGAGACCCTCTGGGTGATAGTTGCACTTTATAAATGAAAATAACAGAACTTGCTTGTCCTGACGAAAGCACAAGAGATGGACTCGTGTGGGTGCGGTTGGCACCCAATGTTTAGTTTAATGGCCTTTGTTTTCTTTATGTCTTTGATGCGGAGGTTGATTCTGCCACCGTGTTTCTCAGACACACATTTGTTCATGGAGGATGCACTTAATTTGATGGATGTGCAAAGTAAGCTGTTGCCTTGGAGGAGTTTTCGAGATGATAGACTAAGTTGTAGTATGTCACCATAGATAAGTGATCATGGCCAGCTCTATTGCGGTGTCTAATTGTTCTACCCGCGGAATCGTGCCCCCGTGGGCTATTTTTAAAGTGAGTCTACAAAGGACATCTGAAAATTTAACCACTTGATCATGTCTGAACACATTTCTAACTAAACTTAGGTGTTTGAAGTGTGTGGTTGTTATGAGCATAGAAACAGCTCTGGTTTCATAGTTTCTTGTGCATTAATTGCGGACACCAGTCGGGGACTGCTTAAGGTTATCTTTGAGTTTTAGTCTGTGGTTAGAAAGGTGATAGTATCCGATAACAGTAATCTTTATTTAATCTTCCCAGCCCACTGGTGCTAAATAGGTCTTGATTGGATTAAAAGGTATGCCCTAAAACACGACTCGCCAAAAATGGAAAAAAGTAGGATACAAGAACTTTCTCTGTTTTTTAATTTAGTTTTTATTCTGTGCAAGCATAGTTGTCTGCTTACGGTATAGTGCCCACTTTGTAAGGACTATGAGAAGAATAAAAGCTGCTCTTAGGAAACAGATGATTACCAGTGTGTGTGCATTCATGTCTATGTTGCTTAGTTAACTCTTCTAGTGAAAAAGAACACACTGTTCTCATTCATTTGCTTGGTGGCGCTCGCACAAAAGCACTTTAAAATGAGGCAGAGAATGGTTTTTGCCTTCATTTCTAACAGAAACGAGAGATGTGAACATCTACCATACCTTTCAGCACCTTTTTACTGCATACAAACATTGGACCCAAATAGTTATAGCCCAAAGCAAAAGTTATTAGTGGGAGCGTCTTCTACTATAAATCCATTCTCAAGCACTGTTAGACCTGGCACCATTGGCGTGGGTCTCCCTTCCATTTTTTCGCTGTTGCCTCCTATGTTTTTGCTATGTTTTTGCTGGTCTAGATGCTTTGGGCACTTTGCCACTGCTGTTCAGTGCCAAAGTGCAAGTGCTCCCTAGTGTACGTTGTTGTAATGGATTAGTGACTCCATGTTTGGCTTATTTGATTTACTTGTCAGACCCTAGTACAGTGCACTATGAGTGCCCAGGCCCTGTAAATCAAATGCTGCTGGTGGGCTTGCAGCACTGATTGTGCCACCCACAGAAGCAGCTTGTAAAGTATGGCTCAGGCCTGCCATTGCAGAGCCTGTGTGCAGTCTGGGACTGCCAGGTCGACTTGGCAAGTGCACCCACTTGCCAGTCCCTAAACCTTCCCTTTTCTACATGTTAGTCACCCCTAAGGTAGGCCCAAGGTACACCTATGGGCAGGGTGCATTGTATGTGAAAGGTAGGACATGCCCTGGTGTGTGTGGCATGTCCTGATAGTGAATTACAGCCAATTTCGTTTTTCACTATTGCAAGGCTATCTGTTCCCATAGGCCAGAATGGGGAGTTAGTTTATAACATCTTATAAACATAACTGACCCTAGGAACAAGATGGAAAAATAAAGTTTAGTATGCCTGAACTCAGAATGTTAAAATACATCTTTTAGTGTGGGTGATTTTTACATTCTGTGTTTGAAAATACCACTTTTAGAAAGTAGGTATTTTCTTGCCTAACCATCCAGCATGCCTCTGCTAGGTTTGTGTATTCCATGTCTGGTTTGTGAGTGACAGGGGGCTGGAGAGGGCTTTGGCTCCAGCAGTCTGATGAGTCAGGACTGGGCTGAATAGGACCTGGGTTGAAAAGAGAGTAGGGGGAGGAGATTTCCTTTCACTTGCCTGAGCCTACATAGAATAGAGAGTAGGGGGAGGAGATTTCTTTTCAGCTACCTGGGCCAGGTCTGCTTCCAACAATGCTGTCTCCACCTCCTGCCAGGAAGCTGCACCAGGGAGGACGGAACTGGTTTGGGCTGGGTACAGAAACTCTCTGCCTTCAGAGAACAAAGAAATTGTGTGTATAAAAAGAGGGGCCCAGACCCCAGAACTTTAGATCACTTCTGGGAATCAAGACGAACCTTTGCCAAGGAGAGAAACCAAGGAAGCTGAAAGAGGAGACTGCCCCTGCGCTGGTGACTGTTTGGGGTTGGCCTGCAGTGGTTACTTATTGCCAAGGAAAGGAGAAAAGGAACTTTGTGTGTACTTTAATCATCTTGAGGAAGATCTCCAAGGGCTTGAAACTGAGCTTGCCTCCTGTTCTGAAGTCTCAGGGACACAAAGACTTCACCACCAGCTTCCCCTGAATTTCCTTGCTGGGAATTCTACCTGCAGAGAGGTGCCTGCTGTTGTTTAAGGACCTCTAGAGACTGCGTGTCGCTGGGAGCTGGAAGCGCGACGCAACGAGGAAGAAGCGTGTCGCCGCCGCAGCTGTTGCCGTCACATCACCGAAGAAGCGTGTCGCATCGCCGGAGAAGCGTGCCGCCGCAGAGGTTGCCGTCGCATCACCGGAGAAGCGCATCACAGGGCATGTCGCAACTCAAAAAACCACTTATTTCGCCGCACGGCCGTCGGGCGTGCACGCATCGTATTCAAGTTGTCGCATCGCATCAAAGATGCCATTTTGTCGCATCACACCAGATCGTCGCATCGAGGCGCCATCTTGTCGCATCGCACCGGATCACAGTAAGAAACAGACGCTTCCCCTCCTCTCCGGTAAGGAACAGACGCATCGCCTCCCCTGCGCTGCAGTAAGGAACAGGTGCGCCGCCTCCCCCGAAGCAAGGAACTGACGCATCGCCTTCCCTGCGAACCTTTTGTTTATATTGCGTTACGCATCCAAGGTACTTTGAGAGTAAAGTGTCGCATTTACCATCTACATTGAACTAAGCTATTTCTACCATTTGAAAGTCATATTTTTGAATACTGTATTGTGGATTTTTGTCGTTTGGTCTTGTGTTAAGTCTAGATAAAGATTAACTATTTTTCTAAACTGGTGTGGTGCCAATTTTAGTGTTTTCACTGTATTACTGTATGTGTTCACAAATGCTTTACACACTGCCTCTGAGATAAGCCTGCCTGCTCGTGCCAAGCTACCAAGGGGGTGAGCAGGGGTTATTTTAGGAGTGTAGCCCCCTTACCCTGACTAGAAACAAGGGCCCCTACTTGGTCAAGGGTACCTACCTCTGCCAACTAGAGACCCCCATTTCTAACATTGGTGGTCAGCGGCGAGGATTCTGGACTTGCATTTGTGACTCATATACAGTGATTGGTGTACACTACTAGTGAGTGCAGACCATTACGCAACCACATACATTTTGGTAAAAAATGTTCCTTGGGACTTCAATTTTTGCTAAGATCTGCCAATTCTTGTTACCATGAGCAAAACAGCATCCAACGCATCTATGGATCTACAATTTGAAGAAGAGAGGGTTGATACCTACACTGTGCCACAGCTTAAGACCATCTGTAAAACATTTAAAAACTCTGTGAAAGGCCTCACCAAGAAGGAGGAGTTCCAAAAGGCGCTGAAGGCCTGGTTGGAATCTAGAAATGCTCCTGAGCATCCTTAAGAACCTAGGGTGGAGGCAGAGAATACAGATGGGCAGCTAGATGGGCCATTGGGCCTGACTGGGGAGAAAGTACCTTCCAGGACAGGCAGCAGTGTTTCTTCAAAGGGCCTGTCCCCAGGAGAGCTGGAGGACAGAATGCATAAGATGGAGCTAGCCAAGCTCAAACTGGGTGGTCAGATGGAATTAGAAAGTAAGAAGTTAGCCTTGGAAGAAAAGAGAATGCATTTAGAGCATGAGAATGTTGAGGGAATTGGAGCTGAAAGCCAAGAGCTTAGAGATTACTCCCTCTGGTGGCAGCACACCATCAGTGCATGTAGAAGCAAGAGTATTTATCCCCAAAGATGTAATTAAGTAGTTCCACAAGCATGAAGATATTGGGCAATGGTTTAAGGCCTATGAAGTGGCCATGTCCTCCCACCGGGTCCCTGAGAAGGATTGGGAGCGGGGTTGTGGGGACGGTTTCTCAGTGATGGGCGGGACACCTTTCAGACTTGCCCTCTGAGGACCAGAATTCCTATGTCCACATGAAGGAAGCCTTAATGACCAGGTATGGGTTGACCCCAGAGCTTTATAGACAAAGGTTTAGAAATTGTAAGAAACTGGAGTCAAGTACTTGTGTGGAATATGTGTCTTTTTTTTGCAGAGCATTGGATGGTTGGGTGAAGGGTAGCAAAGTGAATGATTTTGAAGCGCTCTATAATTTGATTGCATGGGAGCACTTGTCCAGTAATTGTTTTCCAGAGCTACGCCAGCACCTGATTGATAGTAAGCTGACTAATCCTAGGAAGCTTGCTGAGGAGGCGGACCGCTGGGTTAGTACCCGGGTCCACAAGGGTCATGTGGGAGACTTCGCCAAAGGTGGGCAGGGTCCCCAGCAGAAAAGTGGGGGGGACAAGGGTAAACAGAGGGAGTTCCAGAAAGGGCCCCAAAGTAATCCCTAAGGGAACCAAGGGAAGGGTTCCCAGCCTCCCCCTGAGAAGAAGCCAGGGGCCCAACAGATAACCCTGTTCAGAATGGGCCCAGGAAATGTTATACTTGTGGTCAGGTGGGCCACTGCTTCTGGGATCCTAAGTGTCCCATTAAAGCGAATGCAGCACCCACTGGTGCACCGCCCCTGCAGGTGGCTAGTGTAGCCCTGGGTGCCCAAGGTGGGTGGGGTCCCGCAGAGATGTCCCTAGTCTCTTTAGGAGACAGTGAGATGGTCCCTAGGACCCAGCTGCCTGATAACACTAAGAAATACAGGCAGTGGGTGACCATCAATGGCCATAGGGTGGAGGCTCTGAGAGACACCGGAGCCAGTGTGACAGCTGTCAGTTGTTGGCTGGTATCTGAAGAGCAGGTGATCCCCCATGCATTTTACCCTGTAGTTGCCGCTGACAACTCAGAGAGCCACTGCAAGGTGGCCCAGGTTCCCTTTGAGTGAGGGGGGTCTCAGGTACCTTTCAAGTAGCTTTGAGGTGAGGCATGCCTGTTGACTGTCTGCTAGGCAATGATTTGGAAAGCTCCCCTTGGGCTGAGGTGGAGAGAAGGTCTCATTTGGAGATGTTGGGTCTGCCTGAGTGGGCGTGTGTGACCACTCGGTCCATGGCAGCCAGTAAGGGTATTCAAGAGGACCTGGAGCCTGAAAGAGTGGCCCAGGTGCCTGCCTTAAAGAGAAGAGGCAGGGGGCGTGGGAAACCGGTCCCCGATGTTCCCACGGTCCAGGAGGAGGCAGACCTTGAGGGGGATGCCCTGGAACATACAGGGGAACAAGTAGCTGAACTGGGGGACCTGCCTGAGCTGACCCATTGGCAGCAGGAAGGAGGACCCTCCAGGGAAGAGTTCTGCGAGGAGCAGAAGAAGTGCCCTTCTCTTGTGGGTTTGCGGCAACAAGCCACAAACCGGGCAGCAGGTGATCAGACTGGATCACATTGAATCTACTGGGAGAATGGTCTCCTGTATAGCGAGCCTAAGGTTGCTGAGCCTGGGTAAGCCCGTGTGCTGGTGGTACCCCAGCGCTTCAGAGCCTTCCTACTGGGTCTGGCTCATGCTGTGCCTTTAGCAGGACATTTAGGGCAAGACTAGACCTTTGAAAAGCTTGTCACCCACTTTTATTGGTCCCAAATGCGCAAGAGTTCAGATACTCATTGCAGGACCTGTCAGACTTGCCAGGCAAGTGGTAAGAGTGGAAGGAAGTACAAGGCTCCTCTCCAACTGTTCCCTGTGGTCAGCACCCCCTTTGAAAGGGTGGGCATTGACATTGTGGGGCCTCTGGATCCCAAGACAGCCATTGGCAACAGATTCATCCTGGTCTTGGTGGACCATGCCACCCGGTACCCGGAAGCCATCCCTCTCCGGACTGTGACGGCCCCCGTGGTGGGACGTGCATTGATGGGGATTTTCTCCCGTGTGGGGTTACCCAGAGAGGTGGTGTCTGACTGTAGTACCAACTTCATATCTAAGTATATGAAGTCCATGTGGCAGGAGTGCGGTGTAACTTACAAGTTCACCACTCCTTACCACCCCCAAGGTAATGGGCTGGTTGAGAGATTCAACCGGACCCTAAAGGGCATGATTATGGGTCTTGAAGAACCCATGAGGCGTAAGTGGGACGTCCTCTTGCCATGCCTTCTGTTTGCTTACAGAGAGGTGCCACAGAAGTCCTTAGGGTTCAGTCCCTTTGAACTGCTGTATGGTCGCCCTGTAAGAGGACCTCTGAGTTTTGTAAAGGAAGGCTTGGAGAAAGCTCCCAGTAAACCTCCCCAGGATGTATATAGCTACATGCCAGCCTTCAGAAACCAAACTAGGCGTTTCAGACAACTCGCTCAGGCGAATCTGTCAGCCAGCCAGGAGGAGATGAAACAGTGGTATGATCAGAATGCCACTCTGATCGAGTTTCAGCCTGGAAAGAAAGTGTGGGTCATGGCCCCCATGGAGCCTTGTGCGCTCCAGAATAAGTGGACCGGACCATTTGAGGTGGTGGAGTGCAAGAGTAATGTCACCTACCTGGTGGACTTGCGGTCTCCTAGGAACCCTTTGCGGATCCTGCATGTAAACCGCCTGAAGCCCCACTTGGAGAGGTCCGAAGTGGGCATGCTCCTAGCGACAGATGATGGAATGGAAGAGGAGACTGAGCCTCTTCCTGACCTCCTGTCTGCAAAAGAGCAAGATGGGTCAGTGGACGGTGTGAACCTCTCTTCCGCCCGACCCCTGAGCAGCAAGATGACTGTCGCCAACTGTTGGGACAGTTTCCTGATCTGTTCTCCCTGACTCCCGGTGTCACTGAGTGGTGCGTCCATGATGTGGACACTGGGGACAGTCCCCCTGTAAAATACAAAACTTACAGAGTGACTGACAGGGTGAGAGCTTGCATCAAGGAGGAGGTCTCCAAGATGTTTGCATTAGGGGTGATTGAGTCCTCTAACAGCCCTTGGGCCAGCCCAGTGGTCTTGGTCCCAAAGGCTGCCGCGCCTGGTGCCACACCCGAACTCCGGTTCTGTGTGGACTACCGAGGACTCAATTCAGTCACCAGGACTGATGCGCACCCCATCCCCAGAACTGATGAGCTCATTTATCGGTTAGGGGCTGCCCGATACCTCAGTACGTTTGACTTAACATCTGGGTTCTCGCAGATCGCATTAACTGATGGGGCAAGAGAGAGGTCAGCATTCTCCACACCAGATGGGCACTACGAATTCCGGGTTATGCCCTTTGGGATGAAGAATGCCCCTGCCATCTTTCAGAGGTTGGTCGACCAGGTGTTGGCTGGACTGGAAGATTTCAGTGGCGCCTACCTGGATGACATTGCAGTGTTCAGCGCCAGTTGGGAAGAACATCTGCGCCACCTCTGGGAAGTGTTAATGGCGCTGCGGAGGGCAGGCCTCACGATCAAGGCGAGTAAGTGCCAGATCGGGCAGGGTTCCGTGGTGTACTTGGGACACCAGGTTGGGAGCGGCCAGGTGGCGCCCCTACAGCCCAAGATTGATACCATCCTGGCTTGGGAACCCCCCAAGACCCAGACCGAGGTGAGAGCCTTTTTAGGACTCACAGGGTACTACAGGAGGTTTGTCAAGGGGTATGGCAGCATTGTTGCACCCTTGACAGAGCTGACTTCCAGGAAGCAGCCCAAGAAAATAAACTGGACTGACACCTGTCAGAAAGCTTTTGATGCCCTGAAAACTGCCATGTGCACGGCGCCCAACTTCTCAAAAGAATTCATTGTGCAGACAGACGCTTCAGAGCATGGTGTGGGGGCTGTACTTTCACAGATGAATGAGGGCCTAGACCAACCTGTAGCCTTCATTAGTAGGAGGTTACTTCCACGGGAACAGAGGTGGAGTGCAATTGAGCGTGAGGCATTTGCTGTGGTCTGGGCACTGAAGAAGTTGAGACCATACTTGTTTGGGACTCACTTCTAGGTTCAGACCGACCACAGGCCCCTCAGATGGCTGATGCAGATGAGGGGTGAGAATCCAAAGCTGTTGAGATGGTCCATTTCCCTACAGGGGATGTACTTCACGGTGGAACACCGCCCTGGTACAGAACACGCCAATGCTGATGGTCTGCCCAGATTTTTCTGCCTTAGTGAAGAGAACTCCCAAGAGAGTGGGTAGTTCTCCCCACATTTCAGCTGGAGGGGACACGTGTTAGACCTGGCACCATTGGCGTGGGTCTCCCTTCCATTTTTTCGCTGTTGCCTCCTATGTTTTTGCTGGTCTAGATGCTTTGGGCACTTTGCCACTGCTGTTCAGTACCAAAGTGCAAGTGCTCCCTAGTGTACATTGTTGTAATGGATCAGTGACTCCATGATTGGCTTATTTGATTTACTTGTCAGACCCTAGTACAGTGCACTATGAGTGCCCAGGGCCTGTAAATCAAATGCTGCTGGTGGGCTTGCAGCACTGATTGTGCCACCCACAGAAGCAGCTTGTAAAGTATGGCTCAGGCCTGCCATTGCAGAGCCTGTGTGCAGTCTGGGACTGCCAGGTCGACTTGGCAAGTGCACCCACTTGCCAGTCCCTAAACCGTCCCTTTTCTACATGTTAGTCACCCCTAAGGTAGGCCCAAGGTACACCTATCGGCAAGGTGCATTGTATGTGAAAGGTAGGACATGCCCTGGTGGGTGTGGCATGTCCTGATAGTGAATTACAGCCAATTTTGTTTTTCACTATTGCAAGGCTATCTGTTCCCATAGGCCAGAATGGGGAGTTAGTTTATAACATCTTATAAACATAACTGACCCTAGGAACAAGATGGAAAAATAAAGTTTAGTATGCCTGAACTCAGAATGTTAAAATACATCTTTTAGGATGGGTAATTTTTACATTCTGTGTTTGAAAATACCACTTTTAGAAAGTAGGTATTTTCTTGCCTAACCATCCAGCATGCCTCTGCTAGGTTTGTGTTTTCCATGTCTGGTTTGTGAGTGACAGGGGGCTGGAGAGGGCTTTGGCTCCAGCAGTCTTATGAGTCAGGACTGGGCTGAATAGGACCTGGGTTGAATAGAGAGTAGGGGGAGGAGATTTCCTTTCACTTGCCTGAACCTACATAGAATAGAGAGTAGGGGAAGGAGATTTCTTTTCAGCTACCTGGGCTAGGTCTGCTTCCAACAATGCTGTCTCCACCTCCTGCCAGGAAGCTGCACCAGGGAGGACGGAACTGGTTTGGGCTGGGTACAGACACTCTCTGCCTTCAGAGAACAAAGAAATTGTGTGTATAAAAAGAGGGGCCCAGACCCCAGAACTTTAGATCACTTCTGGGAATCAAGACGAACCTTTGCCAAGGAGAACAAGCATTGGCATAGCCAATAGGTCTCGCCTTTGGGGCCTTATAAGTGTTTAGCCAGAGCTATTGACTTTGCCAATGTCTTCAAGCTGTGCTGTAGAGAAGTGTGGCTGCTGTGCGGCATGCTGAAAAGTTATAATAAAAAGTGTCAGAAGCATTTTTGTTACTTTATATATGACCAAGAAGGCATTATGTAAAACTGAACGACCATATTAAAAAAGTATTTACAATAAAAAATTTCCTCAGTTTTCTTTTGTTCTTGCAATGCTGGCAACTTGTTTCTGCCTATTGCAATGGTTGTTTGTTAAAGCTTTTTTTTTGAGGGGCATAAACAATCGGAGGGTGAAGGTTGGGAACTAGTACCTGTATTATAACACTAGCAGCGGCCAGACGCTAGGGGAGAATCAACAGATGCCAGATTCCGAGAGCAGGCTGAGGTGGTGCTGAGTGATGCTGAGGTGGTAGTGGTGGTGACTGTTGCGGAGACGATGCTGAGGTGATGCTGAATGATACTCAGGTGTTGCTGAGTGATACTGCTGTGGTGCTGAGTGATGCTGTGGTGGTGCTGAGTGATATTGTCTTGGCGCTGAGTGATGCTGTGGTGGTGCTGAGTGATATTGTCTTGGCGCTGAGTGATGCTGTGGCGGCGCTGAGTGATGCTGTGGCGACCCTGAGTGATGCTGTGGCGGCCCTGAGTGATGCTGTGGCGACGCTGAGCGATGCTGTGGCGGCGCTGAGGGATGCTGTGGTGGCGCAGAGTGATGCTGTGGTGGCGCTGAGTGATGCTGTGGTGGTGCTGAGTGATGCTGTGGTGGCGCTGAGTGATGCTGTGGTGGCGCTGAGTGATGCTGTGGTGGTGCTGAGTGATGCTGTTGGGGCGCTGAGTGATGCTGTGGTGGCGCTGAGTGATGCTGTGGTGGCGCTGAGGGATGCTGTGGTGGCGCTGAGCGATGCTGTGGTGGCGCTGAGCGATGCTATGGTGGTGCTGAGCGATGCTGTGGTGGTGCTGAGCGATGCTGTGGTGGTGCTGAGTCATCCTGTGGTGGTGCTGAGTCATCCTGTGGTGGTGCTGAGTCATCCTGTGGTGGTGCTGAGTCATCCTGTGGTGGTGCTGAGTCATCCTGTGGTGGTGCTGAGTGATGCAGTGTTGGCCCTGAGTGATGATGTGGTGTCGCTGAGTAAAGCTATGGTGGTGCTGAGTGATGCTGTGGTGGCGCGGAGTGATGTTGTGGTGGTGCTGAGTGATGCTGTTGTGGCGCTAAGTGATGCTGTGGTGGCGCTAAGTGATGCTGTGGTGGCGCTAAGTGATGCTGTGGTTGTGCTGAGTGATGCTGTGGTTGCACTGACTGATGCTGTGGTTACACTGAGTGATGCTGTGGTTGCACTGAGTGATGCTGTGGTTGCACTGAGTGATGCTGTGATGGCGTTGAGAGATGTTGTGTTGGTGCTGAGTGATGCTGTGCTGGCTCTGATTGATGCTGTGGTTGCGCTGAGTGATGCTGTGGTGTTGCCGAGTGAGAGATAGAGTGAAGATATAATGCCCAATTAGAGAGGGTGGTGAGAGAGAAAGAGAGAGAAAGGGTGTACATAGAATAAAGAGTGGAGCGGGATAGAGAGAGAGAAAGAAGGGGAGAGAGAGTGAATGAAGGAGTTTGAAAGAGAAACAGATAAAGGGGTGAGAGAGAATGAAAGGCTAAAAAGATAGTGAGGGAGAGTTAATTAAGTAGAGAGAGAATTAGAGAGGGGAGAGAGAGAGAAGGAGAGAGACAATAAGAGTGGGGGGTGGAGTTTAGAGTGAAGAAGTGACGCGGAAAAAGTAACCTTAAATATAGCTTTGTGCTTTACGCGAATAAATACTTTTTTAAAAACAGTGAGAGACAAAATACTGGTAATTAGGCTGTGACTCCCAATATAAAACAAATAGCGATATAAGGTGAAATCAACCCACCGAAGCAATATTTCTAACTAGACAAAAAAAGCTTGCATTTCAATGCTAATCGCTTTTGTTTTTCATGTGACTGTAGTCCAGGGCCCTCAGTTGGTAATGTGAGCTGCTGCTGCGATTGAAACATCAGAGTCCAGAGAGTTAATGAGCCATGACGAGGAAATGAGGACGAGATAGGAAACCCACATGGCAGCTGCGCGTGCACGCTCATCGTGAACTCAAGCTGGTCGCCAGCCGAAAGCCAGTGTTTGCACTTCCAAAACCCGCTTACTAAAACTCTCGGCCAGACCAGCGCAAGCGCTGGTGCAGGCCGAGACCTAAAATTGGGATATTTTGCTCTTTCTGCCACACCTCTGACTCCGCCCACTGACCCAATCCACGGGTTATTCCCGCCCTCTGATTCTCCGCCCACAGTTCCCCTACTCCCCCCACCTTCGACCACTGCCCTAGACCAGATGACTGGAAAAAATTTATGACTCTGGGTGTGTGACGACGGAAAGGAAGTTACACAATAACCTTCATCCTTCAGCTGCAAAGACCCGAGTCTCCCCGAGAACGGACAGGATTCCGCCCCCCGGCTTCATTAGCGATCCACGACTCCCTCATCTCGAGGGAATGTCTTGCTAACTGGTCTCACTTCATCTCCTGTTAATGCAACCGGACTCCCCACATAGGATTTATGAGAACAGCAAAACTACAAGTCCCATAAACCACAGTGCTGTTGTCTAAAAAGCATAACTAGTTATAGTTAACCGGTGACAAGGCCCTTTGGCAGTGTTGTGCAGTGAATGACATGCGAAATCCCGTTGTTGATATGGATAACAAAAAATATCCTACAGGCTCCTTGCAATGGATTGAAATACCACGCTACATTTCGGACAGAAATGAAGACTTCATGTATATCCTCCGGAAATGGATGGCATGTTGCATTATGATTACGATATCATCGCTATGCGAATTATATATTAACCTAATGAGTTCAATTTAAATTAATTATTATAAAACTGTATTTGATGTGGAATTTATGATAATCTGTCTCCTGCGCCTACGTGGGGCATCCATTGTCTAGGAGATTAAAACATAAATGTGCTTGGTTTTTCTGAAATAATGGATAGCAGAAAAGCATCTGTGGTTCCTATTTGCTGTGCATAATACACCCTCCCCCACCGCCTCCCACTTACCCCTCCCTCTTCCAGTGCTGTCTTTCAAACAAAGAATACCCACCCTTCCCCCTCCCTCAGCCATTAAAAGCAAAATGATTGGAGCGAAATCCGACCCCAAACTCGTCTGAAGAGGAAGAAAATGGCTGCCCCGAGATGAGAATTAACGAAATATATTTTGCGTGGATCGCGTAAAACGGTTTCCCCTTCACTGGCGTGCTATTATGTGTACAAAATCCAGCTATTAAACTGCGCGCATTTCTCATCCATTTGATCCAGAAAGGAGGAAAGAAAATGTCCAAAGCAAGCTCGAAACAGGTAAGGGATTAATTGTTCAAGGGATGAAATAAATAGAATGTTAGATATGGGATGCCTCGTTGGTGCTTTATAGGGTTCCGGCCGCCACACGCTGGTCCGCCCACGCGCGTCCTTCATTGCTTGCAGCCATTCATAGGTGAGGTCTGCCTGCCTCCAAAAGGCCGGTAGGACAAGGGAGGAGTCAGTCACATTCAGCCTGCCACATAAATATCAAGTAAAAGCAGATAAGTCATCTGGCATGGCCGGTTTAATTTCTTAAATGACTTGTAAAGCTGTCAGGAAGTCAGTCACGCGTGGCAAGGTACAAGCAGCAGTCAGCCATGCCAGCGACCCTAAACAAGCACGGAGGAGTGGGGGCGAGCGAGCGCGGCAGCCTGCAAAGCAGTCCCAAAAACGCTCGTGCGTCGTGGCTGGCCTTTGGATGAGTACGCGCGGCAGACATGTGTTTCCACTTATCGCGCCCGCGTCTGGGCACGATAATTGGAAACACATGTTTGCCGCGCGTACCCATCTCAAAAAGGCCAGCCACGACGCACGAGCGTTTGTTGGACTGCTTTGAAAACTCACTTACAATAAGTCTTCGTGCCGCGCGTACCCATCTCAAAAAGGCCAGCCACGACACACGAGCGTTTGTTGGACTGCTTTGAAAACTCACTTACAATAAGTCTTCGCCTCTAAGCAGCGCTTGCGCGCTACTCGAGGCTCGACCTAAAAACCAAGGAAGCTGAAGGAGGAAACTGCCCCTGCGCTGGTGACTGTTTGGGGTTGGCCTGCAGTGGTTACTTATTGCCAAGGAAAGGAGAAAAGGAACTTTGTGTGTACTTTAATCATCTTGAGGAAGATCTCCAAGGGCTTGAAACTGAGCTTGCCTCCTGTTCTGAAGTCTCAGGGACACAAAGACTTCACCACCAGCTTCCCCTGAATGTCCTTGCTGGGAATTCTACCTGCAGAGAGGTGCCTGCTGTTGTTTAAGGACCTCTAGAGACTGCGTGTCGCTGGGAGCAGGAAGCGCGACGCAATGAGGAAGAAGCGTGTCGCCGCCACAGCTGTTGCCGTCGCATCGCCGAAGAAGCGTGTCGCATCGCCGGAGAAACGTGCCGCCGCCGCAGAGGTTGCCGTCGCATCACCGGAGAAGCGCGTCGCAGGGCCTGTCGCGGCTGAAGATACCACCGATTTCGCCGCACGGCCGTCGGGCGTGCACGCATTGCATTCAAGTTGTCGCATCGCATCAAAGACGCCATTTTGTCGCATCGCACTGGATCGTCGCACCGCATCGAGGCGTCATCTTGTCGCATCGCACCGGATCACAGTAAGAAATAGACGCTTCCCCTCCTCTCCGGTAAGGAACAGAAGCATCGCCTCCCCTGCGCTGCAGTAAGGAACAGGTGCGCCGCCTCCCCTGACGCATCGCCTTCCCAGCGACCCTTTTGTTTATATTGCGTTATGCATCCAAGGCACTTTGAGAGTAAAGTGTTGCATTTACCATCTACATTGAACTAAGCTATTTCTACCATTTGAATGTCATATTTTTGAATACTGAGATAAGCCTGCCTGCTCGTGCCAAGCTACCAAGGGAGTGAGCAGGGGTTATTTTAGGAGTGTAGCCCCCTTACCCTGACTAGAAGCAAGGGCCCCTACTTGGTCAAAGGTACCTACCTCTGCCAACTAGAGACCCCCATTTCTAACAAGCACCCATTGGTTCTCTCACAGAGAAAGCCATGAACCCAAGGTCTTGCTGCAGAAAGAGACAAAACATTTCTTTGGCCCAAGATCCAATGATTCTGAGTGGTATAGCTTCTTGGCTCAAAAACTGGATATGACCCAGAGCTCTCTTCCTAAAGGTCTGTTGTATGTGAAATATCAGATTATTTGGGCCAATTAGAACTCACACTGAAGCACAGACTTCATTTTCAACTTTTGGACAAGCATCCATGAGACTAGACTGAATATGACTTCTTTTCCGGCTTTCCCTCCCCCACATGTTGTTACAATGCGGGGTGAGGGTTGTAAAAACACAATACCATTACCCCGCAAGTCGTTACAACGACTTGCGGAGGGGGGGCGCTGAATGTTGGAATAGTATAATTTACTATTCCAACTCCAGTCTGTGCGGACAGTAGGGAAGGTGTTGGATTTTAAATGCAACACCTTCTCCCCCCTCCGCAAGTCGTTGTAACGACTTGCTGGGTAATGGTATTGCGTTGTAACGACCGCGTTGTAATAACATGCGGGGTGACGGATGCGGGGTGACTGATGTTTACCAACTAGACTATGCTGAACAAATAGTGCAAAGACCATTCGCTAGAAATTCACTAGCTCACGTTTGCTGTGCACAGACTACCCTGAAAATTCTTGCCTCAGGAAGCAGTTTACAGTAAGCTAAAAACTAGTAAGGCTTGGCCACTCAAAGTCCCTCATTTTCTGGGTAAACCAAACCCACATATTCAAGAAAAAGTATATAGTTCTAAGTGGGAGACTATAAAGAAGTACATAACCCTAATGACAAAACAATACAGTTTCCTTTTCAAACGCTTCTAGACCGCTAGCAAATGTACGTGAGTGGCAACACACACACAGGTAATGTTCCAATAGCCTTGGAGCCCTCCGTGGCGGGCTCTACTGGCCATTAAAGACCCGATCCCTTGTTAAAGGCCCTCACCTTCGACTCTGGCCTTTAAAGCTGCAGTGAGCCTTTAATGGGCGGTAGAGTCCGCTACGGCAGGCTCTAAGGCTATATTAGAACACTGGAATGTTGAGCGCTCAATTAAAGACAATGGATTCCATGCTCTATGGCAGTTTTCCCCACTCTTCCTTCATTCTCAGTGCAAAGCAGCCAACTTTAAAAAGGGATTTTCTTTTTAAAAACCAGAGCAAAGCAGCAGAGTTAAAAAACGACTTCTTTTCAAAAACACACACTACCTAAAAAACAATTCTAACACATTGATTGTCACAGTTTAAAAAAGTATTTCCTCCTTCTCAGTGCAAAGAAGCCAACTTTAAAATGTGATTTTCTCTTTAAAAACCAGTGCAAAGCAATAGATTTAAAAAACAGCTTCTTTTTAAAAAACACACTACCTAAAAACAATTCTAACACATTGATTGTCACTGTTTTGAAAAGTATATCCCCTTTCTCAGTGCAAAGCAGCCAACTTTAAAAAGTGGATTTTCCTTTTAAAAACCAGTGCAAAGCAGCACAGCAGATTAAAAAAATTACTCCCTTTTAAAAAACACACCACCTAAAAAACAATTCTAACACATTGATTGTCACAGTTTGAAAAAAATATTTCCCCTTTATCAGTGCAGTGCTTGTCTCATCTGCACGAATTCCACCTCTAGAGCGCCGACCTGACCGACGTTTCTGTGGTAGGAGTATGATATTGTAAGTGCTCCCGTGCTCTATGGCAGTTTTCCCCACTCCACGTTCGTTCTCAGTGCAAAGCAGTCAACTATAAAAAGTGATTTTATTTTTAAAAACAAGCGCACAGCAGCAAATTTAAAAAAGAACTTCTTTAAAAAAAAATAACACATTGATTGTCACAGTTTTAAAACACATTGATTGTCACAGTTTTAAAAAGTATCTCCCCTTCTCAGTGCAGTGCTAATCTCCTAGTGTGGTACAGTTCTAGTACACTATTGAAATCAAAGCGACCCCTGACTCTCTAGCGGACATTCTATGGAAAATAGCAGATACAATATTTCAACACAATTAGAGACATACAAAAAGTACAACACACATATGTGTGTTGTGTTTAATAACTTGATTCTAATGTCATAATTACTTGCAACTACTATCAATACAATATCCCCGAGTTTAAGCCCATCTCCATTTCCTCTGGCCACAACCACTTTTTATTGTGAAGTCTGGAGAGGACCACTCTAGGGTTTATGGGAAGATTGGGCGGAGGTTTAAATACGGCATCAGTCTATCCCCCACTTTTTGAATCCGGATCAATTACATAGTCAATGGTGAAACCTCCCATAAGATTGCTTTACGGTCTCACTCCACGTCTACGGTACTTTCTAAATACATCTTGCTCCATCTAATGTTTTGCAAATGTTTTTAATTTTAAGTTAAATGAATGAATCTTCTGACTGGATCTTCTTAGATTTGCTCACATAATTAAGATTTAAAATCCAATTTGGGAAAGTCTGCTACTTCCTATAACATTAAAGGTAAGAGCGTCTGTTCCATGGACAATCAAATGATATTTATTTACCATTCTCCCTTCTCCTAATAATGTAAATAATTTCTTTAAGAACTATGACACCACATTTTACCATGGAACCACTAATGAACTATTTTATGCTTTGCATATTATTAATGAAAATCACAACCAACTTCATATCTTCAACCTCTGGCATGTAGAAGGCATACGTATCACAGCTGGCACATCTGCTTTCCCTTACTCACAATCCACACATTTAATTGGCGGGAGGTGCAGCATAGTCCAGTTTAATCCCCGAAATTTACAAAGTCTGTAATTGGTTCTGCAGAAGGCACAGTGTCTTCGCTTACACTCATGTATATGTGGGTGTCATTTAGACATAGAGATTGGAACTGCACAGAAAGAAGCATTATTCACTACATAAATATTCAGGATGCAAAAAGAATGACATGCGCGCACTTGACTTACCTTGGGAAGAGCATACTTTGGAAGCCGTATCTGTACAAAGTCATTACGCCTGTATGATACATAATACTTGGTCTGGTTTCCCGATGTTGACTAAAAATAAAAACACAGAAGTGACATATTAGTTTTATCTGATTATAACTGTTTACCAGAAAACTAGACATTTGTATCCTGCTCGCTTTCCCCTCCTAAATCTAAACAGTGATGCAACCTGATAGAAGGGCAGCAGAGCAGCACATTCCTGAAGGTTAATATTAGAAATGTAAAAGCTAACTACTGTCAGAAATATTGAGGCCAGCAGAAGCAGCATGTTAGCATTCCCTGCAGCGACAGCCGTACAGCGACACCAGTTTATTCTTAGTAAGGCGAAATATCATTTTCTATCACTTGGAATACACACAACTCATTCGTACATAAGAGAAAAAAGAGAATTAAATATATGAAAACATACATAAAAACAATGTAATCACCTGCTTTGCACATTGCTGTCGGGTCAGCATGACAAATGCGTTTTAATTCGGGACCACTTACTTCTCTATTAAGGCATTGATTTCCACTTGGGGTTTACTCTCGCATCGTATTGAAAACGCGTGTTAATAGAAGCAGCACTAAAATATATTGTATCGTTATATGGGTGTATATTTGAATTTCTCCAAAATCCTCTGCAATTTTGGATACAACACTGCACTACCTTTGTGCTTCATCTTCGAATGATACTCATGAACAGGCACTAATTGTGATGAAGAAGCCTGTTATCTTAATTATGAACAGGCACTAATTGTGTTGAAAAAGCCTGTTGTTTGCTTAATTACAGATTGTTGAAAAATCTGCGGCTTCATGTCATATATTAATTGATACCATGCCAGGCAACTGATAGCGCTGGACCGGGACAAGGTCACAAGTTCAGGCTGGCTACCGGCACCCAGTTAGGCTCACTGAACAGAGTACCTTAGATCCTGGTTGTTAAGCAGTTCTCGGATTGGCGTCGTGGATGTGCCATCTAACTGAAGCGATGCGTCGGGTCGAAGATGCTGCGAGGCTGAGATGCAAGGTCCTGTTGCGTCATTGTTGAGGATCCCATCAACGGGCCTTCGATAGGGAGTCTAGCGTCGGGGATGCGGCACACAGCTGATAATGCTTTGGTGCAGAGGAGCTGCGAGGCTGCAATGTGGAGTCCGACGTTGTTGCTGAGGATGCCGTCGACAAGAGATGCGAGGACCTGGGCTGTGGATGTGTGGGGCCGTTGAGCTGATCAATTGGTTCCGAGAACTGCAGTGGGCAATGCGAGTGTTTGCGACTGGTCCAATCCACGCAGCAGCAGCCGTGTGTCTGTTCTGCTCGGGAATGTGCCGCTCAGCCAAGGAGATGCGTTGGCTCTGCTCGGGGCTACATCGCTCAGCAGATCAGATGCATCGCTCTGCAGATAAGATGTGTCATTCCGCTGGCAAGCACCTTAGGCCCACTTCAAGGGGTCCAGGACTGGCAGGATAGACTCACAGATGTCAGAGTTCAGGTGCAGGTGGTTGGAAGCCTCTTATGTCCCTGAGGCTTCCAATCAGGAGGCCAGCCAACGAGCCCTTGGAGTCACTCTGGGTTCTGGGTTCAAGAGATGCAGGTCCAGTCCTCATCCAAGCAAGAGGGCAGCAGGCAGCAGATCAGCACAGCAAAGCAGGAGTCCAGTAGAGTGCAGTCCAGCAGAGTGGCAGTCCTTCACCAGCACACCAGTCCTTCTTCCTGGCAGAGTGTCCACAAGTCCAAAAGTATACTGGAGTGGTGGTGTCGGAGGTCCTTCTTTTATACGCAGTTGTACCTTTGAAGTGGAGAGAAGCTTCTAGAGGCATGCCTTTGAAGTGCAGAGATGCTCTGCCTTGCCTGCCCTGGCTCCAGCCTAACTACAGGGGGTATGCAGCCCTTTGTGTGGGGACAGGACACAGCATATTCAGGTGTAAGTGAGTCTGGGTCCAGCTCCTCTCTTCCTTACTGCCAGTGATGACCCACTCAGTCACACCTAAGCTCCCATTGTGTGTGGCTGTCTAGGAAGAATACACAAAGCCCAACTGTCAACTACACCCAGTCATGTGGCCAGTGAACAGGCTGCAGGCACCAAATGGGAAGGCAAGAAAATGCCAGCTTTCTAAAAGTGTCATTTTCACAATTGTAATTTAAAATCCGACTTCACCATGAGCTAGGAATTAAAATTTGGATTCTAGAGACACCAAACTGGAACCAGTTATATTTTGTTATTGGGACACTACATTTAATAAGGGTAATAAGGTAATCCCATTGTTATCCTATGGGAGATATAGGCCTTGCAATAGTGAGAAATGAATGTAAGAGTTTTTACTACCAGGACATGTAAAACTTAAACATACATGTTCTGCTTTTTACATACATTGCACCCTGCCCTCTGGGCTGTCCAGGCCTAGCCTAGGGGTGACATATGTATTAAAAAGGAAGTTTTGGGCCTGGAAAAATGTTTATTTTGCCAGGTAGAAATGGGATTTCTGGTTGGCTAGGGCTTGCGCCTAAGCCAGGCAGAAACCACCACTCTAGTCAGGGCAAGGGAGTTACACGCTGAAGATAACCCCTGCTCACCCCCTTGGTAGCTTGGCACGAGCAGTCAGGCTTATCCCAGAGGCAATGTGTAAAGCGTTTGTGAACACATACAGTAACACAGTGAAAACACTACAAATGGACACCACACCAGTTTAGAAAAATAAGTAATCTTTATCTAAACTCAAAACAAGACCAAACGACAAAAATCCACAATACAGTAATAAAAATATGACTTTCAGATGGTAGAAATAGTTCAGTTCAATGCAAGTTGTAAATGCGACACTTTTCTCAAAAGTACCTTAGATGCGTCACGCAAAGCAAACAAAATGTCCGCAGGGAAGGTGATGCATCTGTTCCTTACACTCAGGGGAGGTGATGTGTCTGTGCCTTACTGCGGCGCAGGGGAGGTGATGCGTCAGTTCCTTACTGCGTGGGGAGTTGATGCGTCTGTTTCTTACTGCGGACCCCAAACAATGCAACAGTCTTGGCGCCTCGATGCGATGCGTCGATCCGGTACGATGCGTGTCTTCGTGCAGCGGCACAGCAGGCTTGCGTCGGGAAAGGTACGGCGGCGATTTCTCGAGCAGGCGCTGCGACGGTTTCTTCAGCGATGCGTCGGGAAACCAGTGCAGATGCGACACGCTTCTTCGGTGTTGCGTCGATTTCCCAGCTCCCAGTGACAAACAGTCTCCAGAGGTCCTAAAAGGCAGCAGGCACCTCTTTGCAGGTTGGAATTCCCAGCAAGGGAATTCAGGGGAGCTGGTGGTGAAGTATTTGTGTCCCTGAGACTTCAGAACAGGAGGCAAGCTCAGTTTCAAGCCCTTGGAGATCTTTTCTTCAAGCAGGTGACAAAGCAAACAGCAAAGTCCTTTTTCTCCTTTCCTTGGCAGCAAGCAGCCACTGCAGGCCAACCACAGACAGCAAACAGCACAGGGGCAGTATTCCTCCTCAGCTTATCCGGCTCTTCTCCTTGGCAAAGGTTCCTCTTGATTTCACAGAAGTGATCTAAAAGTCTGGGGTCTGGGCCCCTCTTTTTATACCCCAAAATCCTTTGTTCTCTGAAGGCAGAGAGTGTCTGTACCCAGCCAAAACCAGTTCTGTGGGGCACTTTGCAAGTGCACAACAACCTCCATTGTCAGTGTGAGCCCTGGCTCCAGGCACACCACAGGGGTGCGGAGCCGTCATTGTGGAAGGCAGGCACAGCCCTATTCAGGTGAGGGAGATTTGCTGTCTCCTATCCGCTGACCAATAACAGACACTCTCCCACACTCTCACTACATGCTTCACCACCCTCCACCCCTCCTAATTCTACTCTGCCTCTCCCTATTCCCACTCCAGGCTCTGATTCCTGTCTCGAGTATGAATCTATCTCCCTCTGTAACTGTGCCAATGGTCCTGCGCAACCCTCTATTACCCCTCTAACAGCTGAACCAGGGCTATTCCTGCAAATAAGTGCATGAACAATCCCGGCCTTGAGGAGAAGATTGCTGACCTTAAGCATGATATCTCGGTAGTCAAAGAGATGGTGCAAAGCATTCTTCAGTTCTCCTTGAAGATGGAGAAGCATTGGGTCTCACCCCCGCTCAGAGGAATGATATCTACAATTCACAGAAGCTGTCCTACTTAACAAAAGACCATCCTGCCTTCTGCTCCTTTCTTAGTTCCAGCTGGAGGTTGAGGCCTTTACCTAATCACCACTCTAGGCCCCACAGACCCTTACCTCAGCTATCTGAAGAAGACATTCTCGCCCTTCTTGTGTCCTACACTGACTCAAGGACGGTCTCCCACCCCAACACTACTCTCAACATCCCCTCAATCATTACTGACCCAAACAGGGAACCGAGCCTTAAGCTCAGAAAGGTGAACAAAGAGAACCTACTTCACATAACCACCTCTCTTCAAGAAGTGATCACTTCCAACCTGCACATCAGTTCGATGCTACTCAACTGTAGATCAGCTGTGAAACATGCAGCTGATATTTCAGAACTTATCATTGCGCATAACCTGGACCTTCTGATCATCACTGAAACCTGGCTCAATGCTACTTCCTCCCCAATTCTTGACATCGTAATCCCCGATGACTACTCCATTCTCAGAAGTGATCGACTTGGTAAAACAGGAAGGGGCATTGCCTGCATTCATCGCTCCAACCTCACAGTAAAACAATCCTCGTGCTGTTTTATCCTCCTGTGAACAGCTTGTCACTGAAATCTGGAACAAAGGCAAGAAGATTTGTGTGCGGCACTCGATATATCACCCTCCTGGTGACAATCTGGTCTTCATAGAGTAAATCATGGAGATCATTAGCACAAGCTCTGATCAACTCCGCCACATATTCCTCGGAGACTTCAACCTTCATTGGAATGACACAAATGATCTCATTGTCTGTTCCTTTAAGACTTTCCTCTCTGACCTCAACCTCTCACAGCTCCATAAAGGCCCTACTCACAATAAAGGCGCCACTCTTGACCTCATCATTGCCAAAGACAACATCATACAAATAGGGGACATCCTACCCATGTGACTGGTCTGATCATTTTCAAATTCCCTTCCTCATCTTAGACAAGGGTTTGGGTAGACAGGGTCAACCCCTTAAAGCAAAACAATTGACTCGCAATATTAGAGACCTAGACATCAACATGATTACTTCAATCACCAAAAACAGACTACAGCCCCCCCTAATTCGACCAACCTTGATGATCTTTCTGAGCATTACATTAACACTCTGTCTAACATTCTTGATTCTATTGCTCCGAAACAGCTCAAAAGGATTCTAGTCAAACTTTCTAAACCATGGTTTAATGGTTCCCTAAATGATGAACGGCGCAATCTTAGACTATCTGAGAGACTCTGGAGAAATTTGCCTTCCACCACAAATCTTGCTCAACTGAGATAAGTGAGAAGCGCCTACAACAAACACATCCGCTTGGCGAAAACCGACCACTTCAGAATTCAACTGGATGGAGCCAAAAATAGACCTAAAAAACTCTTTGAAATCATTAAGGAACAATATAACCAGTCTTCTAACCAGAACTCTTCTCATGTGTCCCTGCTCCCTAGTGGTGATGATTTTACAGCTCACTTCTCCGAAAAAACAAGGAAAATAGAGCTGGAGCTATTACCTGCCACCCTAACGTTGTTATCTAAGAGACCTCCCGCAGGATCAGGGGAGGTGGCAGAATCCACGACAATATACTCGCCTTTGGGCGGCTCTCTCAAAAACAACGCCTCTTGGAGCTGTTTTCTCCTACCAGACTGCACTGAGCTACTTCACAACATGGCATCCATCAAACCCTCCAACCAATTTGGTGATCCTCTACCCGCCAAGCTCTGTAAAGACTTAATACCAGCCATTCTCCCTCTTTGGTCCAGGATCATTCATGAATCCCTCTTACAGGGAAAGATTCCGGACTGCCTAAAAGTTGGGCAAGTTACCCCCATTCTGAAGAAGCCCAGCGCGGACCTATCAGATCCAAACAACTTTCGACCTATTACCATCAGTATGACCCTAGCTAAATTGCTTGAAAAATGCGTACATTTGCAGCTCTTTCATTGAGAAATATCAACTCCTTGACCCTCATCAGTCAAGGATTCAGATCAGGGCACAGTACTGAAACGGCACTAACGCACATTGTTGATGACGCCGTGAGAGCCCTTGACTAAAATGTCCCTTGTCTCCTGATCCTTCTGGACCTGTCCTCAGCATTCGACACCATCAAATATGAAAACCTGATTGATCTTCTTCAACATAGGATGGGATTCTCGGGACCGGTCCTAAACTGGTTTGCCTCCTTCTTGCACAACCGCACGCAAATGATCAAAGTTAATCATGCCCTCGCTTCCAGTACCCCTGTCATGATTGGAGTCCCCCAAGGTTCTGCACTCTCGCCCACTCTCTTCAACCTCTTTATGGAACCTCTTGCGGTCATTCTGAACCGAGCGAACATTCAATACCACATGTATGTGGATGACACGCAATTATACCTGAAGATATCCTCGCAAGAGGACATAAAAACATTAAATGCTGCAGTTGCCCAAACTCAACAATGATTAGCTCAGAACCGTCTCCTTCTAAATACTCTCAAAACTGAATTTCTTTTGATTGCCCCACCTAATCACTCGGCTCCTACCCTTGACTGGATTAAACACCTAACTGCTCTGAACTGCACACCTCATGTTGTAGATTCTGCCAAATCTTTAGGTATCACCTTGGATAAACACTTAAACATGCAAGCACACATCAGTGCTACTGCTAGGGGAGCCAATTTCCAACTCAACACACTGAATAAAATCAAACTTTTCCTCCCCCCTGAAGATCTCAGGCCGGCGGTTCAGTCCCTGATTATCCCTAGATTGGAATACGGGCTGGTGACCCTCGCTGGACTTCCCAAAGCTAGCTTGGCCCCACTCAGAGCTACCTTGAACGCCTCGGCTAGACTTATAACGGGCTCGAGAAAATATGATCACATTTCCCCTGACCGTCTGCAACTAAATTGGTTATCTATTGAAGCTAGAATCCGACTCAAGATAGCTTGTCTGACTCATAAAGCCATACACTACAATACCCCGTACTATCTAGCAAATAAGCTTGAGCTATCAGGCTCCAGCCGGAACCTCAGAAGTACGTCCGCCCTTCTCTTGAAACCTCCAAGATTCAAAAAGAAAAGATCTTACAACCGTGCTTTCACCGGTCTTGCTCCAAGAATCTGGAACTCCTTGCCATCCGAGATCAGATCCAATCCTTCCACTACTTCCTTTAAAAAACTGGTCAAACGACTATTAATGAACGAACATTAACTCCCGATTCCTGTGATCATAATCCTTAACTGCATTAACTGATGATCTCGCTCTTGTTTTTTGTTAAAATGCCCTGATTCATATTGCACTTCTTGGTTCTTTCTATTGTATGATGTTTTACTCTGCGTGTTCTAGGCACTGTGGATACCCCTACTCTTTAACTTGAATGTTTACCCACAGGTTGTAACTTCACTTACTTGCATTATGTTTGTACCCTTGCTGGCGCCAACTCTGTACATCGCTCTGATACCCCTGTGGGTCTTGTTCGCGCTTTATAAAACTTTTCAAATAAATAAATAAGGTGCTACTCCTCCCACCACTCCAAATGCAGACCAGGCCTATTCAGCCCAGCCCTGACTCATCAGACTTCTGGAGCTGCTGCCCCTCTCCAGCCCCTGTCATCCAAAAGCCAGACATGCAATACACAAACCTAGCAGAGGCACACTAGATGGTTAGGCAAGAAAATACCTACTTTCTAAAAGTGGTATTTTCAAACACAGAATGTAAAAATCACCCTCACTAAAAGATGCACTTTAACATTCTGAGTTCAGGCATACTAAACTTTACTTTTTCATCTTGTTCCCAGGGCCAGTTATGTTTATAAGATGTTATAAACAAACTCCCCATTCTGTCCTATGGAAACAGATAGCCTTGCAATAGTGAAAAACGAAATTGGCAGTAATTCACTATCAGGACATGCCACATACACAATGGCATGTCCTGCCTTTCACATACAATGCACCCTGCCCACAGGGGTACCTTGGGCCTACCTTAGGGGTGACTAATATGTAGAAAAGGGAAGGTTTAGGGACTGGCAAGTGGGTGCACCTGTCAAGTCGACATGGCAGTCCCAGACTGCACACAGGCTCTGCAATGGCAGGCCTGAGTCACATTTTACAAGCTGCTTCTGTGGGTGGCACAATCAGTGCTGCAAGCCCACCAGCAGCATTTGATTTACAGGCCCTGGGCACACATAGTGCACTGTACTAGGGTCTGACAAGTAAATCAAATAGCCAATCATGGAAACACTAATCCATAACACAATTTACAAAAGAGAGCATATGCACTTTAGCACTGATCAGCAGTGGTAAAGTGCCCAGAGTCATAAAACCACCAACAACAGGTCAGAAAAAATAAAGGAGGAAGGCAAAAAGTTCTGGGATGACCCAGCAAAAAGGGCCAAGTCCAACAGCAGTTTAAACTCCACACACAGGATCTGCAATGGCTGGCCTGAATCTATGTTTAAAGGGCTACTAATTAAGTACGTGGCACAATCAATGCTGCAGGCCCACTTATAGTATTTAATTTACTGGGTAGGGCACTTATAGTACCACTTTGCTATGGACTTAAGCACGATGCAATGACAGCGTGGACTTGTGCGACCATGTCCAGTTTCCTGTTGATGATTATTCTGAGTATCCTGGCATGGGTGATGGATTTAGGTTCGAGTTCTTCCGGCCACCGTTCGGAGTCCCATGGTAAGGTGTTTTTGCCAAAGATCACTCCTTCTGTCTTGTTGGTGAGCTTGAGACAGTTGATTTCATTTAGTTAGCCACTTTAGTCATGCAGGTGATGAACTTGTTTCTTGTGTTGGGGGATCTGATCCAAGTGGGAGAGTATGAGTTGCGTGTCTTCGGCATAGAAGTGGATGTTAATGTCATGTGCTCAGGTAACGTTGGCCAGAAATATCATGTATGTGTTGAAGAGAGTGGGGCTGTGCGGTAAACCTTGAGGCACTCTGCAGATACGTTTGTGGGTTTCCGATGAGTACACTGCTAGCCTGACAGCTTGTGTTCTATCTGTCTGTTAAGAAGGAGCATATCCAACGGAGACCGGGATTTTGGATGCCAATCTTGTGCAGGCTGCCTGTAGAGGATGGGGTGTGAGATGCTGCCGAGAGGTTGAGGAGAATAATGGCTGCCATGTCTCATCTGTCAAAAATCATGCAGATGTCATCTGAGGTGGCGATGAGTGCTGTTTATTTACTGTGGTTGGGCCTAAATCCGGACAACGTGGCATCAAGGAGCCAGTGTTTGCTGAGGTGGTCAGTGAGGCATTGGTTAGACCTTTGCCTGATATTTCTTACATCAATTTGATTTTGCATTATTTAGATAATAATGTCTCCATGAATCTTCTGTTCAGAAGCATATCTGTGTTTTAAAGTATGTTATTGACTTGTGAACTCTTATGCTTTTAAAAAGTATAGCAGTTTCCACATTTTTCATTAGATTTAATCAGTTAAATGCTAATTGCTAGAAAACAAATAATATGGTATTTTTATTATGATGGAATGAATTTGAGATTGCCTGATAAATGTGGAATAGTGCATTGTTTTCCACTTCTGATATGGTTAAACACAACATAAAGGCAGATGGAGATGGGTGTTGTTCTGGATTTTTCATTTGCCCCAATAGCTGTTTTATATATCAGAAGGGACATGGCTGGTGGTCTCCTGTTAGTTTTTTCCCAGGCAAGAGATAGATAAGTCAAGAGATAAATATCTCTTGACTTATTAAGAAGAAAAAGAGAAGAAAACAACAGCAGAAAGAAGGAATGATCATTTACAGCCGTAAAGAAATTGGGCAAGCTGTTTTACATAACACTTTTGATGATCTTGAAAAGAGGCTAGCATGCTCTGAGGGATTCTTGCTGTCTTACACAGTTGGTATTTTCTATTTGTGTGAGAAGAACAGCTGATATAACTAATTTGAAATTGGCCTTACCTCTTTGACACAGCTGCAAGAATAAACAATGACTAAACTGAAGAAGAATTAGTCTTAGATTTAATATTCTTTTGATGTAAGAAGTTGTAATATTTCAAGTGTTCCAGTAGTGTAGATTTGTTCTGGAGATTATTTTCAGTTTTAGCACATCATAAATCATTCAGCCTTCTCCTATGTGAAATAATACTAGGATGGGAGCAGTCGCGAGTTTGCTACCAGTCAAACCTGGAAGGGAATTCTATGTAGAAAGGGATTTAAAGGAGCCACATATCAACTAGGTAATTAAGTCATTTAATTTCATGTTTCATTTAGCATCACTTCAGCACAAAGTCAGAGTGAATTCTGCACATGCCCTATGTATGCTTCTTAGTATCTATTTATGAATGTGTGTAAGTGCAAACCAAACTGAAGGCAATGGAGCACAGTACAGGGCCAAAGGCAAAGACAGTCAACAAGTGATTTGAGAGGTAGCTGGTTTGTAGACTGTTACTGCATCATGATGAAATGTTCTTTAAAGAGGTACATCTTCAACTCTTTCCTGAATTTGAGCAGGGTTGGGTGGGGGTCCTGCTGGATACGAGGATGTTACCCAGATCCTGGGTTCGCAGATAGAAAAGGCCGGGTTCTTTGTTATTTTTCTCTCACGCTTCTTCATCTCTTTTCTGATGGTGTCCTGGCTGCGGGTGTACTGAGAGACACCAGAAAAGGTGAGCTTGTCAGCCAGATAGGCACAGGTGCCGGTTGTGATTGCTTTGCAAATGTTGCAGCTGGTTTTAAACATTGACAAGGGAAGCCAGTAAAGTTCCATCGGGATGGGGGTGATGTGATCATGTTTCTTTCTTTATTTCTCCTGAATGAGACATACTGCAGCATGCAGGATGTCCTTAAGGGGGAGTCACAGTGTGAAGTCTGGGAAGCCATGGAGCAGGGGGTTTTCACAATTCTGATGTGAGAGTATGAAGGCTTGAACAGCAGTTCTGAAGTCACTTTCTGGGAGGAAATGTCTCATTTTCTCTGGTAGAGAGAGCTGGGACCAGCCTGTGTATTTTTTTGGCAATGTGTTCTTTGAGGGTGAGGTTTTTTTCCAGTGTGAATCCAAGCAATTTGGAATTGGGTGAAAGTTAGGGCTTGATGCCATCAAGGTTACAATCACTGGGCAGAGTGTGTACTATTTCTTGCTTGTTATTCTAGACAAATACATTGAATTCTGTCCTGGCGGGGTTGTACTTCAGGTAGATGCTAGACATCCAGGTATGAATGATGTTCAGGCAGTGGTTGTGTCTGGAGCAGAGGAGACTTTCAAACACAGTCCTATATTGTCAGCAAATTGGTGACTTTTTATACTATAATGCTATGTCACTTCCTGTAGGAGTGGATGCTGGGAATGTGTTGATGTTAATTCCTGTGGATATGGATGATGGAAGATGTAGTTTACTTGTCTGGTTTCTTTAAAGGAACACAGTGATGTCAGTTAATTTAACGATGGATGATGGTGAATGAAGTCCTCTTATCTGGTTTCGTCTTTTTTCAAAAAACATTTTTTGGAAACCGGTGATGTCACTTGCGGAAGAAACGGATGTGTGAAATGGCGTGATCTCACTTCCTGTAGAGGTGAATGTTGAGTAATGCAAAGATGGTAGTTCCTGTGGAGATGGATGACGGAGGTTTCTACACACCCACTGGCTTAATGTGAATTTAATTGTCAACAAACAGTATGTATTTGCAGAAAAAGTAATTTGATTCAGCGGACGCGCAATGCGCAGTGTGTGTTTTAGGTTTGTACATATAATCATTGCACTGTTAGTCTGAGAAAAATATTGCCTGATTTATATGTGGAGTCATGCAATGCTTGTAGGTACGTCAAGGCTTGAACAAATGACACCTTAATATGTAGGGGTTTAGAAAAGCAATGCGCCTACTTTTACAGAACAATATTCCACAAACACAAAAAAAATATCAAGTGAAATGTATTTTGACACAAATGTTCTATGAAATGCCATGGCATTCTAAGTAACATTGTTTTTCTCAGGATGAAAAGCTAAAATGCCTCTAATTGGAGCAGGGAACCAAATCAGCTAAAGTGCATGTTTTGGATTAGCTTATTTTTGGCATGTTGTACAAGACGTATGGATATTGGCAAAAATAGAATTCTTTGGTATCCTCTGCGTTCACCTAAACAGAAAGTGCCACTAAGGGGGCAATTCTTTATCATAGGACCTACGCCACAATGTTATTAGGAGTGAGTTCAATTTACACATGCAGGTAGCTAGATTTAGGATTGAAAATGCAGGTTTTGTCTTTACAAAATCTAAATTTGCATTTGTAAATCTATTTACACATGCTTAATATTACTAGTGCGGTTTAATATTCCATGTGAATGAGTCAGATTTCAAGACATGAAGTGAGCGCCACAGTGCATGGATACCATTGGAAATATGAAGGCATCTGAAGGACACCTTTTCTCATTAGAAAAAATATTTTCGCCATGAAGAAAATAAAGTTAAACATTTGCAAAAAGCATTTGCACTTGTTTTTTTTTTTTTTTTTTACTGGAACAAATATGCATGTGAATATTTCCTCAGACAAAGGAATTCTAAAACGCATTTCAGGCGTGCTGCTGGTAAAACTCAGACTATTGTAGTTTTAGAGGTACTCCAGGAAAACCTTCTGAAATGCAGAACAGTGATGTTCTTTTGACATTTCTTTTTGAATTAGGTCCAGCGGCTTCCAATAATTTTGAAAATGGTTTAAAAAGTAAGATATCGGTACCCATGTATTTGGGTGTTAACATATGGAGATTTGTCGTGACACTAAAACATGTGAGGACTTCGTCGAAAATAAGGCTGTAGTAAGGATTGATTTTCTGGATCTGGAATATGTTTCGGCTGTTTTTCCTAATATTAGAAACTACATGTTTTGTTCTGTTGTATTATCAAGATGGTTGTATCAAGAGTATTTTATCTGCAGTCTATGCATTCAAGCGTAAGTGGTGAAAATGGCCATATCTAGCTGTTTGCATCATTGATGGTACATTTTCTGAAATCTGTGAGTTTTTGTGGTCTGCGACCTGCCTAGGAATCGAGTGAATGAAAATTTAGGAAATAAAGGTTTAAGTGTGCTTCTCCTTCCCGAAAGGACTTGACACTGCGCTGACACCACTGGTAATAAAAGTCACAGTCACTTTTGATGCACAAGGGTGTCTTCTGGAATCTTGTTCAATTACAGGCTACCAATATCATTATTAATTAATACTCTGTACCTCCAAAGCAAATATTTAAAGATTGATTACAACATTAAATCATTCTTACACATATTAATTTTAAAATTGAACATTTTCATTTGGGAGCAATCTGGGTCAGTAGCACTCCTCAGTCCTCAAGACAGAGTACAACACCTTCTTACAACCCCCCAGCCCCAAGGTTTACTGGCCACTTGCAGGGCTCCTATGTATTTTGTCGGAGTCTGGGCTACCCTTTTCCTAGAGCACCTTGGATTCAATCTTTTTCAGGGTCCCCAATAAGACCACATCTACAGTCCCCCAGTGGGAGAGAGGCGGCCAGTGCCATTGGTCTAGAAGACAAATTCCTCATATTCCCAATTAGAACAAGCCTGAAGTCCCCTTCAGGCAGAGGCATGTCCACACAATGGGCTTTTCCTTCCACTTCTGTAGTTCTGTCTTGTCGCAAATTTCTCCATTGCGCAGGAGTTTAAAAGTGGAGAGTTATAGAAGATGGGCATCTCTGCTAATCCAAAAACATCACATCACTTTACCACCACCGACAGATATGTCTGAGGAGCAGCTTACAAGCTGAGCCCAGAACATAAGACTTTTGCGTATAAAGCATTTCAATCATTATTAAACAGCTCAGATGTTACCAGAAACAGGCACCGAATTGACCTTTAAGATCTGTACCAAACATATGTGTTCATGTTGACTTACAATTGCCTGTGTTAAAGCTATAAAACACCAAACATTTCGTATTAGAGGCTTATTTCCAGATTGAGGTGGTTGCCTAAGAACCTTGAACACCCTATCAAGCAAGGTCCATTCACGGCAAAACTCCTGATTAAAAGCTCCAGCTCACAGTATGCTTAAAATGCTAGCAAAACTCTCTTGAAGTCACTCTGACTGTGACCCAGGAGACATATGGTCTGTCAAAAAATCAATGGTGGAGCTCCAAGGGACTTATGGGGAGGCACCACTGCTCTTCAGTGGCCCAAAGTACTCTTTTACTCTTCCTGCAGTACTCCTGTCCTCAGTGATTAATTTGTAAAATAACAAAAAAGTGCCAGGGCTCTCATCAGGAGGCCACTGCAGCTTCCACCACACATTGCCCATGCCATGCTGCCAATGATAGTCACAAACCAACTACTAACCATCACACTCCTACAAGAGTGAAAATTCAGACTATTTCAGGCCCCCAAAGCTTTAAGAATGGCTTCGGCAGCAGGTAATAGTCATTTTTGATGTATATAGAATTGATAATTAACTTTTGTTGTGGTCATTTCTAAATTACCCAGTGTAGGAAGCTGGCTCTGTATATACTTTACCAAAGTGAGGTATAGTGTGCACAGAGTCCAGTGGAACCCCAAAGGTAGGCAGAGGTAAAGTTAGATACCACCTCACTCTCTATTTGTGGTAGTGTGGTTGAGCAGTAAGGCAGTATCAGAGGACAGGGTTAAGCATTTGTTGTGCACACTCAGTCAGCAAATGAATTCACACACTCAAAGACTGAACTTCAGACCAATTGTTTTTGAATAAAAATATTCTTTTAGTTATTTTATTTCCTAGAACCAAGCAAGCCTGGCACAGGTAAGTGATAAGTACTTTGCAGTAAATATACAGGTTGTAACACAGTTTGTATTGCAATTGTAAATGTACTTTGATTTGATTACAGTAGTGTTACTGATAATCTAATGCTTTTCAGAATATAGTACATATACTTTGAATGGGCTTTTTAGTAAAATTACAGGTAAGTTACTTTTGAGATTACTTTTTACACAGAGTAGTATACCTGGATACTACTCTGGGACATTTCCTGTAAACAGGTAAGTAAAATCGTTTTTGTTAAACAGTACAATTTTAAAGAATTTCTTTAGGTTTTCAAACTCCACACTTAGAAACTTTTCCAAGAAAAACAGTCAATGTTATCCATTGGAGGAAAATAGTGTTATCAGTTATAAGGTAAGTATTTGGTAGTAGGAGTTGAGGTTCTGGGGGTAGACTCAGGGGTCCCCCAGGGTCAAGGATGCACTCTCGTTATACCCTCAGCGGCACTAGGGCGGCCGGGTGCAGGGTGCTGTTTCGACGTCGGGCGCCTTGTTGTTTGCAATGGGGAACCTCCGGTTTGCAAAGGCACTACAGGCTTGGGAACGAAAGTCTTCTGGGTGCGACCACCACTTCGAGAGGTAAGTTGGGAAGTTGGGGGTTGGTTAGGCACCGTCGGTTGGGCCACCCAAGGCCGTGGGGCGTCGGATGCAGGGGTGCCTTTTAGGGTAGATCTTCTTACCAGCTCCTGGTCGCGGTTGGGGGGGCCTTCCGGATTTAGGCTGCAGGCGTCAGCTGGAGGCTTGAGGCAGGTCAGGGGTCACCGGATCTCGGGTTAGGATCGCCGGGGGGACCTCCTTGTGGTGTTTGCCCACTCGAGCTCGGGCCGTGGACGGCGGGTGCAGAGTGGGGCGGATCCGCGGTGTCCGGCCGGAGCCAGAGGTTGCAGATGAACAAATCCGGTGTTCACGGGAGACACAGTCTTTGTGGTTGAAGGCAGGCAGGTCCTCTGGGGTTTTTGAGGTTGCTGGCTGCAGGACACACTGGGATTTCGCAGGAGCAGGTTCAAGGTGGAGATAGGCCGGTAGGGCTGGGGTCAAGTCAGTGGGCGTCTTCTTCTTGTTAGCTTCGGCACGGCTGTCCGGTCCTTCTTCTTCCTTTCTTGTAGTTTCTTCTTGTCTGAGGAAGCAAGGTTCAGGGGTGCCCCTAAATACTAGAATTAGGGGCGATGCAGGTAGGTAAAAAGGTTGGGACCAATGGGTCCCTTCCCTGGGGTGGCTACACCCCCTATTATGCCACCCTCCAGTGGGAGGGGGACATAAGCTTTTCCCTGGTTGGGATGGCGGGGACTGAGAGTTGTGCTTCACCTCGCCTCCCCCACCTGAGGGGTGGAGTTGGCAGAGGTGGGCACACCTCTCTTCCTCACTTGTTTTTCCAGCCGGTTCTCCCCTACAAAGTGGGGGGCAGAACCAGTGGGGACCAGTTGCTGAAAGCAGCAAGTGGCCTGGGGAAGCTCACAAAGGCGGAAAGCCTTTGAAGCTTCCCCTTCGTAAACCCTGCCCATCCTGGGGGAGGAGGCTTGGCACCTCGTCCCAGGATGTGCATTGTTTCAGGCCCCCAAGAGCAGCAGGCTCTCGACCCAGGGGTCCAGAAACATGTCTGGTGGTGGCAGCTGAAAGCAGCCACTCAGCCTTGACACTAGTGGTAGGTTAGTTTTCAGGGGGCATCTCTAAGATGCCCTCTGTGTGCATTTTTCATTAAATCCCACACTGGCATCAGTGTGGGTTTAATGTGCTGAGAAGTTTGATACCAAGTTTTCAGTGTAGCCATTATGGTGCTGTGGAGTTCGTAAAGACAAATTCCCAGCACCATATACTCTTAATGGCAGCACTGCACTTACAATGTCTAAGAATGGATTTAGACACTGTAGGGGTACAGGGCTCATGCACCTGTACCCTCACCACTGGTATAGTGCACCCAGCTAGAGGGGTGACTGATCTATGCCAGGGCAGTGGGTTGTAGGCATGGCACACAGGGATGTGTGCCATGTCAACTCTTCACTTTGCTCTGCACCAAAACATGCAGCCTGTAAAGGCAGTGTGTGAGTGTAAAGGTACAGGGCCTCTAAGGGTGGCACAATAAGTCCTGCAGCCCTTAGAGGTCTTCCCTGGTCACAGTGCCCTGGTTACCTGTGGTACCATTTACCAGGGGTTAACCTGTGGCCAGAGATGCCAATTGAGTTTTGTTTTCAATGCAGTTTTTAGGGAATGAACATAGGCCCTGGGTACCTGGTTAGCAGGAGCCCAGGGCACACTCAGTCAAAGCACATCAGCAATTCAGCAAAAAGTGGGGGCAACCATGCAGAAAGAGGGCACTTTCTCACCCCCCCCAAACGAAAGAGGATGAGACTAACCTTTCCCTAGAGAGTCTTCATTTTCTAAGTGGAAGAACCTGGAAAGTCCATCTGCATTGGCATGGGCAGTCCCAGATCTGTGTTCCACTACAAAGTCCATTCCCTGTAGGGAGATGGACCACCTCAACAGTTTAGGATTTTCACCTTTCATCTGCATTAGCCATCTGAGAGGTCTGTGATCAGTTTGAACTAGGAAGTGAGTACCAAACAAGTATGGTCTCAGCTTCTTCAGGGACCAAACCACAGCAAAGGCCTCCCTCTCAATGGCACTCCAACGCTGCTCCCTGGGGAAAAGCCTTCTGCTTATAAACGCAACAGGTTGGTCTTGGCCTTCATCATTGGTCTGGGATAGGACCGCTCCTATCCCTAGCTCAGAGGCATCAGTCTGCACAATGAACTGCTTGGCATAGTCTGGAGTTTTGAGAATTGGTGCTGAGCACATAGCCTCTTTTAGGGTGTCAAAAGCCTTTTGACAACTAACTGTCCAGTTTACCTTTTTGGGCATCTTCTTGGAGGTGAGTTCTGTGAGGGGGGCCACAATGGACCCATATCCCTTCACAAACCTCCTGTAGTACCCAGTCAAGCCAAGAAATGCCCTGACTTGCGTCTGGGTTGTTGGAGCTGCCCAGTCCAGGATAGCCTGGATCTTGGGCTGTAAGGGTTGTACTTGGCCTCCACCAACAAGGTGGCCCAGGTACACCACAGTTCCCTGCCCTATCTGGCATTTGGATGCCTTGATAGTTAGGCTTGCAGTTTGCAGGGCATTTAAAACCTTCCCAAGGTGGATCAGGTGATCCTGCCAGGTGGAGCTAAAAACAGCAATACCATCTAGATAAGCTACACTAAAGGACTCCAATCCAGCAAGGATTTGATTCACCAACCTCTGGAAGGTGGCAGGGGCATTCTTTAAACCAAAGGGCATAACAGTAAACTGATAATGCCCATCAGGTGTGTAGAATGCTGTCTTTTCTTTTGCTCCTGGGGCCAGGCCAATTTGCCAGTACCCTGCAGTTAAGTCAAAGGTACTTAGAAATTTGGCTGCACCCAATTTGTCTATCACCTCATCTGCTCTTGGGATAGGGAGAGCATCTGTCTTGGTGACAGAGTTGAGCCCTCTATAGTCCACACAGAACCTCATTTCTCTCCTTCCACCCTGTGGATGAGGTTTGGGGACTAGAACCACTGGGCTGGCCCAGGGGCTCTCGGGGGGTTCAATAACCCCTAACTCCAGCATCTTGCTGACTTCAGCTCTGATGCTTTCCTTGACTTGATCAGACTGTCGATAGATTTTGTTTTTGACAGGTGAACTGTCACCAGTGTCCACATCATGGGTACACCAGTTTGTCTGACCAGGGGTCAAAGAAAAGAGCTTAGCATAATGCTGCAAGACTTGCTAGCAATCAGTCTGCTGTTGGGCAGAGAGGGTGTCTGAAAAGACAACTCCATCCACTGACCCATCTTTTGGGCTGCATGAGAGGAGGTCAGGGAGAGGTTCACTCTCTGTCTCCTGATCCTCATCAGTCATTATCAGCATGGTGATGTCAGCCCTGTCATGGAAGAGATTAAGGTGGTTCACATGGATGACCCTTTTGGGTGTCCTGCTTGTGCCCAGGTCAACCAAGTAGGTGACCTCACTCTTCTTTTCTAGGATAGGGTAAGGGCCACTTCATCTGTCCTGGAGTGCTCTTGCTGCCACTGGCTCCAAAACCCACACCTTTTGCCCAGGTTGAAATTCAACCAGTGCAGCTTTTTGGTCATACCAGTGCTTCTGAAGCTCCCGGCTGGCCTCAAGATTTTTGGATGCCTTTTCCATGTACTCAGCCATTCTGGACCTTAGGCCAAGCACATAGTCCACAATGTCTTATTTTGGTTCTTGGTGAGGCTTCTCTCAACCTTCTTTTACAAGACAGAGTGGTCCCTGACAGGATGGCCAAACAGAAGTTCAAAGGGGGGAAAACCCTACTCCCTTCTGAGGCACCTCTCTGTAGGCGAAAAGCAGGCAAGGTAAGAGGACGTCCCATCCCCTTTTGAGTTTCAGGGAGCCTCATAATCATGCCTTTCAATGTCTTGTTGAATCTCTCAACAAGGCCATTGGTTTGTGGGTGATAAGGTGTAGTAAACTTGTACTGCACTCCACACTCTTTTCACATGTGTTTTAGGAAAGCAGACATGAAGTTGGGACCTCTGTCTGAAACCACCTCCTTAGGAAACCCTACCCCTGGCGAAGACACCAATGAGGGCCTTGGCTACTGCAGGAGCTGTAGTAGTCCTAAGGGGAATTGCCTCAGGATCCCTAGTGGCATGATCCACTACCACTAGAATAAATTTGTTTCCTGATGCTGTGGGAGGTTCAAGTGGACCCACTATGTCCACACCTACCCTTTCAAAGAGAACCCCAACCACTGGTAGTGGAATTAAGGGGGCCTTTGGGTGGTTACCTGTCTTGCCACTGGCTTGACAGGTTACACAGGAGCTGACAAACTCCTTCACCTTCTGAGTCATCTGGGGCCAGTAAAAGTGGCTAACTAGCCTTTCCCAGGTTTTGGTTTGGCCCAGATGCCCAGCTAGAGGGATGTCATGAGCTAAAGTTAGGAGGAACTACCTATACTTCTGAGGCACTACCACTCTCCTAGTGGCTCCAGGTTTGGGGTCTCTGGCCTTAGTGTACAGTAGTCCCTCTCCCCAATAAACTCTGTGGGTACCACTGACATCTCCCTTTCCCTGTGCAGCAGCTTGCTGCCTCAGGCTTTCAAGAGTTGGACAGTCCTGCTGTCCAAGGCACAGCTCTTCCCTAGAGGGTCCCCCTGGGCCCAAGAGTTCAACCTGGTAAGGGTCAAGCTCCATGGGCTCAGTTCCCTCTGGGGTATCCAAGTCCTCTCCTTGAGGAGAGGGGTCCTGATCCTTTTGCTGTACAGAAGCTGGTTCCCCAGTCTTCTTACCTTTTCTCTTGGAATGTTGGGCCATTCTTTCAGGCTCCAACACTTCTTTTTCACCCTGTTTTCTGCTCTGCGCTCTTGTTTTTATACACACCAATTCAGGGATATCCAGCATTGCTGCAAGGGTTTTTAGTTCAACCTTAGCCCATGCTGAGGTTTCCAGGTCATTGCTAAGCAGACATGCAGCTGGTAGCTTTGGGGAGACCACTACCTGTTTCAGGCCAGTAACCCCCCTACCCGCCCCCCCCCCAGTCTAATGTCACCATAGCCATTGCATGGTTAGTGGTAACACTGACAGCACTGGTGACTGGGTAAGTTCTCCCAATCAAGTATTGCTCAGGGGAAACCAGTGCATCTCTCACCATAGTGACTCTGGCACCTGTATCCCTCAGAGCTTCTATCCTAGTTCCATTAATACAAGGGTAATGTAAATACTTCTTTAAGTTGGGTGGCCACACAGCTACAGTGGCAAACTCAACTTCCCCTTCTGAAACTAGAACTGCTTCAGTGTGCAACCCGATTTACTCTTGGCACACTGTTGATCCCATCTGGAGACTTGCTACACCAGGAGTAGCTTTAGTAGGACTAGGGGGCTTCTTGTTTGGGCAAGCAGCATCTCAAGTTAAGTGTCCAAACTTCTTACAGTTGTTACACCAGGCCTTTAAAGGATGAAAGTTCTTTCCCCTGTACCTATTATTGGACTGGGAAGGGTTTTGGGACCCACCCCCCTGTGCAGGTTTTTGGGGCCCTTTTGAAGACTCAGGCTTTTTATCTTGGGGTTTCGCACCACCTTTTCCCTGGGGAGGTTTTGTAACCCCTTTCTTTTGGTCACCCCCAGTGGTTGTTTTTGTCACCCTTGTCTTGACCCAATGATCTGCCTTCTTTCCCAATTCTTGGGGAGAAATTAGACCTAGGTCTACCAAATGCTGATGTAACTTCTCATTAGTGCAATTACTTAAAATATGTTCTTTCATAAACAGATTGTAAAGTCCATTGAAATCATGCACATTGTGTCCAGTTAACCAACCATCTAGTCGTTTAACTGAGCAGTCTACGAAGTCAATCCAGGACTGGTTTTGGGTTTTGTGAGCCCCCCTGAATCTAATTCTATATTCCTCATTTGTGAGTCCAAATCCCTCAATCAGAGTTCTCTTCATGAGGTCATAAGACCCAGCATCTGCCCCAGAAAGGGTCAGGAGTCTGTCTCTGCAGTTACCAGAGAACAGTTCCCAAAGGAGTGCCCCCCAGTGTGGCTTCTTCACTTTTCTCATTTCACAAGCCCTCTCAAAGGCTGTGAACCATTTTGTGATATTATCACTCTCTTCATATTTATGGACAATCCCTTTTGGGGGATTTAGGATCATAAGATTGCTCTTTATCCTTATTAAGTAAATTGCTGCCACCATTGATGGGTGCTAGGCCCATCTCTGCTCTCTCTCTCTTTAGAGCCAGCAACCTGGTCTCTAGATCCAGTCTTTTGGTCAACCTTGCTAAAAGGCTGTCCTCCTCATTGAGGCTGTCCTCAATGTCCTCAGTAGTGCCTGACCCACCTGTGTGGGATCTAGGTACTGAGAGGTTGATTCTTGGAGTCAGGGCCACTGGGGCCCTTTTCTCCCTAAGGAGTGGGGGAGGTTGATCTACCTGGTCATCCTCACCCGCTTCTTCCTCATCTGACTGGCCTTCACCAGTTTCAGATGGGTGGTCCTTAGCATACCCAGTCAACAGCTCATGGAGCTTTTGTTTGGTGGGATGGGACCCCATGGCTATGTTTTTAATTTTGCATAGGGACCTTACCTCTTTGAAAGACAAGTGAAGGTAAGGGGTGGGGTCAAGCTCCTCACCCATGTCCTCTATGACATTGGGGTTATTTTCACTAACAGCTGGGTTCTTGTTTTGAGACATTGTTAAAAAAACTTCTAACCCCTCTAACCCTAGCTACGGTGACTTTTTATTTTTCTAAAATTCTACAGGGAATTAGCCAAGGTCCTAGCAAGACTTTTGGTAATATTGCAAAAAAATTGCCAATTTGAAAAATTAGAATTCTAAACACAATTTAAGAGTTCTGTCGTGTGATCAGGTGGTAACCAAGTAGTCCAACAAATGCAAAGTTGTATATCCCACCGCTGATCCACCAATGTAGGAAGCTGGCTCTGTATATACTATACCAAAGTGAGGTATAGTGTGCACAGAGTCCAGTGGAACCCCATAGGCAGGCAGAGGTAAAGTTAGATAGCACCTCACTCTCTAATTGTGGTAGTGTGGTCGAGCAGTAAGGCAGTATCAGAGGACAGTGTTAAGCATTTGTTGTACACACTCAGTCAGCAAATGAATTCACACACTCAAAAACTTAACTTCAGACCAATTGTTCTTGTATAAAAATATTCTTTTAGTTATTTTATTTCCTAGAACCAAGCAAGCCTGGCACAGGTAAGTGATAAGTACTTTGCAGTAAATATACAGGTTACAACACAGTTTGGATTGCAATTGTAAATGTATTTTGATTTGATTACAGTAGTATTACTGATAATGCAATGCCTTTCAGAATATAGTACATATACTTTGAATGGGCTTTTTAGTAAAATTACAGGTAAGTTACTTTTGAGATTACTTTTCTTACACAGAGTAGTATACCTGGATACTACTCTGGGACATTTCCTGTAAACAGGCAAGTAAAATCATTTTTGTTAAACAGTACAATTTTAAAGAATTTCTTTAGGTTTTCAAACTTCACACAGAGAAACTTTTCCAAGAAAAACAGTCAATGTTATCCTATGGAGGAAAATAGTGTTATTGGTTATAAGGTAAGTATTTGGTAGTGGGAGTTGAGGTTCTGGGGGTAGACTCAGGGGTCCCCCAGGGTCAAGGATGCACTCTCGTTACACCCTCAGCGGCACTATGGCAGCTGGGTGCAGAGTGCTGAGGCCCAATGTTATCCAATGGGGAATAGGGGGCCTCCGGTTGGTGGCTGCTAAAGAGCAGGCCACTTGGTTGTGGGAGCAAAGCTCCTGGATTGTAGCTCAGGGAAAATGGGGAAACAAAGTAGCACCAAAAGGTGCACCCTCAGCGGCACTAGGGTGGCCGGGTGCAGGGTGCTGTTTCAACGCCGGGCGCCTTGTTGTTTGCAATGGGGAACCTCCGGTTTGCAAGGGCACTGAAGGCTTGGGAACGAAGGTCTTCTGGGTGCGACCACCACTTCGAGAGGTAAGTTGGGAAGTTGGGGGTTGGTTAGGCACCGTCGGTTGGGCCACCCAAGGCGTCGGGGTGTCGGGTGCAGGGGTGCCTTTTAGGGTCGGATCTTCTTACCAGCTCCCGGTCGCGGTTGGGGGGACCTTCCGGATGTAGGCTGCAGGCGTCGGCTGGAGGCTTATGGCAGGTCAGGGGTTGCCGGATCTCGGGTTAGGATCGCTGGGGGGACCTCCTCGTGGTGTTTACCCACTGTAGCTCGGGCCTTGGACGGCGAGTGCAGAGTGGGGTGGATCCGCGGTGTCCAGCCGGAGCCAGAGGTTGCAGATGGACAAATCCGGTGTTCACGGGAGACACAGTCTTTGTGGTTGAAGGCAGGCAGGTCCTCCGGGGCTTTCGAGGTTGCTGGCTGCAGGACACACTGGGATTTCGCAGGAGCAGGTTCGAGGTGGAGACAGGCCGGTAGGGCTGGGACCAAGTCAGTGGGCGTCTTCCTCTTGTTAGCTTTGGCATGGCTGTTCGGTCCTTCTTCTCCCTTTCTTGTAGTTTCTTCTTGTCTGAGGAAGCAAGGTTCAGGGGTGCCCCTAAATACTAGATTTAGGGGCGTTGCAGGTACGTAAAAAGGTTGGGATCAATGGGTCCCTTCCCTGGGGTGGGTACACCCCCTATTATGCCAGCCTCCAGTGGGGGAGGGCATAAGCTTTTCCCTGGTTGGCTGAGTCCCCCCATCTGCAAGATGGTGGGGACTGAGAGTTGTGCTTCGACTCACCTCCCCCACCTGAGTGGTGGAGTTGGCAGAGGTGGGCACACCTCTCTTCCTCACCTGTTTTTCCCGCCGGTTCTCCCGCCCAAAGTGGGGACAGAACCAGTGGGGACCAGTTGCTGAAAGCAGCAAGTGGCCTGGGGAAGCTCACAAAGGGGGCAAGCCTTTGAAGCTTCCCCTTCATGAACCCTGCCCATCCTGCTGGAGGAGGCTTGGCACCTCGTCCCAGGAAGTGCATTGTTTCAGGCCCCCAAGAGCAGCAGGCTCTCGACGCAGGGGTCCAGAAACATGTCTGGTGGTGGCAGCTGAAAGCAGCCACTCAGCCTGGACACTAGTGGTAGGTTAGTTTTCAAGGGGCATCTCTAAGATGCCCTCTGTGTGCATTTTTCATTAAATCCCACACTGGCATCAGTGTGGGTTTAATGTGCTGAGAAGTTTGATACCAAACTTCTCAGTTTTCAGTGTAGCCATTATGGTGCTGTGGAGTTCGTAATGACAAACTCCCAGCATCATATACTCTTAATGGCAGCACTGCACTTTCAGTGTCTAAGAATGGACTTAGACACTGTAGGGGTACACGGCTCATGCACCTGTACCCTCACCACTGGTATAGTGCACCCAGCTAGACGGGTGGCTGATCTATGCCAGGGCAGTGGGTTGTAGGCATGGCACACAGGGATGTGTAAACAATGGTGTATGAGCATGCACAGCTTCAGTTAAACAAAGATCGATTTTGTTGCGTGCACTGGAGGTATCACCCTCTGGAAAGGGCGTCACGTGAAAAGTATAAGGTAGTGCCACTCTGAATGAGTGGTAACCCTCTAGGCGCAGCAGGAAACCTGACCAAGCAGGTGTCAAATCTTCAAGGTTGGGGTAATCAACTCCTTAGTGGTTGCGCAAAATTCACACAATTCTCTTCAAATCTTTTGAGTACATGAATTTAATTCATTCAATGCGTGTGATTCAAAAAGTTACTTTTAGTGCCAATGGCATCATATTCCATCTCCCAATGCATTTCGGGCATGCAAGCCCTTCTTCAGGGGAAAAATCTGAAATCAAATACATAAATAAACAGAGCGTCACTATATTCTACGAGAAGCTACATGTCTAAACAGTCTACTCTCAAAATAAGTTACGAACAGTGATGACTGAACCCAGTATAGGCGTCTAATACAATTAAAACGTACTTCAGGAAGTGATTGTGAAAGTAGAGCGGTCAGTGAAACGGTCTCAACCGCTAGTCTACGTGAATAATCACGCCAAGTTGAAACGGTGTGCACATCACAGTGTGAAGACCCACGAGTGAAAAAATGTGTGAAGTGACCAATGCATGCCATTCAACGCGAGGTGTTGTCTGCTGAAATGTGTGAACTGATAAACAAAAAGGGTTAGAAATATCTAATAGACCAATGATTATGCAACACACTGTGCACTGACGTTATCGTGAATCAAAAAACGAAACCGAGTGTATAAAATCAGTGAACATGACATTTCTCCCTAAAAGTTAAAAAGTGCCCAATAATTGCACGCAAAGTTTAGAGCGAGCAATATTAAATACAGTGCAACCACGATTGTTGCAATCATATCAAAATCAGAGTGCCAGAAACTCACATCAGCCACACGGGGATGCAGCGTGCTCCGAGTGATCCGAAAGCCTCGAGTGATTGTTAACGGTAGGCTTAAAACAAGCTGTGTGAATGTATAACCAAAATAGAAAACGGACCATTCTATGTGATTGTCATCGAAGGACATAATAAACATGGGTGCCATTTTGTAGTGGTTACAAATCTCATCGTAATAACAATCGACTTAATACAACGTGATGTGTGTGCTTCATTCAAATGTTGACTAATGCGAATTAAATGGTATACGAGGTGCCATGATGGAAACTGGCACCAAAAACCATGACGCATGTAGAAAATGTAAAGCAACTTGTTAAAAAATCATATAAATATGGAACCCAGCAACATAACGTATGTGTATAAAACTAACCACACATCTTCCGAAAATGTGAAATTTGACTGTCTTGGTAATGATGATACATGAAAACAATAATCAATTAATCAGACAAAATCCATATAGACCCGTCGGGTATCGATGAAGATAAACATAACAGTGTCAAAATAGGCCCTAGGGCGGATTACCATCATACACACCAATCAATCATGAAAGTTGAAAGTTACTCGCAAGGTGAGAAAGCAGTCAAGCAGGTGATTGAAAAGCTCCAATATAGGTTTATGAGCAAGATTGAGAGAAGAACCATGAAGATATCGGAAGGTGACATACAGTGAAATTGTATGAAAACTATAAAGAGTGCTGAAAAGATTGACCATCAGATGGTAGTGTTATAAGTGAGGATATTGAAAAATGTGCTAGGAACTGCAAGAAAGCTGCAGAAAAATATGAAAGTGCGTGAAATAGTTCTAAAAAAGCAATAAAATGACTAAAAGAGTGAAGAATAGACTGAATATGTGGAATCAAGCACAGTGGTAGAGAAGTCACAGGTAGCATTGGAATTCCATCCGGTCATTGAGACCGTTGGGTTTCATCGAGTCCAGAAACTTAATCCAATAATTCTTACTGTTGTCTCTGCCCTCTCGTCTGGTGATGGTTTCCAAGGTGGCAAATTGAAGTTGACTGATGTTATGTCGATATTCTCCAAAATGTACAGCTATAACTGATCTAATGTTATTGGTGCGGATGTTACTTTTATGTTCGTTCACTCGAATTTTGAACTTTCTCTCTGTCTTTCCGACATAGACCAGTCCGCAAGGACATTTCAGCATATAAATGACGTTTTTGGTATCACAATTGGCATTCACTTTTAACTTGATTTTCGTGCCTTTCATTGGATGAGTAATGATTGGTCCTTTAATGACATTGTTGCAATTGTTGCAGTTCAGGCAAGGAGCATTGCCTTTATAGACAACTGTAGCAAAGATTGGAGGATCATGAAAAATATCTTTAAAATCCGCTTCCATGTTCAATATCGACCAGTGTTTTCGAATAGCTTGCTTATATTGCTGACTCAAGGTAGAAAATTTAGAAACAACCACCGTGCGTTGGCCACGTTTTTTGACTGTAGGTGTTAAAAGTTGCATGCGGTTCTTTTCACCGCAACGTGTGTTAGCTTGCTCCAAAATCTCATTGGGATAACCACGTTTTCTGAATTTGGCCAGCATCGCCTTGGATTGTTGGATGTAGTTGTCTGGATTAGAAACAATTCTCTTCACTCTCAAAAGTTGCGAGTACGGTAAGTTGTTCTTGAGGGATGTTTGATGAATACTCTGGTAGTGCAATAAGTTGTTCCTGTCTGTACTTTTACTGTAGATGTTGGTTTCAAAGGTAGTGTCTGATTTGTAAATAAGTACATCAAGAAATGTAATAGATCGTTGATCATAATTAAAAGTAAACTGAATCCTGTCGTTGATGGTGTTCAAGGAATCTAAGGCTGTCAATAGGCTAGCTTGTGGGCCCTTCCATATTATGAAAACGTCATCAATATATCTTAGAAAAACAATGGCATGTTTTCTCCATTGTGTGTCATTTAGTATGTTGTGTTCCTCAAAATTTCACATGAAAATATTGGCATACGAAGGAGCGGCACAATTGCCCATTGAAGTTCCTGATAGTTGAAGGTAACATTGACCTTCCCATTCAAAATAGCTTTGATATAAGGTGAAATACATTAGTTCCATTAGAAATAATTGAAAATCCGTATTATGGTCAGAATTCAAAAGCATTTCTTCAATGGCCTCCAGGCCAAGCAAATGAGGAATTGAAGTGTACAGGGACTTAACATCCACTGTGCACAACCATATTTCATCTTCAGCTGAGAATTTGAAGTTGCCAATTTTTGAAAGGAAATCCGTGGTATCTTTGATGTAGGTCCTTGAACTGACCACGAATGGTTGCAAGTACTTGTCAAGAAATTTGCCCAGCGGTTCATGTATGCTACCTTTGGTAGAAACTATTGGTCGGAACGGTGGGTGTTGTAAGTCCTTGTGGACTTTAGGTAGCATGTACAGAGACGGAGTGCGTGGAGACAACTGAGTTAAAAATTTGGCGGTCTTCTCTGTGATGGTGCCATTATCTGTGGCTCTTTTGATTAAATTCTTCAGAATGTTAGCAAACTGTTCTGTAGGGTTGAAATCAATCGTGCAATACGTATTGGTGTCTGAAAGATGCAATTGTACTTGTTCCCGGTAAAAGCTGGTGTCCATTACAACGATGGCTCCGCCTTTGTCTGCATTTTGACAAATGATAGTGGGATTTTCAGCTAAATTTTTCAAGACTGCAAACTCTTTATTGGACATGTTGCGATGTTTAGATGTACGTTTGTAATTGAATTTGCGAATGTCTTGTTTGACCAAATTCTCAAAGGTGTCCAAACTTTTATGGCTGACTGGGGCCATATAAGTGCTCTTATAATGTAAACCCCGGAGTTGATCGTCTTTCTCACTGGGCTGCTCTGTGATTAAATTTTCAAAAAAATGTCTCAAACGAAGGTTACGCATCAATTTGAATAGGCTGATCTCAAGTTCTAAGCTGTTGGTATGACTAGTGGGAACATAAGAGGTCCCTTTTTGTAAGATGTTCATTTCGAATGTGGTTAATTGATGTGAAGAAATATTAATCACTAGATCATCTACGTTTTCTTCCCTTTGGTGCCCTTCTTCTGGGCCGTGGAGCTCCTTGTGTCTCTTTCTCCTTCCTTTTCCTTGTCTTTTACCCCGCCTGGATCGTCTTTGTCTGTTGGGCCTAATTCTAAAAAAGTAGGGGATCCATTAATTGATTGTTGAATATTGCTGGTGGAAGGAACTGGTTGTGATGTTGCCGTTGTTCTGGTTTTACCGCTCGAACCGTCTTCAGATGACGATGTTTCAGTGTCTGTATTCAAGTTGTGCGGTTTGTTTTGACGGCGTCTGGCATAGACCTCCGCCCATGGGTAAACCTCCCCCAGTTTATAGTCGATAGTGTCCCGACGGTATTTACGTATTTTCCTTTCATTTATTTCTTGAGAGTATTTCTCCAATTGAATGTTAGTATCTTCTAGTATTTTGGACAATTCTGTTTGAGACGTCATCTCTAACAGATCTTGTTTGATCAGAGCAATTTCTTTGTTAAGTTCTTCTAAAATTTTAGACAGCTCTTCCACTATCAGTAGTATCAAGTCAAGTGAACATTTGTTCAAAATGGAATACCATTTTTCTATGAACTTCGGGTTGTTCTTACATAAGAGAGGTTTCAAGGGAACGCGTAGTCCTCTAGGAATCCTTTGCGCTCTGTGATATCGTATCAGTGTGCTGGCATGTAAACGTTGGTTAACCTCTCTTTTGGTTAGGTATAACAGTTGTTTAATAATGCTGTCTTTGTTTTTCTTCATGACTGCTTGTGAAGTGACCTCTGGTATCAATGCATAGATTTTGTTGGCGTCATCTTCGGTGAAGGCGAAGGTTTCAGCTCTAATGTCAGTGAGGGTTGTTATGTCCGTAAAAAGACATGTTGATATGAAAGTTGAGTGGGCGTGCAAAGCTCAAATATCCAGACAGGCTCAGAAAACAATGGTGTATGAGCATGCACAGCTTCAGTTAAACAAAGATCGATTTTGTTGCGTGCACTGGAGGTATCACCCTCTGGAAAGGGTGTCACGTGAAAAGTATAAGGTAGTGCCACTCTGAATTTTGCGCAACCACTAAGGAGTTGATTACCCCAACCTTGAAGATTTGACACCTGCTTGGTCAGGTTTCCTGCTGCGCCTAGAGGGTTACCACTCATTCAGAGTGGCACTACCTTATACCTTACACAGGGATGTGTGCCATGTCGACTCTTCACTTTGTTATGCACCAAAACAGGCAGCCTGCAACGGCAGTGTGTGAGAGTAGTGGTACAGGGCCTCTAAGGGTGGCACAATAAGTGCTGCAGCCCTTAGGGGTCTTCTCTGGTCACAGTGCCCTGGGTACCTGTGGTATCATTTACCAGGGACTGACCTGTGGCCAGACATGCCAATTGGGTTTAGGCTTCAATGCAGTTTTTAGGGAAAGAACATAGGCCCTGGATACCTGGTTAGCAGGAGCCCAGGGCACACTCAGTCAAAGCACATCAGTAATTCAGCAAAAAGTGGGGGCAACCATGCAGAAAGAGGGCACTTTCTCACAGCCAGACAATGCAAACTTGTGACAGACTGTAACAAGCGCCGGTGTTGGCAATTAAGTGCCGGCGATGAGCACTGGAGACCACCAGCTCAAATTAAGCACTGCCTATCCTCCTGGGACACTGAGCAGGATACCTGTTAGAAATTGGGTTACTGATTGACTGAGGTGTGAGCCCTGGTCAAGCAGCAACCACAATCCCAGTCACTTTAAGCTAAAAGCAACCCCAAATTAACCGGTGTTCAACCTCCTGGTAACTTGGCACAGAGCAGTCAAGTTTAACTTAGAGGCAATGTGTAAAGTATTTGTGCAACACTTCAAACAGTAAAACAGTGAAAACACCACACAAAAAAGATCCCACTCCATGTTAGACAAATAGAACTGAATCTAATAAATAAATACAAAAACAAAACAACAAAAATCCAATTGGTAGAACCAGAGATATTTCATTTTAAATTGTTTAGAGTAAATAGCACCAAAAGGCATAATAGGCACACTGTGGATATCTGGTTGTGCCAGACCAGGACAAGGTCACAAGTACAGGCTGACCGCGATGGAGTTAGGCCAGCTGAACAAAAGTACCTTTAATCCTGCTTTGCGGAGCATTGCATGGATAAACATTGAAGATGCATCATGTAGCTGAAGCGATGCCTTTGAAGTGCACAGATCCCCTGCCTTCCCTGCCCTGGCTGCAGACTAACTACAGGGGGTATGCAGCCCTTTGTGTGGAAACAGGACACAGCATCATTCCTCTTCACTGAATCGATGAGATCAAACACAGCTCAACTAACAAAACCTAAACTCTGGAAAAGGTACATGCAGAGTATCGACCTCAGTGAATTGACAGCTCTCAGTAATAACATCCTTCTGCCTCCTGGAGACATGTCAGATGTTCATGATCTCACAAACCACTACACTTATTCCATGGAGAATATTCTAATCTTGATCACTCCGTTTCAGCTAAAAAGACTGTCCACCAAAGACTCCAAACCATGGCATAACGGAAGCCTGAATACAGAAATATGCAACCTGAGATTTGCTGAATGACGGTGGAGATCATCACCTTCCCTTGAACACCCTTAAACATTTGAGATCACTAAGGAACAGATACTACAAACGCATTAGAAGCTTGAAAGCACATTTCTTCAGAAACCAGCTGGATCAAGCTAGAAAGTGACCTAAAAAACTACTTGAACTCATCAAAACTACAATCAAATGGCCTACCCAACCCTTCCTTGGCCGGATCCAGTCTACAACCAAACTGCAAGGAATTTGCCTCCTTCTTTCTTGAGAAGACCGAAAACATGAGAAATGACTTGCAGATGGCTTTGGAGCATCGTGCTCTCCTACCTCACTCCAGCTTCTCTTCTTCCAGGACTGTTGGTCTCTCACTTCTACTGGGGCACATCCCCAAAAACAATGCCTCATGGAACACTTTCAAAACATTTGAGGAAAGCGCCATTCTTAAAATTCTAGCAGCCTGAACCCGTTAAACCACTTCAATGACCCTCTTACCCCCAATTTCTTCTATGAGATCAAACGATGTTCACTCCCACTTTGGACCAAGATTGTTAATGCCTCCCTATTTCAAAGCACTATCCCTGACTGCCTAAAGTCTGAGCAGGTTCCCTCCATCCTTTAAAAACCAACAGCAGATCACATGGACCTAAACAACTTCCGCCCTATCTCCAACATTCCTACTCTGGCGAAGCTCCTCAAAAAATGCGTACATGTCCAGCTCTGTAACCAGATTGAACAATTTTACCTTTTAGACCAATTACAATCCGGCTTCCGTCCAGGGAATAGCACTGAATCAGTGCTTACACACACACACACATAGTGGACGATGCGCTAAAATGTTGGTCCAGGACGAATATTGCCTTCTAATCTTCCTTGACCTATCTTCCTCATTCGACACGGTTAAGCACGATAACCTACTAGACCTATTGGAACATAGAATGGGGCTAACTGGGTCTGTCCTAAACTGCAAAAATGAAGCACTACCAGTGTGGGCCATTGGATGTCGCAGTAGTGTATGATTGCAGTCATTATCTATTATCTCTATGCTCTACTTCTTGTGACCCCATTGCTTTGAAATCACAAACAATCCAAAACCAATATTTACGAATGAAAAGGAGCATACAATTATATGATCAATACAGCTTAATTCAAAGCATTAGGACAAATTCCATGTAATAATCAAACAACAAATAACATCCAATAATATTAATTGGGAGTCTTACATGTGAATTTTAAATCCGCTTTATTGAAGTTTTTTTACATTTGCACATTAGACCAGCCAGCGCGTTTGGCGCTATCTCCTCACTTGCCATGGCGTCAGATGGCCACTGGGGGGCGCGTGTTTTCCTAGTGCCTTTCGTGGGGCTTGCTGCTTTTCAACATGGCTGCCTTTGATTCCATTACCTTCCCTGGACCTTTCTTGGCTACTTGACACTTCACAGCCTTGGCTTTCACTAGATTCCTGGCAGCTCTCTTGGCTGGGGCAGCTTTGGGCTCCTTGGGGCACTCTGCGGGGGTTTACAGTCTCCCTCTGCAGTGCTTGGGAGCAGTGCTTAGTCTCTTAAGCTCATATTCCTGATCATGGTTGGAGTTGTGCAGTGGCGCTGCAGCCAACTCTACTATCAGGTTGCGGCACCTTTCCTCACACTTGCTGAGAGGGGAGGCTACTCTGTGTACTACGGACAACAAAAACAAGGTGGTGAGAGGGCCTCTGTGGGGTCTTCCTCCTATGGGCAGCAGTGCAGCATGTCTGTTCTCAGCTCAGCCCCATCGGGACCTCAGCATACCGGTTGTTCGGTGCTGCCACTTCAAATGCAGGCTATGCTGGGCTGGAGATGACGGTGCAGGGCTCTGTGCAGCGCTGGTGCTGTGCTTTCATCAGTGCTTTCGCAGGGTTTGCACATATACCAGAGCGGCTTGTACGTATCCTGGGTGTCCATTCTGTTGGGGGCCGTTTATGTGCAAACTGTTATTCTTTTCTTTGCTGCGATGCAGCAACTATCCGCTAGGTGGTGTGGTGTTTAGTCGGGTTTAAACTGCGGCCGATTCTCGACTGCACAGCATCCTGTGAGCGGGGTATTGATGGGGCGCCCCACGTGGCTGTAGGCCCGGGAAATAACCACACGGAGACTTGTGTGTGTTCGGTATCGTCGCGTGTGTCGGCTCTGACATAGAGCGCACACGCAACGCTATTTATTCACTACGTCCCGCCGTGCGCGGTCGGGACCACAACATGCCACGTTGGAAGGGCCATACAGGATACATCCTGTAACTGCCTGAGCACCAATGGTTTGCCCCACATATATCGCATCGCGATATTACATTCCTCCCAAAAATTAAACAATCAAAAGCATTGCAACATTATAACAACAAATTACATTAACGTAACCAATTAACTCCACTGTACTGCTCTCACAGTTACTCACGACCGGTCCATTGATCAGCATAGTTCTCCTGACTCCCTTTTAGCAGTGGAAGTCTCGAAGTCGGCTGGACGGTGCCGGATTCCTCCACAACTCATATTGGGAGCGAGTTGCCCGACCACTTCCATACTCGCCGGTCAGCGAGGGCACCACCTGCTCTTCCGGCCAATCACCAGGTGGTCGTGAACTAGGCTCAGGCCCTTCCACTACCTGCTCAGGGTTCTCTGGGGGTAATGAAGATGAGACTGGCAAATCAGCATGCTCTTGAGGTCGCAGGGGTAACACATCGTCGGTCCAGGCTTCTTCACCATTCTCCTGCTCATCATCTTCTCCTTGATCACATTCACCCTCATGGCCGTCGTAGTATCTCTTAAATGCTGAAATGTTCCGGGTGACTACTTCCGATCCTTTCCTCGCTGTCACCTGTGTTCCTTGAATGCGGATGATGCGCCACAGATCTTTTTCAAAAGGAAGTCTGAACTTACTCCCTGGGTATCAATTCTGAACCAGCACCGCATCTCAATCAATCAATCAATCAATCATGTCACTTATAAAGCGCACTACATACCCGCGAGGGTCTCAAGGCGCATCTCCTACTTGAAGACTCAATGACCGGGCCCGCCGGTTCCGACTTACTTGACTCTGGGCAATTCTTCATTTGTTTTCCACGGCTGGTTCATCCACGCCAGCTGGGACCCATTGTGGATGGTGAGGAATCGAGTCTTTTATCACACGTCCCATAGATAAATGTCCTGGAGCGCACCCAGTGGTGACATGGGGCGTCTGTCTGTAGTCTCGAAGAAAAGAGTAGATGGACTGTTCTACAGGATCGCCATTGGCCACAGCGATGCATATGACTTTGTTCATGGTCCTCATAAAGCATTCCGCTTCACCATTCGCCTGTGGCCATTTCGGTGTGATCCTCGGATGAATGATTCCATAGGATGCCAGATAAGACGCACGCTCCTGCCCTTGGAACGGAGGACCGCTATCCGTTCGGATTTCCTTGATTAGGCCGTGGGTTGCCATGACCTTTTCCAATTTGGGGATTACTTCTCCTGCGCTCAGAGACGACAGTATTTCTACTTCGGGATATTTGGAATAATCGTCTATGATGACCATTGAATGTTTCCTGTCGGGGAGACTTCCAAAATACATGTTTGCCCACAACCAAGGCCCGTACGGGCGTTTTTCCGTGATGATTGGAGCTGGGGGGTTTGGCTCCCCTGTGGCTTGACACCAAGTGCAGGATCTGACTACCTCTTCCACCTTAGCGTCCATGAAGGGGAACCATACCTTGGTTCGCAGACGATTTTTTGTCTTTACCATCCCTTGGTGTCCAGCATGGGCTAAACCCACCACGCGATCCACTAAGGACGACGGGACGACTAGTCGATGACCCCTGAGAAGGCATCCATTCGGGTCCGCACTCAATTCATGCCTCACCAGGTAGAGGCTATCCATCACTCTTCTGGCATCAGGAGTTAGAACGGTTTCACGACTCCTAAGTTGGGGCCATTTGTTTTCTCTTACTGCTTCCAGAACTTTCTGTAGACATGCATCCTGGTTAGTGGCACTACAAAGTTCGTCCAGTGAAATCAGGAGTGGCCTCGACCGATCCGATATGTATCGTACGTACTCTTCGGTCTCTTCCGCCTCACTCACTTCATTTCGCGTGGCGGCCCTAAGATGCCGAGATAGGTAATCTGCCGTGTTGTGGGATCCCGGTTGGTATTCAATGGTACAGTTGTAGTCTTGCAATTGCAGCATCCACTTCACTATGCGTGGTGGTGGTTTAGATGCCGTACCATTGAAAAGCAGGATAAGGGGTTTGTGATCTGTGGTGACTTTAAACGGCTTCCGGAAACGTAAAGATGAAAGTGTCGGCACCCCCAGTGCACCGCAATCGCCTCCTTCTCTATTTGAGAATAACGTTGTTCAGTTTCTGTCAGCGAGCGGCTAGCGAATGCGACTGGAGCCCACTCATCTTCCTCAGTTGGCCGCTGTAACAGGACAGCACCAAGACCTTTCGGCCCCGCATCAACGGCTATTTGGGTCTGCATGCGAGGATCAAAGTACCTCAACGTAGTGTTGCTGGACAGAGCATCTTTGGTGTTTTGAAAAGGAGTTTGTTGTTCCGGGCCCCAAGTCCAAGGTACAGTGGCCTTTGTCAGTTCTCTCAGCGGGGCAGTCAAAGAGGATAAGTCCCTGATAAATCTTCCACAATAATTTATCATCCCTAGGAAACTTCGCACTTCGTGATGTTGGTGGGAGCAGAGGCCTCTTTAAAGTCTCTAACCTTTCCAGGATCTGGGGCAACCCCTCTAGCAGAGAAGGTGTACCCAAAGAATTGTAATTTATCCTGTAGAAATTCGCATTTTTCTCGATGCAAGGTTAGTCCTGATTCTTGGATGCGCCGGAGGACTTGTCTCAGCCGACCATTATGCTCTTCAACCGTCCTGGCATGAATCAAGATATCATCGCTTATGTTGACAACCCCTGGGAGATCGGCCAACAGTTCTCAAATGGTGTTTTGAAACACCTCTGCAGCGCTCGACACTCCGAAGCTTAGTCTGCGATACCGCCTCAGCCCCACATGTGTTGAGAAGGTGGTGATATACCTTGACTGCTCGTCCAACACCAGCTGGTGGTATCCCGCTCGGAGAGGTGTGGTGCAGCGGCCAGGGCAGCTGACTTCGGAGCAGAGGGCTCACGGTTCGATCCCCGGCGGCAGCTCAGCTCAGCACCATGTGAATCTGGGCAATAGCTCACTTAATTTCCACAACGGCCCCCAGCGCCTTGAGACCCGTAAGGGTGAGTAGTTCGCGCTTTACAAATACGCATTTAGATTTTTTTAGATTTTAGGTCTAACTTCGAAAACCACTGTGCTTCACTGAGCTCCCCGATGAGGTCATCGATCGTGGGTGTAAGATGTCTCTCCCTTTTGATCGCTTGGTTGGGAATCCTCATGTCTACACAAATCCTGACCTCTCCGGGCTGTTTGGGCTTCCTGGCGATGACAATCAGGGATACCCATGGGGTCGGACCGCTCACCTTCTCTATTATGCCAGCCTCCTAGAGTTTTTGGAATTGTTTTTCCACCAGAGGCCTTAGGTGAAAAGCGACTCGCCTATGTCGAAGAGCTACGGGCTGCACTGACAGGTCAATGTGTAGGCGTATTTGCTGGCCCTTGAAACATCCTATTCCATCGAACACCGTCGGAAACTCCTGTAAGATTTGATTCACTCCTTCTTGGTGGATCCCGAAGGCGAACGAGACGATGCGTAGAGCTTCTGCTGACTTGCACCCGAGCAGCATCCCTCGCCCTTCTTCTGTGACATACACCGTCGATTCCACGTGATTCGGGCCATATTCCAGGGTGGTTCTGAATTTACCTCTGATCACCAGGGGCTTCGACTGTCCATAGGCGAACACTGTTATTTTGACTGGGGTGAGATTCGGTGGGTATTGCAACTGGTGGTATGCGTTTCTGGACATGATGTTGATGGTGGCCCCGGTGTCCACTATGGCATCAGTCCGGCTACCACCCACTAGGATTGGACACTGTGGCAGTCTGCTCACGGAGCCCGACGCCAACCCAACCATGAACACCGAGTGCACTGTGTGTTCCTCTTGATCATCCTCATCCATGTCACTGCTCCCCGTCTGTGTCTCAGGACTGAGGTTCACCTGAGGCTTCGCCGTCGTCCTCGGCTTGACCGGCACACTTTCATAAAATGATTCATTCTCCCACACGCAGTGCATCTCTTCCCCTTCGCTAGTCATTCCGATGGTCTGTGGGAAGGGCCTCCACAGTATCCGCAGCTGCGCGGCCTTGTGTTTCTGGCTTTCGCAGCAGTAGCCCCGCTGCTCGGTGTGACCGTGTTCACTGGTTCCTTCTTGATAGGTGCCTGTAGCGCCACTTCCATGTGCGCTGCTCTTACTTTCGAGAGCTCCTTTGTCCTTCCTAGAGTCAGGATGTCTGTTAGAGGTTTGCCCGACTCTTCCAGGATACGTTCCCTCAGCTTGGCCGACGCACATCCTTGTATGATCTGGCCTCTGACCTCTTTCTCCACATCACGAAACCCACAAGTGATTGATAGCTCCCTTAGGCGTGCGTGAAACGTGTCTAGTGACTCCTCCGGTTGTTGCCTTGCTTGCCTAAATACGAAGCGTTCATAGTCAATGTTCGCCATAGGTTCGAAATAGGCGTTCAATGCTGCGATCAACGTGAGGTGAGTCTTCTGTGTGGCTTCTGTGACAGCTTTGGCTATCCTGTATACATCTCTCCCTCCTAGATGTAGTATCATAGCTCTTTTCTGGTCATCTTCAACCTGTGTGGCTTCAAAGAACAGTTGCACTCTGTCAACCCATTCTCTCCACTTAGGGGCCTGAGAACATGGTGCCCCCTCCACCACGAAGGGCTCCATCGCAGGAAATTGAGCCATGGTGTCTAGTTGTCACAGACCCCTCAATCAGCCAGGTACAGGATGTCCACTCACAGCCACATGCCCACACAGGAGTGGCACGCAGTGCCTGTACTCACAGCCACCTAGTCAGGACCAGCAGGGCACCATCCACTTGCGGGGACACCTCCCACTGATGCAGGCAATCCGGATTCAGTGACCTCACACGATCACCAGCTTTGGAGCACTGGAGGTGATACTTCTGTGTCACCTGGCACTTGGAACTGGCAGCGCTGCGGCACGAGCACTGCACACGCCTGATCTGCCACGTGCAGCCGCCGTGCGTATCAGAGGACCCCCCACCCTCGTCGCCAATGTGGTGTTTAGTCGGGTTTAAACTGCGGCCGATTCTCGGCTGCACAGCGTCCCGTGAGCGGGGTATTGATGGGGCGCCCCACGTGGCTGTAGGCCCGGGAAATAACCACACGGAGACTTGTGTGTGTTCGGTATCATCGCGTGTGTCGGCTCTGACATAGAGCGCACACGCAACGCTATTTATTCACTACGTCCCGCCGTGCGCGGTCAGGACCACATCATGCCACGTTGGAGGGGCCATACAGGATACATCCTGTAACTGCCTGAGCACCAATGGTTTGCCCCACATATATCGCATCGCGATATTACAGGTGGCACTGCGGTTGCTCCTTCACTGCCGCGGCATTCACTCTCAAACTACGGACTGCATGGGGGCTGGAGCAACAGACTGGGGCTCGCGATGCACGGTGTCTCGTTTCGCAAGGTGAACCCCAGTCGGGCCGCAGCTTCGAGTTACTCTGGTAGGTGGCGCTTCGCTGCCCACATGGGCGCTGCAGGTGTGGGCAGTGGTCCTTGCATTTTTCAGTGAGGGTCTGCAGCATATGTGCACCTCGAACACAGTGCTGGCTGCTGCACGCATGCAGATTCCTCTCCCTCGCCTGCTGCACACAGTTCTACCCACAGTGCTCACCTCATGCCCAGCAGATAATCAGACACTGCCCCAGGTCTGCCACTACCTTACAGGGCTCGTGGCAAGCTCACAGCAGGCAGGCAGCTGGAGGGCATGGAGGCTGGACACCATCATCTTCGCTCGCTCACCCTGTCCAGCCTCAGTTGCTGCCTTACAAACAGCAAGTGTGGGGGTGCCTCAGGTTATATTCTCCCCCCTCCCCCCATGAGGAACAGCAGAGCTGCTGGTTGCAAGCACGCGGGGCAGACCCCTCGTCACTATTGTAGGGTCTTGGGCTCTAGGCCCGCATGCAGCATAAAGGACAACACACACACACAGTTACTGTACATACAACTGGCCCAGGGCACGTGCGCCCGGCCCCTTTTATTGTCTGGTTCACCTGACCGTTGATGCCTGTGATGGATGGGTGTGGGGTGAGTGTGGAAGCCAGCCCTAGGGGAGCGGCTGGTGACACAGTGCACTGCTGGAACACTAGAACGTGTCCAGCAGGACACTACACACAGGTTAAGAATCACTGCTCTAGACTTGTACGTTTTTTCCTCTGAAACTTGGAACTGCCACCAAATTATGAATATTTTGAATCTTCTGCACACCATCTTGCCCTATTGCTTAATTTATCAGTAAGGCAACTGGCACTACCTGCATACGAGGCTTTATAGTGGTAAAAGCTCTTAATATTGGAGGGGTGTACACAGATCCGAATCTCTGGAAAATGCATATCAAGCAAACTACCAGCTATACATGCCCCAGGGAGATGTTATGCTATGGAAGGAGAGAGTAGTGAAACACCAAGTTGCCAATATTTTCTGCTGTACATTAGGTGTGGCTTTGTTTCTTCGTACACAGCAAAAGAAAAAAACTCTTACCTTCAGAAAGACATAATCGTCCTGCACTGTCAGAGAATTCTGGTCCATCGTGCCAGAGAACGGAAGTGCCAAGGTTTTATCAGAGCAGTTCTGAATTGGACAGACGACGTAACGAAAACCTGAGTGGTGTAAAGACAAGAGTGGTTTCAAATCTTACCAGACAATTTAAAACTCTGCTTCCAAATGACATTAATAACAATAGTGTATATATTTTGCAATAATAATGATGTTTTGGCCACACATTTCTGATCTTGAATGAATTGGTTTATTTTAATTTATATATCGTTGTAATTTCCTCAGCTAGTGATATTAAAGAAAAAATGGCGCATTATGTTTCTTCGCTATTGTATAATAGGCTTTTTGAAGAATACATTGCATTGGCCAAAGGGACTCCCGAGGAACTGTTTTTCCATTTTAATCAGCCAGAGTGACAGTAGTTCTCGCGAACAGTCCAGTTCCATCCACTCCCGCGGCAGACACATTACTTTCAATAGATCAATGTGCGCCCGAAGCTTTCCCATTTAAATGCGGTGATCGACTCTTGAGACACTAAAAATGGTGCAATCAACAAAGCAAACTCAGATGTCATTAGCATCAGTTAGGTCATTAATACAACAGGACACCCCACTCTGATCCTAAAGGGTTGTCCTTTATCCATTAGTGTTTATGGAAGCATTTTTTCTGCCTACAAACCAAACAATGTCCTGGACTGTTTGATGTTAATCAGCAGGCTGCTTTGAAATCTTTTATAAATGGGACAGCGAATTTACACTTCAAAAGACACTGGAAGGCACAGATCCCACCTTCTCAGAAACTGAGACCTGGCAACATTGCCGATTAACACTATGGATAAAAATACACCATGTATCGGAATATTTCTGTTTTTTGCAATTTTATATAGCGCTGACTCGACCCAAAGGTATGGAAGCGTTTACATTAGAACCAGTTGCGTTCATTGTTTTGACATGGTAAAATTAAGGGGCATATTATCAAGGGCTTTATCGCCGATTTAGCGGCACTTTTGCCGCTAAATCGGCGATATTTTAACGCCCTATTAGCAAGCTGTCGCTAACAGGCGTTAGCGACAGCTTTCAGGCGTTAGAGGCCGGGAATTACATCGCCTTGCATGTCAGCGATATTTATCGCTAATGACATGCAAGGTAGGCGTTCCCACTAAAAGCGACTGTAAACAGTCGCTAACACCACTAACCCCTATTATCCAAGGCAGGCTAAGCGATAAAATAAATCGCGCTAAGCGCGTTTATCGCTAGATTTTAACACCTGCTATTGACTATGACTTACCTGTTTAAGGTATAGGAGGTGGATTCTAATGCTGAATCCACCTTAGCGTTAATCGCGAGAATATCGCTGGTTTTCCAGCGATATTCTCGCATTATGCCGCTATCGCTGGAATAATCATCGCCATAGCGCTAATTGTTGCTAATACAGCGTTAGCGTGGCGATATATTCCAGCGATAGCTGGCGATAAAATATTTCGCGCTAAGCGCGCTCTGCGATATTTATCGCATTTTGTTGCTAATATGGCCCAAAGTTATTTGCACAGAATCACAGGATGTTGAGCCTACGTCGAGGCTCGAAACTGTTTTTTCAGTCCCAAGGTTCTTAACTCTAATTAATGCTGGAGGCGCGGTGCGGTCATTATATATTAAGGACAGAGGGCACTTCGAACAGGACAGTACAGTTTTTATTGCGGTAATCCTTTAGGAAGGTTGTGAAGTGCACTGCCAGGCAGTAAACTGCATAAGGAGAGCAGTTATAGAAGTGTACAGAGGCATCTGAGTTCACTGCTCATTGGCAAACGCAGACGTAGAAAATGAATGCAATACTGGCATTATTAAAAATAGTCCTAAAATGGCAATTATTTTTGTAATCAGTTTTAATTGAGTTATTATTTATTACACAAACATACATCACATACACAGAAATAATTGCAATAATCGGCTGGGGACATTATATTGGTGCCAGTCAGTGTACCTACACAATTAAATACAGGAGTCGTCTAAAGAGGGTGAAAGGGAAGAAGTCCACATTTAGGGTATGTCATGTGGCAAGTGTTCTCACCGGATAGTGGGCGAGACAATGCTACACTGGGTGATAGGGGGACAGAAGGGGATAGAAGGAACCCCGGGGGACCCACGAAAAACTAACGATGGTATGGGCGGAGTGAATATTACAGAGGAGCGGATAGTGTGACCTCCCCAGGGCGCAGGAGCAGTTCTGCAGGGTGTCATGTCTAGGCGGTATCACAGACGACACAGACACGACAGTAATTTGGATTATGGAGCTTTAATGATTCACTCCTTCTCTCTTCATACCCAGCCTTAAACTTGCCTCCTCTCTAGTCTCCGCCCCTTCCCCTATCGCCTTTCCGCTTCCTCCTCTTACTTTCTTTCTTGCAGGTCCTAACGCCCTTTACCTGAATCGGCTACAACATTACATCTCCCCTCTTCTTAGATAACTTGAACTAAGTTCTCAATAAACATTGAAACAAACAAAAAAAAGAAAATAGTTACAGTTCTTCAAGGAGACATGTAGGCCTCCGATGAGTACGCTGTGGCCGGCAGGCAACATCTTGATCAGTTCATTCCTTTTCAGCAGAGGGAAAAGAAGACGTGTGTTCACTTCCCTTCACGCGAGTGTCTTCCTTCATTGCACTTTCTAGCTCATCCAATGTCTCTTTTGTGGTAGGCGTGCATCTGTGAAAGTGTGCAACATTCCTTGTTATTCTCTTGTCATCTGAGGCAGCCGTGATCATAGTCCCCTTTTGTTTGGTTACTAGCAGTGGGTGAGCATGATATCGACTATCGGATTACCTTTGTTGCTCTTGCTGGACAAGCACCCAGTCTCCTTCTTTGATGGACAAGGGTTTGGCTTTCCGACGATTGTCCGCATATTCTTTCATCTTGGCTTTTCTGGATCCTTCTATTGCTGCTAACTCTTCATGTTCTGAGTCCTGACGAGTACATCCAGTTGAGTCTTCCCAAGCCGGTATTCTTGTGCGCACCGTGCGGCCCAGCATCAAGGTTGCTGGACATCTGTCCGTAGTGCTGTGTGGTGTGGTTCGATATGCTCATAGCACATCGTTTAGTGCTGTTTGAACATTTCGCTTGGACAGTTCCGCTTGCTGTATGGCCTTCTTCAGAGTGGCCATAAACCTCTCTACCATACCATTGGACTGTGGCCACACGGGAGCGATCTTCCAATGTCAAAAATTGAGATGATTAGCAAATGCGGCACACTCTTGCCCGTTAAATGGAGGGCCACTGTCTGTCTTGAGTACTTAAGGTATTCCCCAGGCTGTGAAGACTTCATCCAACACTGGTATGGTGGTGGCTGCTCTGGTTGATGATATCAGGTGCGCAATTGGGAAGCAGGAGTATTCATCCATTATGACAAGAATGTATTTACTGGGTTGTAATGGGCCAAAGAAATCTACTGCAACATGTTGCCAAACGCCCTCCGGCAGTTCTGACATTTGTAGAGGTGAAGGTGACTCTTCTCGACTGACTAGTTGATACTGAGGACAGTCTTTCAGTGTAACTTCGACCATCTGATCGAGGGACAGGAACCAGACCCGTTCACGCAACGCTCTCTTCGTGGCTACAATACCTCTGTGCTCTTCATGTGCCAAATTGACGATTCCGTGACGCAGCTGCTTTGGAATGACAATCCTTTTGTCTCTTAGCAGGAGGCCATCTTTGGCAATGGACAATTCATCTTTTACATGCTGGAAAGAGTTTAGTTCATGGCTGTCAACATGTCTATTGTATCCAGGCTCGTCTAGATGTCTCCAGCTGTTTGTCTGAATGCGGTGTCTTACATCCTGCAAAGTAACATCCGCGGCGTGGCTTCAATAATAGCTTCAAGACGGACTGCAGGTGGTTTAGCTTGAGCCACAACAAAATGTATATATTCCTCCGTTAATAAAGGGTTTGAGCTTGAAGATGTCTTAGGGTGTCTCGACATGTAGTCAGCTGGATTTGCTGCTTTTCCAGGCTTGTGAATGATTGTGTAGGTATATTCTTGAAGACGAATTCCCCAGCGCTCTATTCTGGGTGGCATTCTGGCCCGGGGATTTCCAAATATGGTTATGAGGGCTTGGTGGTCCGTGATAAGTGTAAAATGTTTCCCATAGATAAAAATGTGAAAGTGCTCACAGGCCCAGACCACAGCAAGACTTTTCTTCTCCGGCTGGGAGTATGCCCTCTCAGTGTCAGTCAGGCTGCGGCTGGCATAGGCTACTATGTGACGTTGATCACTTTCCTTGTCGTACTCAATCAATCAATCAGGGGTTTGTAAAGCGCGCTACTCACCCGTGAGGGTCTCAAGGCGCTGGGGGGGAGCGGCTCCGGTTCAGTCGAAGAGCCAGGTCTTGAGGTCCTTCCTGAACGTGTGCAGGGTCGGGGAGCGTCTGATGTTCACGGGGAGCTCGTTCCAGGTCTTGGCTGCGATGTAGGAGAAAGCTCTCCCGCCGCTTCTGTTTCTGCGGATGCGGATGCGGGGGACCTCTGCCAGGGCGAGGTTGGCGGAGCGGAGGTTCCTCTTGGGTACTGAGCCAATATGGCTCCAAGTCCCACAGGGCTGGCATCCACAGTTATTTCAGTCTTACGACGAAGGTTAAAGTAAGCCAGGTTTTTGGCTGACACAACGGATGCTTTGATTGAGTGAAATGCTTGATCACATCTGGTTGTCCAGTTGAATGCATTGCCTTGTTTGGTTAGTTTCCTCAGTGGATAGCTGATGGTGGCGTAATCCTTGATATAACGTGCGCTGTAGCTGGCCATTCCTAGAAATGATCGCACGTCTCCAGCATCTAGAGGTTGAGGGGTGTCATTCCTGTGCGTGAGAAGATGTGTACATAGAATTTCAATGTTGATTTATGAAATTCACATTTGTCTTTATTGAGTGTTAAGTTTGCTTCTAGTAGTGCGTGACATACTCGATCCAGTGCTTTGTTGTGTTCCTGTATAGTTGCTCCAAATACGAGAATATCGTCACTGTAATTAAGGGTGTTAGGGATATGATTAATGACCCTTCTGATTGCCTCTTGGAAAATCTCAGCGACAGAAGATACTCCGAAGCTGAGCCTTTTGTATCTGAATAGGCCTTGATGAGTCGAGAAGGTGGTGATGTATCTCGACCTTTCGTGAAGTTCAAGCTGGTGATAACCCTTGTTAAGATCCAACTTGGAAAATGTTTATGCCCCATACAAGGATGTGATCATATCACTGATGTGAGGTCCAGGATGTCTTTCCCTTTCAAAGGCAGTATTATGCGCTCTCATGTATTGTGCGCTCTCACGGACTTTGCCTTCCGATCCTTTTTTTGGTACTATGACCACTGGAGACACCCAAGGAGTAGGTCCCGAAGTTCTCTCAATGATATCTGCCCGGAGAAGATCTTGCAGCTCCCCCTCCACTGACTGTTGAAGATGAAACAGTATTTTCCTATGATGTTGAGCTATGGGTGTCACACATTCATTTATGTGCAAACGAACCTGCAAATTGGCCAATTTTCCAAGTCCTGTGAACAGTTTTGGGAACTTGTGGACTATGTCAGGTTCATCATCCACTCGGTACAGTATTTCCACTAGTTGAAGTCGTTCCGCTGTAGGCAAGCTAAGGAGACAGTCAGCTTCTGGCCCCTCGATAACGTGAATACGAGCTGGAATCGTTCTATCTTTGTACGTTAGAGAAGTCTGAAATTGTCCTAGGCAGGGAAGAGGTTCTTTTGTCATACATGTGTAGACTCGCACCGCAGCTTTGTGCAGGTGAGGTTGTGGATTCATTTTGTTGTATTCTGCAACCGAAATATAATTGAGGGATGCCCCACTATCCAGCATGAACTTAGCTAGGTGCTCGCCCATTTGGAGATGTAATCGTGGGTATTTCTTTAGCCTGTCAGGGTCTGCAACCATGCAGACAATCCTCACTGTCTTGCGATATAGGCATGAGAGACCTTGATCCTCGAGATTCTGACCGTCGCGACCTGTAGGTGACTTGAGAATAGAGACTCGAATGCGACGAGCTGGAGGAGGTGTCTCGGCGGTCCATTACTGGCTTGACATGATGTCGAGAACTGGATTGCCTCGATTGTCTGTGAGTGTCTTTGTGTGTTGCTCTGCATACTTTCTCGAAATGGTCTTCCTTGCCACATCGACGACATTTCTGACCTAGTGCGGGACACGTCTCAGTGTGTGGGAAATCTTGTCCACAGCGATAGCATTTGTACTGGCGTTCCCGTCTCTTGTCAGTCCTGTTAAGACTGCGACGACGACTTGGTCGTTGAGGGTACTCCTTGGACCTGGGCGGTCGTCGGCCTGCGGAGGAATGGCTGTCCGTGTGTCGAGATTGAAGCCGGAAGGCTTGTTCCCGTTTTTCACCTTTTCCAGCTACCATCCGTTTTGCGTGTTCTTCTGCTTGATCATTGACCCTCGTTATTTCTTTAATTTCATCCAAAGAATAGCTTTTCTTTAGTAGACGTCTGCGTAGGGACTCAGATTGACATCCTTCGATAATTCGCAGGTGAAGAGCGTCTTCGGTCGTGAAGGAGTCAAAGGCACAGTGCTGTGTGAGCCGTTTGAGGCGCAAAATGAATTCTCCCATAGATTCATCTTTTTCTTGGGGGGCCAGATTGAAGGTGTAACGCTCGTAATCAATGATTAGTTTGTGAAGAAATTTTCTGTTGAGTGCTTCGCGCACATCCGGATATGACGACGTAACATCAGCTGGAAGTTCCTTGATGATTTGGCCAACATCTTTCCCGACGAGATTGCGTAGTGCAATGAGTTGTTGATCAGGGTCGGAGACTTGTGAACCTTTCACGAAGTCTTCAAAATCTTCTAGCCAATCCTGCCAGCGAAGACCCATACCTCCACCAGGTACGAGAGCTAGAGGTTCTGGCAGGCGCAGAAAAGGAACCCCCAGCATGGCAAGTCTGTGTCTTACCACCTGCAACGATGACATAGCAGACTGTGACTTGGCTCCGTCACCCTGTAGTCGGAGAGGTGGACATGTTTGTTTCTGTGTGCGCAAGCGAAAGATGCCACTAATAGCTGGCCACGACGTAAGTAGTGCCGTGTCGTGAGGGGTCCACAAACAAATCACCTGGCACTGGCAATGCACTTTTGTAGTGAAATTCTGTAACTGTGGCTGCTATGGCCTGTAAATACGGCTGGAGGAGGTTAGCTTTAAGTGTAAGTTTTAGAGCATTGGAACATGTGACCCCCACTGGTGAGGAAGATGACAAGGTACCCACTGATGCAACAGATGCCGTAAGTATATGGTGTATGGCGTATAGAGGTAATATTGGTGGTGTTTCCTTTGAGAAATGATGGATTTTGTTTGCTGTGTTTGCTCCCCTTTGGTTACTGTGCAGGTGCCTGACTTCAAAATGGCCGCCCTCACTTCCTGGCAGCCAATTGGCGGGACCGCCTGACCTCAAAATGGCCGCCGAGCATGGCTGACGTCACGCAGGTTTGCCAGTCTCTGGTGCATAGGCTCAATGCACACGTTGCATGCGGGGCAGTATGTTGGTGCACGCTGCACTCACCAATCGGCAGGAACAGGCGGCTGAGTAGAGAGCCTGCCACCAGAGCCAGCGTCCAGGCTCACAGGCAAACACCAGGCAGACGGAGGGGACACGCGCCCAGGGTGGGCTCCTGACGGTGCGTCACAGGTGCGTAGCTCATCCCGAGGTGGCCACACAAGCGGGGTGGGCTCCCAACTCTTCTCCGCCAACGTACCAGAAGTGGCGAGCAGTCCGCAGGATCCACTAACCACCCTTGTTGCCAGTTGTCGTGTCTAGGCGGTATCACAGACGACACAGACACGGCAGTAATTTGGATTATGGAGCTTTAATGATTCACTCCTTCTCTCTTCATACCCAGCCTTAAACTTGCCTCCTCTCTAGTCTCCGCCCCTTCCCCTATCGCCTTTCCTCTTCCTCCTCTTACTTTCTTTCTTGCAGGTCCTAACGCCCTTTACCTGAATCGGCTACAGCATTACACAGGGAAAGGGCTTATAAGTGGGGAGGTGCTCTAGCAGGTCTCCCACTAAAAGGGGGCTCGCGGGAGCATGCTCACTCCCTCCCACATACTATAACTGTGGAATGGAACATATGGGCATAGGTTCCGTAGCGGCTCTCATGGAAACGTTGAGCCTAAGCAGTGCCTGATACCACAAATCCCTGCACTTAGGCCAATTTCTTCATAATAGTAAAACAACAGAACAGCCCACAAATAAGCAAAGGGCGTTTCAGAATCCACAGCTGCTTCGATACAGCTGTTTGCTGCCTGTGAAAGTTCATACAAAGTCCTTCATGGCATCCAAGATGGCTGTATCTCAAGTGGAACAAGAACCATGTGCATCAAATATTAATGTGAGAGAAACCAGGAGTGGTGAACTGCATGAGGAGGTGTTCACCAGGAAAGGCATGCCAGATGACCATGAAGTGTTTGCTAAGTACCTGTTCCTTACCAAACATACAAAGATGGCGTCATCAGAGCCCCAGGGTGTAGGGAGCAGACAGCACCAGCACATGCAGTCGCAAGGCTCCCTCTCCTGCACTGTCAGTGTCTCTGCAGGTGCCTAGAGATTATTTTTGATGGAGATTAGGGGCCTCCCTCCACAAAGAGTGGCAGTTTTTGACTGTACCCTGCTCCTAGAAAGGGAATCCCCATGGCCTTCCTTGACCTCTCCCAAAGGCTCAGAAACTGTGCACATTCTCCATTTAATAGGTTTCTCTGGGGCATTCATGCTGATGAGTCAGTAATGACGCATGTGCATGAATATAGACATGCTTTCTATGCACGTGGCTATGCCCCCACGCAAATAAATGAACATCCACTTTACATTGCGCTAGCAGCAATTTTGCACCAGCACAATGAATACTATAGAAGGCTGCACAAATATAATGGGCCACATGTATCAATATTAGGAATAGCGATTACCTAATTGCGATTTTCAGCGAATCGCAATTAAGTAATCGCTATTCCTAATGTATGAAACTCCATGAGTTTCATTTAGCGATTCCTAGGGGGTCGCAAATCGACCTACCTCATTAATATTATTGAGGTAGGTCGCAATTTATGACCCATTAGGAATCTCTAAAATCAAGGGGATTGTGGCCTGCTGGGGTCAGCAGACCACCATGTTCATGATTGCTTTTAAATAAATGGGACCACTGCCTGCTCTTAAAAAACGTTTTTGCCACCATTCACAAAGGGGAAGGGACCCCATTGGGACCCCTTGCCATTTGGGTTTGAATCTGATGGTAAACTGCAAATGTTTTGGTCACAAAACATTCATACATACTGCTGCAATTGGGTATTGGGAAGGGATGCCCTAAACACGGCCCTTCCTAATACGGAATCGCAAACCCATTTTACGATTTGGTAACAGGTTATCGAATCGCAAAATAGAGATTAATACATAAGAAAAGCCTTTTTTGCGTTTGCGAATGGGCCGATTCAGCGAATCGGCCTGTTTGCAAGTGCAAAATAGCTTCATACATGTAGCCCCATCTGTAATACTAAATTGGCTTGTGAGCGAGCTCAGAAGAAGGCGTTATTGTCTATTGCAGTTGGGGCAGTTTCTTTAATCAAGTCCGGGTGTCTACTAATGGCCTTTTCATTGTCTGTACTTGTGACATAAAATAAGTGTAGTCGCTGTTTGTTCAAAATGTACCCACTGCACAATGTGTGAAAAATGACCAAGTGAGGTGCCAATCTGATATTGCTGTAAGAGATTAGGCTTTTTTACATCACCTATCACAGTGTGCATATTGCTTTCTTCTGCTCATAATAAACCCGTTTGAGATCATTTTGCAGGCCCCTATGCTTATGTAGCTGCAATGTTTGTCACATTCTCGAACACAGATACTTCTCCTACCTATGTGGCATGGCAGTGCGATCATCGTATGTGTTTTTGAGGTCATGGATGAATTGGTAGAATATCATGCTGCAAACCAAAACGTGAATGCAGTAAGCCACTGTATTTTTAGAGCAAAAAGAAACCTATTTTAGTACAGTAGTTACATGGACGTCAACTCACCAAAATGGCGGGGGTGGAAATTACATTTTCTGCCCTTTGACGCTGAATGATATCACAGGAAGTGACCTAATTTAACCAAATGACATCACAGTACACAACATATTCTGAACTTTGGCCAAGATAAAATCACAAGACACACAATTGATGGACGCAATGCAGAACAAATCAAAACATTCACCCCCAGTCAAGAGATCTGGGTTAAATCCATCATTCTTTTGCTCACCATGCCACCCCAGTTTAGACCTGGCCATATGCAAATCAGTCTTGACCCTGTGACTCATGGGAACAGTCCTGCCCGAACTGCCAAGCCAGGTCCTCCCTGGACCGGAAACAAGTATCCTAGGACCGGTTTCGGGGTTTGACCCTTAATCAGCCAGGATAGCTTGAATCCAGTGGCACAGTGAGCCCGGTACCCACGTATGGGCATACCCGGCGCACTTAGGGTGAGAAAGCAAAAGACACACAATTGATGGACGGGTGGCGAAGTGAGCTAAAGAACGATGATGGATTCAACCCAGATCTGTGACTGGGGGTGAGTGTTTGAAAAGTTTCAGCGCTCCATCCATCATCTCCTTGTGTTTGCTTTGTTCGCTCTAAGTTGGCAGGGTATGCCCAGACGTGGGTCCCTTGCTCACTTTGCCACTGGATTCAAGCTAGCCTGGCTGATGAGGGCTGTTAGCCCGAAACCGGTCCCAGGATGCTTGTTTCCGGTCCAGGGAAAGACATGGCTTGGCAGTTCGGGCTGGACTGCTGCCATGCGGCACAGGGTCAAGACTGATTTGCATATAGCTGTGTCTGAACTGGGGTGGCGAAGTGAGCTAAAGAACGATGATGGATTCAACCCAGCTGGAGAACATGCTAAGTGCGCATGACAGTTTGGCCGGCCCAAGACGGCCGGCCAAACTGTCATGCACACTTTCAGAGTGCCCACCACTCCTCCCCCTGCTCTGTGAGCAGAGCAGCCCCGCCCCGCAAAACTGCCTCAGCAGGGAAAAATAAAATGATAATAACATCGTTTTATTATCATTTTATTTGCATTTTTTTACCCTGCTGAAAAGCAGTGGGGCGATGCTTCTCTGCCTTAGCAGAGGTGCCGCCACTGCCAGTATCTAACAGTATCCTCAAACATAGGGCTGCAGAGAAAACAAATGGTGTAAAGACTTTGATCAACTGCCTTACAGTCATGCTCATAGCCTTTAATGGGTTGTGTATTCGCTCATTATTTGAAAATGCATATAATCTTTGATAGCTCATTACGTCAGAAAAATGGCCAAAATTTAGACGTGTCCGGGGTTGCTGCTGGTAACCATTGCCAATTATATGAACATATTTTATATAGTGCTGCATACTACAATTCTGCCATTTATATGTACTGTAAATAACGTGTTGTTATCACCAAACGTACTGCTACTCACTAACCTCATGAGTATAGGTGGCCAAGTTTCAGTGCTGGGATTCTTTTCAAAATAATGGTCTGAAAATGATGCATGGCTCGCTGCAAACATCCAACTCATGAGATATACTGCCAGATAATTAATATGAACTTAAAGGAGAGAAATAATTAAGTATGCAATATGGACTGAGACTCAGGTCCCTTGTTATAAATTTGACAAGAGTGCCAAAACTTAAGCAGAGGGCAATAGTGAGACTGAGCTGGTCAAAACATTTTTAAATAGGTAATTATCTGCACTAGTGATCTAAAATAAAAAAGTTCAATGGGGTCGGGCTGGCCTTTAGGACAATCAGGCAGTGCCCAACGGCCTGGTCTGACAGGTCAGCATGTGAGCCCGCTTTTTGGCTGTTTTGGGCTTGTTGCATGGTCAGCTGGGCCGGTTTTTACTGTTGATTTCCTTGATAATAAAACAAACATTGCTGCAGCAAACACAAATCCAAGCAGTCTTCAAGACCTTGCAAAAGACTTATGCAGCCTGTCTTTAAGTTCAAAACTACCCCAATTTGCAAACATGGGACACATTTTTAGCTTCCTAATTCACTAATGGGGGCCACTTTAATTTTGGTTGCAGTCCTATTTCCTGTGACACTGATGACATGTACACGGCAGTATATGTATTCCTTTTTAATAAACTGGGACTACCCCTTCAAACTCTGCATTTCTATTGAAAGTTATGGTTCAAGAGATTCAAATCAACAAATACTTCTTTACTACTCTGAGGAGCTCTGATTTATTCCAGATGCAGGTTAAGAGTGAGTGACATGCACAACGGGTTTGTAACATGAAGTGATGCTACTAGTGGCTATCAGGACTAAAACAGAATTGTGCATTTATATCAGCTGTTGGAGTCTAAAATAAATGCACACATCTGCATTGGCATGCAAAATACATGCTGCTATTTTCAAAGAGATCTGCTGCATGCCCTATATTTGTATGGACCCACCATTTCATAATTCATTAAAATGAATATCCATTGAAATATTTATTCTAAATGTATTAATGAAAGTTATGTGCAATTGTAAATATAAAAATGTCCTAATGATTCACACACCCCTCTGCAGATTGCAAGCACCCCCCCACACATCCATACCCCACGTTTTATATTAAATCGTGGTATTTGTTTACAGACAGATTAAATGATATACCTTTAGCCTCTCATTTCACTTCCTGTCCTTGGCACTGGCCCTGAAGACTAATGGTGCACACAGCAGATTGGTGGGCACAAGTGAAATCGCCTAAGACCGGTGTTAGGATGGTGAGCTTCCCTTTGTGGTACCTTACTGTGCTAATGACGACAGGTGAGCGCGGTAAGGACCACAGCTTCCGTCTTTGCAAAACATACAAAGCCCGAGCATATGTGGAAAGAATATGCTCTGTCGTCATTCATGCTCAGCAGCAATCTCTGAAGCAGTACAGCAAACCCCACGAGTGAGCGAAAGACTCCACCCCCAACGTGAGCATGTCACTAGCAGAAATGTAGCAAATAATGTGTAACAATAAAACAGAAAGCGGCGTGTCGTTTGGCAATGCAGAAACTTTAACAGAATTTAGCTGGTCAAAAACCCAGGGGTCGCAAGTAATATGCCAGGGGTCGCAAACTGATTATCAGGGGTCGCAGCTGCAAGCTCTGGCGACTACTAAATGATGTCCATGAAAGTTGGGAGGCATCACTCCTTGGGAGGACTGTGCTCCTCTTCTTCACCCTGGATGTTTGGGATCCTCTCAGGTGTGAACTGGTATTGCATGTATCAGATTTAAAAATTAAACAATACCCAATATACAAGGATTAAATCAAATGAGAAATAAGAGACTCACCATAATCTCTCAGTTATCATTACTATTTTTTGTTTTATTTTCAAAAATCACAAATTAAAAATACATTCTTTTTTTTATCAAAATATTTAATACATGATGCGTCTAATAATTATTAAAAATACTTAACCTATCCAAACACACTAACGATTCATTCACTATTGATTTTACTTGGTGAAGGAAAGACTTTAGGGCAAATGGGACATTTTATTCTGTTGTCACTTCGTCTCCAGTGTGCTTTCATCATATCAAGTCCTCTCTCACAGTCTATATTTCTGATTTATTGACCATGTACATATACTTTCATCTTTTAGATTTCAATGGCAGATTATATTAGAATTTATTAGAAAACAAACTACCAACATATCTGTTGGAGAGGATAATTAGGATCAGAAGCAGTCCCAATGAATACACCAAAACAAGTAGAAAAATGTCCCAACATTTCCAAGAACGTGGGCAACCTCTAATGGTTTTTGGCCAAGCTAAACCAGTGGTGGCCACATCAGATATAAAAGAACTTTTCAATCACCTGTCACCTTAGGGGTCCCACAGGGTTCCTCCCTCTCACCCACAGCCTCTTTAAACTGTTCATAGAGCCACTAACGTTAATTCTGAGCTCATCCAACATCCACTATCACATGTATGCTGATGACACCCGACTATACCTGAAAGTCTCCTCCCCTGAATACATCAAAGCTCTCAACTTAACCCTACAAAAAAAAAAAAAAACTGGCTTACATGCAACCACCTCAAACTAAACACTCTCAAAACTGATTCCCCCTAATCGCCCCATCCAACAGTCACCCGTCATTAACAAATGGATGAAGGAACTAATATCCTTCAACTGCCTGCCTCAAGTCATTGATTCAGCTGGATCACTAGGAATAACTCTCGACAAGAACCTTAACATGCAGAAGCGCATCAGTGCAGCCATCAAAGGAGCAAACCTCCAAATGAACATCTTTAGCAAGTTAAAACACTTCTTACCCCCAAGGACTTCAACTCTGCCGTCCAAGCCCTAGTGTTTCCCAGGCTGGACTATGGAAGCGTAACCCTAGGTGGCCTGCCTAAATCTAAAACGGCTCCCTAAAAGTCCTGTTCAACTCTGATGCAAAGGCTCATCACTGGACCTTTGCTGTGACAATTATAATGGAGAATGTCCACGGTGTTCTCAGACTTGCAGCTGCGTTTCAAGGTTGAATTCATGGTGGGAAGAATGTTTCTTTCTCGTCAGTCTTATCAACTGTGCCAGGATGAGCTATCACATATTACTAATGAATGCTTGGAGTGTCCCTGTATGCTCTGCCTGGAACGTTCCTAGCTACACTAGGGTATTTCTGCCCATGTGTAGTGATGAACAGTTAGACATGTGGTAGTTGAGTCCGGCTCTAGATGTCTTTTCTGCTGAAATAAAATGTGTCACACTCAAAGAATCTTTCATCTCAGATTGTTTATTGAATTGTGCTTTCACATAATATATAAGAATTAATCAGTGTAAATATGAACATTTTAAATATTTTTTATTAATTGTAGCCCTGATGAAGTTCCATGGACAAACTCTTTTGGAATGAAACATGTTAGCAAGATGTACTGAGAATGGACCTGACGTGGGAGCCGTGGTAAGACTTGCATGCATTTCGAAGAAAATGCCTTTTGTTCAGACAGCACAGAGATTCAGTCAATTCTGTCACATTGAAGATGGTGCAGGTAGGGTACAAACAGCACAGTTCACTGTCAGACAGCATACATTCATAACATTATCACTTGCGTACAGAGAAAGAGGAAGCACATAAAGAACACAGCTATAGCTACTTAGCCTCCAATATATGATCTACAATGCCTAACCTACTATACCTAGCCTGCCATACTTAATATTTTTTATTATTAATAAGGAAAAGCACATACACAGAATTATGTTAATAAAACATTCCTTTTCTATTACATGTCTGCATTTGTCATATTTCATGCTGAGCAGACATATGGAAAGACAGGCACGTGCACACACAGGTAACTAGCTCTGGCAAATTCAATCGGTCTGCTTTATAACTAAAAGTACCTCTTCTCACTCCTCCAAATGTCACTGCAGTCAAATCACTCTTCAGTCATGTGCTGAGTCATTCCCCCTTGCGCTCATGCATCCATTCTTCAAACCAAATGACTCATTCTTCCATGAACTATTCTAAAATACTACACACAAATTCACCAATCAATGAAGAAAGCAAGTTCAGTTATAAGCAAAACCTACTGGCTTTGCCAATGTTTGTTACAAATATCATACAGCATTAGCGTGAAATTATATTGCAAAAACTAATATGTTGGGTGGCTTGTCCTTAATATTTATTTGTGTTGCATATATTACTATTTCTCATAACCCTAAATGGACTAATATTATGGTTAAGAACATCTTTGGAAAGTAAACACTGTACATTGAATACTTGCAAAAAAGAGGCTATTTATAGAAAATTAATTCCTTGATATTATTTCACTGGGATGCGACAAATGAGTCTGCTTTGGAGAAAATGTATTATAATTGCCATATGCCTTATTTCGATGTGTCTACAGCCTCCATTTAAAGTGTTCGCTGTATGTTTACTGCCCGACAGGGAAACCCAGCTATAGCTACAGAGAATGAAAATCCCTTAATTGAGCTTATGATAGGAATAATATTGCAATGCATTAGAATAATAAAACATTGTAATTGCTCTTGATATTCAAAATAAAACAGGAATTACATACTTGTTTTAAAGTATATTTCTTCTGCAGGACAAGACATGCTGGCTAAAATGGAATTAAATGGATCATGCTGCTATATTAGCAGGCTACAATTAACAAGACATTGCAATATCTACATCTTTCTTTGTACTTGGGTAACAATATTTTCATGTGGGGCCACTGATGATAAAGGTTTGAGGTTAATGCATTCAGTTACAAGATATTCTAATAATCTTCTCTAACGAATTAAACAAAGGGTAAAGTATCTTGCACAGCTTAACCAATCCCCATTCCACCAAGTGACTGTTTAACTCTTTGCATGGGTTGAGAGTGATGGAAACATATAAAATCCCCTATCCTCACACTTACGTTTAGGCAGTTTTCCAGTGGGGCAATAACCTGAATGAGAGTGTAGTCCTTTATTTCCAGCAATATTGCTCTGTGTATACTGTATGGATTCAGGTGTGATCACAGGGGACTTTTGCACAAAGAGTTTTCAAACCTCTGGGCAATTTAGGCACATAGATTATAATTTGTGAACATAAAATCACAATTTTGCTTCAAAGAACTAGCACTGGTGGAATTTTTTGTTTTGAAGATAAACTTAAGAAGGCAGAAGTTCTGCAGAACTCCTGTACTTATCCCACAATGAAAACAGAGACCATCAAGTTGTTCCTATCAAAGACAAGAGTAATTGTGATTCCAGTCTGGGACAGGGAAGGATACGCACCCAACATTTAATGGAGGAAAGGAGTAGTGGCTTTGCCCCCAAGGGAATCTGTTTTCTGCATAGAAAATCACTTGGACTTCAGGACAATATTTAAAATCTACCTGGTTACACGCTAATTCTATAGCCTAATAATATATTTCAGGACTGTTAAACTTAGCACCTTGTTGGTAATTACGTGCTCTACAAAAACTTTAATATAACAACATAACATACCAGATTACGACTTTTAAGTAGTCTGGCAGGCAGGCGGCGTGGCAGTCCCAAGGCGGTGGCTCATTTTAAGGCTGCAGTGCCTTTGAAAAGGCACCACACTGCAAGGTTCCTGCATGGCATGGACTTGAAAGTCCATGCCATGCAGGAACCTATGTGTATGCACACTTGGGGGCACATGTTATGCCCCCCTGTTTGCATGCGGTTGAGGCACAGGGGGGCCCTGTAGAGGAAAATTGTGATATGCTTGGCGGTACGGCGGCGGTCCCGCCAAGCATATTGCTGTCTCTGACCTCCGCTCCAAAGCCAGGGAATGGTGGTTCCCTGACCGAGCCTGCGGTCTGACCACCCAACTCCTAATGGGGCAGTCAAACCGCCAGGGCGGCGGTGGCTGGATCTGCCACCACCGCACCATCACGAGACTGGCGATCCTAGGACCGCCAGACTCATAATCGAGCCCTTAGAGACATCTCACTGTTTCCTATTGTGAAACAATGGCTGTTAGTTTAGAATGGCATGCTGATATATGTTGTTATATTTAGTATCAGAGAACCTAGGACCAGATGCACTAAGAATGGATTTGTAAAAAGCATTTGCAAATTGTACATCAACTTTTGTTTACCCAATCTCATTTTGTGTACCACCTTAAGTACTTATATGTCAGTTTTCAAAATAGGGAAGTGCAGAAAGTCTCAGAATGCCAAATTAATCCTCAAGATAAGATCTTTACAGGTTAGTAACTGCTCTTGGATTTATTTTCAAATTCCCATGGCTCTCAACTCAGAAGACTCACAGTGTGGTGCATCTGCCATCAACATGTATATACTGTGGAATGGTTGCAAGACTGTTGGAAGAGGCATATAATGCTGTAATGCTTTGCAATAAGAGTGTGTAATGTGCATGGCAGTCCCATGCCAGTGACCACATTGATTTCTTTGATTGTTCTGAATTTGGATTAACATATGACTGCTTTAGATATTGCTGTGTGGAATAATATTTTGTACATCTTTCTTGATGATTGCCTTGGATTGGATAAATGTGTGAAGTAGACCAAAATCTTGAATAGAAACCTTTGGTTTTCAGCGATATGAATAATGAAGTCTAAAAACTACTTACAATGCGTGTGCGAAAAGCAGTCTTCAGAAAAACGTTTCATGAAAGGAGAAAATAACACTCGCTGGGAAGAACTATAATATGCGCTCGACATTTGTTTCCTCACGAATGACATCCTGTGACTTATGCTAAAGTTCATTGTAACAGACACATGCTCAATACCACTCAAAATTGGCATCTTTAGTTTTGAGCCATGAAATACGTTCAGTGTTCAAGAGGCAGAAAAAATCTTGACAATAATTGACTTTTTTAGTCAAGCATGGCTGCATGACTTCAATTTATCTTTGCCTTGGAAATTGCACCATACGTTCTACATCACTGCAGCGCTGAAGCATGCAGACATCAGGTCAGTCAGAGCTTGTCAAGAATCCGACACGCACAAAGTGTGCCATTAATAATGAATAAGACGCTGATAATGAAGATCCCGATTTATTGCCTAGCCCTAAACGACCTACCATAAAGTTAAACTAACAAATTCGCTAAACAATGACATACACAAGCAGCTTTTGGACGTGCCCTTAATTGTGAACCAGTCAGGAATGCCTTTTAATGGATTAAAGTATTGCATTATCAGTATACCTCATGTCGATGGTGCAAGACAATGAGCTTACACTATATAAAATAAACAAATAAAAAAAATTAGAAGCTTCAGAGGGATATTCCATTCTCTACTTCTACTGGAGGCCCTGTACATTTGATGAATATGTCTGCGATTAGAACGTTGGGTTGCGGGTACACTACCTTTCTGTTCTTGAATGTTATAAGCAAGATGACTCAGTGAGTTAAACACTTGACAACAATTTCTGCTGTGATCTGCAGGCTGTGCGTATAAGTAAGTATAACTTGCACCACCATAGATTTCATATGTCATTAGTGATGTAATACGCAAGGTCATAAGCAGTGTATATTAGAAGATCTAAGTATAAACTCCACTTTAACCTTATGTTTTTTCACTAATTTTTTAAGGTTTTGTTTTTTTTCAACATAAATTGAAATCGTAGTACCTTACTTACGTATAATTTCAGTATATTTCCATGGTTTTTCAACATAAAGTAAGAGCTTATTATGATACATTTGCAGCCAACATTTTCACCTCTGCTATGTGGGCTACGGGACCAGGGTATCCCTACTCTGCCCCCTTCTGTAGTTTCTAAAGAAAAATATTAGGACTCAGACATCGAGTCTTCGAGTCCTGTAATGGAGGCCGCAACATTTCTCTTCATCTTGCGGCCAGCCAATCACAGCTGTCAGTTCCGGGAGACCAGCTAACCAGAATACTGTGTTTTGACTTCTGTTACATCAGGACATCCGCTGTAGTATATATCCCTATTTTTAACCTTCATTTCTCTAAACCAGCAGAACAGATTTACACCAACTCACAAAAACTCACTTTCTGAATAAAGATCTAGCTTTCCACCAAATTTGGTGACATTTTGTTCAGTTGTTTTTTCTGGTTTGTTGTCTAAAATTCCCTACTCAGATTGCATGGAGAAAAAGTGTTTTGGGACACTCATTTTGTTCTGGCATGCCCGCACTCTCAAGGAATATATCAGGCCCCCTCCCCTTAATATTTATGTTTGGCCCCAGGGAATGGGGTCCCCAGGGCCTCTTCGAGAGTTGGGGGGGCCACCCATCCCCTCCCCATTTTGAAAATATCAGCCCCAGAGGATGGAGTCACCGGGACCTCTTTGAGGGGGGCCGCATGCCCTTTCCCCTAAATATTGATGTTTGGCCCCAGGGGCTGCAGTCCCCGGGACAACTTCAGGGCTTTGGGAGGGGGAAAACACGCTCCCCAGCATTATAAAAATACCAGCCTGGGGGATGGGGTCCGCGGGACTCATGATGGCTTGGGATGGAGGCAGAATACCCCCTTCACATAAAAAAAAATGAGTGACCCCCCTCAGCCCTGGGACACCCCAGAGCAATTCAAAATAAAGCAAGGAAACTGCTGTATTCTTTTTTTAATCAGCGTCACCTTTGTCAGAGTCACTGATCTGTGGTGCTGATAAACAATTAATGGTGATTTTGCCCCCCTCACCAGGCCTAAGGGGGCAGGGTATCCCTACCCTGCCCCCTATATGTTTTCTTTAAACATTTTGGTTGGAAAGTGGACTGAATCCCCAAATCCTAAAATGGCTGTGGTTACATCTTTGTTGATGTGCTGGTGGCAAATGAGATCTTATCATAAGAGCTGTTGTTCCATGGATCCTCCGTGGCATGAAATATAGAACGTTTTTGAACCTTAAGTGTTCAAAAACTATTGAATTGATTTACACCAAATCACAAAAAGCACACTTTCCGGACCAAGATCTAGCTCTCTGCCAAATTTGGTGTTATTCCATTCAGCAGTTTTTGCGTTATCACTGTTCAGTTTTGCTATGGAGAAACTGAATGGGGAAAACATGTTTTGCCCTCCCACCCCCCCCCCCATTTTTGTCAGCCACAACTTGAAGGATCACCCCAAAACTTTCCAGGAAGGAGCTCAGGCGGATGAGACTTGATTTTTGGAAAGTTTTATGAAGAATCGTCAAACGGTGTCAAAGTAATTGGTAAACCAAAAAATGCATATATATACACACACCCATATATATATACATATATATGCATATATACATACATATATATATATATCCATCAACAAGAGTTGCCCCATCGAAAGAGCTTCACACAGGTAGGTATTCTTCACGTTTTATTAGATGAAAGCTGCAGCATAGTTTCAGGACATCTCACCTCAATGTCAGTAAGCCGACACGTTTCGTGCTCCCTCACACTGTATCACAGGCTTGATTACTTTAACAACGTAAAGCAAACTGAGCACCTGATACAGCCCCGCCGCATAACAGCGGATCAATGCTGATGCCAACTGGTTGTCAGCAGTGTTGAACAGGAGGAACGTGGTGGAAGTTCTAAGGTGCAGCCCAGGGTGAACGGACAATTTCACAACCCACTGGGGTATTTTATTTTTCAAATTATGCAACGCAGAAGCGGCTCACTGGAGTAAGATGTACGAGCCCTACAGAGACCAGCAGGCAGTGCTACTGTCCACGCCCACTGGGGCGGGTGTCATCAACTATATCAGGTGCTCAGTTTGCTTTACGTTGTTAAAGTAATCAAGCCTGTGATAAAGTGCGAGGGAGCACGAAACGCGTCGGCTTACTAACATTGTGGTGAGATGTCCTGAAACTATGCTGCAGCTTTCATCTAATAAAACGTGAAGAATACCTACCTGTGTGAAGCTCTTTCGATGGGGCAACTCTTGTTGATGGATTCATAACGGCTAGCCCAGCCGTGAAAGCAGCCCTGTCGCATAACAGCAGATCAATGCTAGCAGCCCCGCCGCATAACAGCAGATCAATGCTGATGCCAACCGGTAGTCAGCAGTGTTGAACAGGAGGAACGTGGTGGAAGTTCTAAGGTGCAGCCCAGGGTGAACAGACAATTTCACAACCCACTGGGGTATTTTATTTTTCAAATTGTGCAACGCAGAAGCAGCTTACTGGAGTAAGATGTACGAGCACTACGGAGACCAGCAGGCAGTGCTACTGTCCACGCCCACTGGGGCGGGTGTCATCAACTATATCAGGTGCTCAGTTTGCTTTACGTTGTTAAAGTAATCAAGCCTGTGATAAAGTGTGAGGGAGCACGAAACGCGTCGGCTTACTGACATTGTGGTGAGATGTCCTGAAACTATGCTGCAGCTTTCATCTAATAAAACGTGAAGAATACCTACCTGTGTGATGCTCTTTCGATGGGGCAACTCTTGTTGATGGATATATATATATATATATTATCTACTGGCGGTCGCCAGTAGATAGTTATAGTTAGGACCTATTATCCATAGGAAATTCGTAACATTCTATTCCCAATAACTTTGGAGTCGTTTGACGAATCATCGCGAAATTTTCAAAACTAGTGGGGCGCTCCGGTCCGCTCCTGTCTTGAAAGTTTCGGGGTGATTCATCAAGCGGGGGCCGAGAAAAAAGGGGGGTCCCAAAACGTGTTTTCTCCATGTTAATTCCCATAGGAAATTTTAGACACAGCTACAGCCCGAACTGCTGAACGGAATTACACCAAATTTTGCAAAAAGGTAGCGCTTGGTTCAGAAAGCGACCTTTTTTTAAATGGTGTAACTCCGTTCAGTAGTTGCGGAGAAATTCAAAAAATAAGAGTGGAAAAATCAATTTCCCATAGGAAACTTTATGCAAGGCTACAGCCAAAACTGCTGAACGGAATTACTCCAAATTTGGCAAAAAGGTAGTGTTTGGTTCAGAAAGCACCCTTTTTAAAAATGGTGTAAATCCGTTCAGTAGTTGCTGAGAAAATCCAAAATAAAAGTTTGATATCTATGGCCGCGGTAGATCCGCGCACCCTCCCGATCACGAGCTGCATGCTAATTGGCTGTCAACACTGCAAACCAGGAAGTGTTGGAAGCCATCTTGTGCCTCGGTAGAACACAAGAAAAGATGAAAACAGACGCAAAAAACGCAAAAAGGGGGCAGGGTAGAAACACCCTGACCCCCTAGGCCTGCTCAGGGGGTCCTACAAGGACCCCCAGGGCCAAAAAAATATATATTTTTTAAAAATCGGCAAAAAACGCGCTGGGTGCGCGGATCCTGCCGATAAAAAAAAAAAACGAAGCGCGGGCTCCCGCGCTTCGTGGTTAATTGGCCCCCGGGTGGGCCAAGTCCCGGGGGCATGCGGGGGTTTATTGAATAATTAGTTGGGGGGCCTCTAAGGCCCCCCAAGCCCCGGGGACCGCCACCCCCCGGGGCTTTGAAAAAAAAATGGTGCGGGAGGGCTCTGGGCCCTCCTGCAGCCCCGGGGCTTCTTTTTTTTAAATAATAATTACCTGTGTGGGGGGGCTCCAGCCCCCCCACACGCCTTGGGGACCGCCACCTCCCCGGGGCACTAATTAAACAAATGTGGGGGTCCGTTTCGGACCCCCGACGCCCCGGGGACCACCACCTCCCCGGGGCTCAGTTGATGTTGGGAGGGGGGCTGCGCGGCCCCCCTCCTGGAGCCTGTGGTGGCCCTGGGGACCGCCACCCCCCAGGGCCGGCTCCTGCAGTGTCCCGGGGTGCCCACCCCCGGGACACTGCTGTTTGCAATGACAGGGCGGAAGCCTCGCGCCCTGTCATTGCAAACTGCTTTGGATATTGGAAGCGAGAGCAGGGAAACCTGCTCTCGCTTCCAATATCCAAAGCACATTGCTTTTCCACACGGGGAGCTGCATGTTAGCAGCTCCCCATGTGGAAAGCAATGCCGGCTCCCGCAGGAGGCGGGGAGCCTGCATGGTCCGTGGGGAGTTGGGGTCCCCCACGGACCCCAAAGGATAGGGCCAGCCCTGGGGGATGGGGTCCCTGGGGCAAGTAGTGGCCCAGGAGGGGGGCCACGCGGCCCCCTCCCCAAAAATAATAAAAAAATAAAATTAAAATAAATAAATAAAGGCCGGCCCCGGGGGATGGGGTCCCCGAGGCCAATAGAGGCCTTAGGAGGGGGGCCACGCAGCCCCCCTCCTCCAAAAATAAGTTTAAAAAAGTGGCCATGCCCCGGGGGATGGGGTCCCCGGAGCCGGAATCGGCCACGGGAGGGGGGCCACGTGGCCCCCTTCCCGTACAGTATTTTTTTTTTTTTTAAATGAAAAAAGGCATCAGGCCCTGGGGTATGGGGTCCCCAGGGCCCCAAAAAGTAAAAAAGAACGGGGGCCACACAGCCCCCCTTTAAAAAAACAAAAAAGAAAGAAAAAGACGCGATCGAGCGTCAGGCCCCGCCCCCTCCCTTAACCACTCTGCAAACGCGCCCTGTGGCGCATTTTAAATTGGGGAAATAATTCCCATTCAATACTGGGGGTCCCTGGGGGCCAACTAGCCCACCAGGTACCTCCAGTAAGCGCCACAGGGCTGGGTTGCAGAGAGGTGGTCCAGGCCACGCCCCTTTTTACACCTCTCTGCAACGCAGCTCTGTGGCGCTTACTGGAGGTACCTGGTGGGCTAGTTGGACCCCCAGGGACCCTCAGGATTCAAGGGGACTTAATCCCCCAACTTAAAACGCACCACGGGGCGCGTTTGCACAGTGGTGAAGGGAGGGGGCGGGGCTTCAGGTGACATGTGTGCAAACAGGCCCCGTGGCGCGTTTTAAGATGGGGAATTAAATTCCCTTCAATCCTGAGGGTCCCTGGGGGCCAACTAGCCCACCAGGTACGTCCAGAAAGCGCCACAGAGCTGCGTTGCAGAGAGGTGCAAAAAGGGGCGTGGCCTCTGAACACCTCTCTGCAACGCAGCTCTCTGGCGCATACTGGAGGTATCTGGTGGACTAGTTGGCCCCTAGGGACCCTCGGGATTGAGGAGGAATTAATTCTCCAACTTAAAACGCGCCACAGGGCGTGTTTGCAGACATGTCACCTCAGGCCCCACCCCCTTCCTTCACCATTGTGCAAATATTCCTCTAAAATCAGCTGAATTACGAATTCCAATTTACTCACCTGTTATCAGGAGAGACCTCAGTGCTGCATCTTTAAACCCAGTACAGATCCTGAAAAGTAATTCTAACCGTACTTACCAGTAACTTGAATTTCCTTCCATAGGCTAACATTGACTGGTTTCACTTGGAAATTCTTCTAAGTGTGGAGTTTTGGAACTTTATAATATTCCTCTAAAATCAGCTGAACTACGAATTCCAATTTACTCACCTGTTATCAGGAGAGACCTCAGTGCTGCATCTTTAAACCCAGTACAGATCCTGAAAAGTAGTTCTAACCGTACTTACCAGTAACTTGAATTTCCTTCCATAGGCTAACATTGACTGGTTTCACTTGGAAATTCTTCTGTGTGTGGAGTTTTGGAACTTTATAATATTCCTCTAAAATCAGCAGAACTACGAATTCCGATTTACTCACCTGTTATCAGGAGAGAACCCAGTGCTGCATCTTTTAGCCCAGCACTGACCCTGAAAAGTAAATCTAACCGTACTTACCAGTAACTTGTATTTCCTTCCATAGGAATCCATTGTCTAGTTTTCAGCAGAAAAGTTTCAAAGTGTCGATTTTCACAAACTACAAATATTCCTTAAAAATCGCCTGTATGACTTAAACGCATTCTTTCAACTGTTTACAGGAGATGCACCAGTGCTGGATCCAGGATCCACCACTGAGTAAGAAAAAGTAACGATAACACTACTTACCTGCTAAGTGAATTTCCTCCCATAGGATAACATTGGTGATTCTATGTGAAAAAGTTTCTAAGTGTCAACTTTTAAAATACAATAATATTCCTTAAAAATCACTACTGTAACCAAAACGCTTTTACTCAACTGTTTACAGGAGATGTCCCAGGACTGAATCTAGGATCCAGTCCTGTGGTTAGAAAAAGTAATCCATAAAGTAACTAATTGCATTTAACTAGAAATTCACATTGAGCTCAATGTTGCATTGTGTTTGAAATTGTGTTGCCCATTGCAACAACTGTAACTACTGTACTTAAAAGTCTATTGCCTATTTGCAAAGTATTTAAACTAAAGTAATTCATTCAGAGAAAGTATATTTTGTAATGTAATGTATAATGTAATTACAATGTAATTTAAAAAATAAAATATCTAAAAATAAATAGTTTAAAAAAATGTAGTAAATCAGTATCAAAAAAATAAATATAACAATTAATACATTTAAAAATTGTCATTTACAAAACCTTTGAAATTCACTGAAAAAAACCATAGGTTTCAGACATGTTATAGTTAGGAATTAGCATTTACAAAACCTTTGAAATTCACTGAAAAAACCTTAGGTTTCAGGCACGTTATAGTAAGAAATTAGCATTTAAAAACCCTTAGAAATTCACTGAAAAAACCATAGGTTTTAGGGACAGTTATAGTTAGTTGGACATTGCACTCGTACAAAATCCGTGAAATTCCCCCGTTATAGTTAGTTCAGCTAACTATAACTTGCGCCCGCAATGCACTGCTGATGACGTCACATATTACATCACTCATGACATGGTCAGTGACATCACTGATGACATCACTGATGACATCTCAAATGACATCACTGATGACATCACTGATGACATCACCCACGTGATAATCTGATGCACCTCCTCACACCCTAATATAACCTTTGATACACCCACTCTAAATTACAGACTGCCATTCGCAAAACCATAGACACTCCAACACCAATAACTACATACCCACTCACTGATTCTTAGGTCTACACACACACATCCACTCACTCACCCGTACAGTCACTCATACTTACGGTCACTCAGTACAGGACTATCATATGCACTCATACTCCTATATAGACACTCAAACACCGCCACTCATCCATAGAGGTACTCACACACCTAGTCAGTCATGCAAATAATTAAACACACTGCCATTTACTCACCTATACAGTTATACACACACCAGCTCACTTACTCATACAAATACTAGCACATTCTTACACTCTTATACAATCACTGATACAAGCACACACTCATCCATACAGTCACTCTCACAATCACACACTCTCGCTTATAGCTATTTATATACTCCAACACACTTATATACTGCCTTTCACATATGTAGTTACTCACACATGTACCACTGGGACATACATTCACTCACTAACACACTCTTACACACACTTACCCACCCATACAGTCTATCACAGATGCACTCTTGAAACCATCCACCCAGTGAATCACCCACTCACACATCTATGCACAGAGTCGCACACACCCCACCCACACAAACACTCAGGCACCCATACAGATACTCAGACAACCAATCAATAACTCATATAGACACTCATGTAGCTATTCACAAACCCATGCAGCCACTTACACAGCAACAGACAGACGGATACAGACATTCACCCAGTTTAGTCACTAACCCATGCATTCAGTAAGATACGTTTAATCACTCACTTATAGAGTTAGTCACACACCTACTAAATCATCCATACAGACACTTATACACCCACTCATTCTTCAATACGCCTTTCCCTATATATATTAAAAATATTTAAACTTTAAAGAAACACACAGTCACTGGATGATGTCATCAGTGATGTCATTTGAGATGTCATCAGTGATGTCATCAGTGATGTCACTGACCATGTCATGAGTGATGTAATATGTGACGTCATCAGCAGTGCATTGCGGGGCGCGAGTTATAGTTAGCTGAACTAACTATAACGGGGGAATTTCACGGGTTTTGTACGAGTGCAATGTCCAACTAACTATAACTGTCCCTAAAACCTATGGTTTTTTCAGTGAATATATATATATATATATATATATATATATATATTTTCCATCAAAATACCCGAAAGCAATGGAAGGGCACTCGACCACGCTCCTCCGGTTCTCAGCCTCGCCTCAGCTCGCACCACAGTCCCCATCAACTTGCTTTCCATGCCGACGCGTTTCAAGGCTACTCCGCCTCTTCTTCATGGGCTTGCTGAAACAGACATTGACGGCTCACCTTTACTTATTTATTTAAATTGATGCGATTGCCCCCAGTGGGCGTTAACTGATTTCAATGTCTCTTGTTGCATGACGGGATCTGTAGTCCCTAAAGGTGAGTAAATTAAAATCCCTTTAGTAGGTTCAATGTGTATTTCATATTTATGCATTTTAACATCCTGTAGTAGGTTGGGAACAGTGAATGCGGGCTCATTATTAGTTTTGGAATGTCGTGCTGGCACGTCTGAAATCGTTTCAAACCACAGCCTTTCATTCTGGAAATGGTGCTCCTTGCCACGGCAGGGCAGCCGTGTTTAGTAATTTTCCATCAAAATACCCGAAAGCAATGGAAGGGCACTCGACCACGCTCCTCCGGTTCTCAGCCTCGCCTCAGCTCGCACCACAGTCCCCATCAACTTGCTTTCCATGCCGACGCGTTTCAAGGCTACTCCGCCTCTTCTTCATGGGCTTGCTGAAACAGACATTGACGGCTCACCTTTACTTATTTATTTAAATTGATGCGATTGCCCCCAGTGGGCGTTAACTGATTTCAATGTCTCTTGTTGCATGACGGGATCTGTAGTCCCTAAAGGTGAGTAAATTAAAATCCCTTTAGTAGGTTCAATGTGTATTTCATATTTATGCAGTTGATGGGGACTGTGGTGCGAGCTGAGGCGAGGCTGAGAACCGGAGGAGCGTGGTCGAGTGCCCTTCCATTGCTTTCGGGTATTTTGATGGAAAATTACTAAACACGGCTGCCCTGACGTGGAAAGGAGCACCATTTCCAGAATGAAAGGCTGTGGTTTGAAACGATTTCAGACGTGCCAGCACGACGTTCCAAAACTAATAATGAGCCCGCATTCACTGTTCCCAACCTACTACAGGATGTTAAAATGCATAAATATGAAATACACATTGAACCTACTAAAGGGATTTTAATTTACTCACCTTTAGGGACTACAGATCCCGTCATGCAACAAGAGACATTGAAATCAGTTAACGACCACTGGGGGCAATCGCATCAATTTAAATAAATAAGTAAAGGTGAGCCGTCAATGTCTGTTTCAGCAAGCCCATGAAGAAGAGGCGGAGTAGCCTTGAAACGCGTCGGCATGGAAAGCAAGTTGATGGGGACTGTGGTGCGAGCTGAGGCGAGGCTGAGAACCGGAGGAGCGTGGTCGAGTGCCCTTCCATTGCTTTCGGGTATTTTGATGGAAAATATATATATATATATATATATATATATACACATACATTGAGAAAACCCCCATATTCAACAGAATTTGACACAATGGCTCCTTGCTGTGATTTGGATGATAGTACTAGTGAAGAGCCTTACAAGGTTCCAAAAATATAAACTTGTGGATGACTTGCTTTTCAGGGCAAGAAGGTTTCCCTCAAAAGGTGTTAGCAGCATCATTAGAAAAGAGATGGACCCTCAAGTTCTTACTGCATGTACTTGGCTGTATTTTTGTGAAGTTTATATTTACACTGATGGATTAATACAGAATGCGCAAACTCGTGCATTTTGGATTGGCTCATTGGTTTATGTTCTTTATGTCTGAAATAAAGTTGCATCACTAACAAGTCCATTACATTGAGAATGATTATCCTCACACTGATTAATCACAAGCTAAAGACAAGTGCCCAGTACTAGATACATATACAGACACACAGGAAGACAGAGTAGGAGCTCAACCAGACATTACACCATGGCAGTGGCTTCCCTTCTCTGCAGTCTGCCATTGAGGTTCTCATACTGTACATTTAGTATGTCACAGTATGTAACAAAATATACTCAACTTTCCATTCCATATCCATCTTTTATTAATCCTAAAGTTTTATGTTAACACTTTAGTTATTCTTTATTTACTAGTGGATCTGTACTTTTAGTAGTGTACATTTTGAACTTCATGGTCATAAAAATGTACTTAATGAGGCTCTACCAGAGAACAAAATTTACAGACATTGATGGGTCTCGGGGAGACTGGATTTACTATGACAAAATACCACATTCAGTACCAAGTGATTGGGTCACCCAGGGGAGACAGCGGTTCACTATCCATAGGGGAGCACCTGGAATGTGGGAATTAGTGTGAAAATTGCAGCAGAACACCAATTTTTCAGTAATTCCCAATTCCATATGGGATATCTTGTAATGGAACTGTAGTGCGGCTCTCAGAAATTAATGCACCCCGCAGTATTAAGATTACCGAGTGGTAAAAACCATGTTGTACTAATAACACAGTGCCTAAGAAATTACGAATACATTTATTGAATGTTGCACTGTGCTGGCCTACACAACACACAAGCATGCATTGCCACCAATCTACAAATAATCTCTTTCCCATATGGTTGTAGCAACAGCAGGGAGACCAATCTACATATTCCACACAAACGCTCATAGCCCTACTTCCTTAGCAGATTGTTAACGTACATCACAGAATCAACACTCAGGACTTTTTTTATGCGTATAGCAATACATTTAAAACTTGCAATATCAGTCACAGAAACAACACAACTGAGGCATGCTTGCAGTAGGTAAACACCTCACAGCCATCATACCACCAAAGAGTATTGACATACCATAGTGTAGTAGTGCTCTATGCGATAATACGACTTGGGCTCAACAATTGTGGCATGCTGGTTCAACAGGGGCATATTAATATTACTCCTCCATTGGAGTGCTTCAGCCTATGAGGGCATTCCACAAAAACCTTCATATCAAAGACTCACTCAACATATACTATTGATCTAGTGCCACTACCAGAGATGAGATGGCAAAGCAGCACAAATTTAGTAATGCAAACATAACACAAAACCACCACAACAAAATGCAACACAATAAATATGTACAAAAATGGCATGGTCGCACAAAGTCTATCAATAAGCATCTTATATCCACAATACAGTGATAGTTAATAATAAGTAGCCACCGCTCATCTGTAGGCTGTTGCTGAGAGGACAGAAAAATAAGTGCTGTTATGCTATATATCTTAATAACATGCACTATCATGCACAGGGTCCCCTGGCACTAATCTATGACAAATTAAGTGGTGAGAGCAATGACCAAGAAAATAAAATCTGAACATTTGGAAGAGAGAAAGAGCCATGTCTTGAGAGCCTTCACGAAAAGAATGTGGTGAGTCAGCTGAATATTGCGCGGAATGAAATTCCACAGGTGAGGAGACAATGTAGGAAAAACTGTGCCACCTACACAAGATCTAACAAAGCAAGGAATATTAAATAAACCGAAGTTGCAGGACAAAGAGATGTAGAAGGAATATATTTAATAAGTGTTTGCAAAATTGAGTAAGGGGCATTACAGTAAACAAATGGGGAGGGGACAGCTCTACATGAGATACAGGGGTGAGACTGTGCTCTATCGACTCAGTGGTTTCTGGCACCATTACCATTATTGTTTTCTCTCCATCATGTGTGTTGTCATGGCCATTCAAATTAGGACCTTTACAACAGACATTGGGTCCTAAGATGGTCTGTAGCTGGTTACGGGGAATGAAAGCTATATGTACATCATGCAACCTAAAACTCAAGTTGAATGGAAGCATACCATCCTCAAATAGAGTACAGATATCTGTAAGTGGCTTGGTGCACTATATGTATTTTTGAATGTGAGTTGCATCATACTCATCACACACACATTCAATGCACCTACCTGAACAGTCATGTCTCCTTCCACCCAGGGTCCACTATATGTTTTTCTTTCTTTTTTTCATAGCACATTTTACCAAAAGTGTCTTCAAGGTGCTTTTGCTCAACTCGGTCACAAGAAAGTTTTATTTCTGTGTTAGGTGAGCCTCAATATTAAACAACTACAGATTTCTATATCATTGTTTACAACATCCCCTTCATCGAAAAAGGGTCTCTGGGACCTCTAAAGCTTGCCTGCCACATCTTAATTTCACTTAGCTCAGTAGAAGGTATCAACACCTCAGTGTTTAACTTTGCTGTCAAAGAGGTGGGGGTAGCTTTTAAAAGATCAGTTTTGGATAGACATTGGACAGCATGGCTAGGCTTTCTATTGCTGAAGGGTCATTAAGCTTAATGAATAGCCCGGTTTTGGTGTTTAAAAATGAAAAAATGTTTTAGTATCATCTTTTTTTGAGGTGTAAAAGCATCTATTTTTGAGGGGTAAAAAGTAAATGTAACATAAGATAAGTATTCAATAAAATATATATATGAAAAAAAGATCAGTTTACTTTGTATTTTCTTTTGAGGTATTCATTTAAACAATTTGAGAAGAATGTTAATGAGCCACTTAAAATTACAATAAAATATCCACGTGTTTCTTTTGTTTGAACAGTTAATTTTGTTTAATTTTCTTTTTTGCCCTGTTCCAAAAGTCTTGCTTTGAGATGGACTGGAGCAAAGTCTCTTAACTGCAAGCCTGGGTTTTGGGGGGTGGCGGGCGGGTTTTGGGTGGCGGGTGAATATGATTTGATGAAGTCTGGAGATATGGAAGCTTAATAATGTATGGCTAATGGGTCTAATTTAGAAAAAAATGTCAAACAATTAGACTTAGTGCCCCATTCTGGAATATATTTGCGTTCCTAAGCAGGTATTTGCAGAACAAAGTTGAACCTCAGTTGAACAAATCTGAAATAATGCTTGTGAGCACATCAGATCCCAGTAGTTCCGAACCTATCTGAGCCACAAAATAGCAAAGGATGTTGGAATACTAAAAAGCTCAGGCAGCATAAGAAGATTATCAGTACACTGCAACGATAAATTGAGCCTTTAAGTAGTAATTTTGCCCCCTGAAGCTCCAGGCCACTACTATCCATTTAAGAGGCCACATTGTGAAAGAATGTTTAGCTCGAGAAAGTTGTCTTTTGAGCCTGTTGTATACACATACATCTCTGTACCATCTGCGTCCTGAATGACGGAAAAAGTGGCATATTGTACTCATTGAATAGTAGAGGTGTGATGAGTGATGACATCTTGGTAGCTCCCTAATTGTTGTAAAATCCCAGGTACAGATGACTTGTGACTGCTCCTGCCATGACTTCGGCTCCTACCATGATTTCACTTTCTTATCCCCGGTACATCCCCAGCAACCACTCCCAGGTTGTTTCAGCAGAGGACTCTGGTATAGGATCTACGGCTTTCTCCAACTTCAGATGCATTCAAGCAATCAGATCCTGCTAAAAACTGTGAGAAACCAGTCTTCCTGACCTCAAGATATGTCTGTCTGTTACTCCGAAACTTACATGGGAATCCTGAAACAGCTTCTAGGAGAGAATTGTAATCACTCTAACTCTCTCACGGTTACAGCATCCTCTGCCAGTGTGTGGCCTCCTTCGTGTGCTGACGCTACCATTAACAGTCTACTATAACCAATCAAATATATTTCTGAACACCTCCACATAATGTCACTACTGTACCGTGTAATAAGTAATTGTAATAGTAGTACCGAGCAATAAGAAAAATAAAGAACAGTACAGGAGGCAACAGTCATGAACCAAGGAAAAGAGTGGTACATTTCTTTCATCTGTAATGTTATGTTATATATGGCCCCCACAATCATCTGCCCCTGCTTTCAACTACTATGCAGGGGCAGAGGAGTAATAGGGGAACCATACATAACATGGCCTCTATTCTGTGTCAAAAATGTAAAACAAAAAAAAAACTTGGCCTGCTGCGAGCCCCACCACACTCTGTAGTACCCTCTCCCCCAGAAGCAGTGCTCCCTGGTTTCCAATGCAGTCTTGAAATCCTTTGAATTTGAACCCAGTTACTTCAGTAGAAGAACTGATGCATTGTGGTGGTATTAAAGAAGCAATTTGTTTACACGAGTGCTGCTCATAAAACATGGTATTTTCACAGAAACCAGCTATAGAGGGAGAACTAGTTGAAAACATGTAACTAGACAGTACTAGATGGGACACTGTACAGTTTGTTGTACATACATTTACATCACATTAATTGTACATTTTACCCATCTTGCATTGTAACATCAGCTCTGTAAAATATTTCAATACATTTGTTTAGCAGAAATATTGCTACACAACAAAGGACATTAAGGGGGAGATTTACAAAAAAGTAGCACAACGCAGCGCAGCCCCGCGAGGCTGCGCAGCGTTGCGCGACAGGGAGGGAGCAGGGGAGCACCATATCTTCAAAGACATGGCTCTCTCCTCCCCTTTCCATTGCGCCGGCGCTGATTACACCTGACGTGCGCCATGCACACACCTTAGCGCCGCAGCGCTAGGGTGTGTGCATGAGTCCAGCATAGGTTTTATACAGGAAGGGTAACCTTCCTGTACAAAATACTATGCTCGAAACAAGGGAAAGCTTTTCCCACTTTGTATGCGTGCTGCACAGTGCGGCACGCATGCAAAGTCGGAAAAGGAAGGAGAAATGAAAGCATTTCTCCTTCCTTGCCCCTAGTTGAAAAGGGCGCAGTTTTCTCACGCTAAACACAATCTACTGTTTTTAGTAAATTGGGTTTAGCGTGAGAAACCTTGGGTGGTTGCGTGGGAACGCCCATGCACCACCCTTGGTACGCCCCCATGGCGCAAAGTAACGCGAAGCAGCGCAATGCACTGCTTCGCATTACTTTCATGTTATTTCCAGCGCTAAACAAGTTTAGCGCTGGAAAGTAAATTACAAAAAAAAGATTTTGCTCCGTTTTGCGTCACTTTTGTGACGCAAACACAGCGCAAAAGCTTAGTAAATCTCCCCCTAAGTGTTACTTGTAGCTAAGGAGGTAAAGAAGATAAATATTTTCTTCTGCCAGAAATGGTTATATCAGCTATGCAGGCACTGAGTCCATTTTATAATGATGGACGGTTGTGTTCTTCAGGCTTTAACATGAGCATTTATTGCAGCTGTTAGACTTGCAGAGAGAACTAGTATATGTGACCATGCCCTCTGTCTTCCTCTGCTTTATCTACATTGAGTTTGGAACTTTATTCATCTTCAGCTGGTAGTCCTTGCACTTCCAGAGACGTTTTAAAGCATTGGCACAGTGGAAATTGCCCAGGTCCCCCAACTTCCAAGAAGTCCCCATGGGAAAGTGCACTTTCTCTCTATTAGACCTCTGTCTATTCTATTTCTCTAAACCTCTCCCTCTCTGCCTACATCTACCTCTGACTCTGTTTCTCCCCCCAGTGTCTTCTAAGGATTTCTGGGGTCCCGGGCAAGACAAATTTCAACTGTTTTTAGAGATCCATTTAAAGTTTAACATATAATTTAGTAGTGTTTGGTATTAGGAAGGCTGGAATTAGCAGGCAATAAAATCCTAATATGTTCCACACAGGGGCCCAAAAATATATCATGCCGAGGTCTCCAAATCATTAAGAAGACACTGTATACTGCTTCTTTTTAGAAAGGAATTGAATACACTTTTTTTAAAATAACCATTTGCCCTCACCTTCCCAATAGGTACTACACCTATCATACACTCCAAGATGGCGCTCCACATTGTGAGCCTTCCCTCCATCATGGCCGCCACTTGAACTCCACTTGATGTCAGTTGATAATCACTCCAATCTCCCACCCTGACGCAGACGCTCCTGATTGCGCGCCATTTCCGCTGGGATATCTGCAGCCGGAACCGGGCATGTAGTTACCTTCCCGGAACCGGCACTGCAGGGTAGGTCCTCCGCCGAGTGGGCGCGAGCTGATGTAAGTATTGACCGCCTGACAACTATCGATGCCACAACTAAAGGTAAGACCCACCAACGCTTGAGGTGTTTAGCAGCTAACACCTCGCGGACTGCAGCTTGGTTACTTATGTTTTAGGAACCGGCAGTACGCCGTCTTGAGGAAACGTACTCCAGGTGTCTCGTGATTTACTGGCAGTTACGACGTTGGGACTTTGTGTCTGAGTTGAGCGCTAGATCCCCTTGAGGTCGAACATCGCTCAGACCGCGTCCTGACGCTGTCATGCTAGTATTGGGACCATGGTCCACTGACCCCAAGGTGGTGGACTGCATGATTCGCTGACCTCGAGTTTGGCGCCCCGCACTTGCTACTAACCTAACGCTGGGTCTACCTTCACTCAACCTAAGATACCTTCCACAAGCATTTTTTAGACCTGGTTATACTCACCTTGCTCCAACCCCACCCCCTACCCACCCCCCTCTCTTTCAGGACACACGTTGAATTAACGTGTCCACTCCATGCCGCTATCCGATGGGGCCAGTCTTAATTACATTTTAGGTGAGTGTTGACATCCCAAACCGACTGTGACTAGGTTTTCACCTTACTTCACTTTACTGTACTGCTGCCCAAGTCCTTTCAAACGATTTCTAGTATACCACATACGTGATACATACATTTTACTATTGCACATGCAACGCTCTAAACCTCATATGATGCTCACAATGTATGCAATAGTAACGCTAATAAGTGTCGCTGACATGCTTTGGTTAATACGCAGTCCTCACAGGATAGTCATGTTGTAAATGACTGTTTTTATGTTTTTCTGTTCTTTTAGATTGGCTACTGCACCCACGGACACCACACGCCACTGGTGCTATCATACTGGTAATATCTAGGTTACTATACCCCATTACCAGCCATTTAGTGTAGATTTCAACTCTCTAATTAGGTCCTGAAGAATTGCCGCCTGATCCTTTTTAGGACAACTAGGGCAAGAAACATGTTGACAGCATGAACCATAGCGCATCTGCCTATAACATCACTATAGACAGTCGCTATTACTCTTTTTAATCAGGGTGGGAGACAGGATTATTAAATTGGTTGCCCTGACCCTCCCATTTCCCTGTTTTAACTCACTTGGTCTTTTAGAAACCACAACACTACACTTCTACACTTTAGGGCCCCTTACACACACCTCACCATACGGCAAGGAATAAAAGATCTCCGCCAAAGAGCCCCCACTGAGGGTGCCCGTCGGGTATTGCGCCGACCCGACGAGGAGCATGCCCAATGATGAAGCATGACACCCAGCGGTCTGGGTGTGTGAGGGCCCTAATTCCGAAAGGAAGGATTCCCCATCCTCCCTCTTGGTAGTCAGCTATTTGCACCTACTCCAAAGCCACTGTCAGCCTCCTTAGGAACTGCATACTCCTTTCTTTGTTACTTGCATGAGTGAGTGTGTCAGTGATTTGGTGTGAGTATCTAAGTGGGTCTGTGAGTGGGTGTATGAGTGTATAAGAGAGTGTATGTGTATATTTTTTTCCAGCAGAATTTGCAAATCTGCTGTGATTTTACACAGGGGTCCGTGCTGTGCATTGTGGTAGATTCACGAACCCTCCTAATTGGGGTATTATCTAACCCATCAGGGGTCCCTCACAGACCTCTATAGTACACCCATGGGGTCAAGGTACCTACACCTTGACCCCTTGTACTTCATTACATCTGAATTGTTCCAACCGGGGACCATTCCCTGATATCTAAAATGGCGGCTGCAACTTTCTACTCATGTTGCGACCAGCCAATCACGGCATTGCTTGTGGCACGTGGCTTTGCGGATGCATGACAGGAGATCCGCGGAGGGTCCGCACCCCTAGATATCTATATTTCTTTTTTCTTTAATAGCTCAAAAACGACCTAATTTTCACCTAAATTACTGAAGAGATTTACACCAAATCACAAAAAGCAAGCTTTCTGGACCAAGATCTAACTTTCTGCTAAATTTGAAGTCATTTCGTTCAGCGGTTCAGGCTGTAGTTGTGTCTAAAATCTCTATGGGAATTAACATGGGAAACACCCTTTTTTTTGACCGCCCCTTTTTCATGGCCCCCACTTGATGGATCACCGGAAACTCTCCATGCACAACCAGACAAAGTGGGGCACTTTTTCGGGAAATGTTCGTGAAGATCCATCAATTGGCGGCGAAGTTCTAAGCAAGTCAAAAAGCGCTTTTCCTCTGGAAACTAAGTCCAAACTTTAACTACCTACTGGCGACCACAAGTAGGTAATATCTATATATAGATAGATAGATATATTCACTAAAAAACAAAGGTTACAGAGATATTCTATACTTAGGTTTAGATTTTACACACATAAAACCATAGAAATTCAGCAGTTATAGTTATCTCAAAAAACTATAACTCGTGCCCTAGGGTAACTAAAAACTTGCACCCCTGCCATGCTCAGTTTTCTCATTAACAATTTTATTGCAAATGTTGCAGTGATATTATCAATGATGCCATAGAAGATATCATGACTGCAGGGTAATTAACAGTGCATTGTGAGGGCTTGAGTTATAGTTACCTTAGAGTACAAGTTATAGTTTGTTGAGATAACTATAACTGCTGAATGTCTATGGTTTTATATGTGTAAAATCTGAACCTAACTAAAACATCCCTGTTACCTTTGCTTTTTTTCAGCGAATTCCTACTTTTTTTAACTCTACTTCCTAACTATACTGTCCTTTTAGCCTTTGTTTTTTTCAATGCATTTCTACTTTTTTTTTAACGTAAAGTACGGCCGTACATGGCGAGGGGTTGGCCGTGAGGCCTGGCCTGCGGCCAACCCCTTCTCATGTAGCCAACCCCACTCTACGGACGGCCTTTGGCCATGCGCAGTGGAGAGTTGGCCACAAGGTCCGATCTGTGGCCTGCGGCTAACCCCCGCATGCAACTAACCCCATGCTGAGCACCACCTTTGGTCGCCACTGGGTAGTTATATTTAGGATCGTGTTTCCATAGAAAATGCATTTTTTGCGTTGCGAATAACTTTGGCCTCGTTTGACAAATCTTCATGAAACGTTCCCCAAAAGTTGCAAATTTTTGACTAGTTGACACATGGAGAGTTGGTGTGAGCTGTCAAGCAGGGGCTGAGACAAGATGGGGGGCCCAAAATGCATTTTCCAATTCATTTTTACATAGGAACTTCAAACACTACTACAACCCAAACCGATTTACACCAAATTTGACAGAAAGCTGGATCTTGGTCCAGAAAGAGTGCTTTTTGTGTTTTGATGCAAATCCATTCAGTAGTTTAGGAGAAATTAAAGTGAAAACACATTGTATATTTCACACCACTGAGGATCCACAGACCCAACAGATCTCAAGCTGAGATCTGATTGACTGCTACCACCTCAACCAGGAAGTGGTGGCAGCCATCTTAGGACTCGGGACTTAGTCCTGAGTTCTATAAAAATGTAAAAAAAAATTAAAAAAGACATAAAGGGGCAAGGTAGGGATTTAAATTTTGCTGCAAAATTGCGAATAATCTGCGAATCCACGTTCAGCAGTTTAGGAGAAATTAAGGTGAAAACAATTACTCCGCTGAGGATCCTCTGAGCCGACAGATCTCAAGCTGAAATCTTATTGGTTGCCACCATCTCAACAAGGAAGTGGGGACAGTCATCTTAGGACTCAGTCCTGAGTTCCAAAAAATGTAAAAAAACAAGAAGAGCTAAGGGGCAGGGTATGGATTTAAATGTTGCTGCGGATTCATAGATAATCTGTGAATCAATGGCACAATAAAAAAAGAAGCACAGGCTCCTGCACTTCTTTTTAAACCCCCCACCCCCGAGGTGGGCCAGGGCCCGGGGAGACAGCACAATTTCTTTTTTTGGGTGGGAGGGGGGGGACCATGTGCCCCCTCTCCAGGCCACTTTTGGCCCCAGGGGCCCCATCCCTGGGGCCTAAAGTATGTTTTAAGGTGAGGAGGGCCACAGGGCCCCCCTAAGGCCATTTATGGCCCTGGGGACCCCTTCCCATGGGGGCCCGGGCATGTTTTAAGGGGAGGAGAACACATGACCCCTTTGCCAGGCTGTTTTCGGCCCCGGGGATCCCATCCCTTGGGCCCAAAGTTTATATTTAAGGGAGAGGGGCAGTTTGGCCCACCTCCCTGAGCCTTTAAAAGACCAGGGGACCCCATCCCCCAGGGCCGCTATTTACATTAAAAAGTAGGGGGGCTACACAACTCCCTTCCCTTAGCCATTAATGGCCCTTGGGACACAACAGTTTCCCTGCCTGCACTGGCACAGGAGGAAACTTGTGTCTGCTCCCGCCTGACAGGAGTATTTTTAAAACTCCTGCCAAACGGGAGTACGCCAGGCCCTGTGACCAACTCGCTGACGCGTACGGCCTTTAGCCATGCGCAGCGTGGGGATGGCTGCATGGGGGGTGGTCACAGGGCCTGCAGCCAACTGCCCGACGCGCACGGCCAAAGGCCGTGCATGGTGGGAGGTTGAGACACAGTGTATTTTTGTGACCCCACACAAAATGCATGCTGAAAAACAGCAATTTTACCCTTAAAGCTAGGGTGGAAGAAAGATGCCAAAAACATCTGAAATGCCTCTTCACAGCTCCAATGTGTCCACACGCGTGTTAAAAGATGATATCCAGCTTGTGAGTTGACAAGAGATTCCACAAAAATAACATCTATCTTCAAAGAATGCTCGGTGTTTTCACATTGTTTTCATTAGGAGCAGCTATTATGGTGGATGACATCTTCAAAACAGCTCATATGCAAAGTGGATTGTTGATGAACAGCATGTCCCTGCTGAAGTTCAGTTTCTGGGAGTTGGTCTTCCGAGGGTTTACAGTAGGTTGGAGGGTAAATCAGAGTGATGTGCCGACATTTAATGTGAGAATTGACTGGGAGTTCACAAGATCATCGCCAAATGGATTTTTCCACATATGGAACTGTCCAGTGCCATTCCTTTGGAGAAATCAATTCAGACAATTCATGCATCCCTTTGAGGTCAAAGTGCCTTTATCTTGGAATCTTCCAACAGTGACTGCCACCAAGTCCATCTTTTCCCGGACCAGGGCTGTCTGACAGATTGTCCACTGTTACAATGTCGCCAGTTTAGCATCAAACTGCCTTGATCTATCAGGATTTCATTGATTTTTTGGAACTCTTCAAGGCCCTAGTGACACAGTATGACACATTAGTGTACTACAGTTGATTTGCTGGCATCTAGTACACCTTTAAATACCAGCACAGCAAGTTGCACGTTGTAGTATATATCTGAAAGAGACACGTTAGTGACAGATTCCTTACCTTAGAATATCCCCAGGCGTCAGGCTGGATCCGGAAAGTTTTTGCGTAGCAGTACCCTTGCGCGTCGGTAGGCGGCGTCGTGCGGCTCCGCGTCCGTCGTCGGCGTCGTGATCGCCGGGATGACGTCGCGGGCAGTACTTAGACGCCGCCCCTGCGCGCTGACGTCAGTTCTTCTTTTTCCGCGCCAGTAAGCGCAGATCCGGGAAGAGCAGTGCCCTAGTCACTTTTTGACTAACCTTTTTTGTGAATTTTTTCACTGTTTCTTCGAGTCTTCACGACTCCTAGGTGTCGTAGGGATGCCCGGCTTCAAGCCATGCGGAGCCTGTGGTCGCATGATGTCGATCACGGACCCGCATCTCGAGTGTCTCTTCTGTCTCGGCCGAGACCACGACACGAAGTCGTGCCCTGACTGCCGGAAACTTCATCCGAAGGCTTTGCGAGAGCGGTCTCGAAAGCTACTCGAGGTCCGGCAGTCGGCTCCGCGCCGCACCAAGCCCCGGTCCCGGGAGAGGTCGAGGGGCCGGTCGCGGAGTCCCCACCGGTCGTCGGAGTCCAAGTCTTCGCGCTCCTCGGGTAAGTCGAAGCACAAAAAGTCTAAGAAGCATCATCGCTCTAAGACTTCGCCTCGCCGGTCTCGCGACTCGGCTGAGGCCCCAATCGGCACCGTCCCCGCGGCCCCGGACATGCCTGTAGAGCCACCCCCGCATTACCCGTCCTTTCCGGGTTCGGGGGCGACTCCGGCCAAAATACAGGAATTCCTGTCGGCCATGGCCCGCCTCTTCGGGCCTTCAGGCCCCTCCGGTGCGCCTTTGGGCCCCGCGGGCCCTGATGGGGTTGCCCCGGCGCCGCCGTCGACTCCGGTCCCGGTGCCACCTGTCCCACCAGCCTTCATCCCGGCCTCGGCTCCGGCCCCGGTGGTACCGCAACCCCCATCGACGCCGGTTGACCTAACCACGCCTCCGCCGACGCCGATGTCCCCGGTGCCGTTCCTGACGCCGTCCGGGGCTCCGGACGGCATTGTTCCCCGGTTCTCTCCGGCTCCGGACATGGAGCCGGACCGACGTCGCTCGACGCCGGTGCCGATGAGACATTGGGTCCCAAATGTCCCTCCTCCTCCATATTTTGAACAAGAGGAGGACCAGGAGAGCTGGGAGGGGTCTGAGGACCCTCTCACACAACAGTGTGAGTATGATCCGGACTGGGCTGAGGAACTTGGGGATGCCAGTGGTCTAGACACCTCCCCTGACACTGGCATGCTGTCTCCTCCCGTGGCTACGGAGGAGGGTGCTAATTTTGCAACGGTGTTGCATAGAGCAGCTGGAGCCTTACATCTCCAGTTGCCTACTGTGGCCGTCAGGACTAACCTCCTGACAGAAGTGCTTCAGCCGGCGGCTTCCTCCTCGGAGACTGTGCTGCCATTTAATGATGCACTCACTGACGTTCTTTTGGGTGCCTGGTCCAAACCCACCACAGGGGCTCCTGTGGATAGGAACGTGGCCCGACGCCATCGCCCTGCTCCGGGCGACCCCTTGTTTCTCTCCCAACATCCCACCCCCGAGAGCTTGGTTGTCCAAGCCTCTGCCTCCCAAACCGCCTTCCCTACCGCCCCTCCGGATAGGGAATCCAAACGCCTGGACCAATTTGGGAAGAAGGCCTTTTCTTCCTCCAGTGCTGGCTTGCGGTCAGTCAACACCGCTTGCCTTTTGGGCCGATATACCCACTCCCTGTGGGATTCGGTGGCGGCTGTTTTGCCGCAGTGTTCTGAGGAGGTCCAGAAACTGCTTACCCGCGCCATTGCGGAAGGGCGAGATGCGGCTAAATACACCATCCGTTGTGGCCTTGATACTGCCGACTCGCTGGGCAGATCGCTTGCGACGATGGTGGCGCTACTTCGCCACGCCTGGCTGAGAACAACTGGTTTCTCGGGTGATGTCCAGAATACACTCATGGACATGCCCTTTGATGGAGTCGGTCTTTTTGCTTCAAAGGCAGACCATGCGCTGGAGCGGTTTAAGGACTCACGGGCTACTGCCAAGTCCCTGGGCCTTTCTGTTGTACGCCCTCCGCTCACCTCTGCTTTTCGCCCCTTTCGTGGCCACGGAAGGGGAACCCAGTCACGTCAGCTGCCCAGCCACCGGCCCGCGCAGCAAGCGTCTTCGCGTGGCCGAGGACGTGGATACCGCCGTGGCGGTTCGGGCAACCAGCGTGCGGGTCAGGCCACCACCTCCAACCCGTCCACGGCCTCCAAGCCCTCCTAGTCCCTCCTTTCCGGTGCACAGCACGCCAGTAGGGGGCAGGGTCCGCCATCACCTTCACCACTGGCGTCCCATCACCTCGGACAGGTGGGTCTTGGATATTGTCCGAAGGGGCTACTCCCTCCCCTTCGAGACCACCCCCCCTGCCATGCCACCTCAATTCCACCGCATGTCAGGGGATCACTTGGTACTTCTGCAGAAGGAAGTCACGGCCCTCTTGGCCAAGAGGGCCATCGAGCATGTTCCGACCCCAGAAGTAGGACGTGGTTGCTACTCCCACTACTTCCTGGTGCCCAAAAAGGACAAGGAGGACATGCGTCCTATCTTGGACCTCCGGAACGTCAATCGCTTCCTCCGGAAGGAGAAGTTCAAGATGCTCACCCTAGCTCAGGTCTTGACTGCCCTCGACCCTGGAGACTGGTTGGTAGCGTTGGACTTGCAGGACGCTTATTTTCACATCCCCGTCCTGCCGGCCCACCGGCGTTACCTGCGGTTCACGGTAGGCCTCGAGCATTTTCAGTTCACCGTGCTCCCCTTTGGCCTTACAAGTGCCCCTCGGGTGTTCACGAAAGTGATGGCGGTGGTCGCAGCTCATCTGCGCCGGGCAGGGGTTCCAGTCTTCCCCTACCTCGACGACTGGCTGCTGAAGGCGGGCTCGTCCCAGGCAGTCGTCTCCCACCTCCAGACTACGGCCGAACTCCTGCACTCGCTGGGGTTCTCCATCAATGTGCCGAAGTCGCATCTGATTCCTTCTCCACAGCTCCTTTTCATCGGAGCAGTTCTGGACACGACGCAGTTTCGGGCCTCTCCTCCCGAACGGCGAGTCCGGGATATTCAGGCTATGATTCCGATCTTTCAGCCTTTATCCTGGGTTTCGGTACGGATGACCCTGAGGCTGCTGGGCCTCATGGCCTCCTGCATCCTGCTGGTCACTCATGCCAGATGGCATATGCGGGCTCTGCAGTGGGACCTGAAGTTCCAGTGGGCGCAGCACCAGGGCAACCTGTCCGATCACATCCAGATCTCGGAGAGGACTGCAAAACAGTTGCAGTGGTGGCTCTCGAACCGGCAATGGGTCATGGGCAGATCCCTCTCCCTTCCCCAGCCAGAGCACACAGTTGTGACGGACGCGTCCCTTCTGGGATGGGGCGGTCACATGGGAGAGGCGGAGATCAGAGGCCTCTGCTCTCCGGCGGAGTCCCGGCTCCATATCCACCTTCTGGAGCTCCGGGCGATCCGACTTGCACTCAAGGCATTCCTTCCCTCTGTCAAAGGGAAGGTAGTGCAGGTGTTCACGGACAACACCACAGCCATGTGGTATTGCAACAAACAAGGCGGGGTGGGGTCGTGGACCCTTTGTCAGGAGGCTCTGCGCCTCTGGACATGGCTGGAACATCAGGGCATGTTCCTGATGGTTCAACACCTGGCAGGTTCCCTGAATGCCAGGGCGGACGAACTCAGCCGCAGGTGCATAATGGATCACGAATGGCGTCTTCACTCGGAAGTGGCGCAAGGACTCTTTCTACAGTGGGGAGAGCCTTGGTTAGATCTATTCGCCACCGAAGAGAACACGCAATGTCATCAGTTCTGCGCGTTGGAATTTCCAAGGCGGCACTCGCTCGGTGACGCTTTTCGTCGCAAGTGGAGTTGCGGTCTGTTGTACGCCTTTCCGCCTATACCACTTCTACCCAGAGTGTTGAAGAAGATTCGGCACGACCGGGCCCAAGTCATTCTTGTGGCTCCGGACTGGGCTCGAAGAGTTTGGTATCCCGAGCTACTCAGTATGAGCGTAGATCCCCCGATCCGTCTGCCTCTTCGGGAGGATCTTCTGTCGCAGCAGCAGGGGACGGTCCTCCACCCGAACCTGTCCAGCCTCCATCTGCTTGCGTGGAGATTGAGTGGTGGCAGTTGATTCCTTTCGACTTGCCTCCCGAAGTTTGTGATGTGATTCTGGCAGCCAGGCGTCCCTCCACTAAGGTGGTATACGCCTGCAGGTGGAACAAGTTTGTGGCATGGTGCACAGCAAAGGCTGTGAATCCCCTTTCTGCCCCTCTTTCTGAGGTTCTTCTGTTCCTTCTTTCCCTGGCCCAACAGGGTTCTGCCCTGGGTACCATCAAGGGCTATCTTTGTGCCATCTCGGCCTTCCTCAGGCTTCCTGATCAGCCCTCCCTTTTCAAGTCCCCTGTTGTTAACAGGTTTCTAAAAGGCATTACACACCTCTTCCCTCCTGTTCCGTTTGTGATGCCTCAGTGGGACTTGAACTTGGTTCTTACCTTTCTTATGTGCGCTCCCTTTGAGCCTCTACATAACTGTCCTCTTCGTCTTCTGACTCTGAAGACAGCCTTTCTGGTGGCCATCACCTCCGTTCGGCGGGTGAGTGAGCTCCAGGCTCTATCATGTAAACCTCCTTTTCTGTCTGTCCATCCAGACAAGGTTGTTCTTAGGACGCGTCCGTCCTTCTTGCCAAAGGTGGTTACTGCCTTCCACATTGGGCAGACCATCACTTTGCCCACCTTCTTTCCGCCTCCGCATCCTTCCAGAGAGGAAGAGAGGCTCCACCGTCTGGACCCAAAACGTGCGCTTTCCTTTTACATCGACCGCACACAACACTTCCGGGTGGATGACCAGCTCTTTGTTGGCTACGTGGGCGCCAAAAAGGTTGGGCGGTGCACAAGAGAACCATCTCCCGCTGGGTAACCTTGTGTATCAAAGCCTGCTATTCTTTGGCTAAGAAGGAGCCTCCTGTTGGGCTGCGTGCCCATTCCACCAGGGCAACGGCTGCTACCACGGCTTTGGGCCGCGGTGTTCCGCTGCAGGATATCTGTCAGGCAGCTACGTGGGCCTCGCTGCACACGTTTACAAAGCATTACTGCCTTGACAGTCAGGTCCGGAGGGACGGCTTCTTTGGCCGTTCTGTCCTCCGGGACTTCCTTGTCTGATCTTTGTTCGCAGACCCACCACCGGGGTTGGTATTGCTGGGGTATCTATTCTAAGGTAAGGAATCTGTCACTAACGTGTCTCTTTCAGATGCACAAGTTACTAACTTGTGTAACGATATATCTGTAAGAGACAGTAGTTAGTGACAGATTCCTTACCGCCCCACCCATCCTCCCCGTTCTGCGAACTGATTTCCAGGGTTAAGGACATCCCTTTCAGGGCCCTAGTATTTTTCAGACACCTATGTCAGCTTCTTGCATGGCTCTGCGTTCCTGGCGCGGAAAGTCGTGTACAGAACTGACGTCAGCGCGCAGGGGCGGCGTCTAAGTACTGCCTGCGACGTCATCCCGGCGATCACGACGCCGACGACGGACGCAGAGCCGCACGACGCCGCCTACCGACGCGCAAGGGTACTGCTACGCAAAAACTTTCCGGATCCAGCCTGATGCCTGGGGATATTCTAAGGTAAGGAATCTGTCACTAACTACTGTCTCTTACAGATATATCGTTACACAAGTTAGTAACTTGTGCATTTTGGTTCCTTGACCCATTCAGGCAATATGGTATATGTTATATCCACCATGCTGACCGGTAACAGCCATTTCTTTGTAAAACACTTTAGATGTTATTTCTAAATCCGAATATTGGCTGCTTCCTATTTGTGTGCCGAGGTCAGATACACCTCTTCGTTTTTCACAGTACAAAGTTTTAAAACACTGATAGTAGCTGGTAATTTGCCTATGTTGATTCATCTGAATTATATACAGTAGATTTACACTGTGACCTAAAACAGGTCATTTTCTGTTGAGACTAATAGGTTGAACTTACTTTCATCATGCTACAAAAGAGTCATTGTTCATTATATTATGTGTTGTAATGTGCCTCGTGGTGTTGTTGGCACAGGCTATCTTCTTTCAGTAACAGTTTACCAGAGGATGTACACCTCGGTCCTATTTTTTTGCACTATTGTCATCTGAACAATTGTGGTATGTTCTTGTTCCGTTATTGACATATTTTCATTATCACTGATTGCTCTATGTTTCTGGGCTTATTCTCTGTATCAGAAATGCCAAATAGACATTGGGGCAAAATCCTCAATAAGACCAACATCCTAATATTATTTCATGATACTTTAATGGGTTGCAACACAGGTGTTGAGGAGGACCTTGAGACAGTGTGCAGTATATTTGGTGAGGTTTATGCTGCCGGCAGTACAAGGTCTCATGTAAAGGCTGTGCCAATGACTTTTGTAGCAGCATTCATTAGCTGTGTTTTACTGATCAATAAGTTACCAGAGATGCTTGTTGACAAAACTCTCCTTATAGTTTCTGTCTGCAAACCAGATAAACAACTTTAGCACCTCCACATTACACAATAACATACATATCTCAAAAAGGATTTGAGGACTGAAAGTTGTACCCAGTTTCAGTTTTCACTGCAAGTTGCGCCCTTTGAGGATACATTATGGCCTGATATCTCTCTATTTTTAAAGATAATGTGCCTTGTCTACCTCCTGACAAAAGCCCCTTTTGTTTAAACTTGTATTAAATAAGTATTGTATTTTCTCCCTCACGTTGACAGTTGCGGCTCCTGGAGGGAGTGCTGCGGGGCGGGGCGGGGGCGGGGCGGGGGTGGGGTAGGGTGGGGGGTAGTAAACTCCGGCATATGGCCGAACGGAGGTAAGTACATAAATAAATAAAACAAATTACATTGCGCGCGCTGCAACGCCAAAAGGCGATGCGGCGCGCGCAATGTAATTCGTTTTATTTATTTGTTTATGTACTTACCTCCGTTCGGCCGTATGGCAGAGTTTACTACCCCCCACCCTGGCCCTCCCCCGCCCCACCGCCCCGCAGCACTCCCTCCAGGAGCCGCGAATGGTTGCTTAACAATATGATCTGAATCTTTTCGTGGATGTTACTCACATAAGCCCAGTTGGCTGTCTGACAAATGTCATATTCCTTATTTAAAACTAAAAGAAACAGGGCTGTTCCAAATTTCTCTCTAAAAAGTTATTTTCCGCACACACACACGAGAGCACAACCGTGTATACAGACAGATACAGGCACATTAAAAAAACAGTAGCGGCTGGTACCGGACCCGTGTGGAGGGAGGGTGGCAGGGACAACAAAAAGAAAACAAACAAAGAAAAAACACTTACCTGAAACGGCAGCCGCCTCTCCTTCGTCCTCCGTCCCTCTGACATCTTCCTACACTGCCAGCCAGCAGCAGGAAGCACCCGCCCTCCCAGCCTCCCCAGAGCAAAATCACAACGCTGCAATGAAGCATTGTGATTGGTCTGAGCGCCGTTAATCGGCGCTCAGACTCCCCGTTTGCATGTTCCTCACCAGGCTGTGTAATGCAGCCTGGTGGGGGACATGTAAAATGCGCAGGACTGCTTGGGGCGGCCCAAGAGGGCCGGCCAAGCAGTCCTGCACAATTCAGGAGTGAAAACCACTCCTCTCCCTACTCCGCCAGCCCCACCCCGCTCCGAGAGCCACTGAAGTATATAGGAAAAATAAAATTATAATAACAATAGTTATTATCATTTTTCCTTTTGTTCAGTGGGGCGATGCTCCTCCGAGGAGCCTCCACTGTAAAAAACGTACCTGTGCAAAATTTAGCAGCATTTTTTTTCGAAATGTCTCTTTAAATTCGTGTCCTTCCACACACATTGCCTTGCCTCCTTGACACATATCTCTCCTTTTTAATAAACTGCATATAGAGCTTTAACAGGGTATGTTTTCCTCACACAACTCGGAACAGGATCACTGGCACTTTCTGTTTTAAAATGCACACATCGTTGATCTAAATCTGTATTTAAATGTTGTCTGACACAGCCCCGCTTTGCCTGGAGTTTACATGCAATGCAGTAACATGAATCTTTCCAGAATTACGTACATGGCCTAAATGCTGTCTTCTCTTTCATTGCTGAGAAGCAGTTGAAGTTCGAGCTTTTAATAACCTCCAGATTTCTGCTCAAACTTTCATAAGTCCAGTTTGGAGAACTCACAAGTGCATTAACATGTGTGTAGTTTGCTTAATGCACACCCTCTTACCTAAGGGGAGGTATTGATTTGGTATGAATGAATACTATTCCTGGAAAATAATAACTGACAGAACGCTTGGGAGGGAGCGCCATTAAAGCAGAAATATCAGAAGTAAGCTGCAAACGATTATGATATTAGGGACATTCAGTTGACTATCATCTTTAATTATCAGTAATGGATGTGAGAGTGCTGTTTGCTGCCTATCTGTTTCTAATGAAAGATGGATAAAAGGGACATGATGTGCTCTGATTTAATCGACCTAACATTTTCTTTAATTAAGTGCATTTTGTCTCGAATGACTTTCATTATTTAGCAATGAAATGCATGTTAGATGTCTGTACTTTGGATGCTGAGTCCATAAAGTTAAACTTGTTTCTATAATAGCGGTCTAGGACGCTCAAGAGGGCGGCATATCCCATCTGGTGAAGCCTTTGCCAACTGTGGTTGTAGCAGACCTGCCAACTTGTGAATTTATTTTGCCGTGTGAGTAGGGGGCGTAGCCATGAAGGGGCGAGGCTGAGTGCTGAGCACAGCTCCAGACACTTCTAAATCCACAGCCCCCCTTCCTACAACAAGCCTCCACCGCTTCCAAAAACCAAATTAAAACCATAATAACCATAATAATAAGCTTTATTTCGGCAATTGCCATGAAAGCAAACACAATAACTTAAAATCACAATAAAACCGTTTGAAGCTGCCGCCTATTTCCCTGGGGAGGTTTCACACCTTGTAATGGACATGGGCTGCGTTAAACCTCCAATTAGCGGGATACCTGCTGGCTTCAGGGGTTTCCAGCTAATTGTGTGCCCACCGTGTGAAATCGGCTCCTCACCGGGTGATGTGTGAAAGGAGACAATATCGTGTGACACATGGTGGCACCGTGTGAGTTGGCAGGTCTGCTTGTAGTCCTGCGAGGATGCTCAGGCATCCATTCTCCTGGTGTTGCAAGAATGCACACTGCTGAATCAGTTAATGAGAAACCTGTTCTTGGAGATAGTTATGTTAGCAATTCTTCAACCCGGCTCCATTTTAGGAAATAGCTGAAGACACAACTCTTAAAAAAACACCTCATCATAATGGAGCAACAGTCTTCTTTCGCTCAAAGAAACCTTCTACCCTCCCAATCACACACTTTGACTCTGTGCAGGGTTCTATTGTATTTTGGCTAGGTTGGAGCTATACAAATAACACACTACTTTCAAGGACGTTATACGATATGTTAAATGCTTCATCGTGTTACATTCACCTCCATGACTATTTTCACTCTAAGATATGAATGGAAAAGCAGACATTCACCAGATAAGGACATTATTTATGGATTTATTGTTGATTTTTATAACCACCACATGCTGGTTATAGGCGGCCACAGAGTGCTGTTTGAATCAGCAAAAGGGTAGGTGGGGAGGGTAGACGGAAAGGAGCAAGAGAAGAAAGTTTTGAAGAATAGAGCACAAGTAAAATTCACAGCACCCAGAAGGATGTCTTCTAGTCCCTGTAACACAGAGGACACCTCTAATTGGACCAGACTGTGACATATTACTGTTTCAATGTTGAGAACTGAAATTAATTCCAAGTTCCTATGCAGACAACTGAAATTTGTTCCAGACGCTTGGCTGCTTGAAAGAAAATCGAAAACGCTGTCAAAACAGTTAGCCAACTGAATATGAATGGATGTATGTGTGTGTGTGCGTGTGTGTGTGTGTGCACACACTTGTACAGTGTGAAGCTAGGGAGGCAGTGTGGGGGCGCAGTACACTGCAATAGGTCAGACACTTGTTTTAGGTTGTAGTTGGGAGGGAGGAGACAACTCAGGATCATGTAATCATCATGAGGCTTGACACAATAAAATAATGTGGGCATCCTTCAATCTTGGAACTCACAAAACGTACGTATGGTCAAAAAAAGATACATCCATATAGTGTCCTATATGTGGGTGTATATATGTGTGAGCTGTCAAAGGAGGACTCCTTTAGGACAAGAACCCTCACTCACCCGAAGGTGACATGCTTCATCATCGGGTTCCCTCCTCGCACCTGCACTGCAAGGTCCATGGTGTGGGGTACAACTCTCCTGCGGGAGGAGCTGGGGTGTTTTGAGGATGAGCGATGTTATAGGGTCAGTGAGGGGCAGAGTGCATTCCTTCAATCTTGAAAATGTGGTGCCCTTGTTATTTATGGGGAAAAGTTGGGCCACCACAGTTCGAGAGTAGAGGAGTAATTGAGGATATCACTTGACTCCATCTAAGGACTAAGTAGAGCATGGCTTGGCACACTGACCACTCTTGAAAGTTCCTCATCTTCGAAAATATAATTGTGAAGAAGAGCAGACAGATTTCTAAGGTCTATATTTGCTTTTGGAGCAAACAAACATAGCTATGTTAAGGACCTGACATGACACGTCTCCTGTCTAGGCATGTAGCTGTTATTTTAGGTAATCAACTGGGAAGTTATTGTAATAGGTCAAATGTGATAGGTTAGATCTATGGAGAGAAACTCACAGGATAGGAACAATGCTGCCATCTATAGGGCTATGAAATACAACATACACAGACAAAACAACACTTATTTGTGGAAGCGTGTTAGCAAGTAAGACAGATGGTTTTGGAGAAATGTAGAAGACATATTAGATGAGAAAGTCTTTTGCAAATAAGCTGAAACTTCAGCCTGCCTTTGCCCATCTAAGTGTGCAATGTCTTTATGTCCAGGATTTGTTAGTGGGAGTACATCGTAGCCAATAGCTATTGACAACAATTCAAGAGTTAAATTTACATTTTACCTGACTGTGCACATAGAGTGTAATTTAAAAGTGTAAACACCACATTCTGATTCATAAAATTAGAATCTGTAGAATTATATGTTTATAAAATACATATACTTATGAATAACATTCACCAGTACAACATGTAAGTGGAAGGATTGTGGGTACCCTGGAGGGTGCTGGTATAAATTGCAGGTGGCCCTTCAAAATGAAGTGATAATTTTGTAGGTAGCTTTTTACTCTGAAAACACACAGATATCTACTCCTCAGATGTAACTATACTTCTACGGTGGGAAGGAGGAGTGAGTGCTCCTACATCTAATGGGAAAGTATAGGAAAGATTATTTCCACGAAAAAATATCATTTACACATAATTATGCACCTGCTAGACATTTTGAAGGCAAACATTTTGCACATTAGAGTTCTCCCAGAAATCTACAACCACATCCAAACTACAGGACTACTCGTGAGATTATTTGTAAAACATACCTATTTGCTCCCAACTCCTACAGGAGTAGATTTCTAAAATTCCACCCAAGGCTTTTGCGCATTGGCCCTAAAATGTATTTACATCTTACACGTACCATAGCATGAAATTATAAGCCTGCATCAATTTTTCTTTATGCAAAGACTGATTTTAAATCAGAAATTGATTCCAAAGGACAATGCATAACACTGGCAGATTGTCCACTAGTGCAAATGTAGTCTGGGGATCAAATAAATCACAGATCCTGTGAATAAGGATCAGCAAACCTCTGCCCGTGTCATTTTTGTCTATTCACATTTCACGTTCATGCACCAAAAAACTTAAATTATGACTAGGACACAAAATTGAAACTGGGCCACAAGGTGGATAATCGGAATCAGATCACACTGCAGCATGGATACTTCTAGGTTACACATAGTAGACTATGCCCTCATAACCACAGATGAAGTCGACCATCCCACCCTCATACTCACCCTGCAGTCTCCAATGGGATTCTTCAGCAATAACCTTCGCTAGTTTGCCTCCTACCTTTCCAACCAACACCTGGTTGTTCAAATGGGCACCTCCAGGTCACAAAGGATTCCTATCACCTGCAGAGTCCCCCAGGGATCCATAGTGCCCTGTCATCTTCAACCTCTACATGGAGTCGCTTGGTGCTCTTTACACAGATAACAGCACCAAGAATCACCAACATTCTGATGATCCACATCTCTACATGAAAGTTTCATGCTTCAGATTTCCAACACCTCTAACACTGCCTGCACATCATCCAGACCTGGACATTCAGCGCTTACTCGAAGCTCAACCAAATCAAGGCAGGATTCCTGTTATTTGCCAGGAACATCAACCAAGAAACATTGCAAACCAGGTTCGATGACTTGAGCCTTGACAGCTTCGAACCCCAACATTCAAAGAATTCCAAATCACATGGATTTATCCTGAAAACCAATCTCACCCACAAGGAATGCATTGCCAATAAAACAAAGACGACCCGATACCAGCTTCACTTCTAAAAAAAAGTCAAACAGTTTCTTCCAGAAATCGACTTCAGAACTGCAGTTCAAGTCCTTGTACTGTCGCATCTTGGTGGTGGTAATGCAATACTCCATGGCCTCTCAGACACGTATCATCCAATGATTGGAAAAAAATTATCATATCACCCCTATCCTAATGGAACGACATCAGCCGCCTTACCAGCCAGTACCATCTTCAAAAGCCATGCACCATTCACAAAGTCATCACTACCAGCATCCCCACTAATCTTGCAGTCAACCTCACCATCTATGGTGGTTCTGGGAAAAGTGCAATCAAGACACTATCAGACAGCAGAATAAGAATTGTAAAAAAGAAAGCAGGCAGCAGATCATTTAAATCTATACATCCATGATCTGAGACAACATCCCCATATCCATCAGGACTGCCCCAATGCTGCTCCAATTTGGGAAATAGTTTAAAGTTGCACTTCCTTACAGAACACTATATCACAAAGAATTAACAGTCCAAAACTGGCAATCTCTTTTAAGAAATTGGGATATTAGTTAAGAGGGGTAGAAGACGCACTCAAATAATAAACACAAAACTTGCAAGGTTGAACCACAAAAAGCCACTAAATTAAACTGTGCTTAACCCTCTAGTAGCTGGCCACAAAAGCAGTCAGGCTTAATTTAGAAGTAACAGTAACAAAGTAAAATCACAATACAAGAAAAGTTTTAGCCCAATTTAGAAAAATAGAGTAAAATGTAATAAATAAAACAGCACAAAAACAAATTAAATCCAATCAGTAGAACCAGTGATATGAAATTTTAAAGTTTTTAGTGAAAAATAGCACATAAAACATCAAAGCACCAACTGTGGGTATCTGGTCAAGCGAGAACGGGGCAAAGTCAAAAGTTAAGGCTGACCGCAATATAGAGCGGGAGTTAGAAATGGGGCTACTGGTTAGCTAGGGTATGCACCTAAGCCAGGCAGAACTCACCACTCTAGTCAGGGCAAGGGAGTTACACACTGAAGATAACCCCTGCTCATCCCCTTGGTAGATTGGCAGAGCAGTCAGGCTTATCCCAGAGGCAATGTGTAAAGCGTCTGTGCAACACACACACACAGCAGTGACACACTAGGCACACCACAAAAAGAAACTCCACATAAGGTTATATAAAAATATCCTTTGTATTATCCATAAAAACTCATTAGATCGCAATCACATACATTACTGTGCCACTAGGCACTTGTCATGACTTCACAGGGATTACATAAACCACTTGGCCAATCGGGCCACTGTCACAACCATCACAGTTAGGGCGACCAGTAACTACTGGTAGGGTTACACTTAGTATAAAACCCTATGCATAAACTACAGTAGTAGTGTACTATAGTCCACACCTGTAGAGTGCACACCTTAGTAACCTCATGCCAACAGTACGCATACCGCCATTATTGCACTGTACATAGGGTGCAACGCAGACGATGGGTCACCACAACTACGAGCGGCACCTGCGCTCTTGCCACCCAATGCAGCCACTGTCTTCCTCTGCGTAGGCTCCTGGGCTACCAGCCCGCCTACTACAGGGAATACGGTAATTTTGGGTTCGGGGGCCCTGCCCTGGGCTCGCCCCGCAATGTCCCTTCCAGGGGTAAGGGCTCAGGCCAAGGGGGCCAGCCGTGCCCCCAACAGAAGCAATGCTGTATTTTCTCCCAAGAAATGTCCCCGTTGGCGGAAAGACCTCACTCGGTCTCCCTCGAAGGTAACACTAACAATGGCAGCGGCCCCTGGTTGTATGGAGGGGCAACTGCGGCAGGGAATCAGGTACCGCCATGGCTGGTGAGGAGACCTCACTGGGTCCCCTCCTTGTAGCGGCCGGCGGTGAGGACAACCCACCTGCTCTCTGCCACTCTTTGCTGACCTGGAGGCTCCAAGCGGACGTCTCCTGGGCTTCTTCTTGGGGGAGGCTGCCTTCGTAGGGGCCAGACTCCTCCTCCTGCACCGGCAAAAGCCTCAGTTGAGCCCAGGGCCCTCCGCCCTGAATCGGGCATCTGCGACTGCCCGCAACCACGCGGTGCACCCGTTGTTCTCTGTGCCAGGTGTAGCGGCCGGCAGAGTACGGAGCGAAGTCTCCGTCGGCTCTGCCCTCTTCGGCCCCGCCCCACTGTGCCGGGGTCATGAGTGTTCACTACCGAGGACCTCCCAGACCGGAATTCCTCACTACTTCCCGCATTGGGTGGCAGCCTGGGGCCACGTAGCAGAGCCCCAGCTGCAGCGACAATGCAAGAAGGTGGGAGGGAGAGCACTTCGATCCCTCAGCTCTCCCCCTCCTGTTGTCTGGCCACACAGCAAGAGTGCGGCGCTGCCCAAACTGCAGGGCAAGGGAAAGCACCCCTCCCTAGCAATACGGACTCCGTGGACAGCAGGACCAATATCAGCACTCACCCAGTGCTACTCCCTACAGGAAGGAACAACATCAAAAAGGCGCTCACCACGTGCTGTTTGCAGAGCACTGGGGCACACCAGCTAGGTGCAGGCAGGCAGGCAGGCAGGCCAGAACCAGGCCCTGTGTAACAGTCTTCTTTTTTTACATGGGGTCACAGCCTCTTTTCATATAGTGCACAAAGTATTTGTTCTCTTCTGGCAGAGGGCTCTGAGCCCAGTCCAAACCCGTTCTGTCCTCACTGGTGTAGTTTCCTGGCAGGAGGTGGAGACAGCATTGTTCAGGGCAGACCAGGCCTATTCAGGTGCAAGGCAAATCTCCTCCCACCACTCTATATGCAGCCCAGGTCTATTCAGCCCAGTCCTGACTCATCCAGGAAAGGCAGGTCACACCTCAACACCCCCAGTGGCTGTCTGAAGAGAATCCACATCCCCTGTCCCTGTCACTCCAAAACCAGACAGTCAATTCACAAACCAGCAGAGGCACAAAGACACATAAGCACACAGAAATGCCCACTTCTAAAAGTGTCATTTCTAAAATAGTAATAATAAATCTGTTTTACCAATAAACAGGATTTATCACTACTATTCCAAACGTACCAAACATGGTCACGCTACCCCTCTCAGATCAGAAATTACCACTGAAGTTCATGTCAGGGATTCCCCAATGCAAACCTATGAAAGGGCGGCTCACAGCAGTGAGAAACCAAATAGGCTGTTTGTCACTACCAGGACATGCCACACAGTTAAGGCACATGTCCTACCTTTTACCTACACCGCACCCTACCCATAAAGATAGCTAGGGCCTACCTTAGGGGTGACAGATATGTAGTAAAAGGGGAGTAGTTAAAAAACAAAATTCCCTTTGGAACTATCCAACATAATCATTACAGAAATGATAGCACTTTTTCCCTTATGTCAAGCATCCAATTTCATGCCAGTCCAACTATCATCATATAAAAATAGAACCACTCTACTCAAGATATGAGAGTACTTATGCACAAATTTTAATACATCAATTATACAAATTACATCAAATCATGGCCATAAAGACAGGGAAAGCTCTACCCTGCTAGGTTCTGTCAAAATACGGATCAAATTAATGTCCTAAAGGCAAAATTCACTGTCTTATGTAGTTTCCTTTCCAGGGGATTTATTTATTGATGCATTTTGCACTCACTGAGTTAGTCAGGAGTTTTTAACATTTTTATTGGACTCTTTTGGTATGATGTCATACAATGTGTATTGTTTTTTAAAATGAACTTTCATGATTTGATGTAATTTTTATAATTGATGTATTAAAATTTGTGCATAAGTACTCTCATATCTTGAGTAGAGTGGTTCTATTTTTATATGATGATAGTTGGACTGGTATGAAATTGGATGCTTGACATAAGGGAAAAAGTGCTATCATTTCTGTAATGATTATGTTGGATAGATCCAAAGGGAATTTTGTTTTTTAACTTCTCAGTTATTTTGGTGCTCTGTCCCTTTGGACTCGAAGAGCCCCTCTCCTTGGTTTCAAGGTAAAAGGGGAGTTGCAGATGTGGCAACCACTTTATATGCCACATCACAGCTGCAGTAAACTGCGCGCGCAGACCCTGCAGTGGCAGAGGCCTGAGACAGTTTTGAAAGGCTACTTAGGTGGGTGGCGCAAGCAGCGCTGCAAGCCCACTAGTAGCATTTAATTTACAGGCCCTGGGTATATGGGATACCACTGTACAAGGGACTTACAGGTAAACTAAATATGCCAAACAGGTGTAGACTAATCTTATCAAGTTTACAAGAGAGACCACACGCACTTTAATAATAATAATAATAAATGAGATTTATAGAGTGCACAGCTACCTCCAACGGACGTGTCCCAGCGATGGGTTGCAGATTCACAGTGAGGAAAAAACAAGGGGGGAACTACGGGAGGTTAAAAGGCCAGATTTTCAGTGCTCTCCTGAAGGCCGGTTCTGATTCCGTCATGCGGAGGTGGAGAGGCATAGCATTCCAGAGTGTCGCAGGTCTCACCGAGAATGCTCTGCCGCCTATCCTAGCCTTAAGGAAGCGAGGAACCCTGAGCAGTTTCAGGTGATTTGATCTCAGGACCCGGTCTTGATGGTAGTTTTGCAATCTATGTCTCAGATAGCCCGGGCCGCGATCTCTGGTGGCTCTGTAGGCCAGAGTGAGCACCTTGAACTCGATCCTCCTATTGACGGGTACCAATGGAAGCTCCGCAAGTGTGGGGAGATGCGATGGAGGAACGGCACATTCCTAATTAATCTGGCCTCAGCGTTTTGTATTATTTGCAGCCTGGAGACCAGATAGGCTGGTAGTCCTAGATAGAGACTATTAGAATAGTCTAGCAGGGACGTGACCAATGCATGGACCACTGTCTTCCTGCAATCCATCGGAAGGAAGTGAAGGAATTTTCTCAAAGCTCTCAGCTTCCAGAAGCATGAGGAGGAGACCTTGCGAATCTGGGTCTTACAGGAGAGGTCATTGTCAAATTTAAACCCCAGATTTCTGGCCGAATCCACAGGGATCGGTGGGGGGTTCAGCTCTGAGGGCCACCAAAGCTTAGAAGGTGGAAATTTCGGCTGGTTGAAGAATTTTCTCTGTGTTAAGTTTCAAGCAATTCTCAGTCATCCAGGCCGAGATGTTATTCAGGCATTGCTTAAAGTTGGCAAAGGCACTCTCACTCACCATGTCTCGAACAGAGTCACGAGGGGAGTTAGGTATACATTAAACAGTAGAGGGCTCAGTGCCGAGCCCTGGGAAACCCCGCAGACAAGGGGTTTATGGGAGGAGACATAAGGGCATAGAAATACTTGTTGTGAGCTGTTCTCTAAGAACGAGAAGAGCCAAGACAAAGTAGTTCCCCTAACTCCCAAGTGTTTTAGTCTCTCCAAGAGAATCGGGTGAGCCACAGTGTCGAATCCTGCAGACAGGTCCAGCAGCACCAACATTGCTGAGCTGCCCTGGTCCACAGCTTCACGCACGGTCTCAGCAACTTCCAGAAGTGCTGTCTCCATGCTATATCCCGTTCTAAAACCAGATTGTGAGTCAAGGAAACGATTGTTTGATTCAAGGAATTTAGAAAGCTGTTTCTGAACTTCCTTCTCTAGAATTTTAGCTGGAGCAGGCAATAGGGAAATGGGCCTAAAATTCTTGTGTTCTGCTGGGTCAGCATCCGGTTTCTTAAGTATAGGCAGTAGGTAGGCCTGTTTCCAGGCAGCTTGATAGATACCAGTTGTCAAGGAGGAGTTACAGATCTGGTTCAGATGAACATTGAGCCAAGGGGCAAGTAGTTTAAAAAACCAAACTGAGCCGGCAGGCGTCTTCCGGAGATCCTGATTTACATTTGTACAACTCTCTGAGAGACGCATCAGGTGGCAGTGGGCGAAATTCAGACCAGGTGCCATGAAGATCAGAGGTTGGATTTTGCACAGGGGAGAACATAGAAGGGGGAAAGGCGGAATAGATCATTTGGATTTTCTCCTGAAAAAAGTCCGATAGGTCAGCACAGAGGACAGGAGAGGGCGTAACTGTGCTGTCTAGAGACATGGGTTTGGTAAAACATTGGACAATTTTAAATAATTCTTTGACCGAGTTGTCCGATAGTTTAATTAGGTTAGCAAAGTAGTCCCTCATAGTGCTGCGCTTGAGCCTGTGGAAGTTTTTCAAAGCCTCTCTGTAGGAGCACGTTGCCACAGGATCAAAGGATTTTCTCCAGGAGCGTTCAAGTTTCTTGCATAGACTTTTCTGCTCTTGTAATTCCATGGAGAACCAAGGAGCTGAGGGTTTTTTCCTAGAAGATGTCACTGATGGGAAACAGCGTTTACAACGCTGTTATAACAACGCAGTGCTTTTACAATGCGGTTGTTACAACGACCGCGTTGTTACTACGCAATACCTTTACATCGCAAGTCATCACAACGACTTGCTGTAGGGGGCGCTAAGGTATTGGATATGTAATCCAACACCTTCCCTGCTGTTGCGCAAACTGGAGTAGGAATAGTAAATAACACTATTCCTAAGTCCAGCGCGCCCCCTACAGCAAGTCGTTGTAATGACTTGCGATGTAAAGGTATTGCGTACTAACAACGCGGTCGTTGTAACGACCGCGTTGTAATAGTACGCGATGTAATAGCATACGTTGTAACATGCTATATTCGTCACTGATCTGAGAGGGGCCACTCTATCTAAGGCGGAGGTGACCCAGCAGTTAAAGCTGGATACATCAGTGCTTGGGTCACCCGTCAGCTGGGGGTTGCATATTGGAGCACGTGTCCCATAGTTTCAGGGGTGACCTTCCTCCAGTTTCTCCTTTTGTCGGAGATTGACCTGGAACTATAGCCTAAAGATTTGAGTTTGAAGCTGAACGGAACTAATAGATGGTCTGACCAGGTCAGTGGTAGCGGGGCCTCTACTCTAAGGTTAGGATCAATGGAGAAGATAAGATCCAGCATATGGCCCGCCATATGAGTAGGGGCGGACATTTTTCATTATCCATGTGGACATTGAAGTCGCCTAGGACCGTGAAATTGGCGTACTTCAGCGAGAGATCAGCGATAATGTTGCATAGCTCTAACAGGTGACAAGTTGGGGTGTCAGGAGGTCTGTATAGGTCTGTATACCAGGATCCCAGCCACCGACGAGGAGGGCAAGATTCTGACGCAGAAGGACAGAGCCTCAATGATCCCAGCGTGCCCTATTCTTCTACAACAGATCTCCCAACCATCCCTCATGATAATAGCCACACCACATCCTATCTTGTTGCCACACCGACTGATATCCTGGCCTACCCACACCTCAGGTTCTGGAAAGTTTTTCCCTCCACTGTCAAGGCTCCAAACTGTCTGGGGTGACAGAAGGCTGGTGTCATGCTCCTCTGTGTGTGCTGCAGGCAAGCCCTTTGCAGTGTAAGTGGGCAGGATATATCTTCATCCCATATATACTGAAAAGATTGCTCATCCTGCCTATACCTAGTCCCCTTTGTGTCACTGTCTGGGAAGAATACATAAATATCAACAGCAAAGCCATTCATATCCATGTGACCCTGCTGGCAGATGGCACAAGTGGTTAGGGCTAGAAAATGCCACCTTTCTAAAAGTGGCATTTTCAGAATTGGGACTTAAAATCAGACTTTACCACTTAAGAGGATTTTAAATTACTAATTATTTGAGCCCAAACAGCATATCCCTTTATGTTCCCAATCCAAAGTTAGCACTTACTAAATGTAATAAGGTAATCCAGTGTTAATCAATGGGAGAACTAGGCCTTACCACAGTAAAAAACAACTTTAGGAGTTTTTCGCTGACGGCACATGTAAAATGTAAGTACATATGTCCTACTTTTTAAATAAAAGGCATCCTCCCCTAGAAGCCTACCTTAGGGGGTGACTTATATGTTTAAAAAAGGAAGGTTTAGGCCTGGCAAAGGTTTATTTTGCCAGACTGAAATGGCAGTTTGAAACTGCACAACAGTCTGCAATGATAGGCCTGAGATATGTTATAAAGGGCTATTTTAGTGGGTAGCACAAGTGCAGCAGGCACACTAATAGCATTTAATTTGCAGGCCCTGGGTACACGTGGCACCATTTACTAGGGACTTACAAGTGAATTAAATGTGCCAAATGCTTGAATGAGAGTGAACAAGCACTTTAGCACTCGTTAGCAGTGGCAAAGTGCACAGAGTCCTAAAGCCAACAAAAATGAATGTTTGAAAACAGGAAGCATAAAAGCTAAAAGTATGAGGGACTACCACACCAAGGATGCCATGTCTAACACTTGCCATCTATTTCTAGGGCAAAGGCATAGTGTCTGTTCAGGGACAAACATGGCCCTGGCACTATTCAGTGCAGCCTGAACCTCGAAGGAGTCTTGCTGTAACCTTCTTCGATTAAAGTTGAATTTGGTGCCACGCCATCTGGATCTGCATCCTGGGTGAAATTTCTCCCCCCTCCCAGTGGCCAATTCCTGGGATTTATATAAAGTATTGACCACTAATTCTTATCTGACATTTTCAGAACCAAATGGGGATTTTAAGACACTAGATCTAACTAGACTAAACAAGGGGAATGCATAATACATCACCTGTGTAAAAAGCCCCCAAGCATTTGCACAATCTTTAGCTCATGTTTACTTTAAGTGTCCACTTCTAAAACATTGACTGTAGATATCAAGCGGGTATGTACTAGACTTAGGGTGTCTGATAGAGTAACAATTCTGGCTAAAGGATGTTTAGACATGAATACCAACTTCACAAGCTCTGTTAAAGATGGCAAAAATGCTGACTGTGAAATAAAGTGCAGACAGGCTAACTAAAATGGAAACTATACCTAAATCAGAAGCTATCCTGCATCTGTGTAAGAACCTCAAGGTTTCTACTGAAATAAAAATAAAGGAGTCTAAACGCAAGTGAATAAAATAAATATTGTAATAGAATTGTGAAGGAAAATGGTCATAGTGTTTATGACATCCATGGAATAACTAAACTAATCAATCACTGAATGTGTTTTTGCATGATTTTCATAGCTTCATGCAAATTTACAGAACAGAAGAACATGCTAGGAATGCACATTTGATGGAATCACTTTTCATCACTTCTTGCATGTTTAATAAATCCTGTTTTCATACTGAAATTAAAGGGTTTCTGCACTGGAAGACACAGAATCATGACATCTAGATTGATGTGGTTTAAATCCCTTCAGAGTATTGCTGTTTTTGCAGGCCAGGCATCAGGAGGAGTGGGGCTTAGACTGAGGTAAAAGAGCAGAAGTAGGTCATGTGACCAGTTTGCTTACAAGGATCGAGATTAGTTCTTGTTGCCAATAAAATAATGAGTTCAATGATAGGTCCTTTAATGTGTGTACTGAGTTCTGAGAGATGAATGAGCTGGTGTTCATGGAAAAAGGCTTGCAGCAGGGGGATTGTTTAGTGGTTCCCATCATTCTAGTGAATATTCAAATCAACAAGGAATATGTGATCAAGAAGGGAGAACATTTCAACTGTCATGGATTCAGTGCTGTAATTAGTGAAGATGTGGCTGATTTTGCAAAGTCTGTCATTTTGGAGGGTGGGTGGACAGTCAGGGATTCAAAGGACGAGAAGGTTTGTGTTTGAATCACTTGGAGGGGAGTGCAGTCAGGTCCCTTATCTTTAGAGTTGTGACAAAGTATGGAAAGTTTCATATCTGGTAGCTGATTATTGAGACTCCTTAGTGCTTCTTTGAAGAGTCAGATCTTCTTGGATGGATGCAAAAAGAAGTGCAATCTGATTATTGCAGTGTGTAGGGGGAGTGTGTCACAGAGATCGTGGTGATGGTTTTTATTTAAGTGATGCATTTCATCAATGGCCAAGTTATTGGTTTGCTCAGAGTAGCTAACATAACACCTGATAGCCAATATGCCACTACAGTGCACAGAAATATGTTAATGCATATTTAAAAAAAATAAACCAGTTATGTGTTTTTAAACAAAGAGTTCCTAAAAAAACATTTTCTGTGTAAATGTGTCTCAGCAATCCTTGCTAAATTCATCAAGCTTTTCCTACCTCCATTGGAGTCCTGGACTTCCATATGAACCAATGCAGGATCTGTGTCAACTCCAGCGATAGCCCTGTAAACAGAAAAGAGAATTAATAGCAATGAACGTTTAATAATGAGACCAGTAAGCATTTTGTCAGACAGCTGGTATCTACTACCAACAATAGCAGACACTGACCAAGCAAATAGCTATGGCTCTGGTGTTCTTAGTGTATGTAAACACAGGCATGCACAAATGCTTTTGAACACACAAGAAGATTAAAACCATGAAGCCTGTCTAATAATATGATGCCTTTCAGCAGTACTGTATAGCTGGTGCATCTCTGTCTCACTGATAGCATAAGCAACTGCTGTGTCCCCATTATCCGCACCACTGGGTAAATTGCTTTTAATAATAATAATAATAATAATAATAATATAAACACTTATAAAGCGCCTGGTTACACCAACTGGTGTGTCCCCGCACTGAAACTGCTCTTTCAGACAAGAAAAGGAGAAAGGAAAAGAAGGAGGCAGAGAGGGTCAGGAGGCTCGTGAGAGAGGAAGGTAGGAGCTCAATGTTGGAAGAGCCAGGTTTTTAACCTTTTTCGGAAAAGGTTCTCCGATGGCTCAGAACGGAGAAACAAGGGCAGAGCATTCCAGTTTTTTGCTGCCAGGTAGCTAAAAGAGCGTGCGCCCATTCGTGCTTTTTTGACCTAGGGAATTTTAACCAGATATGTTCCGGTAGATCTGAGATGCCGTCCTGTTATAAGGGACGAGAAGGTCCCGAAGGTAAAGCGGGCCTTTGTCCTGCAAGGTGCGGTGGCAAATGCACAGGGCCTTAAAGAGAATCCTTTTATTTATAGGTAACCAATGTAAGGACTCGAGAGCTGTCTTAGAGGAAGCTTTCCTGGGTAGATTCAGGACTAAGCGAGCTGCTGCGTTGTAGCTACATTGTAACCTATGGAGAATTTTTTTCGTTGCTCCTAGATAGAGGACATTTCCATAGTCCAATTGAGATGTTACAAGAGCATAGACCAAAATTTTCCTACGGAAGGGGGAGAATGTCCAAAGATTTTCTTAGCATTTAGTTGCTATCACTGAACATTATGCATATGTAAATTTCTGATCAGTCATTGCAGTGGACATGGAAGGTAACCAATATTAAGGACTCACCCGTGAACTTACAAGAAAGTCAAAGTGAAAACAATTCTCTGACAGTGAGCATCAGGTATAGTTAAAGAGCTGTGACATGTGAAGCTGCACTCCAGGACTGAGTCCCGGAAGCCACCAGAGCTGCAGGGGTCTAGGCACCAGTAGGAGCCACACATGGCGTGGAGAGAGGCTGTGGAGCAACATGGAGCTTGGGTTCCTGTGCTGCTTGTACTTCTAGATTGAGAACCATCTTCCAGTGCACTTGACAGTTCATCATTTTGTGATTGGCAAGTGAACCATAAGACAATGTCCCACTGCCATGAAAGTTCAAACAGCACAGGAGCTGATGCTCCATGCTGCTCTGCAATCTCCCAGTACACTATTTTGTGAATAGCAAGATCCAGGTGTGTTTTGCCAAATGCATATCGCAAGACCTTTTCTAATGCTCAAGTTGAAGGACAATTTTTGAAAGAGGCTCTGTGCTGCTGCCAGCACTCTGCTTCAGAGAACTTGACTGCAATAACAAACCATCCCCTAAATAATATCACTATATGTGGGTTTATGAAGATGCCACTACAGAGAAGAACTACTTTTTGATGACTAGGTGCTGCAAACTGCATTTGGAAACATACTCACCATGCAACGGGCTAGTCGAAACCGTGATGTATACCCCATGCAGCCAATGCCTGAAATGGGCTCACCCAAATGATTTCTCTCTTTTTAGTAAATGTTGCTTATTGTGCTGACATGTGATAAATTCCTGTAAATGATAATGATGGAGGGCTTCTTCTATCTCCCTGTTTAGATTATCCAATTCATAACTATGCACCTGAGTTTTGTGCACATACCTGGTCGAGATGGCTTTTGAAATTAGGAAAGGCAGAACTTCTTTTTTAATTTTATATTTATTTCATATCCAGAAAACATCATTTTACACAAAAAGAATTATTAGTTAATCAAGTCGTACAGGTCATTTAGCAAGTTATACATTAAACAAGAATAAATATCAGCTAAACAGTTCATAAAAGTGGTGCATAGCAAATAAAAAATAGAGGGTCATCCTTTAGCACCTTATCGAAATTGAGACCAACAGCTAAGATATTCATTGATCAAGTTATAAGATTCTAACGATTAAAACCAAGATGTAAACGGTTCATATAGTACGTAACAGATAGAAGATACAAGATCGTCTTTTAGCAGCTTTTCAAATTTAAGAACAATTTCTAGGGTATTATATGATCATGTTATGAAATTCTAACGATTAAGACCAGGGTGTAAAATCATGTATTATACAGTTCATTCTTACTTTATCAGCCTCAAGTTATTAAGCTACACCCCTTTGGGACACATCTTCTTACTGCAACCCCCTAGTTTCTCTGTTCCATTCAGTAATAAGTGCCCAAATTTTCCTCCCCTGGGTTCTAGCCTGTCTGCCCATGCAAGCATACAGAGCCATCTCTTGGTTATATAATCCGAGCAGTCTGGCAAGCCACATCTGAAAAGTTGGAGGTTCTACATCTTTCCTCCTGGCGGCTAACATTATTCTAAATATCGCTGTCCCCAGAAATAAACAATGTTCCTGTGCGGTATTGAGGGCCAAGGAGCTATCACATCCTAAAATCAGCAATGTAGGGGTCAGTTCGAATCTGATGCAAAACAACTTCTCCCAGAAACCAAGCAACCCCCTTTTTAATTGAGATAATTTGTCACAGTCGTAAAACATATGAATCAGGGTTGATTGACCTACCCCGCATCTGGGACATTTATCATCCTGCCTTTTCCCCCACAAAAATAATTTAGAGGGTGTAAAATATAAATTAAATATAGTTTTATAAAGTTGTGCTTTTAGATTTGTGGATAGAAGTATTTTGGCAGACAAGGATAAGCTCAAGTAAATATCCACCTCTGGATTATCCAATTTCAGTGCCCAGGATGTCTCAGTTTTTCCAAATCATCTGGTAATTTTTCAATTAATAAACTGTATGTATTCCTAATTCTATTTGATCTCCTAGTGATAGCTTCTAGCAATGGTATCCTTTCTAATTTAATCGTTGGCCTACATATAGTATGAATACTCCTAATTTTTACAAATTTAAAATATTGATTTGCTGGAATTCCAAAATCACGCTGGAGCCGTGAAAATTGTAATACTTGTGCCCACCCCCATAGAGATCACCAATTGTACCTACACCCTGCTCTTCCCATCTTTTTCCCATAGCATCATACACCTGAGGATGAAATAGCGAGGAGCGCCAAAGGGGAGTATATCTGCAGATTTTAGGAATCATCCTAAATTTCGAAACTTGTTTCCAAATCTTCCATGAGCTATATATTACTTTGAAACGAACTTTTTTATAATAACTCGGCTCCGTTTGTCTCAATAACAGACCCTGCGCCTCTTTCCCTATAGCGAGTTCATATACTGTAGGTATTCTCAGATCCTCCTCCAGTTCGTTATTTCTATTTCCATCTACAATAAACAGGGAGATCATCTGATGAAGCAAGGCCGCCCAGTAGTAAAGTGTAATATTGGGAATTGTAAGCCCTCCTCTATTTTGCGGTAGGGTTAAATATTTTAAAGCCCTCCTCACTTTCCTATACTGCTAAATAAAGTTAGAAAAAATAGAATCCAAAGTTTTTAATACATGATCGTCCACCACAAGGGGTATTGAACGAAACAAATAAAGTATTTTGGGCAGCATTGTCATTTTCAGATAGTTCCCTCTCCCTATAATAGAGAGATGTAGCCCATTAACTCTTTTTAAGTCCGTGCCTATTGATTTAGCCAAAGGATCGAAATTAAGTTTAATAATATCATCCACTTTTGCGCTAATTCGGACCCCCAGGTAGACAGCCGAATCTGCACATCTAAAATCAATATTGTCCGTACAAATAACAATGGTCTTCCCTTTGTTCAAAGCATAACCTGAAAGAATCCCAAAACCCTCAGCTATCTGAATAATTTCCTCAATTGCCTCTGTTGGATCCGTAGTTAATATGGCAACGTCATCGGCATAAGCCAGGATTTTTGTCTCATATCCCCTGGTTACTACTGGCTTAATCTTCTCGGAATGTAAAAGTTTAACCAAAAGAGGATTAGTATACATGGCAAATAAAATGTGGGAACAGGGACAACCTTGTCTAGTCCCCCTGGTTATTACAATATTGCTAGACTCCTTCCCCATTATTTGTAGCCGGGCTTTTGGTTCACTATACATAGCTTTAACTGCCCTTATAAATTGTGGTCCAAACCCATTTAACTCCAATATCCCCCATAAAAACTTCCAAGACACCCGATCGAATGCCTTCTCGGCGTCGAGGAGGATCATAGCCATCTGGCCCCCGGTCCCGGTCATGATATCGAGTAATGAAATAACCCTTCGAATATGATCCGTTGTTTCTTTTCCATGGATGAAACTGTGTTGCCAGGGGGAGACCAGATGACCTATAACCCTCCCCAACCGATTAGCCAGTATCTTGGAATACATTTTTGTATCTGAATTGATCAGAGAGATCGGTCGATAAGATGACGGATTATCTGTTGGTTTTCCTTTCTTTGGGAAGATTATAATTAGAGGGACTAATTATGGAGTCCCTCTCCATAATTCGGGGGGCTTCCCACTATATTGAACACCCCTGAATAGGTCCAATAAAAGAGGGGTTATCGCTACTCCTAGTATCTTATAAATCTCTAATGGAATCTTATCGGGACCAGCAGCTTTCCCTGATGCCATTCCTTGCAGTGCTACCTGAACTTCATCTAATGAAATTTCTTTATCTAGATCTTCTTTAGTTAAAATATCCAACCTTTCTCCAAGTTCGAAGTTACTCACTAAGCGAGAAATATCTTGTAATACTTCGGCTATATCCTTACCGTTATCATTATCCTCTTGATATAATATTTGATAGTAATCCTTAAATCCCCTGATAATATGATCTGTATATGTATGTCCATTCCTTTTAATAGAAGGTATTGTATTCAGTGAGTTCTTCTGCCTAGTATGAATAGCTAACCTCCTCCCAACTCACTCACCATTTTCATAAGAACAATTCCGCTGGGATTGATATTCCTCTGCAGATTTTTGCGTTAACCACCTATTAATTTCCGCTTTCAGAGCTATTATTTGATACTGGATTTGAACCCCTTCCTGCCCCTGTTCTATTAAGGAGACATGTTCCTCTTCAGCCTCCGCTAATTCCCGCATTAGTTGTTGATTCTTAATTTTCTGCGAAATCCTAGCCTTTGCAGCGAAGCTGATGGTTTCCCCTCTGAGACCAGCCTTAAAGGAATCCCACACAGTCCCCCTACCAGCGCTATATCTATTCATATCGAAACATTCTTGCGACCAATTTTTAATGTGTTCAATATAATCATTATTTACAAGGAGTTTCCTGTCAAACGTCCATTTCCTTTGGGTTCTCATAAAGCTTGCAATTTCAATCTCCAAGATTAGAGGGTTATGATCGGAGATCACCTTCGGGAGTTTCTTAATGCTTGCTACATTTAGTACATCCCTTGTGCCAAAAAAATAATCAATCCGGACATATTTCCTGTGCGGACGGGAATAATATATATAGCCAGCGTTATTTGGATTGTTCAATGCCCAGATATCCACTAAACCATGGTTATTATTAAGGGATGCTAGTGCTCTATAAACTCTGGGTTTCCGACCATGATATCCCCCTTGATTATACTGTCCTTGTCTCGAATCAAGTGAGATATTAAAGTCACCACACAGAATTAATGGGTTAGACCATGTCGCGAGTTCCAGCTCCAGATCTTCAAATATCTGAGGATCATCCTGGTTTGACCCATAGATCGAGCATAAGGTAAATCCTGCCTGTAAGTCTACTATAGCCCACCTCCCCAATGTGTCCGCTGCCTTTCGTTTAGCCAGTCCCAAAGTAATCTTAGCTAATATAGCCACTCCTCGTATGTTTGAAGTTTGGGAAGTACATGCTATTAAATTATATCCTCCAATACCCAACATCTCTTTTTCCCCCATGGAATATGGGTTTCTTGTAGACACACTACATCAAAAGCATTTGTCCTCACTAATTCCGATAAACTTGCCCTTTTCGCTTTATCGTTCAGCCCTGCTACATTCAGAGAACAGATACTTATCCTCCCCATCTAAATTCAAATTTTGGTACTCCTAGTAATCCTCTGTCTCTTTTTCTTTTCTCTTCCATCTTTAGTAAAATGACCTGTTTGTTCTCTCCTACTTTTAATAATGCACAATTTACATCATCAATTCTGGATATGTTTTTCCCCCAAAGTTTTTCCAACCCCCAGCCCCCCCCACCCCCTCTCCACCCACCGCTCCATCCTCCCCCCTCCCATCCCCTCACCCAGCAACCCCCACGAGAGGCACTCAGACCTGAGTCTGTGCATAATGGGTGCGTCGCGCAGCCCCAAAAGCTCTAAGTAAGTGACCCTTAAGTTTTAAACAAGTGCTAATTTCCCATCCAAAAGCCAAAAGCACAAATCCCCCCTCCAGATCACCCCCCTCTGATACACCCCAAATATATTTCTTAAACAATAATTACGATTACCCGTGAGCAGTATCCTCTAATTTAATCTAGATTAACCAATGATCTGTATTCTAGCCCGTCAGGCTATCCAGGTATTCTTTCGCTTTAATTTCTGAGAGAAAGAATCGTGTTTGCCCTCTCCAAATTACTTTAAGTCTTGCTGGGTTATTCAGGAAGGCTTGTGCGTTCCTGTCTTGAAATGGTTAGATCAGTTGCCGCAGCCTCCACTGCCTTTCGACGGTAGAGTGGCAAAAATCTGGTCGGACAAAATAGGAAACCTCATTCCTGGTTCTCTTTGCTTCTGGCCTGGCCTTTTCAAAGATAGCTTGGCGTAGCAAAAAATTGCCAAAGTAGACCAGAATTGCTCGTGGTAATGCTCCTGCCCTCACAGGCTGCTTTTGCACAAAGGGGACGCGGTGGGCGCCTTGCACCTCTTGAGCCCAGTTCCAGTCCGTAAGTTCTGGGAGCGTATCTCTGAATAAGTCCACAATAAACGAACGAATATCTGCCCCTTCAACCCCCTCTGGAACCCCAAGCACCCGCAAATTGTTCCTCCTCTGGCGGTTTTCATGCTCTTCTAGCTTCCATTGTATATCTGCTAGCTGAGCCTCATGGTATTTTGTTAGTGCCTGGTTTGCTGTAAGATCCGAATCTGTTGAAACAACCCTTGATTCAAGGTCAGTCAGTCTCTCCACAAATACACTACAAGTTTTAGTCAATTTACGAACCACTCCCTGCACCTTACGCATCGCTGCCTGGACTTTGCGTCCATCCTGTCGCATCTCATCACGATGCATCGATATGGCCTGAAAGATCGCTTCAAGCGTCGGGGGTGTAGGTCCACCCTGGTCCGAAACATGTTGTCCACTGGACAATTGGTCCTTAAATTGATTTATGGGGGTGTAATCCCAAGTAAGATCTTTAGCTCCCGGCTTTCTTTTTTTCTTCTTCAGGACAGTTTTTATTTTACCACCATCAGCCTCATCCAGGTCGCTGTTAGTTAGATCTGAGGAGGTAGCTGAGGGATCCTCCGACCACTCACCCCCATCTGATACCGAGAAAAAATAATCACTAGGCTCCTTGTCTGGCTCTTTTCCATTCCCAAAGTCCTTTTCCATATTCTCACTATTAGCATAACTTGCTCCTTGAGGCTCTTCTGTCTGAGTAATACACATTGTATTTAAAGGGCTGCAACTGACTACTATCTGAGAGTCCTGGGGAGGGGTTACTAATGCATTGACCTGTGAGGGAGCCTGCCCTCCAACACCCGCATTAACTTCGCCTGGATTCTCCTCGTTAATCAATGCATTAAAACCGGCGTCTGGAGCGTGCACATTATTTCCCGCCCCATTCATAGTCACAGTCATTTGGAGAGGGGTGTTGTTTCCAGGCCTACCTTTTAATTCATCCACCTTAGCTTCCTGTAAATCCACATTCGGTTTGGGGGATCCTTTATCTTCATCCCTCCTTTCCTCCAAGCCGCGCTCCTGGCTCTGCCCGCTCAGACTGTTCTGACACACCTCACTGTGAACCGGAGCTGCTTTCCCCACGGGTCCTCTCATCAGTTCAACCACTGAGGGGCCGGCCGGTCGAGCCTTCACTGCTGCCCCGCCTCTTCCTCTTTTCTCCGGGCATGGATCAGCCGGTTGACCGCGGCGCCCCTGCCTGGGAGTCTGTGCCAGCGAAATCGCCGCTGGTGCTGCCGTTTCCTCGCTGGCATCCCCTGCCTCCGACTGGACTCTCAGGGCAAGTCGCGCCGCCCTTGACTTGGAGGCACCTCCCGCTGGCTTTGGCCCCATTTCCTCCGCCTTGACCCCAGCTGCTGGGCTGTGCGCTGCTACGGTCTTAGTCGACCGTCATCTTGCCTCTCAAAACCGGAAAGGCAGAACTTCAGTGCAGATCCTCTCATTAATATGTAGGCGCTGTGGGTGAACCCATCTTTTGCAAATTTATTTATTGGCCTATGCATCCAAGAAAGGGAAGCCCAATGAACTGTTAGAGCCAGCAAACTCACTTTATGTTTCTTCATTAGCAATAGTGGCACTGGCAAGAAGTTCTTGAAAGTGCATATCTGCTCATTTCAGTTATTGCACTAAAATGTATTAACACTCAAATGTGTAAAAGTAAATTTAACAAATCTTCCTAATGGAGGCAAATTCTCAGTGGGATCTCACATCACATGGCCAGTACAACCTACGTCTGAAAGTTATGCATTTCATGAAAGTTATGCAGGTGCTGGTGCTATAGGTACCATATGTGAATGCATGATGCTTGAGTGAGTATTCATTATATATTTCTTTGTGAATACAGGATGGAGCAAAATTCTGGCACAGACTGGAAAACTAGTGCAGCATAGTGTGTATTAACATTAAGCTTTATTTTGTACCTCCGTAAAGCGCGTGCCCATTGCTGTGCTTTATGCCACTGTGCATACTTAGGTAAACTTGTTAAACAGTGCCTATTTTATGCAAATATCTCATAAAAATGAATAATTGTATATTCCAATCATTGTACCATAAAGTATTGCTATAACACTGCATTTGTAAAAGAAAAGTTTGAAAATATACCAGTGGTGTAGCTAGGGGGGAGCAGGGTTGCGGTCCGCCCCGGGCGGCACTGTTTTTGGGGGTGGCGGGAGTCGTGTCTGTCGACTACCACCATCCCCCTGGCCCAGAGAACAAGCCATCTGTCGGCCACCACCCCCCTTCCTCGAACAAGTCGGTCATTGTCCATCGCCCCCCCCCCTTACCTGCTCCCAGGTGGCAAACTTAGGGGCCGCCCCAGGCGGATGTACTTCTAGCTACGCCAGTGAAACATACAAACAAAACAAAGTTCGAGTTCCACTGAATATGACAGTGAAGTATAGTCATGATTTCTCTGTTAACTATCTTTCTTCCAACAAGTTTGTGTTTTCACAATAAGAATCTCTGACTGATTCAAATGGTAAAATAAACCATCATGCATCCCAAAGGCAAAATATCATTCTCGAACAGCCAATAGAGAAACAGTGAGATTAAAATTTTCCTATGGGCTGATACAAGATGTGATTGACAGTGTCTCAAATCAGTGGCTGAACGTTCCAAAGCAAAAGAAGCCAATGGCTGCAGACTCTAAACGTATTAAATACAATATGTTCGCCATGAATAGTGCAAGTGACACGTTCTTCAACCCTAAAATAGTGAATTTTTCATGTTATAAAGAATAATCATGGTTCAAAACCATTACAGAGTATATTGTTCCAACGCTGAGCAAGCTGAGCAAAAAATGAACAATGCAGATCACTTACCAGCAGTGTTGGCAAGAGGCTGCGAATGAGTAAATGTGCCAAAAGCACATTTCAATGATTGCTACAGGCAGATATAGGGCACTGGCTGTAAGCATGCTGACCCTTTCTAATCCGGAGCCAACAATGCTGAACCTCTACAGAAGAAACAGTGGCATGGAACTTTCAAGAGGGCATCGAAGATATTCACAGAAATGTACACGCCTATCCATCGATTTAAGAAGCCTATTGATTGCTTCTGTTTAAGAAAATGGACACAGAAACTGAAACGAAATATCTTTATTCTATAAAGTCAATTACTATCAAAGAATGAAATGTACAAAGCAAATACCCTTCTTTCAACATATCCTTTAAATGACCTCGTTCATTAATGTGGATATTTGGTTGGAGAGCATATTATATGGGGAACTTGAGAAGAGAAAAATAGTTAATTGTTTGCGACTCTGTTATTAAATGCTGCCAGTTTCATCTCATGCTAATGGGTTTAGAACCCATAGTCCCATTATTGGCAACACACCCCACCTCCCACAACACACAACACAACTTTTGTTTGGGAAAATTATTGCTGCAGGTTTATTCCATACAAACGTATGCAATATGGTGGGTTATCTTACGGGCGATCCAAGGGCAGGCAGCTGTAACCAACCTATGCTGCCCTGCCCGCCTGATGAGCCAAGCACTGTTGTGAACCCAATCAGCGCTACCCTTATGGGGGTGATCCCCTTACTGGATCACGTGACACATTGGTCCATTATTACTCACGCCCCTTTAAGGGCGGAGCGTAGCAAGGCAAGCCCCCGGTTGTTCAGGCCCACAACCGCCCGAAGGACTAACGGGGCGCCAACGTAATTGTTCCAGGACCCTCCCATGAGGCTCCTGGGATTTGGCTCTGGCACCCCTATTGTGCTCTTGCAGAGGTACCCTTCTGTAGCCATATGCTTCCAGATCGCCCTGTAACTCCGCCTGCAACGACAAAGAAAACATTACAACGTCCTCTATACTTCGCCTGCCAGCCCCACGCCGGGTAAGCGGTAGGGTGGGAGACGGCGTGTAAGGTGCCAAAGAGGACCCAAAATGGAGGGGGGAGGCCTAAATACCCTCCCCACCTCCAAGGTGCACCGGAAGTGACGCGCCTAGCGCGCCCAGGTAAGGGGACTCCTCTCTGAGTCCGTCCCGACATTAGGAGGGGGTGGGGAAGTGCCCAAATGGCACTACAGGGCCGCCCTTTTAGGGTGGCCCCCTGCGGGGGCCGCGGGCAGCCGCATTTTCTCTTTCAGTCAGCACAGGCGCAGGATTGAATGAAAAGGACACATTTCCATCCAGTACTCCATTGGGGTCTTAAATGGCAGCCGACCACAGGGAGGTCTGCCCTCCCCCTGGGATAGTTTGGGGAATGGAGCAGTCCAACAACTGCTGCAGGTTTTGGGCTTGAATTGGGCTACAATGTAGCCCTCTGGGATAAATGTGGCCTTTTTGTGCTACAAGCCACCATTTTATAGTGGTATCAGGGTGACTCGTAGCAGTTCACAGAGCGTTTTTTAGCGTTATTGTGATTTGGTAGTTAGTGTTCTGGTGGTAGTTAGCGTTCCACTTATTTCTGTGCTAGCAAAATGTCTTCTGAGGTGAAGGTCGCGGAGGCACTGCATCTCCTGGATGATGCAGGTTTGCTTGATTTGCTGGTGAGGGATGCGGCCTGTGGAGGCCAGCCGAGGCATAGGGCCTCAGGTAAATCACAACAGCGGCTATGGCCTGCTCTCTGCTGCACCGGACCCCCGCTGTTCAAGACTGCAAGGTAAGGGAAAAGGGACACACTCCTCTTCGGAAAGCGTCCACAAGAGCACGGAGGCAGGCTGGGGGGCAGAGCCTGAGCTATGGCAGCCCACTCGCACAGTGTTTGCTGCCTGTGTAAGTGCTCAAGAGGGCCCCAGGGACAACATCTGTGCCAACACGAACGCCTGTGTGAGCGTCATGGCAGCTGGCGCTGCAGGAGAGAGGGTGCTTTCCTGCTCTACATTATTGGCCGGGGCCCGAATGAGGTCGGCGGGTTGAGGGTGGAGTTCAGGACAACTGTTGAAGCGCTGCTGCATCTGGGAGGGGGCGGGGGAGTGGGGAGGATTTGTAGAGGCTCCTACGTCCTCTGGTAAGCACAATATAATGGAGAGAGGTGATGCTGCCAGGGAGGGGCTTTGCTTAGAGGCAGGCATGAGTTGGAAGGGCAAGAGCAGGGAGGAGAGGGATTAATTCATGGCAGTGGTGGAGGAAGCTATTGACATGGCAGACCCCCGGGGGGCAGCACAAGAGCGAGTGCAGGGCAGAGAGGTGGAGGGGAGTAGGATTTGGGGGAGGGGAGCACATGGGCCCCATTCTCATTGGACAAGGGGGACTTTGAGGCGTGTCCCAGCAGGGGCACAGGAGCGCCTTGTGAAGGTGGTGTTGGGGGACAGCAGGTATCCAGTCGGAGGGCAGCGTGGGCCAACACACAGAGTGGTTCAGAAAGGGGAGTATTGAGAACCTCAATACAGGGGGCACCACTGCGAGTATTTGGGCAGCAGGCCTTGAATCGAGTGACGGGAATGATCAAGGTCAGGATGAGGCTTTTGGGGGAGGAGGGTGATTTGGAGTAGGAGTGCCTCGCTCGGGCGGCGGGTGAGAAAGAGGACTTGGAGGGTGTATGCCAGGGTGGATCAATGCTCTGATGTGTTGGTGGCAAAGGGTGCACTGGCAAAGGCACAGGGAGAGGAGAGCAGGGCATTGGAGGGGAGAAGTTGGTTGTCAGAAGTGGGGGTGAATATGAGTAGGTAGGAGGTAGTGACTAACACACGTAGCCTCTCCTCTTTTTTGCAGGGTGACCGGTACAGTAGCATAGCAGATTCGGGGGAGCTCTGTGCGGCTCCAACACCCCGAGAGGAAGAGAAGACGAGGGCCCAGCACAGCCAGCTGGACGGCAGTGAGGGACTGCAAAATCACTGCCCCAAGAAAGTCCAATATGACTTTGGCAGTGCAACTGGCTGGTGGTTACTGCACTACCCCTGGCGAACAACAACACAGGACACGGAATCCTGCATCGAATGTGGAGTTGGGAGGGCAGGGTGTGGCCCACTGGCACAGGTCGGAGCAAAGCTCAGGTTTTACACAAATGGTTATGCCGCAGTGGCAGGTGGAAAAAGCTGCCACAGAGGACGAGGTTGGCACTTATCTGGAGGATATGGGCTGGATTATGATGAGGAGAGCTTGGAAGAGAGGGAATAGGTGGAGGATGATGTACGGAGGGAAGAGGAAACAAGATGGTGACAACGCGGGTGGTGGTAGCAGGGCGGATATTCATTGCTCTGTTGATACTGACTTACAAAGGCTGAGCACTGGACAGCAGCAACATGGAGGCCGTGGAGTGCGAGAGCGGAGGTGACAGGTGGTGAAGCTGTGGGCTCCAGAATGGGCACCAACCTTGGTGCCCGGTAAGGATCTCAGAGGCAAACATTTAGCTGCTGCAATGTTGTCGATTGGTGTGGAATCGCAGGGCAGGGTTACAATAGGTCTACACAAAGTTTTTTATGGGGAAGACATGGTGGTAGGTATGGAAGAGCAGGGTTCCGTGGGGACTGACATCCCAAAGAATGGACTCGGGAACAAGAGGCTAAGGGTCACGGAGGAAGCTGCGGCTCCAGAAGGTACAGATGATGGGGGGACACTGAAGTCACAGGGCCAAGGTAGAGGAGAAGAGTGGGGAGGGAGCAGCAGAGAGGGAGAAAACCGGGGAGAAGGCAGATGAGAAGGAGAGCCAGGAGTTGTAGATTAAAAACTGCTGTATATGAGCTGTTAGGGGCACACCTCATGATAGCGACCAAAGAAAACATTTGGAATGGGGTATACGTAGAAATGTTAAAATTGCTACATAGGGAGCTGAGGGCTAAAGAGGGCTCCAAGGAGGAAGAGTACAAGTTAGCCAAGCGCCCCAAGGTCCCTGTGACGATAGAGAATTGGACGATGGCTTTTCTATTTTATGCCAGCGTCCACTGCAAAAAATACCCTCAGAGGTGTGTAGCACATTTTAAATATATGGGCACCATAAGAAAAGCACAGATTAATTACGGGGGCTACGCTTGGGACCAATACGATGATGAGTTTAGGGCGTGCGTGACCCTAGACCCAGAGGTGCAGTGGGGAGAGGTAGACTCAGATCTTTGGCACCATACTATGGTCCCATCAAAGTTTGGCAAGACAATCTTTACGAGCAGCTGGTTACCTATTGTGTATCAGCCCTTTCAAGGGCACCCTACCTGAGGAGGGGTGGGAGCAACTGGAAAAGGACAGGCTGGGCACACAGGTGCATGCTGGGATTTAAACAAAGGAGCTTGCACCAGAGAATATTGCAAGTTCCGCATTAATGTTGGAAATGTGACAGCAAACATCCCCTTGTTAAGTGCTACAGGGTGGGAGGACAGTTCGGTAACTCCTCAGGGCAATGGCAGCAGCAACAGGGGCCTACCGGTACTCATACATTAGTGAGAGGCAACAGAAAAACAAATCTTCAAGACAGTGTGATAGTAGAGACCAATGTGAGTAAGACAAAGGAAAATCCTCTGTTAACGTTTGATCTTTTTATTCATTTTTCATTTCACATGCAGGCAGAAAAATACGCAACCACCGCGTTTTGCCAACGTATGGCTTCTTCAGGGCATCCACATCCAAGAGTGTCCAAGCAAGTTCTAACGTACCCCAGCAATACTTGTTACAACTCTGATGAGAGTAACATAGGTGATCAATCAAGCTGCAACTTCATTTGCTTCCGTAATTGAGGCCTCTTCAAAACACTATCCCGTTCTTAATCTTTGTATGCCAACATATCCTTCATAATAATACGTATGGGTGTTTGACTCAAATAGCACAGAGTATTCCCACCGTTGTTGTGTGTGTGTTCGTGCTTAGACCAGTTTAGGGTTGGATGGGGAACACAAGGATCTGGGGGCCCAAGCTTGTACGCCCATTAAGCTAGACTGCCTGAATTTTTGGTTGGCACTCTATGATCAGAACCAGGGTGTTGGGAGGGTTTCACATGGGGATTCAGACTAGGGAACCAGGGTCGGAGTGTGCATAGCTGGTAGAGCAATTTGAAGTGGGTCAGCACCTTTAGACACATGGTGAAAGAAACTGCGGAAAGAGATACAGGAAGGGAGGATGATTGGTCCATTATGATTGGTCCATGAAAAACTTAATTGTGTCACCCACTGGAGTGGTCAGAAGAAAGAAAAAGGTCAGTTCAGATTGATTCTACATCTTTGGTGGCCAGAGGGCACTTCGGTTAATGATTTTTTCCCAGAGGACCAGGCTTCAGTCCTGTATTCTTCAATGGATGTGGCGCTGTCCATAGTAAAGGCAGTGGGCAAGGGGCACAAATGGCCAAGAGCGATATCAAGTTGTCTTTCTGCTTCCTCCTGGTTCACCCAGACGACTTTCAGCTATTAGGCACTCAGTTCGAGGGGCAACGGTATGTGGACAAAGCGCATATGGTTGTTCCATACCATATGCTCTGTTTGAACGTTTCAGTACCTTCCTTCAATGGGTGTTTTCATGGTGCATGGGGCACAGGCACTGTTGGAATTGGCCCTTTTTGCAGGGTTATCCCCAAACCTTTTGCTTCTTCCTCCCTCCTATTTTTCCTGACCTGTTTCGTTGGCTATAGGACTTGGGGCACTTTACCACTGCTGATCAGTGCTAAAGTGCATATGCTCTCTGTGTAAATTATGATTATAATTGGTTATCCACAATTGGCATATTTGATTTACTAGTAAGTCCCTAGTAAAGTGCACAGAGTGCGCCAGGGCCTGTAAATAAAATGCTACTAGTGGGCTTGCAGCACTGGTTTTGCCACCCACATAGGTAGCCCTGTAAATGTGTCTTAGACCTACCACTCTAGTGTCTGCACAAACAGTTTTAAACTGCCATGCCGACCTGCCAAGTGCAACCACTTGCCAGGCCTCAACCTTCCTTTTCTTACATGTAAGGCACCCCTCAGATAGACCCAAGGTACCCCCATGAGCAGGTTGCAGTGTATGTAAAAGGTAGGACATGTTCTGGTGTGTTTTACATGTCCTGATAGTGAAATACTGCCAAATTAATTTTTCACTATTGAAAGGCTATCTGTCCCATAGGCTAATATGGAAGTTATTTTGTAACATTGTAGAGTTTAGGCTCTCTGAACTCAGAATGTAATAACATATTTTTAGTGAGATGGTTTTTAAAATTGGTAGAAGCAGCAACAGCAGGCCAACCCAGTAAAGCAAACACAGCAAAGGGGCAGTATTCCTACTTACAGCTCTCCAGCCTGAACTCAGAATATAAAAATGCATCTTTTAGTAAAGATGATTTTTATATTGTGTGTTGGAAAATACCACTTCTAGAAAGTAGGCATTTTCTTGTTTAACCATTCTGTGTGTCTCTGCTGTTTGTGTATTGACGGTCTGGCTTTGGAGTGACAGGATCTAGGGATGTGCACTCACTCTAGACAGCCACAAGGGGGGTTGAGGTGTGTCCTGCCTTTCCGGGTGATTCATAGCTGGGCTGAATAGACCTTGGCTGCATTTAGAGTGGTGGAAGGAGTTTCACTTGCACATGAATAGGCTATGTCTGCTTTGCACCATGCTGTCTCCCCCTCCTGTGGTCATACTGCACCAGAAGGACAGAACTGGTTTGGACTTGGCTCAGAGACCCTTTCTACAAAGAGAAATGGGGTAGAAGTATTGGACCTTAAACCCAGAGAATTAGATCACTTCTGGACTCAAAAGTAACCTCAGCCAAGGAGAAGAGCTGTAGAGCTGTGAGTAGGAGTACTGCCCCTTTGCTGTGTGTGCTTTGCTGCATTGGCCTGTAGTTGCTGCTTCTGCCAAGGAGAGGACAAAGACTGGCACTTTGCTGTGAACCTGCTTGAAGAAGAATTTCTAAGGTCTTGTGTGATTGCCTGCTGTTCTGAAGTCTCAGGGCCAAAAAGACTTCACCTGCAACCACTGACCAGCACCTGGACTCCTCTGTGGACTCTTACATTCAAAAGGGCACCAGTTCCAGTTACTGGGCCCTGAGAATTGTGTGGTTAGTGCTGCAAAGCAAGAGAAACAACTTCGATACCGTCAGCGATGCTGCCAGTGACCTGAACCGAAGCCGGGGGCACTGCTCTTGAAATGCACGATGCACCGCCCCACTTGCACCGCAGCTTTGATGCCCTTCGACACCTGCGGTTATCGGCCTTCCCGACGCCAGCGCTCGCAGTGATGCCGTCACTGCCAGCATCACGTTATCGAGGAGCCGATAATCGACGAGGGTGACTTCACAAACTCTTCAACGCCTCATCGCCTCACTAGATCAGACGACTCACCGCCAACGCCACCTAACTTCCCCTGTCCTGGATTCGGCGCCCCGCCTCCTCACGGACTCAATGCCTCGCCTTCCCTGTGGCATCCGGGAACTGGACTCGCCTCTGCACCGAAGCCTCACCCTCACGACGCCATGCATTGTCTGCAGACTTCGTTTCGAAGGTGCTGTTGTTTAGGGGTTCTTGTGACTCCGTGCCCGGCCCACACACCTCGCGGTAGGCGCCGTACTCTGAATATTTGCACAATGTCGTAATAGCCCCAGGTGGAGCTATTTGTTTCTAAGTGCTATTTTTGAAGTAACTGCTTTAGAAGTGATATCTTAATGCATATGTGTTCAGTTTTTGTCGTTTTGGTCTTGTTTGGTTTAGATAAAGATACTTTATTTTTCTACACTGGTATGGTGTCCATTTGTGGTTTTTACTGTGTTACTGTGTGTTTGGGTACAAATAATTTACACATTGCCATTGGGATAAGCCTGTCTGCTCGTGCCAAGCTACCAAGGGGCTGAGCAGGGGTTATCTAAAGTGTGTAGTCCCTTTATCCTGACTAGAAGCAAGGGTCCCTACTTGAACAAAGGTGCATACCTCTGCCAATTAGAGACCCTCATTTCTAACAGGCACGTGACATACTATCTTGATGATTCCTTTTTTGTGGGGAACCCTAGTTACACGGACTGCCATCAGATGCTAGTGAGATTTCAGGAGATCGTCGGGGACCTGGGGTGTCATTGGCACCGGAGAAGACAGTCCGACCCAGTACGGTGCTGTCATTTTTGGGCATTTAAATTGACCCGGTAGCAATAGAAGCCCGCTTACCAGTGGAGAAAAAATTGACGATGCAATTGCTGTTGGATGCCATGTTAGCAAAACACAAAGTTACGTTGAAAGATGTGCAAGTGCTTTTGGGGCATTTGAATTTTGCCTGTAGGGTGGTGAGAGCAAGGAGGATCTTTTGTAGGAGGTTGGGAATGTCCCTGTCCAGGCTACAGTTGCCACATCACCATGTCATTTTGTTAGCAGGGACAAAACCGGATTAGAGAATGTGGCATTTCTTTTCGGACTCTTTCTGTGGAGAGCCGCTGATGGCCATGGCAGGCGTTGAAGGGGATGTACAGGTTTGCTCGGACGCTGCGGGAGGGATAGGTTTCGGTCTATAGTGACAAGGGATATGGTGCGCAGAGGAATGGCCCTTGGAATGGAAGCGCGGGATACGGAGCATAGCCCTATTTTTTTCCCCTGTTGGTAGAGCAGTTGGAGCACAGGTAGGTTTTATTCTGCATTGACAACATGATGGTGGTGCAGGTAGTTAATCAACAGTCAGCGAGGGATGCCCAAGTGCTGAAGTTTCTGCTGGATTTTGTGTTGAGGTGTTTGCAGTTTGACATTTTGTTTAGAGTGCGACATGTGCCAGGTGTGGACAATGACATTGTGGATGCCTTGACTCATTCACAGTCCAAGAGATACCATGTGCTGGCCATGGCGGCAGACAGAGTGAGGACCAGGATGCCACAGGAGCTATGGTCAGTAGGCAACAGAAGATGCTCCAGCTGGTGTTAGAGTCGCTGGCCCTGCCGACGAGAAGGGCTTATAGTCAAGCTTGGAGGGAGCTTTTAGATAGTGGGGGCACAGAGGAGACAGGATGCTTGGGTTTGGACGGAAGATATGGTCAAGTTCATTTTGATATTGATTGATACAGGGAAGTTCAGAGTCACAATCGCAGGTAAACTGGCAGGCATTGCGTTCATGGGGAAGCTTTTTTGCTGCTATGCCCCTAAGTAGGGGAGATGGGAACCAGGATGTTAGAGGGATGGTCCAGAGAGGCGGGCGTACTGGGACAAAGAGGAGGCTTCTAATGTGGGGCTTATTTTGTGAGGTACTCAGGAGCCTGTAGGGAATATGCACAGGCAAGGATGTACAGGTTTTGTTCTCAAAATTGATCTCATGGATATTCTTTGAGGTTTTTAGGTTGTCTGAGCTCTTGGGGGAAAGAGGGACTTCGGGGGTCAATTGGGACAAAGTCCGACCGTGCAAGGCGGGGTTACAAGTTTGGCTACATAAGTCGAAAATGGATCAGAGGTGTCAGGGAAGATTCGTTCAGCTGCGCAGGTACCCTGTGGCTAGTTTTTGCCCATTGAATTGGCTACCTTTCTGCAGGCGAAATCTCCAGAAGGTATAATTCAGGTTTTCAGGCATAATAATGGCAGCCATGTGACGGCATTTCAGCTATTGGTTGTCCTGCGAAAAGGGTTGTCCCAGATGGGAGTGGATGCGGAAGGTTTTGGGACACATTTGTTCCGCATAGACATGGCGCAAGAGGCGGGTAGGAGGGGTTGGAGCAGGACAGATATCACGGGCCTGGGTAGATGGACATCTGATTGTTTTCAGCTCTATGTGCGTGAAGGGGAAGGGGATTGTTAGTACATTTCTACATTTCACTTGTTATTGTTGTTTTCCAGGTTCGGTTCCAGGCACAGAGGTCGTCTGATTATCAATATGAATAGTGGGGCACTTGAATGGGCCAAAAGGCAGGCGAGGAAGAGCAGGCATGGTGCCAATTTGGGTCTTGACCCCAAAGGTTTGCAAGTGCGCTGACATGGAAGAGGGGGCATGTGATGGCGAGAACTGTTACCCTGTTTGAATAAGATGATGGTAGAAGGGAAGTGCCCCAATGTTTTGTTGCTACATTTAGCAGAAAATGACCTAGTGGTTGAAAAAGGGGTGTCTTTGATGAGAGTGATGACGGATGATTTAAAAGAGATGCAAAGGCAGTGGTGAGAATGCCACGTTGTGTGTATGAAGTTCATACCTAGAAGAGAGTGGCGAGAACTTGGAATGGGTTAGCCAAGTTTATTGTTGCTGACAGCGGCAATCCAGGCTGAAAGGGAATGGGTAGATAAGCTCACACCTGGATGAAGCAGGAAATTTAAGGTTCCTTAGGAAGTTGACTTAGTTAGAGGTTAATAGTTGCAGGAAAATTGTATTTGAGGTTTAAGGTCTCAATTGCTGAAGATCAGAACAGGAGGAGGTAGAGATTTGCAGGTTACATTTTGGGGGAAGGGACTTTTAGGGGCTGGGGTAGTTTAACATAGGTAACATATTTGTATAGTGAGGTTTTAGTTCTCTAAGGCGAAAGGCCCAGGGTTATTTTATGTGATGTGCACCTTTTTCAATAAAAACGGCCTTTTTCACACAAATCCGGTGTCAGCGGTCTGTGCTGCTCCCCCTATTCCCCTATGGGGTCTTGGGGGGGCAGCCGACCACAGCGAGTTTTGCCCCCTGGGATAGTTTGGGGAGTGGAGCATTCCAACGACTGCTGCAGGTTTTGGGCTTAAATTGGGCTATAATGTAGCCCATGGGTTTAAATGAGGCCATTTTCTGCTACCATCCACCATTTTATACTGGTGACACAATAGCTGGTAACAGTTCACAGAGCGTTTTTTCCAACCCTCCCACTCCTTAATGATGCATTTTCTGAGTCTTGCTTAGTTGGGCATTAACTTTCTACGTTACTTCTAGTTGGAACAGGTGTACAGGGGTCAAGAAAAGCATGTATGGTTGCTGCTTTGAAGCAGGTGCAGGAGTGGTTAGCCGAGAAGTTGAGATGGGTTAGCCAAGTTTATTGTTGTTGATAGCGGGCCTGAAAGGGAACAGGTAAACATGTTCACGACTGGACGAGGCAGGAAGTTTAAGGTTCATTAGGAAGTTGACTTAGTTAGAGGTTAATAGTTGCAGGAAAAATGTATTGGCGGTTTAAGGTCTCAATTGCTGTATGTAGATCAGCACAGGAAGAGGGAGAGACTTCCAGGTTAAGTTTTGTGCTGGGGAGGGTCTTTTAGAGGTGGGGGCTAAATTAACATAGGTGACATATTTGTATAGTGAGCTGTTAATTTTGTAGGGCGAAAGGCCCAGGTTTTGTATATCTGATGTGTACCTGTTTCAGTAAAAGCGGCCTTTTTCACAAATCCAGTGTCAGTGGTCTGTGCTACTCTCCCTATTCCTCAATAGAAAGTTGTGGTCAAATTACGTAAATCACAGCAGTTCTAGGCATCTTTGCTCCAGGTTTGAACTGTCAGTTACACCAACAAAATAGTTTGGCACTGGCCGTCAGCCCAAATGTCATTGCAAAATTGCCCTGTACGGGTACAAAATTACTTGGAACCAGTGTAAAATTGATTGAAGGCACGAGTGCAATTTGCACGTTTTAGCTGTTTTTTTATTCGTTTTTACATCTAGAAAAATGGGGATGTGGCACAAGTAGTAGTGGGTGGGAAAGAATACAGATCCATGTGTAATAAAGATACAAGTTAGGAAGATATACAGGGTCTGGTTGCAATGTGTGAAGCTGGGTATCTAAAGATGCAGACAAATTTCTGTGCACACCTATGCAATGGCCTTAGCACCTCTTGATTTTTCTAGAATCCACAGATGCCCCACTTTATAAACCGATGCGACTTTTTGACTGAACCTCACTGTGGCACCACACGCATTCACCCCCAGAGGTGTTTGGAATTTCCTGCCTCCCTGCCCTGGCCTCAGAATGTCTGGTGTCACAAAAGACCAGTGTCAAACCCTTTGTGAGGGTTTAATGTTGTGATGCATCTCAGGTTTAGACAAATAGTTAATATTTGCTTGAATACTTCACCAACCCATGCAATTCACTGCATATGGGTAATATGTCACTCCGTTATCAATTTCCCTCTATACCCAATCTATCCATCACCCTGTCCCTCATAATATTTATTTATTTTTTTACTTTGAAGTTAGGCCATGCCAGTGGTTTGCTTGGGGAGGAGTGTGCCTAGCATGGCCCCACTGATATCTCTTTATGAAAGATAACATTCTTTTGAATAATTGATTGCGCCAGAAACAATTTCACATGTGGGCCTGTGTCCAGATTAGTTCAATCTATCATTGTTTCTTACCCAACATATCCAACATACTACATATTATTGTACTTTGTCAAAGAATTGATAACATGAGATTTTCCAGGCAGCTAAAGATACACCCAGAAGCACAAGTTACTAACTTGTGTAACGATATATCTGTAAGAGACAGTAGTTAGTGATAGATTCCTTACCTTAGAATATCCCCAGGCGTCAGGCTGGATCCGGAAAGTTTTGCGTAGCAGTACCCTTGCGCGTCGGTAGGCGGCGTCGTGCGGCTCCGCGTCCGTCGTCGGCGTCGTGATCGCCGGGATGACGTCGCGGGCAGCACTTAGGCGCCGCCCTGCGCGCTGACGTCAGTTCTGTACACGACTTTCCGCGCCAGGAACGCAGAGCCATGCAAGAAGCTGACACAGGTGTCTGAAAAATACTAGGGCCCTGAAAGGGATGTCCTTAACCCTAGAAATCAGTTCGCAGAACGGGGAGGATGGGTGGGCGGTAAGGAATCTATCACTAACTACTGTCTCTTACAGATATATCGTTACACAAGTTAGTAACTTGTGCATCTGAAAGAGACACGTTAGTGATAGATTCCTTACCTTAGAATAGATACCCCAGCAATACCAACCCCGGTGGTGGGTCTGCGAACAAAGATCAGACAAGGAAGTCCTGGAGGACAGAACGGCCAAAGAAGCCGTCCCTCCGGACCTGACTGTCAAGGCAGTAATGCTTAGTAAACGTGTGCAGCGAGGCCCACGTAGCTGCCTGACAGATAACCGGCAGCGGAACACCGCGGCCCAAGGCCGTGGTAGCAGCCGTTGCCCTGGTGGAATGGGCACGCAGCCCAACAGGAGGCTCCTTCTTGGCCAAAGAATAGCAGGTCTTGATGCACAAGGTAACCCAGCGGGAGACGGTCCTCTTGTGCACCGCCCGACCTTTTTGGCGCCCACGTAGCCAACAAAGAGCTGGTCATCCACCCGGAAGTGTTTTGTGCGGTCGATATAGAAGGAGAGCGCACGTTTTGGGTCCAGACGGTGGAGCCTCTCTTCCTCTCTGGAAGGATGCGGAGGCGGAAAGAAGGTGGGCAAAGTGATGGTCTGCCCAATGTGGAAAGCAGTAACCACCTTTGGCAAGAAGGACGGACGCGTCCGAAGAACAACCTTGTCTGGATGAACAGACAGAAAGGGAGGTTTGCAAGATAGAGCCTGGAGCTCACTCACCCGCCGAGCGGAGGTGATGGCCACCAGAAAGGCAGTCTTCAGAGTCAGAAGACGAAGAGGACAGTTATGCAGAGGCTCAAAGGGAGCGCACATTAAAAAGGTAAGAACCAAGTTCAAGTCCCACTGAGGCATTACAAACGGAACAGGAGGGAAGAGGTGAGTAATGCCTTTTAAGAACCTGTTAACAACAGGGGACTTGAAAAGGGAGGGCTGATCAGGGAGCCTGAGGAAGGCCGAGATAGCACAAAGATAACCCTTGATGGTACCCAGGGCAGAACCCTGTTGGGCCAGAGAGAGAAGGAACAGAAGGACCTCAGAAAGAGGGGCAGAAAGGGGATTCACAGCCTTTGCTGTGCACCACGCCACAAATTTGTTCCACCTGCAGGCGTATACCACCTTAGTGGAGGGACGCCTGGCTGCCAGAATCACATCACAAACTTCGGGAGGCAAGTCGAAAGGAATCAACTGCCGCCGCTCAATCTCCACGCAAGCAGGTGTAGACTGGACAGGTTCGGGTGGAGGACCGTCCCCTGCTGCTGCGACAGAAGATCCTCCCGAAGAGGCAGACGGATCGGGGATCTATGCTCATATTGAGTAGCTCGGGATACCAAACTCTTCGAGCCCAGTCCGGAACCACAAGAATGACTTGGGCCCGGTCGTGCCGAATCTTCTTCAACACTCTGGGTAGAAGTGGTATAGGCGGAAAGGCGTACAACAGACCGCAACTCCACTCGCGACGAAAAGCGTCGCCGAGCGAGTGCCGCCTTGGAAATTCCAACGCGCAGAACTGATGACATTGCGCGTTCTCTTCGGTGGCGAATAGATCTAACCAAGGCTCTCCCCACTGTAGAAAGAGTCCTTGCGCCACTTCCGAGTGAAGACGCCATTCGTGATCCATCATGCACCTGCGGCTGAGTTCGTCCGCCCTGGCGTTCAGAGAACCTGCCAGGTGTTGAACCATCAGGAACATGCCCTGATGTTCCAGCCATGTCCAGAGGCGCAGAGCCTCCTGACAAAGGGTCCAAGACCCCACCCCGCCCTGTTTGTTGCAGTACCACATGGCGGTGGTGTTGTCTGTGAACACCTGCACTACCTTCCCTTTGACAGAGGGAAGGAATGCCTTGAGTGCAAGCCGGATCGCCCGGAGCTCCAGAAGGTTGATATGGAGCCGGGACTCCGCCGGAGACCAGAGGCCTCTGATCTCCGCCTCTCCCATGTGACCGCCCCATCCCAGAAGGGACGCGTCCGTCACAACTGTATGCTCTGGCTGGGGAAGGGAGAGGGATCTGCCCATGACCCATTGCCGGTTCGAGAGCCACCACTGCAACTGTTTTGCAGTCCCCTCCGAGATCTGGACGTGATCGGACAGGTTGCCCTGGTGCTGCGCCCACTGGAACTTCAGGTCCCACTGCAGAGCCCGCATATGCCATCTGGCATGATTGACCAGCAGGATGCAGGAGGCCATGAGGCCCAGCAGCCTCAGGGTCATCCGTACCGAAACCCAGGATAAAGGCCGAAAGATCGGAATCATAGCCTGAATATCCCGGACTCGCCGTTCGGGAGGATAGGCCCGAAACTGCGTCGTGTCCAGAACTGCTCCGATGAAAAGGAGCTGTGGAGAAGGAATTAGATGCGACTTCGGCACATTGATGGAGAACCCCAGCGAGTGCAGGAGTTCGGCCGTAGTCCGGAGGTGGGAGACGACTGCCTGGGACGAGCCCGCCTTCAGCAGCCAGTCGTCGAGGTAGGGGAAGACTGAAACCCCTGCCCGGCGCAGATGAGCTGCGACCACCGCCATCACTTTCGTGAACACCCGAGGGGCACTTGTAAGGCCAAAGGGGAGCACGGTGAACTGAAAATGCTCGGGGCCTACCGTGAACCGAAGGTAACGCCGGTGGGCCGGCAGGACGGGGATGTGGAAATACGCGTCCTGCAAGTCCAACGCTACCAACCAGTCTCCAGGGTCGAGGGCAGTCAAGACCTGAGCTAGGGTGAGCATCTTGAACTTCTCCTTCCGGAGGAAGCGATTGACGTTCCGGAGGTCCAAGATAGGACGCATGTCCTCCTTGTCCTTTTTGGGCACCAGAAAGTAGTGGGAGTAGCAACCACGCCCTACTTCTGGGGTCGGAACATGCTCGATGGCCCTCTTGGTCAAGAGGGCCGTGACTTCCTTCCGTAGAAGCACCAAGTGATCCCCTGACATGCGGTGGAATTGAGGTGGCATGGCTGGGGGTGGTCTGGAAGGGGAGGGAGTAGCCCCTTCGGACAATGTCCAAGACCCACCTGTCCGAGGTGATGGTGCGCCAGTGGGGAAGGTGATGGCGGACCCTGCCCTCTACTGGCGTGCCGTGCACCTGAAAGGAGGGACTAGGAGGGCTTGGAGGCCGCGGACGGGTTGGAGGTGGTGGCCTGACCCGCACGCTGGTTGCCCGATCCGCCACGGCGGAATCCACGTCCTCGGCCACGCGAAGACGCCTGCTGCGCGGGCCGGTGGCTGGGCTGCTGACGTGAAGGGGCGCCCCTACCGTGGCCACGATAGGGGCGAAAAGCAGAAGGTAGCGGAGGGCGTGTAGCAGAAAGGCCCAGGGACTTTGCAGTAGCCCGTGAGTCCTTAAAGCGCTCCAACGCATGGTCTGCTTTGGACCCAAAAAGACCGACTCCATCAAAGGGCATGTCCATGAGAGTATTCTGGACATCCCCTGAAAAACCAGTGGTTCTCAGCCAGGCGTGGCGCCGGAGCGCCACCGTCGTTGCAATCGACCTGCCCAGCGAGTCGGCGGTGTCAAGGCCACAACGGATAGTGTATTTGGCCGCATCCCTTCCTTCCGCAATGGCGCGGGAAAGCAGTGCCTGGACCTCCTCAGGGCACTGGGGCAAAACATCCGCCACCGAATCCCACAGGGAGTGGGTATATTGGCCCAAAAGACAAGCGGTGTTAACGGACCGCAAGCCAGCACTGGAGGAAGAAAACCTTTCTTCCCAAACTGATCCAGGCGTTTGGATTCCCTATCCGGAGGAGCGGTAGGGAAGGCGGTTTGGGAAGCGGAGGCTTGGACAACCAAGCTCTCAGGAGTGGGGTGGACAGAAAGAAACAGGGGGTCGCCCGGAGCGGGGCGATGGCGTCGTGACACGTTCCGATCCACAGGAGCCCCTGTGTTGGGCTTGGACCAGGCGCCCAAAAGAACGTCAGTGAGGGCGTCGTTAAACGGCAGCACAGTCTCCGCAGAGGAGGCTGCCGGCTGAAGCACCTCTGTCAAGATGTTAGTCTTGACCGTCAAAGTAGGGAGCTGGAGACGTAAGGCCCCAGCAGCCCTACGCAACACCGTACCAAAATTGGCCCCCTCCTCCGTAGCCACGGGAGGAGACAGCATGCCAGTGTCAGGAGAAGTATCCAGACCACTGGCCTCCCCTAGACTCTCTGTCCAGTCCTCATCATACTGACAGTTGCGTGTCAGAGGGTCATCAGACCCCTCCCAGTCCTCCTGGTCCTCCTCTGGTTCAAAATAAGGAGGAGGAGGGACATTTGGGACCCAAGGTCCCATCGGCGCCGGAGCCGGCGTCGAGCGACGTCGCTCCGGGTCCATGTCCGGAGCCGGAAGGAACTGGGGGACGACGCCGCCCGGAGCCCAGGGCGGCGTCGAGAACGGCACCGGAGACATCGGCGCCAGCGGAGGTGTCGTGAGGTCGACCGGCGTCGATGGGGGTTGTGGAGCCGGGATCGAGGCCGGGGCCGAAGCCGGAGCCGGGATCGAGGCTGGAGGCTCGGGCGACGCCGGGGCCGGAGCTGCCGGCGACGCCGGAGCAACCCCATCAGTGGCCCGCGGGGCCCGAAGGCGCACCGGAGGGGCCTGAAGGCCCGAAGAGGCGGGCCATGGCCGACAGGAACTCCTGTACCTTGGCCGGATCCGCCCCCGAACCCGGGAAGGGCGGGTATGACGGGGGCGACTCCACAGGCAAGTCCGGGGCCGCGGGGCGGGGACGGTGCCGGGAGGGGCCTCAGCCGAGTCGCGAGACCGGCGAGGCGAAGTCCGAGAGCGACGATGCTTCTTGGACTTCTTGTGCTTAGACTTACCGGACGAAGAAGTCGACGACCGGTGTGCACTCCGCGAGCGACCCCTGGACCTCTCACGCGACCGGGGCTTCCGCGGAGCCGAATGCCGGGCCTCGAGGAGCTTTCGAGACCGCTCTCGCAAAGCTTTCGGGTTGAGGGCCTGGCATTCGGGACAAGACTCGGTGTCGTGGCCTCGGCCGAGGCAGAAGAGACACTCCCAATGCGGGTCGGTGACGGACATCATCCGCGCACAGGCGCCGCATCGCTTGAAGCCGGGCATCCCTACGACACCTTAAAGTTGGAAAAAATCACCAAAAAGTATGGTCAAAAATTGACCAGGGCACTGCTCTTCCCAGATCTGCGCTTGCTGGCGCGGAAAAAGAAGAACTGACGTCAGCGCGCAGGGGCGGCGCCTAAGTGCTGCCCGCGACGTCATCCCGGCGATCACGACGCCGACGACGGACGCGGAGCCGCACGACGCCGCCTACCGACGCGCAAGGGTACTGCTACGCAAAACTTTCCGGATCCAGCCTGACGCCTGGGGATATTCTAAGGTAAGGAATCTATCACTAACGTGTCTCTTTCAGATATGGGTGGTATCATATGCCACTGTCTAACATTCAATAACCTTAACAAAGCCAGAGAATCTTGAATGGAGTGGACATGGTTCATTAATTTCAAAGGGATCTCTTCTTTTGCATTCTTGCACTTCAAGTTGAGATGGCATTTGGCTATGCTACTTAGAATAAATAAGAACACCATTGGGATAGCTAGCTTAATATGGTTACCAAATTTGCATAGATCTTCTAACAAACTAAGTTATCAAGCTGTATAATCTACACTAGAATTCTTGTCCATGGTGTTAGAGCACTTTTATCTCAAAGGTCTCAAAGCTGATGAAATTTTGAATTTTCCTCTGGTTTTCTCATTCTGGAATAGTAGCAGACTATTGGCGTTGTACTAATGATATGATAAATACCCTCATGTTTCACAACATTAGAATACATTTTCTGTGCCCGAGTCTGAAATAATTCAGTACTGCAAATGATGCCATTAGTCATCATGTGAAAATACATTCCAATTAAGAGCCTCATAAAGGCATATCGGTGCTAGTAAATAATTAAAATCCTACTTTGTAAACCTTCTGATGCCATTATAGTGTGCTGCAGGGATGAATACACTGTAATTCAAATACTGAATATATACATTCGGCTTACACTGTGCGATGTTACCCTATGCACAACAAAGAGTACCACATTTTATGCATTTACTTCATACACAAAAGTTGTATTCATGCTTCTGTCCACCATGCTTCATATACATTCCACCCGAAACACAAATCTTTATCATGGTGGCAAAGAAATACTTCTCAGCGATGATCTGCAGCCATTCACAATCTTTGCTTGAGCCAATTTCCTGCAGTGCATTTTGAGCATATCATACTCTTCTTCAATCAATTTTATAATTGTGTGAAAAAAGGATTGGCTAAGAAAATCCAATCTCAGCTGAAACCAGGCCAGATTCTTGGGTGCCGAAGGTCAGGGATTAAGAGGATGTGGAAGCACCTGTGATGGAGAAGCTCAGGATATTGTCAGGCTATGAGTTAGCAGCCCAGTATATTGTCTGGCTATGGGTTAACAGTAGACAGTGGTCTTCTGAAGGCATGGGTATATGAGCTTTGGTACATTGGTACAGCGTATCACCTGGATTGATATCTGATGTTTGAGTGTTTGGACTGTTCTGAGATTTTTTTTAAAGAAAACAAACAGGGTTAGTGTGGAGAGTTCTATTCTCCTGATCACTGGCACTGGGAGACCTTGTGATTCCATCACCATAACTTAGGAACTTGATACTCAACAATGAAAAAAGACTAAAGGAATTTTGAACATGTGCTAAGGATCCACAAGTTGAGAGATAAGCCTGCTCAGGAAAGGAATATGAGTGGTGAATGGTTGAAACAGCAATAAGAATTCCCTGGCACATATTCTGGAATGACAGAGTCTGACTGTAACAGAAAGCCAGAAAGAAGCTATTTGATCCAGGGTGCAACTAGTTGATATAATATATGGAATTAAAAGTACCTCGACCCTATATTCTAAGGATATTGCAAGCCAATGAAGTAGTATGTGACCATAAACAGGAACAAGACTGAAGGTCGAGTTCCTTTATAAAGTCATGGAACTCTGGAGTGACCTGCAGTATGCTATTAACAAATGTTTCTGCATTTATTTTTACAAGCAGAAAAATAAAGAATATTGGGAATATTTTGAGAGACTCTCAATACTGTCAATCATGAATTTCAACCCAACAGCTGAGCAAATTGACAACATGGGAGTAGGAAATTAATTTACTAGTTGAGGGGGTTGAAACCCTGCTCAAGCAACAACCACAATCTCTGTCAGGGTGAAACAAAAGCAAACCCCAAATTAACCAGTGCTCAACCCTCTGGTACTTTGGCACAGAGCAGTCAGGCTTAACTTTGAAGCAATGTGTAAACTATTTATGCAGCAATTTACATAGTCAAAGTGAAACACAACACAAGAAAAATCCCATACCAATTTAGAAACATAGAGTCATTTTGTATAAATAATTTAAGACCAAAACAACAAAAATCCACTCAGTAGAACAGGAGATATGCAATTATAAAGAATTAAGTGAAAATAACACCAAAAATCACAAAGCGCCAACTGTGGGTATCTGGTCATGGTAGACTGGGACAAAGTCACAAGTTCAGGGAGTCATGAAGGAGCACGGGCAAGCTACAGGGACCCAGTTAGGCCTGCTGAACAAAGTACCCTAAATCCTGGTTGTGGAATGATGCGGAGTCCTGCATAGAGGATGCGTTGCATTGCAGAGGCGATGCGAGATCCGGATGTGGAGATGCACCAAGCAGTGGCAGACCCGTGAAGCTGCAATGCGAGGTCCAGTGTCATCGTTGAGAATGCCGTTGATGAGGGGCTTGCGATGCAAAGTCCTGCGACAGGTATGCGTCGCGCAGTGGTCCCGATGTGAAATTCTGCAAGGAGATGCGTCGTGCTGTGTCAGTTCTGCTGGGACCACAGCTGGGCTGGCAGAGCACCTTCAGGCCCACTTCCAAGGGTCCAGGACTGGATTGGCGCCACTTGGGAGGGCAGGTCCAAGAGCAGGCATAGTCCAGGTGCTGGATTCAAGGTTGTTGGAGTTTATTCTGTCCCTGAGGCTCCGATCAGGAGGCCAGCCAACCACCCTTGGAGTAATTCTCGTGGTACTGGGTTCAAGATACAGGTCTAGTCCTTCTCACTCAGGCAGGAGCAGCAGGGCAGAGGAGTGACATTCCTTCTTGCAGCAAAGCAGCACATCAGTCCTTCTGATTCCTCTACTAGCCGCGGCCGGTGCAGGTAAGAGCAGTGGGCTGGGTTGGGGGGATTTCGACGGACGATGACGAGGGAAAATTAAATAAATGATGCATTTTCCCTCGTCATCGTCCTTTGTAATCCCCCCCACCAGGCCCCATCGCCCCACCGCTCTTACCTGCACGGGCCGCGGCTGTCCTCTAGAGATTCAGATGTGTACTGAGGAGTTGGCTCTTAGGATCCTATAGTTATACATGTGTCCACCTTGAAGTAGGAGAAGGTTCTGGAGGTTCATTTTTGCGGGCCTTAAGATTCTGATCACTTTACTACTGCTTACCAGTGCTAAAGTGCTTGTGCTCTTTCCCTTAAACATGGTAGAATTGGGCTTATACCCAATTGGCATATTTAATTTACCTATAAGTCCCTAGAGAAGTGCACTACATGTGACCAGAGCCTGTAAATTAAATGCTACTTGCGGACCTGCAGCACTAATTGTGCCACCCACTTAAGTAGCTCTTTAACCATGTCTCAGGGCTGCCATTGGAGAGCCTGTGTGAGCAGGTCTAAACCTTCATTTTTAATACATATAAGTCACCCCTAGGGTATGCCCTGGACAGCCCAGAGGGCAAGGTGCACTGTATTTAAAAAGTTGGACATGTACCTTAACGTTTTACATGTCCTGATAGTGAAAAACTCTTACATTCATTTTCACTACTGCAAGGCCTATATCTCCCATAGGATAACATTGGGATTACCTCATTACATTTTATAAGTGTAATTTCCAAATGGTAAGATATAAATGATTCAAGTTTGGTGTCTCTGGAATCCTAATTTAAAATCTTAACTTATGGTGAAGTTTGCTTTTAAATTACAGTTCTGAAAATGTGACTTTTAGAACAGGCATTTTCTTGCTTTTGCCATTTGGTGTCTGTAGCCTGTCTCTGATCACATGACTGGGTGTAGTTAGTAGTTGGACTTTGTGTATTCCTCCTAGACAGCCACACGCAATTGGAGCTTAGGTGGGACTTGATGGGCATTTCTGGCATGATGGGAGGGAGATGCTGGGCACACCCTTACTTACACCTAAATAGGCTGTGTTCTGTTTCCACACACAAAGGGCGGCATACCTCCCTGTGTTGACTCTGGACCCAGGGCAGGAAGGGAGGACATATGTGCACTTTGAAGGCATGTTTTATAAGTCTCCCCTACTTCAAAGGCACCACTGGGTATAAGTACTGGTCCTCAGATACAACCACTTCAGTACACTTATTGAGCTGTGTATACTCTACCAGGAAGAAGGACTGCTATGCTGCTTAAAGGACTGCCACTCTGCTGGACTGCCACTCTGCTGGACTCCTGCTGTGCTGACCTGCTGCCTGCTTCCCTCTTGCTTGTGTGGGAAGGACTGGACCTGAATCTCTTGACCCCAGATCCTAGAGTGACTCCAAGGGCTAGTTGGCTGTTCTCCTGGCCTGAAGCCTCAGGGACATTACAGGCTTCCTACAATATTGCATCTGCACCTGGACTCTGCCATCTGTTAGTCTACCCTGCCAAGTGGTGCCACCCAAGTCCTGGACCCTTGGAAGTGGGCCTAGGGTACATCCACAAGCAGAACTGATGCATCTCGTTGGCTGAGCTGTGAATCCTCGAACCGATACATCGCTGATGCTGTGTGGATTGGGCCCAGAGCAGAATGCCTGCATCGCCCTCGCAGTCCTTGGAACCTGCGCATTGCCAAAGGTGCAGTGCATCTCTGACCCAGGTCCTTGCATCTCTCAAGGACAGCAGCCTGGACGATGGACTCCCCACCGCAGCCTTGTTGCATCTCAGAACCGACGCATTGCTTCAGCTGCGTGGCACTTGTTTGAACGGGATCCACGCAATGCTCTGCAACCAGGATTTAAGGTACTTTGTTCAGAGGCCCTAGCTGGGCCCTTGTAGCGGGCCGGTGCTCCATCGCAGTTGGCCTGAACTTGTGACTTTGTTCTGGTCCGGCGGTACCATATATCCCTTTTAGTCGCATTGTGCTTTTTGGCGCTATTTCAACTTAAAACTTTCAAATTCAATATCTCTGGTTTTACTGATTGGATTTTGTCATTTTGGTCTTGTTTTATTCATGAAAAATTACTCTATTTTACTAAACCTGGTGTGGGATCTTTTAGTGTGGTGTTTAACTGTTTTACTGATTTAAGTGTTGCACAAACACTTTATACATTGCCTTCATGTTAAGCCTGACTGCTCTGTGCCAAGCTACCAGGGCGTGAGCAGAGGTTAATTTGAGGTTTGCTTGTACCTTACCCCGACTAGGATTGTGGATGCTGCTTGACCAGCACTCACACCTCAGTCAACCAATAACCCAATTTCTAACACAAATCCTTTGCGAGTGTGCTCAGGCAGAGCCTTTGTGATGTGCAAGTGTGCTAGGTAACAGCTCCTTCCCCTCATCAAGTCAGAAATGATCTATCCTGCTAACACCTATGGCCCTTTGTTTCACTGTATGTGAGCAATACACAAAGACCAGCTTCCAGCTACACTTAGTCATTTGACCCAGTAAACAGGCTTCAGGCACCAAATGGTTAGGACAAGAAAATGCAAACTTTCTAAAGTGGACTTTCATAAATGTGATTTGAAATCCAACTTTAACATTAAAGAGGGCTTTAAATTGCAACTCTTTAGGCACCAAAGTCGGCATTCCCACTTGCTCCCAAGTGAAAGTTATCAGTTATTAATAATGTAACACAATGTTATGCTATGAGTGAGAAAGCCTTGCAGTAGTGACAAAACAAATTTAAGACTGTTTCACAACCATGACATGTAAAACTTAAAAGTAAATGTCCAACTTTTTAAATATACTGCACCCTGACCCACTGGCTGTTTAGAGCCTACTGTAGGGGGTGACTTATAGGTATTAAAAAGGAAGGTTTAGGCCTGGCAAAATGGTGGTTAAAAATTGCACACACAGCCTGCAATGGCAGGCCTGAGACTCGCTTTAAAGGCTACTTAAATGAGTGGCACCATCAGTACTGCAGGTCCACTAGTAGCATTTAATTCACAGCGCTGGGTACATGTAGTATCACTTTACTAGGTACTTACAAGTAAATTAAATACGCCAATTGGGTGTAAGACAGTTTTACCATGTTTAAGGGAGAGAGCGCAAGTAGTTTGGCACTGCTTAGCAGTGATAAAGTGCACAGAGTCCTAAGAGCCAACAGGAAGGGTGAAGACAAAATGTTTTGGGAAGACCCTGCAGAAGGGGCCAAATCCAATAACGTGGATTTAAACAAATGATTGAGATTTCTTTAAATCAATGCATACCTCAACATATATTTATTGTATACTGCTTAAAGGTTTATGGAGGTGTATTGTTTTATTATATTGGATTCGTTGATTTGTTAAAAACCATCAGGAATCAGAGTAAGTGTATTTACTGGTTAAATACATGTAAAAATATACAAGTTCCAATTTAATTTATTCCCATATCACAAAATAAATATGGATAAATACCAATACGATGTCCAAAAAATAAACATGGATAAATACAGAATGCAATATTAAAAACAAAAATACCATAAAACCAGGAGCCATACTTATAATATATGGTCACAACTTAACTCTTCCCACAAAACACATAAATCCTTCATCTCTTTATCTTTATGTCAAAGAGATAGTAAGGTTACAGACATGAAAAATTAAAGCTGTCTGTAGTGAGAAGTTAAACGCACCAAAAAGAGGGTAGCAATTTGTTGCAAAAATATACTGTAATCAGTTTGATGTCAGTCATATTAAAGAACTGTTGCCCCTAAGAATGTGTATCTTTCCTGCAATGGCCTATAGAGTGCAAAAAATAAACATGTTGCTATAAACAACTCCTTTCTGCTGATCACTGTTCATTTTTGAAAATCAACAGAAAAATGAAAAGTTGTTCTTGTTTTGTTTAATCTGCAGCTGTAATTGTTCTCTGTGACCTGCCTATCACCTTGGCGGATGATTGTGGCTGTAAGCCTTATTACTAGGGGTGAGCGATAAATTCCACTCGTCCGCCGGAGCTTTCAGAGTTTTGTCCATTCCACTTTACGCTTGTACTGCGGAGTTCCGGGAAAACTCCCCCAACCGCCGTCTGGTTGAGTTTTTTCTTTAGCGCGCGGTTTGCCCACATTAAGTTGGTGAGTGCGAGTGAGAATATGCATCTCCTAGCACAATTTTAGGGTGCTAGAACGGCACCCGGTGAGACTTTCCCAACGAGAGCGGTTGCGGGTAGTCACAATTGTTCACATTGAGAAGCTGCCACCAGCAGCAAAGAAGCAGTGCCCTATGGCATGCCGCGGGGTGCCTTTCATGCTGATTTGTCACATGGCCCATGGGGACATTGTCGTCGTCTCTAAGTTAGCATGAGCACTCTGCAGCTTGTCCGCTGCTTTGCACATGTTACTAAACAACTTTATTTGTGCAAATATTTCTATGGCTGTTTTCACATGAGAACTCATCACTGTGTTCACTCTCTGCAGGTTCCTGGGATTTTGACTGAACATTGTGAGCAAGGTCGAACAACAATGCCCCTTGTTATTTTGTTCTGGCCAGGCATTAGCCCTTAGACAAAACATACTGATGCAGCTGTTGTTTGGACAACGTAATTTGGTTTTATTGGAATACATGAATAGGTAGCACACACTTGGAGAGGGACCTTTCCAGGGAGAAGAGCGAGACAGCACCTATGATGTGTATCTACCATCTATAGGCTAAGGTATGGGGTCTGCTGACAAAGCCCAGAGATCTTCTAATATATAATAATACTACTTCTTAGCAAGGGGAGGGAGGGTAGGCTCTATTGTCTTTTCATGATGACATCTCCTCACATGATTTATGGACTAGTTGCTATGCTGACTGTATTTGTACTATGCATTTTCCTGCTTGTTGTGGCACGTATACTGCATGTTAGGGCACGTTAGTTAAAATAAAATTTTAAACTGTTTCGTGTCTCTGTCAGATCTTATTGTGGACAAGTACAAGAGTGCGAGCGAAAGGGTGTGTCTTGTTACCGGGATTCCTGAGAGATATGGGAGTGTTGTGTTCTGGGGTGTCTAATCATTTGTTTCTCTGTGAGTGAGTAGGATAGCAAGTGAGACACTGTAGCTAGTCGGTCCTGGGCTCATGGGTACTAAGGTGGTAGGATGACTCAGTCCCTATACACCAAGGTCCTATAATCCGGCACATAGTTCTGTTTTTTGGGCAGAATCCCTGCAACAGATTCTGCAGCGCAGAACATGCTCCAGGCACTAAAAATCAGTGCTAGCAGTGCGACATACCGATTTTATGCCTGCTCATCGAACTCCACGGAATCTGGCAGAGTTTTTATGGAACTCCGCGGAATTCCATAGAGTGAAACTCCGCGGGTTCTGCCTACCCCTACTTAGTACTTACTACCCCTAGTTACGCCATAACTCAGCTGTAATAATTTATTATAGCTCAACAACTATATAATTTTCTTATTACAGGTGACTAAAGATGTTACAACTCGACTGTAAAAAGGAAATTAAAGACAGGCGTTTGTACAGGGATTGCAGGCTCCCATGTATTATTAACCCAATATTAACAGTCCTATTCGCTGTACTTGAGAAGGATTATTTTATACTAAATCTGAATTAATTAAAATGAATGAAAAATGCACTTATGAAGTGTGATAGATCAACAGCTGGAACTAAACGTGTTATATCATTAGGTCCTTTTTTACTCAACCTTGCATTAATGTATGGCGTGAAAGTCAAACATAATCCTGAGGCTTTGCATTGCACAGTGATCAATAATTTCACATTTCTCAGAACGTGTCAGCCAGATTGATAAAGCAAAATTCAAAGAGTAGTTTTAACTGCATGATGACAACTAAATGGGCAGTAAACACTTTAATTCTGGGAAGGACCGCATTTTACCATGCACAAGGAATTATCCCATTTTCAGTCTTAAATAATTCTCCACATTTTGAACCAGGCTGTGAAATGTTTAAATTACAGTTTGAGCTGTAAGAGAAAAGAGCTGAAACATTTCTATTTCGTTATCACTTGTGGTCCAAGGGCCTGATTCACAGAACTAACTTACGTCAAAAACGTAAAGTTAGTACTTTTTGGTATTCACAGAATACACTTACTCATTTTGGTATTCACAGAATGAACTTACTCATTTCGGTATTCACAGAAGTTAGTAGTCCTAACTTTAGGACTCCTAAATGCCTTCTGTGAATACCGAAAGTCTTAAAGTTAGGATTTTTCTCAGTTTAGGAGTAGTAAAGCTAGGACTTCACTACTCCTAAACTGAGAAAAATCCTAACTTTAAGACTTTCGGTATTCACAGAAGGCATTTAGGAGTCCTAAAGTTAGGACTACTAACTTCTGTGAATACCGAAATGAGTAAGTTCATTCTGTGAATACCAAAATGAGTAAGTGTATTCTGTGAATACCAAAAAGTACTAACTTTACGTTTTTGACGTAAGTTAGTTCTGTGAATCAGGCCCCAAGTGCTCTTAGATGCGCATCGGGAGACCAGTGCCTAAATGTTGTTTTCATTATTTAGTCATTAGGCCCCCTGGGAAGTGAGAACCACAGGTGGTGCTTTAACTGTCCCTTGCAGTGAGTGAGTATAGCATGTGTGGTGAGATTTGATCAGTAAATAGTGAACAGGAATGAAGATTGTGACAAAGCAGCCTGCTTGCAGTGACCTCAGTTTAAAAGGTGAAACATTTCCTTAAATATGTGAATTGTGTCCAAATGTGAAACTGGCAAACGTCATTGAAATACATATGTTACGCAACAAAAAGAAACAATAGGTTTAATATTCATGACATTAATTATGTCAATGCAACTTACATTGTTGCTAGTTAATAAAAGAAGTCTCAAAGGCCAAAAATGTAGACGGGAATCATATCAAGGTTGAAAAAAACCTATTGTGTCCTTTTTGGTCAGCTTTATTACATATGGTGGATATAGGGTTACATTCTTTTATACAACTATTTGTAATGTGCATAATGTAGTATAAATCATTTGTTGTGAGAAAAATGCGTCTCTCTTCCTCGACCCAGTCCTTACATCATGAGGTTTGCGTTGTTACTCAAACATAATTTACGTTACTTATCCCTAAAGTAAACTTAAAAACAAATACTTATACCCTGTCCCTAACTTAGGCTCCGCCTACTCCCTGGGAGCTATAAAGAGCGTCTCCACCTACCTTAATTCCTGATTGTTTCTATTTTACAGCACTGGACTCTCAACTTCCCTTTCATTAATTGTGTATTTTTCTTTTTATATTTTAGTACAGGGAATATGTGGCACACTCCTGTACCAGTAGCAATGAGCCCTGATTGAGTTGCGTAATCCCATCCTCTGGTTTGGCAGTAAAATGAAGGTAGTCTTGGGGTTCAGTTGATCTCTCATACATCTGGGTCCTTGTACCACTGCGTCTACTGCACAATATAAACCTACTAACCTACCCCGTACTGACCCTGTGGCTGTGCTCTATCCAGCACAGTGGGGTTCTGATCAGAATATTTGAGCTTATTTGTTTGAAAGGGTCCTGCTAACACGGTCATTCCTACCTCCCCCACTCGCCTGGGAATTACACCCTCCTACCTCTCCCGTCCTACAGTGTGTTGTGTTTTTTATCCATTTGGTCACTCAAGCTCTGGGTCTGCCAATGGTAATGCAAGGGTCTCGGGGGTGGAGGGGTGGGAGGGGACATGCCATGTAGCAGCAAAAGGAGCCCCACCACTAGTCCCTTGGAGAACAGTTCCAGTCCTTGCATGTCAACAGGAGTTAGATTCTTTGTGTCTCTTTTCGTCCATCTTTCAAAGGCAAAGATTTCTTTTTTTTTAGGTGTTGTCTTTCAAGGTCCAGGAATGTTCAAAAGAAGTGGTGGTAGTGCAGTAATGTGCACTAGCCATTGATTGGGGACTTCCCTGCATCCAATCCTTCCAAGTTTCTTGCAGAATTCCTAGCCCCCTTCTGCAACAGTTCTTTTTTCAGAGTACTGCAAACCTTTCCTTAGCCTCTCATCCAAAATGACCCTGATTTCCTCCAGCTGCAGGACCTTAATTCTCGCTTCTAGCCACCACCTATCGAGAAGAGGTTTCCTCCTCTCTGTCAGTGCTAGAACTGGATTACTTCCTGCTGAGGTAATGGATAGAAGTTCTAGGGAAAATCTGGGCTTGAATGATTTCAGTTCCTTCCAGCCCCAAGCAGAATCTCCACTTCAAAGGAAAAGCTGTGAACATTGCCCTTTGTGTTGTCAACTGTGTCTGCCCATCCCAAAGATGGCTAGCCCCTGCTAAATGGCCAAATGTTAACATCATTCTTGCTTTCTTGCTACCATAAGCCGAGCTTAGTCTTGCAGGTGGATGATAGTTATCAACAGCCACCTAGTTATTTACATTCCGTCTCAGGAGCAGGGTTATGAAAGAATTTAGATCTAAACTGGTTTACTCACATGGAGCTCAAAGTACACTTTTTAAAAGGTTATGTTTGAAACTAAAGTTATTGTGAGAAATTGGGTTGTTGGTTGAGGGGGTGAAACCCTACTCAAAAAACAGCCACAATCCTTGTCAGGGTGAACCACAAAAAGTCACTAAATTAACCTGTGCTTAACTCTCAGGTAGCTTAGCATAAAAGCAGTTAGACTTAACTTAGAGCCAATGTGTAAATTATGTATGTAGCACACAAATAGTAATAAAGTGAAAACACATCAAAAGAGAAATCCCACACCAATTTAGAAAAGTAATTTGTGATTTAATAAATTATTTGAGACCAAAACAACTAAAACCCAATTAGTAGAATTAGAGAGATGCAATTGGATAGATTTAGATAAAATTAGCGCCAAAAGGCACCAAGCGCCAACTTAGTGAATCTGGTTACGCTGGACCGCGACAAAGTCACAAGTTCAGGCCAACCGCAATGGATCACAGGCCAGGCACAGGACCAAGTTTGTACTGAGGATTGTGCCTAATGTTCCCGGGTGCGCAGTCTATGTGGCGTTGCTTTCCAAGACTTCTTGTTGTCTGGTGTCAGTTCTGATGAAGCTATACTTCGAGGCTTCGCGGGGTGTTGGATAGCTGAACATCAGTTCTGAAGAAACTGGCAGTGGTGCGGAGAGGCTTTGCAGGGCTTTGCATCGCTTAGCGTTGATTCCAATGAGGCTGGCAGCTGTGTGCTCAGCGTCCTTTCAGATGAAGCTTGTAGCTGTGTGGCAAGGCTTTGTGGGGCTTCCCATTGCTTCGTGGCAAATTTGGTGGAACCTTCAGTTAGGTCACGAAGAGCTCTTGCTGATGTCAGCCAAGGTTACAGGAACTGGGTAAGCACATCTTGGGGATCAGGAACTCACTCCAGCAGAGGCCAGCAGGGCTCAGGCAGGTCCAGTTGCAGGTCCAGGTAGGTCCAGTCCAGCAGGTCAGCTGGGCAGGTGCAGAGAAGCCTCTGGAGCTTGTTGTGTTCCTGTTGCTCAGTACAGGAGGTCAGTCAGCTGATGCTTGGAGTTGGTCAGGTAACCTGGGATGAAGGGAGCAGGTTCAGTCTTCCTTCTCACACAGCAAGGCATGCCTCTGGCAGCAGTCCTTCTTCTGGAGTATCCACAGGTCCAGGGGTGTATTGAAGAGTGGGGCTATACTAGGTTTCTCTTTGAAGTGGGAGAAGTTTCTGGAGTTTTCTCCCCACAGAGGTATCTGGAATGTTCTGCCTCCCTGCCCTGGTTCCAGTGTGTCTGGGGGCACAATAGGTTAGTGTGAAGTTCTTTGTGTGTGGGCTGAGGCAGGGTTTTGTAGTTCAAGTAGGGCTGGGCACAGCTCCGCCCCCCCATCCTGCTTTGGATGGCCCATCCTACCTATATCCATCCCCTCTATTGTGTGTCTGTCTGGGAGGAATACCAAAAGGCCAACTGCCAACTATACCTAGTATTTTGACCCAGGAAACAGGCAGCAGGCACCAAATGGTTAGAACAAGAAAATACCAACTTTCTAAAAGTGCCATTTTCAGAATTGTGATTAGAATCCAAATTTACCATTAAAGAGGACTTTAAATTATAATTCCTTGGACACCAAACATGCCTGCTCCAACACAAACGTTACCACAAATTAAATGTAATAAGGTAATCCAATGTAATTCTGTGGTAGAGGTAGGCCTTACAGCAGTAAAAAAAGGCATCGGTAAGTGCGTTTTTCAGTACCAAGGCATGTAAAACTTATAAGTACATATCCAACTTTTCAAATAAACTGCACCTTGCTCTATAAACTGTTTAGGGCCTACCCTAGGGTGACTTACATGTATTAAAAAGGAAGGTTTAGGCCTGGCAAAAGGTTAATTTTGCCAGGTTGAAATCGTAGTTTACAACTGCACACACAGGCTGCAATCGCAGGCCTGAGACATGTTTTAAAGGCTGCTTAAGTGAGTGGCACAATCAGTGCTGCAGGCCCAATAGTAGCATTTAAATTACAGGCCCTGGGTACCCGTAGAACCACTTTACTAGGAACTTACTAGTAAATTAAATGTGCCGATTGGATTGAAGCCAATTTCACCATGTTTAAAAGAGTTTTTGGTGTCATGTTATTTATTAAATTTCGCTATTTTTCTAAATTGGTGTGGGATTTTTTCCATGTTATGTTTTCACTTTAATGCTGTTTCTTTTGCTGCATAAATACTTTATGCATTGTCCCTAGATTAAGCCTGACTGCTTTTGTGCCAAACTACCAGATGATTAAGTACAGGTTCATTTAGTGATAAGGATTGTGGCTGTTGCTTCATTAGGGTTTCACCCTTCTCAACCAACAACCCTATTTCTCACATTTGTAAGCACTTATAACTAATCAACCTAACTTTGGCAGACGCTAAAATACAGATAGTATAGAAGTAGGTCTTTGCACCATTAAGTCGTTTCCCTCTGCAACCCTCTTCCACTGCCACTTTGCCATAAATATCGATATTAAATGTCTTTTGAAAATAACTGTAGAACCTCCCCTTCTACAAGGCATTTGATCTTGAATGTTGTTTCACCTGCATGTAGTCTCCTCCCATTTTTGCTTCTGTACGATGCACTCTGAAGGAGTGTCAAAGGCAAGCCCATCTGCGCCCAGATCGCAGCCAGCATCAGCCGTGCTGCCCAGGGTGTTATTTCTAATAGGCTCACATCCACTATTTGGCTCAGGAGTTGAGGGCCCTTATGTCATTATCTCTCTGCCCTATAAAGCTGGAAGCAGAGGCTTGCTTTGGCATGGATGCTACATGGTACTTTCCTCATTGAATACGTGTCAAACAGCAGAGGTTTATGCGAATATCTGGTGTGAAATCACTAAGAGGTGTAGTCAACAGAATGATTTATCCACTCTACTGATTAACGTTCACTCCCTCCATAAGCATGCACATAATATTAAGTAGTCTTAAGTTAGATGTGCTTTTTATGACACATCTGACTAAATTATTCCTCTGCTCCTGATTTTGCTTTGGCTATCCCGGAGCGTTATTCACTGGTACATTGTGATAGAACACTCCAAAAGGTGGATGGGAGTGGAGATAGCTTTCAAGCATCCTGTGCTGTGCTCTACTTTTGAGTTGCCTGAGCTTCAGGATGCTAAGAGCCTCTGTTTTTATCTTTTACTCTCAGTATAGTCATCCTTTTCAGTTGCCTTGATCTATTGCCCCTGGGCCTGTGCTGGGAATTTTATGAAAACATTGGATGCATCATTGGCCCCTCTCCTACTGCACGGGGCTAATTTCACTTTGTTGGGAGACCTCAATCTTCACATTGACGACCTGTCGGGTCAGCTGGTGGCTACTTTAATTGAGAACATGACGTCGTTCAATCTGCCTTAGTTGGTAACTCTACCGACCCACTCTGTAGGACATATTATTGATCTGATGTTCTCCAACTGCCCTCTGATGATCAGCCCTCCTGAGCCTATTTCCTGGTCCGACCATTTTTGGATTCCTTATAAGTGGAAGACAGAGAAGTAAATTCAGCATGCAGGTCCTGCTGACCGTACTTTTTTTTGTGCCTGTAAGAAAGTAAATGTTGCTGAGTGGGTGGAACTTCTAGCCAATTCCTCCCCTCCTCCAATTAATGATATTGACCTGGGCGTCGAGACTGTTAATTTTTGGCTTGTGGGTGGAGCTGATGCTTCAGCCCCCTTTCAAGTGGTGAGGGAAGGGAAAGGTGAACAGTCTGATCCATGCTTCTCTGCTGCTTTGGCAGCTGAAAGGGGAGCCTGTAGAAAGCGTGAGAGAGTTTGACGAAGGCACTCCTCTCTCTATAGCAAATCTAATTATAAATCTGCCCTCAAGACCTACCATGCCTCTATCAAGCAGGTTTAGATCTCTGATTTTGAAGAAAAAAATAATGCTGCTTCTCATAGCTCTTGCACCATTTTTCAGATTGCTAAATCTTTTCTTTCTCTCACATCTTGTCATAGGATGATTGTGACTTCCCAGGAATTATGCAATGGGCTGGCGACTTTTTAAAAAACTAAAATCCCCGACATCCAAATGCCTTTGCCAAAATGCTGGAAAAACTGATTAATGATCAGCTTTCTGAAGATTTGGAACAGGGCAAGCTCCTGCACCCGAGTCAATCAGGATTTTGTCCACGTAATAGCACGGAGACGGCAATTCTGGCAATTTCTGACCACGTCAAGTGGTCTCTAGATCAGGGCAAACATGCAGGACTCATACTTCTTGATCTGTCTGGCGCTTTTGATACTGTCCCCCACACCATTCTTTAACATAGCTTCGGGAAATTGGGTGTGGGTGGCGCAGCATGGTACTGGATTTAGTCCTTCTTGGAATATGGAGGACAATCTGTCTGGACAACGTCTTTCACTTCTGAAGTCAAAGCAGTCAATCAAGGCATCCCCCTAGGCTTTTTGCTTAGCCCCACCCTTTTTAATGTTTTCATGTCACCTTTGGCCTCAATAGTGGAGTCATTTGGCTGCAAAATTATTTCGTATGCCAATTATACCCAATTGCTTTTTGCTTTGAGGGATCCCAGGCTTCGATTGAATCGACTTTCAAGAACTGCATGCTTGCAGTCTTTGAATGGATGCAGAGCAGTCAGTCAAATGTAATACTGACCAAACGGAAATTCTTCTGTTTGGTTCACCCTCCATGAATTGGCAAGGAAGACATCTGGCCCTCGGCCATGCCGCCCACCCCCTTTTTTGGTGGTAAAAAATCAAGGGGTTAAGTTTTACAATATTTTGTCTATGCAACCTCAGATTTCTGCGGTAGTGGGTCAATGCTTTGAGATGCTTTGCACCCTTAGGAAATTCCTTTATCTCCTGCCTCTACATAGCAGGAGGATAGTGATCCATGCTCTGATTACAGAATGCCTGGATTATGCTAATGTCCTCTATCTTGGAGCATCAGAAGCCTTGCTTGGTCATCTTCAGGTTATTCAGAACGCCGTTGCGAGGCTCGTTAGGAGCTTGCCCAGTCGTTCTTTAATATTTCCAGGTCTCAATTCCTAATACTGGCTGCTGATCAGGAAACGTATCTTATTTAAATCCCTTGTGTTGGTTTACAGGGCTGTGTCTCAAGCCAGCCCAGACTACCTTTTTGGGAGGTTTGTGCCTTAGTGCCCCTCTAGAGCGCTGCGCTCAGCATCCGTCGTGCTGTTGGCTGTTCACCGCAATATGCACCTGAGGAATGGAGGCAAAGCATTCTCATTCCTTCCAGCTACAGCATGGAACAAACTTCCATGTGATCTTCGGAGGATTCCTCTAGAGGATGTCTTCAGAAGGGGTCTGAAAACTTGGCTCTTTACTTCTAGGGATTAGGGCTTCTGTGCATTGGTGTGTGTTATGCTCTTAGCCCAAGGATACTCTATGAGTAGCTGCATGCTTTACAAACCAATCATTAATTCATTCTATAGAATCATTTGGTTACATGGTCATGTTATAAAATAAAAATATCACTATAGTGAATGGACCACGTCTTTTTCCTTTTTATCAATGACTATTAGAGTCTCTTTTCTGATTTTTGTAAAATCTGTTCAAGGCTCACATGAACTGATCTCTGAAGCCTGAAAAGGTCTAGCTCATGTTCAACTAAACAGCAAATCCACGTAGTTACCCTGTGAGCCAAACGTTCTTCAATATAGTTCCAGGGCTGCAGAGGATCGGAGGAAGAAAGCAACATAATAAGTTGCCTACCCTGCTAAAACTATATATGTACATTTAAACCAGATACTGTCCTCAGAAGAGCACAGAGAGGTGAGGTCACACATGTACACATCACCCTGACACCTAAGTTGTGTAGCTATTTATTAACTGTGAGAGTGGCCACAAGAATGTGTAGGAGGAAACACAGCTTGGTTGTTGAAAGTCAATTAAAAAAAGTAAAGGTATTCAGGAGCATGTAGGGTAGTACTACAGGAGTAGTACTTCACATACTTATCTGAGAAACCCCTCATGGAGAAGAAATTGTGGACAATTTTTTGGGTGGGGGTGTGCGAGGATCTGTGGATCCACTGCGCCAATCAGAGCATCTCCCAATGTGAATCTGATGGATCCGCGGATCCAGACCCCAATTAAAAAATAAAATACACCTGCTCGCAGACTCACTCACACTCTCACACCTGCCACACAACCACTCACACGCCCATTTACACATCAATTCAACCACTCACACACCCACTCAGAGACCCAGAACACCATTCACACACCCACACAGCAACTCCTACTCCTACTCAGAGACACAGTGAACCACTCACTCACCCACTCACACACCTGTACAGCCACTCACACCCCACTCAGATATCCACAAAACCACTCACACACCCACTCCCAAACACACACAGCCAGTCACATGCACTCACATACCCACTCACACACCCACACACACCCTCTTAGACACCCATACTGCCACTCACACACCCCCTCAGAGACCCAGAAAACCACTCACACACCCACTCAGAGACTTAGAAAACCACTCACTCACAAACTTACACACTCATACAGCCACTCTCACACCAACTCAAAAACCCAGAGAACCACTTACACACCCACTCACAGACCCACAGAGGCACTCACACACCCACTCACATACTCGCACACCCACACACACACAAACAGCCACTTACATACCCATTCACAGACTCGCACAGCCACTCATACACCCACTCACAGACCCACGCAGCCAGTCACACACACACTGACACACCGCCACACACTCACACACCCACTTGCACACACACACACAACCACTCACACACCCACGCACACACCCAGGTTACACAGAAAATATAGTTAGGAAATAGCATGGAAAAAAGTAGAAATTCACTGAAAGAAACCAAAGGTTATAGGGACGTTATAGTTAAGACATAGCATTAAAAAACTGAAGAAATTCACAGAAAAAAACAAAAGTTACAGGAACGTTATAGTTAGGAAATAGAATTTTAGAAATTGGGTTTCTGGTTGGCTAGGGTATGCACCTAAGCCAGGCAGAACCCACCACTCTAGTAAGGGTAAAGGAGTAACACACATACGATAACCCCTGCTCACTCCCTTGGTAGCTTGGCAGACAAGTCAGGCTTAACCCAGAAGCAATGTGTAAAGCATTTCGAAACACACACACGCACACCAGTGACACAGTAGGCACACCACAAAAAGGTTAAATAAAAGTATCCTTTGTATTATACACCAAACACATTAGACCACAATCACATAAATCAATAATCATTTTGCCAACTAGGCAATAGTCACAATATTACATAGGTCATAAAGCACTTTGGAGTATATGAAAAATATATTGGCCCATACTGACATAAATCAATAATCATTTTGCCAACTAGGCAATTGCAGTAATATCACATTGATCATCCATCACTTTTGCCAGCTAGGCAATTGTCATAAACACATAGATAGGGCAATAATATAAAGACATATATATGGCCCCTGTCACAAGAACATCATTCCTGTGCACCCTCACTGTACACATGGTGCAGTCTCTAAGAATAACAGTACCTGTTATCCTGACAATGAAGCACACCACAGTAGGGTATAAAATGCAGTAGTTAGGGTACACATCAAAAACTAATTACATCAGGGCAGGAGATGTAGGTGAATGTCATAATTCTCATGAATTACCCACGTGCCCCTAAACATGAGACCACAGCGCCCCTGCCATGTTTCTACAGGGTATACAATAAAAAAGTAGCCTGAGCAGGATCGGGACCTCTGTCGAGGATTACCACCCTGTCCTGCCCTTTAATTCCACTGGGGCCCATCCTGGGCTCGCCCTGCAATGGCCACCAGCATGAGGTAATGCCCCCCCAAAGATATGAGAGCGGCAGCTGCCCACGATTGCGCGGTGCAGCTGCAGGTGATGACTCCAGAACACGCACAAGACCTCTCCCGGTCTCCAGCGCCCTACCCCGACATTGCCTGCTCAACTGTGAGGCAACTGCCCGTGATTACACAGAGGGGCAGCTGCTGCAGGGTAACAGGGCTGCAGCTGTTGAGAAGGACTCCCTGGGTCCCCCCTTCCTTATCAGCAACCAGGCTCATCTGCAATTCGGGCGAGTCGGAGTCGTTGGACCCCGCAGGGTCGAACAGCACGGCCTCAGGAGTTTCCGGCCTGTGCTCCTCCTGCTTCGTGGGTTTAGGCCTCGGTGGAGCAGAGGCGCATCTCCGGGCTCCCGGGGGCAGGAAACAAGCAGCGCCGGTCAGCCAGGCGTCGGACTGCCAGGCCAGGGGGGCTGGTGCGGTGAGGGCTAAGCTCCTCCTCCGTCACATGGGGAGTGCCCTGCACCGCCCCACAGCAGGCACTCCTCTTGGCATTTCCTGGTGGTTGCAGCCCGAACTCCGGCAGATACGTTGGTTGCTGGGCAACGCAGGGAGCTTTCCTTCACGCTGGCTCAGGCTGGCTCCCCCTGATGAGCGGCAGCGCTGAACGGAGGGATCTGCTCTACCCTCAGCCTCCCCACAGAGGCTCTCTTCAGGATGCCACTCGAGTGCTTACCACGCGCTTCCTTTGGTTTTCTTTGTCCACGGCCACGTGGGGACAGTGCAGCTCTGCACACGCTCTGGCGAGCCAGCGCTAGGACTGGCAAATATTGACCTCACCGCTCTCGGCGGCCAATACAAGCGTTCCACATGAGCTTTGATTTAAAATCAAACAAAGTGAAGGACACAGCACTCACCACGTGCTTCCTACAGGCCAAAAGCACTTAACATACTCTAGGCTGGAACCCCCAGTGCTCCTGCAGTCTGCCTTTATACTAAAAGGGTGAAGAACAGTCCTGTCCTTCCTCTTCTCCAGGCAAGAGCAGCCACTGCAGGCCATCCTACCCCACACACATCAGGGGCATTCCTCCTTACACAGCTTCTCCAGCTCTCCTCCCAGGCAGGTCCTTTTGAGATATAGCACAAATATTCCCTGAAGTCTTTTGTATCCCTGAGACTTCCAACAGGTGGCCAGCACACACAAGCCCTTGGAGATGCCCTTCTCAAGCAGGATACCACAGCAGGGCAAAAGAGTCGGTCCTTTTCCTCCACCACTGACAGAAGCAGCAACTGCAGGCCAACCCACCCCTCACTCAGAAATGGCAGCGCTCCTCACATAGTTCTTCTGCTCTTCTTCTTGGCAGGGTCCTCTTGTTCCTGGAAGTAATCTAAAGTTTTAGGTGCAATACTTACACCATTGTTCTCTTTGCTGTAAGGGTCTCTGAACCCAGTGCAAACCAATCCTGTCCTTCCTGGTGCAGCATGACCACAGGGGGCGGAGACAGCATTGTGTAAAAGGAGACACAGCGATTCAGGTGCAAGCGAAACTCCTCCCACCACTCTAAATGCAGCCTGGGTATATTCAGCCCAGGGATGAGTCACCCAGGCAAGGCAGGACACACCTCAACCCCCCCTCCCCAGTGACTGTCTAGAGTGAATGCACATCCCAGCTCCTGTCACTTAAACACCAGACACTGAATACACAAATAGCCAGAGGCACACAGAATGGTAAAGTAAGAAAATGCCCACTTTCTAAAAGTGGCATTTTCAAACACAGAGTTAAAAAAAAAACTTTACCAAAAGGTGCGTTAATAATTTCTGAGTTTAGAGAGCCTAAACTCAATTTTTCTATCTTGTCACTATTGAAAGTTACACATATAAAAATGTTACAGTGCAACCCCAATGATAAGCCTATGGGACAGACAGCCTTTCAATTGTGAAAAGCGAAATACACAGAATTTCACTACCAGGACATGTCACACACACCAGTACATGTCCTACCTTTCACAAACACTGCACCCTGCCCATGGGGGTACCTTGGGCCTACCTTAGGGGTGCCTTATGTGTAAGGAAAGGGAAGGTTTGGGCTGGCAAGCATGTGCACTTGTCAGGGCAACATGGCAGTTTACAGCTGCGCGTGCAGACACTGCAGTGGTAGGTCTGAGACACATTTACAGGGTTACTCGTGGGTGGCACAACCAGTGCTGCCAGCCCACTGGTAGCATTTAATTTACAGGTCCTGGCGCACACTGCACTTTACTAGGGACTTACCAGTAAATCAAATATGCCAATCATGGATAACCAATCATTGTCATAATTTATACAGAGAGCCAGTCGCGGCTGCTGCCTGGAAGGAGAAGCGGGCGGATGAGGGGTAAGGGGCGCGAGGGGTGGGGGGATTGCAAAAAAATAAAAACACTTACCTCCCGGCCGGCGGCTGGCCGCCCGCCGCCTAGCCTGCGTCCTCTTCCTGGCTTCTTGTATGAAACAGGAGGCACCAGGGCTCCCAAGCTCCCCGCAGCCAGTCACAACGCTGCAATGCAGCATTGTGATTGGTCTGAGCGCCGTGACACAGCACTCAGCAAGGGGCTGTAGGGGTGGGCATGTTCTCCATGCAGGCTGTAATGCAGCCTGTATGGAGAAGGGGGAAAGTGCGCATGACTGGTTTAGGCGGCCTGAGAGGGCCAACCAAACAGTCATTGCGCACTTAGGAGGGTTGTACCCTCCTCCGCTGCTTTTCAGCCCCGCCCCGCCCCCTCATGCAGGCTGCCGCAGCAGGAGGACAGAATAAAATGATAATAACATTGGTTATTATCATTTAATTTTTTCCTTTCTTTTGCTGCTCCGAGGCAGTGGGCCGACGCTCCTCTGCCTTAGCGGAGGAGCTGCCACTGCAGAGAGCATATACACTTTAGCACTGATCAGCAGTGGTAAAGTTCCCAGAATCCTATAGCCAACGAAAACAGGGTCAGAAAAATAGGAGGCAGAAGGCAAAAGGTTTGGGGATGCCCTGCGGAAAGGGCAAATTCCAACAGGGATGCTATGGTTAGGTTCAAATTTTACAACCACAAAACCATAGAAATTCTGCAGTTATAGTTATAGTTATCGCAAGTAACCATAACTCGTGCCCTAAAGTAACCATAACTCGCGTCCTCGCCATGCACCGGTAATTACCCCACATATTACATGACTCATGGCATCTTCTATGGCATCATTGATAATATCGCTGCAACATTTGAAGTGAAATTATTGATGAGATACTGTACATAGTGGGGGCGGAGTAATAGTTACCTTAGGGCACGAGTTAGAGTTACTTGAGATAACTATAACTGCTAAATTTCTATGGTTTTGTGTGTGTAAAATCAGAACCTAACTGTAACGTCCCTGTAACATTTGTTTTTTTAGTGAATTTCTAAAGTTTTTTTAATTCTACTTCCTAACTATAATGTCTCTGTAACCTTTGGCTTTTTCAGTGAATATATATATATATATATATATATATATATATATATATATATATATATATATATATATATATATATATATATATATATCCATATCAAACAGTAGTAGACACCAATGTTCCTGAAATGATCCTTTGAACAAATTGTCATAAAATGCATGTGCTGTCTAATTTCATCAAGTTGAGGGTGGCACTGGTTATAGGTATCTGGGGAGGGAGGGGTCAGAGTGACCTTTAGATGGTAATCTAGCACCATGGTCCACCCATGAAGTATTGTATTGCCGTTTGATACCAATCAACTATGTATATAAAACTAAACAAATGCACTGGTAAATATCCGTTCATGTGTAACTAATGGCAATAGGCAAGACCAGAACTTATATACCTGAAACAATTGTTCATGTATGATGCAATTCTCCATCAACTTGATGGGGTAGATAGAAAGTTATCTTCTGACATGTTCCACCTCCTGGAAGTGCAGCACCAATTTCTTCATAAAATAGGCAGCAATTGCAGGGTCGTGGAGGCAATCTGCATGCCAGAAGAGCTTTCATTAAGTGGTCCAGTTTACTGCCAGTCGACCCTATGGAGCTGCTTGACAGTGCAGGTGGTGTTAGGCTGCGGCCTCAGGGCTAGGAGGGGGCTAACTTCCTGTGGACCAGGGCATTGCATAGTAGGGGAGAATCTACAGGGCTCTTTTGGCTGGGGACACGTGTACCAGGGAGCCTACTGTCAGCTCTGAGCTAGCTTGGGTGGCAACCTTCCTGCAACTACTCACAACACTTACTACCCACATCTGAATACGCTTCAAATGTGGCAGGGATGATTTTAATATATGTGGGGGAGCGAGAGGGGGAGGTATCACCAGCAGACAAGGTGGTGGCTTCACCTTCATTTGTTAACAAATCTCGTATCTCAACCCACTTTACAATCTGTGCTTTAATAATATTCAATACAGTGGATTAGAGTGGAAAGGATAGTGTCATTTTTTTATTATTATTCATATATTTATTAAGCACGAGACTACCACAAAAGGGGGCATGGTAGCACTATAAACCATCAAAATAACCACACCAACACAATCCACAAAAAGTAAAACCAAAATAGACTAATATATGCCATATTATTTAAACATAGAAATCTGTAAAACATATTTGAAAACTCTGGTATATTTCTTTGAAACAAATACTGTAAGAATGGATGAATGGTTCTTACCAGAAGATACGGTCTTTTGTTACTTGTTCTTGCAAAAGAATCCATTTCTTTCCCAGATCAACAGAGGCGTATAGCTTTGAAACAGAACAATGGAAAACAAAATATTAGGAAGGACATCTGTCAAAAATACCTGCTGTTATGGACTCAATTATAAAACTCTTTGCAAGAATACGCAAACCTGACAGAAATACATGCACAAACAACCAGTTTTAAATAAAAAATATATGCACAAGTTTGTGTGTACTGACAAACACATCGATGAAGAATTCAATGTTTTTCTGTCATTCCAACCAATAAAAAATCCCAACATACAAAACAAAGCATTCTATTTGAAGAACATACAAGGCATTATTACTACAAAACACAATGACTATACTCAAGGTTCTGAAGCATGTATTTTAGGGATGGGGAAAATCTAAACAACAGAGTGCGTTTAACAGGCACTATTAACGTCCTTTCGTAGCAGCGATTTACTCTAACACATTATGTATTAAAAATTATAAGAAATTTGACAGTTATTGCAGAAAAACGTACAAAAAAAAGAAACGTTGCATGCTTAGGATACAGCCTGGGTCGGTCTGGGAAACTATGGTTAAAAATACGGCTGTTTGCTGGGAAAAAAGGGGTTGGCTCCAGAAGCAATTGTGCAGGTATCGATAACCCCTTGTCCTTTCTCATCAGTTCCAGATTACCAACTAGGCAAAGTAGGCACCGGTCTATGCACCCCACTCCTTTTAGTGGCCCCATGACAACGGATTAAAATACTATTGATTTGATCTTGAAAGAAAATTACAATCAAGCTTTCTTAAATATTGTTTTCAAAAAATGGAAAACATTTAATCAACTCGAAGAAACGAAAACTCTACATTAAAGACTCTATAGAGAAAATACTGTATTAATGTAATGTACCAATTAACAACTTAAAGTACATAAACCAGAGACATCAGATTCACATAGCAGTTTATCTCTTAAAAGCTCTTCTTCTGGCTGCTGTCAGTTTGTAAAAATAATAAGGTGCATTGAGTATTAGGAGATAATTTGCGAGGGGGCCCCTGAAATTTTGACTAGTTAGGGTCCTCCACAGGATCTAATCCTGCACTGGTTATCAGGGAAAATTATAGCAACATGTACATACGAGACTGATTGGTTGGAATGTGGTGTATGCTTTTCGACCTACCATTCTTCCTTCTGTGCACCCCCCACAGTGTATGCGAGTGTAGTAGCCTGTTTTATCTGAGGACGTTGTCGATATGTCTGGGAAGATGGGTGAGGTAAAGCGGCGAGAGGTGTAATGCTCTCAGCTTGATAAAAGAGAACATTTAGCTATTGTGCTGATAATGTCCTCCGCCACCCCTCACTGCAAGTGGATGTGACACTGTAATGAAAAAGCCTGCCTTATCTGCCGCAGGAATAAAAAACATGAGGTTCTCAGTCTGTCCCTGGACCAGGAAGCTCAGAAAAGCACCCAGAGGCAGACCACCTAACGACAACCATTGGCCAAGGACAGAAATGTCTAAATTCCCCCCCTCTCACTTCTATCAGTAACAAACCTGGCCAATTGGATTTTAAACTCGCTCCACTCAACTCCCCCAGTTCAACCCATGGAAAGGGCATAAATGTTGGAATCCTCCTTCCCCCACTTCTGTCCATGGAACTGGACAGTTGGATTTTACTAGGGGTGGGCATAACGGGCATAATTCTCTCTAGCATAATTAGCCATAATTACCTCCAAACTACTTGTAGTTATGCATATTTACATGAGAAGGGTACAGCATTTAGGACTATTTTCTTAGCGCTCTCTCTTAGTTCATTGTTCCTCTGCTTCTGCAGTAGAATGTCTGATTTAAATTACTCTTAATCACTCAAATTGGTGTAATCGAGTAATTTTGGTAATTTTGCATCACAAAAGTAATACGTAATTACTGAAATTACTCAGATTACTCCAGCACAATTAATAATTATCCATAAAAAGAGCAGAGATGTTGAATGCCTCCCCCTCCCACATCCACCAATGGAAAGAGCAGGAATGTTGAAGTCCTCCCCCTCCCACATCTACCAATGGAAAGAGCAGGAATGTTGAAGTCCTCCCCCTCCCACATCTAACAATGAAAAGAGCAGGAATGTTGGAGTCCTCCCCCTCCCACTTCTACCAATGGAAAGAGCAGGAATGTTGGAGTCCTCCCCCTCCCACATCTACCAATGGAAAGAGCAGGAATGTTGAAGTCCTCCCCCTCCCACATCTACCAATGGAAAGAGCAGGAATGTTGGAGTCCTCCCCCTCCCATTTCTATTTATGAAAAGAGCAGGAATGTTCGATTCTTCTTCCTCGAACTTCTGTCCATGCAAAGAACATGGCTGATGAGCACTGTAGCTTTACTGTACCGTAGATGCTTTCGAACAGACTCATTTCCGATAAACAATTGTTTCTGGATATGGATCACTCCTCAGGCTTAAATCAAATTAATAAAGCGTATCATATTGGCATCATAACTATCTCTAAACTAGCCAGATATTTATTGATTGTGAAACCAGAAAGAGATGTCAATGTTTCACACAATTTAAGTACATGTTTTAATCAAATAATCTGATGCAAATTTTGACTGACACTTTATCAGCTTGGTCAGCCTGGGGGTATAGGGGTGTTAATGCCAGTATGATGGAAACGATACTGGTACTTCCTGGATCTGTTGTCTCATCCAGAATCCAGAGAACTGTTGGAGACATTAGGCCTCATTATGCAAAGGGTGATGACTCTGGCGGTAGGCTCAAACATCCTGTGATTCTGGGCAAATCACGTAATCTCCCCTTGCCTAAAAATGAATGTGTCCATCTGTAATGCAACTGGTGCTCATGTAAAGCCCTCTGATACCTTCGGGTCGAGTTCGCACTATATAAAACTGCAAAAAATAAATAAAATCACGATCCACCTGCAGTTGTAAATCAGTGCTGAGACTGAAAAACACCTCCGAGAAATACAATTGTCAGCAGTAGCCACATTTCAAACTCACTGCCCCATGTAATTAGACACAATAGGGAATACAATAGGCAGTAATGATGCAAAAGCAGAAAATCACTGCCAGCTGAAGGTCATTATAACTTAGATAAATCACTGATGAAGGTGGTTTTAAAAAACAGCAACTTTAACTTGAAATAGAGGTCATGTTTATAGAGCACAAAGTAGCTCAAATGACAGATGAATGGTGTGCCATGCACAGAGCTGGGCTAAGGTCATCTAAGTGGCACATTTATGACAGATTCCTCAAGATTAACATCAAGAATGTCCTGAAATCTCTTGACCATATCTTATTTTATTATCCAGAGAAGATTGACAGGGAAATATTGTCACTGGTAACCATGGTCACATCAATATTGCCTTGATAAAGCTCCCCACAAATATTTGTCTCTTGAACTTAACAAAGAACAACAGCACTGTGTTCTTTTCCTCCCAGGCAGCAGCAGCTTCATCCCTCATAAAATGTAGCCGATTGTGTCCCACAGGCAAAGGGGCAAACGAACATGCTAAATGTGAGGAAATTCATAATGTCAACCTAGATGGGTCAACTTCCATTTCTATAAAATCCATCATTATTCAAAGCATCATGCTGCATTTCCATCCAAGAAGCTTATGCTGTTTCACCCACCTAGGATGCACGCACTGCAAGAGTCTGGTAAGAATGCGCTGGACACCTACTTCTTCAAGAAGCATCAAGCAGTGAAACCTTTTTACCACCCATAGTGTCAAGAGTTATCTCCAGTTTTTCAGGCTAGCAAAATACATGGGTTTCACCTGGTATTTCTCCTATCCCTACCAGAGAGAGACTGACAATCCCTTGTTTTACAGCAGGAAAAGGTCTGGCCTGCTCTCACACTCTTCCAGCTAAATTATGCCAGCAACAACCATATTACACCATTCCCTTTCCCACTCTCCTGGATCCAGCAAACCCAGAACACAGTGATCGGGCGAGCTCTTAACTAGCCTTACAAGCACTCCACGGGCTTGCAGTAGCCAGTTGGATCTCATTCAAAGCACAATGCAGTGCATCTAGAGCAGGGTTCCAGTCCTGGAGGGCCGGATACATGCCAGATTTTTAAGATAACTACATTTATCTAAATGGGTATGGCACATGGATCCAGCCCTCCAGGACCCACGTTGGAGAACCCTGATCTAGAGCAATCAATGGCATATGCCCCCTATTGCTGTCACACAAACCATGAACTGACTTACCAAGGAAGAACCACCGATCAATAATGGATTGACTTCTTTTCATCCCAGCGAACAAGAAATGTTGGCTGGATGGCACCACCTTCTATTGAAGACCATCAAGCTTTGACTACAGGTTCAGACTGCCCTGCACATGCACGTTAGAAGACCTTCCATGAAAAGTGGCATTTGGGAAATTTAATATGTATCTTGCCAATATTCTTGACCCTGGAGCAGTGAAAACTGAACATAGCCATAGTGTAAAAAGGAATTATACCCAAACTACACTGCGAGTTGATTAAAATGCGCAACTGATCAGCATCCGTGTGTCAGCTTTGCATGCCTTGTAAGGATCAAGGGACACCCAAGGTTTGCGAGCAGCACAAAGGGTATGCTCAAGGCCATCAATAACTGGAGGCCATGTGCGCTTATGAAACTGGAAAGAAAGTAAGGTCAGTGTTCTATATCCCGATTAGCCAGCTGAAGCCAGCCTCAGGTGCGTCTCTGGAAATCTGAATTGAGAATGATATTGCTTGAAATTGGTCTAAGTGCAGAAATCGTATTTTTGAGAGAAGTGATGTTGAGTGTGTACTTGAAACATTGATCCCAACTGATCCAATCAGAGGCCAGATATGGAGTGTCCTAAGACTCAAGTGTGTTAAAGCATTATAATGATTTAGTACATGGTGACATAACACTTTGATGATTCTCCGGGTTTTGAACTCTGAGAATATTAGAAGCTCTGACGCTACTACTTGACTGAGAACTCTGCACGTATTATTTATTACAAATATCTTAGGGTGGCTTTTGAATTCCACCAGCATCAGGCATTAATATCATGTCGATTGGAGGCTTATGTTTGGAAAACCATTAACCCTGGTTGAGATTTTGTAAAGAGTTTCATTGTGCGAAGCTGTAGAGGTCAAATAGAAAGTGCATCGAAATTAAGTGTCTTCATACTTAAGTACGATTTGTACCACTTGATCACATACATAAGTAAATGTTTTTATGTGTACCACAGATTAGAGAAAGTTTTTTGCTATTCATTAATGCATGATTATTAGACTATACATTTTGTAGACCATTTTATTACTTGTGTCTTATATAGAAAGGATCGTCATTTCTCTGAAATGGGACAACCTGTTATTCCACTTGCAGGCAGCTACTGAGGAGGACTCCCTCCTTCCTTAAATGGGGCTCTTCCCACTTTTTGTGTTCTGGCATTGCGGTCCCCAGCACCACTGCCAACCTCCCAAATCTCCTCAGTGTGATAACCAGCCCCCACACCTCCTTACCATTCGCATTCTAAATATGATCAATGCTGTGATGACGCTCATTTTCCTGCCTGTCTGCCTAAATGTAATTGTTCACATTAGCCTGCCCTTGATCACTTTCTTGTTCACTCCCTCCCTCACTGCTATTGCTAGAATTCTCCCAGGCAGCAACTGTCCACTATTCCTGTCATACGTCATGAATGATTCTGCTTTTCCAAGGCTTGCAGTTATGATTGCCAACACAGTGATACAAATTGATGGCACAGTGCTACCATGTTGTGTATTTAAAGTACTAATAATTAAAAATCAATAAATAATATCTTTAAGACATGAAAGAAATGCCATCATCAAAATAAATGATGACACTTGAAAAACCATAGAACATGCCTGCTCTTTTTGGGGAAAACATCAGTCACACGTGATTTTTGAAATTGTAAATTAAAGTTAGACTTTACCATGCCAGCCTTGTATAGATACATAGCAATGTGCAGTTCAAAATAATCAGTAGGTGATATACATGACTGAGTACATAGGCATAGTGAGAAGGGAGATATATGTTTACTTCTTCCTCATGTAGTTCTGACACAATGAATATAGTCCACAAAGTAAGATAGAAGACAAACAAAGAAGCATACCGTGAATCAAAGAAAATGTAACAAAGCACACTGAATTAAACACAATAACCTGGTATTAGCACAAAAATAATGAAGCCTGAATTGGGCTGCAACATTCTTTGGAGACATATTTATCAGTACCTATTCTGTGAGGAGGATGGAACCGTTCCGTCCTCTGCACACGTCCGGGAAATCCCTCTGCTGTTTCCAGCAGCGGGATTTATTTTTTTATCTTTCAGCCTCCGCAGCAGGGGAAGAACTTCCCCTGCCGCCTGAGGCATTTTTGTTTTTGGGAGTGTAATGTCAATCGGCGCCCAAGACGTGCTGATGTCATTACCAGTGCTTAATTTGTAAAATATTAAGTGCCAGGGCTCTGACCAGGAGGCCACTGTAGCTTGCACCACCCGTCGCTCTTGTCATCACTGCCAAAACAACTACTAACCATCTCTCTCGCATGTAAATGCGACAGTTCAGATTATACCAGGTTCCCAAAGGAATGGCTGGGGAGGTAAGTGTTAGCAATTTTTTAATCTATATTGTATTTCTAAACAACCGATGTTCTGCTTATCTCTAAATTAGTAGAGCAGCGCCACCACGTGGTAGACTGTTCCAAGTATGGTGTTGACAATTAGGTGCCGGTGCCGAGCCCTAGAAACCAATTAAGTGCCGGTGCTGAGCCCTAGAAACCAATTAAGTGCCGGTGCTGAGCACCGGAAAGCTCCGGCTCAAATTAAGCACTGGTCATTAGATTGAAAGTGAAAATGAAATGAGCCGATTTGCTCATTGGAAAAAAACGGTCTTTTTTTGGTGGAAAAATGCGCTGTGTCTATGTTGTGTTTTGAGCCATTTCCTGTCATGAGCACTAGGTCTATCCACACAAGTGAGGTACCATTTTTAATTGGAGACTTGGGGGAATGCAGAGTGGAAGGAAGTTTGTGGCTCCCTGCAGTTTCCAGAACTTTCCATCACAGAAATGTGAGGAAAATGTGTTTTTTTAGTCAAAGTTTGAGGTTTGCAAGGGAATCTGGGTAACAAAACATGGTGACAGCCACACAAATTAGTCCACTCTGGATAGCCCTAGCTATCTAGCTTTAAAAAATGTACAGGTTGGCTATGTTTCCCAAATGCCGGCTGAGCTAGGGTCCAAAATCTAGGGGAACACAAGTGTTATTACCAATTGTCAAGGCCCAGGAAGGCTTCCCCAGCTTGGCCAGGTTCAGAAGCTCTGACTGAGCCCCCAGTGGGGCCCTGGGTGGGAGCCCCCACCCTGGGCTATGTCCTCCAGCCAGTCATACCATGGAAGTCCTGGGACGGGGGTCCATCGGGCCCGGGGAGGTTTCCCCTGCTTGACTATGTTTAGAAGCTACAACCAGACGCCCCCGAAGGTCCCTGGGGTGGGAGCCCCCACCCTGGGCTCCATCAAACAGCCCAACGCATGGCCTCGGGCCCGGGGAGGCCTTCCCTGCGTTGCCGGGTCCAGGAGCTCTTAACGAGCCTGAGGCCCTGCTGGGCCCCAGGGAGGGCACTCCCACCCTGGGATCTGTGTTCCGGGCTGCCGCAGTGCCAAGGGCCTGAGACAGGGGTCCATCTGGCCCGGGGAGGCTTTGCCTGCTTGGCCGGGTTCAGAAGTTCTGACTGGGGACCCAAAGCACCCGGGACTGGGACCCGTGGGCGGAAGAGGCTTATACTGCGTGGCCGTGTTCAGGAGCTCCAACCGACCCGAGGCCTGCCAGGCTGTAGGGCAGACGCTCCTGCCCTGGGCTCTGTCCTCCGGCCTGCTACCAAGGGCACGGGACGCGGGTCCATCGGGTCTGGGGAGGCCTCCCCCGCTTCGCCTGCGTGTTAAGGTGCCTGCGGGCTGTGGGTCAGAGTTCCCTCAGGCCCCCCCTCATATCCTAAGCACAGCCCAGCTGGGACTCTGGGCACCAGTGCCGCAGGGTCTCCATCCCCTCCAAGGACAAGCGGAAGCCCCTTCGTTAAGGTTCAGCGTGACCAGATGGCCGTCCCCTGAGCTAGGCCATCTGGTCACACTCCATGCTTTTCAATGGGACGACCAGATGGCCGGGCTGCCCCGGGAGTCCCGATGAAGGCTCATTTGCTTTCTCGAGCCCAGGCAGGGTTCCAGGAGGTTGGGTGGATTCTCAGCACCCCCTTAATGCTCTTGACTGAGTGTCCTGGGGGTCCAAAGCGTTTACTTTGAAAAAATGTGAATGTTCAAAGCAGGCCGGTCACCTGAATACTTCAGCTAGGAATAATGGAATAGGTCTCCGGTTCTATTTTGTTGGTTTTCTAAATGAAACTGGGGCCATGATTAAGAGGCACAACCGGGGGCATTCGTATTGTGCCGCTAGAGGTGAAATTCTCCCAATAACGAGGAATTCCCTGTAAGTGCGGGTCATAAGCTTGCATTGATTAAGTCCCTGCTCTTTGTGCACACCGCCCATCGCTACTACCGATTAGATGGTTTACTGAGGTCCTCGGATTAGCCTCGCCTGGGTCGGCAATGGCCCTGGCAGAGCGCTGAGAAGACAATCAAACTTGACTATCTAGAGGAAGTAAAAGTCGTAACAAGGTTTCTGTGCATGAACCTGTAAAAGGATCATTAACGGCAGAGTGGCCCGAGCAAATGACGGCACCAGCCTAAAACCCTTGTCCACCTCCCAGATGGGAAACACACCGTAGGTACAGGGCCCAGCCCTCCCCTCATGAGCACTGGCCGGCAGAGCAGTCTGCGGTTTCCGGGGCACTTGGGCAAGGACGGGGCGCGGGGCAGGCTCCTCCACCCGGGAGGACCCGACCTATGTACACATGAGGTACAGGGGTGGCCTCAGCCCCTCCGAGATCGGCACAATGGAAAGCCCTCCCGAGATGGAACCCATGTTCAGCCAGCACCCACCCTCGAAGGCCCCGCCAACCTGCCAGCATGGCTCGGGCTGCCGCCCTATTCGGGGGCTCTCGATGCTGCAGGGGTTGAGCCCTGTGGTGGATTTGGTATATGTGCTTGGCTGAGGAGCCAATGGGGCAAAGCTACCATCTGTGGGATTATGACTGAACACCTCCAAGTCAGAATCCTGCCTAAATCGTAACTATACAGCAGTGCCATGGAGCCCCAGTTGGCTTTGGATAGCCGGCCTTTTTTTTTTTTTTTTTAATATCTTTATTGACATCGGAAACAAAAATATATGTTACAGTAGTTTTGGCATATTATGAAACTGTACATCCAATGAGGGACATTGAGTCGGAAGAGGTAGGTGCCAAGATAACAACCCTTATGTCACGCAAGATATATACATACAGTATCAACTGTTTCATATTAGCAAACTTTAGCATTCCGTGGCTACCCATTGTTCCTTCCCTCGCTATGCCACACTATTGTTGCTGATGTCATTTGTATAACAAGAACCTTTCATTGAACAAGAACTATCCCCCCTCCCTGCCCATACCCTCCCCATCCATGTCTGTGGGCAGCTCTCCTTGTTTTCTATCCCTATATGTCTTTCCTGTCAGGAATCGTGTATCTTCTTCCCCTATATAGCCGGCCTCTTGTGTGTAGAACGGGGCCACCACTATCCACGCATTCCATGTTTGTGCTGCACCTGATGCTAAATCATTCGTAGACAACCTCATTCGGGTCAGGGTTTTGTAAGTAGCAGAGCAGCTACCTTGCTGCGATCTATTGAAAGTCATCCTCTGAGCTAAACTTTTTCTCAGTCCATGGGTGCCTGCCGTTACAGGGTGTCCCTCTGCTGCCAGGATGACAGGAAGGATGTGGAGGGGTTGCAGGCCAGTGGGAGGCCGCCTTCACCACATGCCACGTGGCACGGGGCCTCCCCCTACTGCACTGCGCTGCCGGGTGTAGGGTCAGGTGCACAATCCCTTGCAAGTCAGCAGGACGACCAGATAGCTGGAGCTGGCATCAGAGTGCACAGCAACTCTTGCCGTCAGCGGATCGCTCTGTGTCTGAGGTCTGGGGCCCGGGGACCGGGTTGTTCTGGTCGTCTCGGGCCATCTGGTCACTGGGCTGGCCGACCAGATGGCCTGGTGGGCTGGCTGACCAGATATCCAGTGGGCCGGCCTGCTGGGCTAACTCTGACTTTTGTCTGCCCTAGGGGGGCCTAATAGTCAGGGAAAATGGGCTTCCTGGGCAGGCCGTGAGGAAAGTGCGTGGAATGGGCATGGCATAACCCTCCTTGGCTCCCCAGGCCCATCCTCCAGGAAGGCACACACCCAAGGCAGCACCCTGAGCCCACAGTATGGTGGTGACAGTCACTGCCCAGGGGAGGGTTGCTGCAGACCAGGGAGGACTCTCTTGTGCCCTCACTGGGTTTGGGGTAAAGAGCGGAGACCAGCCCTGCATGAAGGTCCAGCCCCCGGGGCGTCAAGCTGGAACACTAGCCAAGGAGAGCTCCAAGAAGCCCTCAGCAGATGCCTGAGCCTGGTCTCGAATGGCAGCAACTGTCGATGATGTCCCGTGCCATTCAGGAGGTACCGTCGACAGGCCGGGTGCAAGGCTTACTGTTCTAAGAATAAGCGGGGCTGGTCAAAAGGGAAGCGGCAAACACAGGAAGCCCTCTCCCACCTTCTCCGGCAGGGAGGGAGGCCTTGGTTCCGCTCTCGGTCAGAGCTCCGGCGGGGCCTGGGCTTCATGCGCCGGCCCTCCAAACATGTGGTGGGGGAAATGGACTCCACAGTCACAGACAAGGCGGCCTGCCCGGGGACGGTCCAGACCAGACTCTGGTCGATCGGACATAGTTGGGCCTATTTGGCAACTGTGGGATGCTTGGTTGGAAACACTTGACCGTGGCCCCAGTCAGGGCTTTCGAGCCACACAGCGGACAGGATGGGGCTTCGCATGGTCAGGGAGCCGGGAGGCATGGGTCTTCAAGACCACCAGGGCCCTGGGCTCCCTTCCCCATCCTCCAGTGTCATAAAGGGGATGCTGCCCCTACTTGAACTGGTTCAGAGGATCTGAACGGGGCTCCGGAGCCCCCACTGGGCCATGGGGTGGGCACTTTGGTCAGGGGCTCCGTCCTCTAGCCTGCCATGTTGCAAGGGGCCTGGGATGTGGGTACCGGGGACCCAGGGAGGCTTCCTCTGCTTGGCTGGATTCAGAAGCACAGACCGGGCCCTGGTAATGACTCCGGTGGGCCCTGGGGTGGGAGAACCCGTCCTGTGGCCCGCCGTGTGTCAAAGTGCCGGAGAAGGGGTCCCACAAGCCCGGGAAGGCCTCCCTTGCGTACTGGGTTCAGAAACTCCGGCCGGGCCCTGAGCTGGGTGCTCCTGCCCTGGGCTCTGTCCTCGACAGGCCTCCAAAAATCTGCAGGTCGAGTAATTTGAATAAGCTCCATATCTTGTGCCCATTTCGGAAATACATAGGTTTCCTTGATATCTATTTTTTACTTTTTATATTTTACCAAATGGTTTGCTGTATACCCGGTACACAATGAAAAACCATTGACGGTGCTTCTCATTTATTGGCTGTGGGTTCTTGGAGAACCTACAAGCCCTATATATCCCTCGAGGGTATATTGCTTTCTAAAATATGCCACAGTTAGAAGAAGTTACAGATGAAAACGTAGACACAAATGGTTGTTTTTTTTCCATCTGAATTGTAATATCTTTTTTATTTCAAGTGTTGCATTTTATTGGAAAACCTTGAAGGATCCACACATATAACCCCTTGCTGAATTCAGAATTTTGTCTACTTTTTAGGAAATGTATAGCTTTCCGGGATCCACCATGGGTTTCACACCCACTTCTACCACTAACTGGAAAGAGGTTGAAAGCACAAAAATTAGGAAAAATGGGCTATGTCCCAGTAAAATGCCAAAACTGTGTTGAAAATTTTGTTCAAGTCTGCCTGTTCCTGAAAGCTGGGAAGATGGTGAATTTAGCACCACAAACCCTAAAAACAGACACTTTCTTCTGCAGCACATTTGTCCCCCCAAAAAAACACATTTAGCTGTATTTTGGCTATTTTCTCTGTCCCCTCCAGCGGAATCCACAAACCCTGGGTACCTTTAGAATCTCCAGGATGCTGGGAAAAAAGGATGCAAACTTGGCAAGGATACCTTATGTGGACAAAAAGTTATGGGGGGGCCTAAGCGCGAACTACCCCAAATAGCCAAAAAATGGCTTAGCAAAGCGGGAGATAAAGGACTAGCAGCCAAAGGGTTAACCAACTAATAAACATTAAGTAAGCACTTTACACACATGTGATGGGGTAAGATCTAATTATCAGGAAAGAATAGTCACCAATTTTATTTCTTAAGCTGAAAAGCTATGTATGATCATGTGTAAACAATGAGCAGCTGTGACATAGAACACAAACGTTAGATCTAAGTTTAGACAAAATCACAATAATTGCCTTCAGACATGCCCCTAATATAAAAAATAACTAAATTTCTTGTTTCTTTGTATCTCTGAAGATAATAGATATACAAAGTGCAGAAAACTGGCTACCTATCAAAGCCCATGGCTCTGTGGAAAATGTACTCCATGTACTGTGGGTTGAAATTAAATATTTGAATATGAAAACAATAGTGCTTCTAAGAAAAGGATTGTCTCAGATTTTATTAATTCCAATACACAGAGGGCCTAATTACGAGTTTGGCGGTGCGGCGCCGGGTCTGCGCCGCCACCGCACCGCCAAACCCGTGGTCGGGCTCTCCGTCAGATTACGAGTGTTTCTCGTGTCTGGCAAGCTCTTTTTTGACATTCCCACAGTTGTGCCTCAGAAAATGGGCTCCGCAATGAGAACGTAAAAAACTGTTATTGCACGGCATGGACCGTAAAGTCCATGCCTTTCAGGAACTGGGGTGCATGCACACAGGAGGGCACATGTTGTGCCCCCCTGCATGCACCCCATGGCCCAGAGGCACAAGGGGGCCCTGTTGGGCCCACTTTCTTTCCTCTCCGCCACGGTTTTCATGGAGGAGGAACCACCATGAAAAACGTGACGGTGAGGAACCATGTAACATGCTTGTCAGGACCGTGGCAGTCCGGCCAAGCATATTACAGCCTCTACACCACCGCACCACCGCCAGGGAACGGCAGTTTGTTGGCGGCTGCGGCAGGGCAATGGCGGTCCGAACGCCTTGATTGTAATAGGGCGGTCGGAAGACTGCCACCTCCGCACCCCCACAAGTCTGGCGGTCGGTGGACTGCTAGACTCGTAATTGAGCCCAGAGTATGTTCTATAACAAGTATGAGCTAACGGGGAAGCTGAGAAATAGTATCTGGTATTAGAGTATTTTAGTTCAGCACAAAATGTAAATGGAGACTCTAGCATTTACTGCTGTTTTTTACTATCATTCCCTCCTTTTCTTAGAATACATTCTCAGAACAGTCTAAGTTTAGTTTCTAATTTAGTCTTTATCAATCTTAAAACTTTCTGTTATTTATCTCCACTGTAGTTCTCATTTTGCAGTCTATAGAAAACAACATAATTCCAGATTTTTTAAGCTCTGTGGCTGTAAATGGTTCACTTTTTGATCCAAAAAGTTTTTCTACAAGGTTGATGTTTATTACTATCACCAACACTAATTAAATGCATTACTTCAGGTAGTAGGAACTTCGATTGATGCAAAATAAAATGCTACAAATGGTTTGAAATTTATGTACCCGAAGTAGATTTTTTGTTACTTTACACTCACTTTTGTTTTCAGTTTTGCTAAGTACAGTTTTTAGCAGGGACATTTAAAAAGAAGTGGAATATGATGTGTTGTACGATGCGTCATCTTTCGTTTTATATGTTTCCCATTCTAAGGATGTAATATCTCATTTACTCTTGTTACTAAATTGCAGTGGCTGCAGCCTGAACATGGGAAAGATCTGCTATAATTCAAGACAATTATTCTCTTTGGGCCCGATTCACAGAACTAACTTAAGACAAAATCTTAAACTTACTACCATTTTGGTGTTCACAGAAGGCACTTACTCATTTTGGTATTCACAGAAGGCACTTACTTACTCATTTTGAGTAACTTACTCATTTTGAGTAACTTAATCATTTTGTGTAACTTACTCATTTTGGTATTCGCAGAAGGCACGTACTCATTAATGAGTAAGTGCCTTCTGTGAATACCAAAATGAGTAAGTTACACAAAATGATTAAGTTACTCAAAATGAGTAAGTAAGTGCCTTCTGTGAATACCAAAATGAGTAAGTGCCTTCTGTGAATACGAAAATGGTAGTAAGTTTAGGATTTTGTCTTAAGTTAGTTCTGTGAATCGGGCCCTTTGTCTTGTACTTGCTGTGTGCATGCAATTATGTGTGTGCAGATTTGCAAAGCAGAACAGCACCAAAGTTGCTGCACTACATTCAATGAGAAGAAGTGCGCAGGACTGCATAGTTTTTAATAAGATATGGTCCTGCTACTCAGTGAGGCCGCCTAGCCCCACACACACACCTTTGCACCATAGTGCAAAGATTATAGCAGAAAATGTTCTTCCTGTAGGTAGTTTTACTGAACTGAGTTAAGGCAGGTTTGTTAGTCTTATAGGAACCTAAACCTCCAAAACTATCTATTCCTTGACAACTGTCTGGGTAAACAATATATTCTATTTAGTTTCTTGATGTTCAACAACTGCATTTCCTAAGTCCATCTCCGATCATTGAACATATCATCCAGGTAACAAAAAAACTCTTTCAGACATAATCCCTACTTTTTTGTTTTCGTGTACTTGTTCATTCTCAAATTTTCACATGAACAAAATTGCATAGCTAGGAGCTGCGGAAAGACCCATGAAATTGCAATTATAAATAAAGTTTGTCTTTCCAGGTGAAGAAAAAGTTAAAACAAAGCAAAATAGATCAGTTGTGAAGCCCCTATTTTTTTTTCTATGCTGAATTGAGGGAAACACTATATTGCGTTCAGTGTCATATGATATTATCATATTGAACAGACATTGGCGAAGCCAATGTATCTGGTTTGCAGTATGCGTTATAAACCAGACCTACTGGCATTGTCATTGCTGAGGCTTATATAATGCATGCATACACATATGGGAAGGTAAGGGTAGGGGTAAACAGAGGTACATGCAGATAAAGGTGCAGTCAGGGAGAAGTGTGAGCTAGCGGAGGTGCTAAATGGGAGCAGGTTGGGAGAGGTGCGTAGAAGAAGAGATGTGATATGGGGGGGATGACAGGACGAGGTATGGCTGAAAGAGGTACAGGCAGGGAGAGATGTGTGGTCAGTGAGCCGTACAGATAAGAAAGGTACTGTTCGAGAGTAGTATGAGCAGGCACAAGTTGGGACAGAGAGAGTTGCAGTTGGGAAAGGTTTGGGCCAGGAGATGTTCTGGCTGTGCTTAGGCTCCGAGAGGTATAAGCAGGGGGATTAAAGGCAAGCAGGGTACAGGATGCATAAAATTGGCTTATTGGCTGATGGAGGGGAAACCCCACTCAGGTTACAACCACAATCCTTGTCAGGTGAACCGCAAAAGTCACTAAATTAACCTGTGCTTAACCCTCTGGTAGCTTGGCACAAATTCAGTCAGGCTTAATTTAGAGGCAATGTGTAAAATATTTATGCAGGACACAAACAGTAATAAAGTGAAAATACAACACGAGAAACATCCCTAACCAATTTAGAAAAATAGAGTACATTTTAATAAAGAAAATGATACTAGAGCAACAAAGGTCCAATCAGTAGAACCATAGATATTGAATTTTTTATTTTTAAGTGAAAATAGTGCCCAGAAGCAGAAAGCGCTATTCGCAGTAGAAAGTCACAAGTTCAGGCTGACAATGGAGTGTGGGTCATATACAGGGACCAGATTAGTCCTGCTGAAGAGTTACTTTCTCAAGTCCGGCCGGAGGAGGCCAAACCGGTCCCAGGATGCTTGTTTTTGGTCCAGGGAGGACCTAGCTTGGCAGTTCAGGCTGGACTGCTCCCATGAGGAGCAGGGTCAAAACTGATTTGCATATGGTTGGGTCCAAACTGGGGTGAATTGGCGAGCAGAATAACAATGGAATAAACCCAGATCTGTGACTGAAAAGTTTCAACAATCCATCCATCATTTTATTGTGTGATGTAACTTTCTAAATGTGGCATTTTCAGAATGGTAACTTAAAATCTATCTTTACTATTAAACAGGATTTTAAATTAAAATGAATTTCAGCATAAACATAATTTCTCTATCTGCTCCCAATCCGAAGTTAGCACGTATTAAGTGTAATAGCGCAACCCAGTCTATGGGAGAGATAGGCCAAACGCCAATAAAAAACAACGTTAAGAGCTTTTCACTGCCAAGGCATGTAAAACGTAAACACACATGTCCTACGTTTTAAATACCATGCACCCTGCCAATGAGCCTTTAGTGCCTACCTTAGGGGTGACTTATAAATATTAAAAAGGTAGCTTTAGGCCTGGCAAAAGGTTTACGTAACCAGGTGGAAATGACAGTTTAAGTGTCAAGTCTGTAGGCATGTTTTACAAGGTTATTTTAGAAGGTGGCACAATGAGTGTTGCTTCACACTAGTAGAATTTAATTTATAGGCCCTAGGTACATGTAGTACAAGGGACTCACAAGTAAATTAAAGGAACCAATCAGGTGTAGGCCAATTTTACCATATGTTATGGAGAGAGCACAAGCACCACTGGTTAGCAAGGGAGAAGTGCCCAGTGTCCTAAAAGCCAACACAAAAAAGGTTCAACAAAAGAAGGGAAACCTCTGAGGTGACCCTGGAGAAAGGTGCAGGTACGACAAAAGAAATAAGAGGAGCGGGCAAAAATAGAACAAGGTATGGATGGAGAAGTGCAAGCTAGGAAAGGTGCAAGCATTTATAGCTAGGGAGAGGTAGGGGCAAGGAGAGGAGCATCCACAGAGAGGTATAGGCAAGAAATAGAGCAGGCAAGAGGAGTAGTGGGGAGTGAGAGGCGAGAGGTGAGGGCTGGGATAGGCGTAGGCTGGGTAAAGACTGAGAGATAGAGGAATAGTAATGGTATTAGTGTCTGCTTGTTACAATTCCCCTCAGCATAGTATGAAGTTCCTGTTGCCAGTAACTGCAGGGTGCACTGAAAACATTACTATCCTTCTTTCTCTTGCACTCTCTTCTGTATTCCTAGAGGGCAGCCAGTATGCCTTGATAACCACTTTCAACCTCTCCTTTGTCTGGGCATCTAACCAGTTATCCAGCTTCACCATCTCTTCCTGTTGTAAATTCGAATCAATACCTGATGGGATACCCAGCATCTCTCCTCAGATAGTCTAGGCCCTGAAAACGAGCATCCAGTTTCAAAATATTTCCAATTTCTCAGTCCAAATAACATTCCATGCATCTAGTGAGAGATTGTTTTCAGTAGCGGGTGCTCGCATTGCAAAGTGGTGGGCGGGGTAGAATGCAAACAAAAAAATCACGTCAGACATAATAAAAAATATATCAAATTGTACTTACCTGCCACTCCAGTGGCCACTGCCTTGGTCCTCCCTCCCGATCCTCGACTCCGGCAGTCCAGGGCTGGTGCACACTGCGTAGGCTCCTAGATGCCGATCCCAGCGCTTCCCAGCATGAGAGAAAGGCTGGGATTGGTCTTATTGGCCTCGTTTGTCGCTCAGACAGTGCCTGGAACTGTTCTCCACGTACATGTCTGTTTGGCCGACCTAAGATGGCCGTCCAAACTGACATGCGCACTTAGCAGTGCCCATTACTCCTCCAAAAGCTGAGGATGGCCCATCCCCGACCCGCTGGTTCTTACTCAGGGAAAAATAAAATGATAATAGAATTGTTTTAATATCATTTTATTTTTCTCGTTTGCCTCTGCTAGCTTTCAGCAGGGGTGGCGACGCTCCTCCGCCATAACAGAGGAGCCACCCCTGATTGTTTTAGGAAACCTAGTATAGGAAACAAGCAGCATGTATGTAGAATAACATTCACTGAAAAATAATTTACAAGTATTACGAATGCATGCGCCATCAATTTAAACTGAAATCCTACTAATGCGGTTAGATAAAATTGTCTCAACCCTTAAAAATCTAAGGTGATAAAGTATATTGCAGAAGACTCAAATGTATGCAGGATTTAGTTCATCAGTCTACCTAGTTGTGCTTACACAAGTTGTATCAGGGATCATTTTATGTAGTTCATTAATACATACATTGATAAGAAAGCCACTTATTGAACAAGTTGATTATATACTGATGAGGCTCAGGCTATTTTATTGAAGGTTGGACACAATAGCTATCACAAATGTAAGAAGCATACTGTGTCTCATTATGACAGTAAAATGTCAAACAGCTTTGTCTTTGAAAATTAATTGAATTTGCTAGCAAAACTTGCAGTCTTAATTCATTATGAAAACCAACATTTCAGGTTCACTGCACAGATCTCAAGTAGGAGTGGGCGTAAGAGTGCGCGAGAAGAGTAATTCTGCACTTAGCACTATTTTCTTAGCCCAAAATGCTCCAAAATGGACGCAAGCATACATTTAGCACTAAGAAACATCGCTAAATGCAACAAAACATGAACAGAGAGCACGAGCAGACGCTTGCACAAGGATTTTTCCCACCAAATTACTCTTAATTGCCCAAGCGGGAGTAATCATGTTAATATCAGTAATTCCATGTGTTGGTCCTGGCCCTCTCTGGAGGATCACCCTGAAGGTTTTTGCATTCACACCTCCTATTTTGCTGAATTTGTTTTTGTTGGCTTTAGGACTCCGTGCACAAAACCACTGCTAACCAGTGCTAAAGGGCTTGTGCTCACTCAAACATGGTGAAAGTGGCATAAATCTAATTGTCATATTTAATTTACTTATAAGTCAGGGAGAAGTTAAATTGGTATACCATATACCCAGGGCTGGCAAATTTAATGCTAGTAGTGGGCCTGCAGCACTTATTGTGCCACCCACTTAAGTAGCCCCTTAAAACATGTCTCAGTCCTGAATTTGCAGCCTGTTTGCAGTTTTAAACTGACAATTTGACCTGGCAAAATAAACCAAGCCTAAAACACACTGTTTAATACATTTAAGCTTCCTCTAAGGTAGGCCCTAAACAGTCCATAGGGCAGGGTGCTGTGTATTTAACATGTTGGACATGTACTTTTACGTTTTTCATCCTGTTAGTGAAAAACTCTTACATTCGTTTCTCACTGCCACAAGGCCTACCTCTCCCATAGGATAACATAGGGTTATCTTATTACACTTAATAAGTGACAACTTTTGCTCGGGAACAGGTAGAACAGGTAGAAATGCCATGTTTCGCCTCTAATGAATTGTAATTATAAACCATCTTTAATGGTAAAGTCAGATTTTAAATCATAATTCTGAAAATGGCACTTTTAGAAAGTTGCCATTTTCTTGTTCTAACAATTCAGTTCTTTGAGTCTGTATCCTGGGTCACATGACTAGGTGCAGTTGACCTTTGTGTACTCCTCCCATACAGTGTCACAAAGGGGGACTTGGTATTGGGAAGATGAGACTTCCTGACAAGATGGGTTGGGGCAGAGCTGTCACATACTACACTTGCACTTCAATAGGGTCTGCCTCCTGCTCTCACAAAAAACTTCACACTAGCCTTTTGTCTCCCCAGACATCCTGGGACCAGTGCAGGGAGAAATAAAATTCCAGAACCAGATATAGGGGAAGGTCTAGAAGTTTCTCCCACTTCAATGCTGGCACCAGGTTTAAATATTGGACCCTCAGACCAACTCTTCAGTACACTCCTAGACCTGTGGATATTAAAGGAGAAGGCCTGCCCTGCTGCCAGAGCACTGCCCTGCTGTATTAGGCCTAACCTGCTGTATGATAAGGAAGATCAGACCTACTCCCTTAATCCCAAGCTCCAAGGGTCAGCTGACTGACCTCCTGTTCAGAGCTACACAGACATAACAAGCTCCAGGAGGCTTCCCTGCAACTGCCCAGCTGACCTGCTGCACTGGATTTGCCTGGACCTGCAACTGAAGCTGCTTGAGTCATGATGCAGGTGCAAGAGTGAATCGTGGATCCCCAAGAGGCACCTCCCCAAAGACCGTCCTGGACGCCCGGCATGCACTTTGCACTACAGTGACGACTATCTATGACGCCCTCCTAGCTCCTCACAGCCTCCTCCACCATGAAATGGACTTATTGCGCCAGACTTTGAGATGGTAACTCTTTCAGCTGGACTAAACCATTCCCTGTATCTGCCCACGCTCCATCACAGTCAGTCTGGACCTGTGACTTTCACCCGGGATCTCACAACCAAATAACCACGAGTCGTGCTTTGTGCTTTTAGGTGCTTTTAGGTACTATACTAATCTAAAATCTTTAAAATTGCATATCTCCCATTCTACTGATTTGTTTTGTTTCGGTCTTATTTTATTTTATTAAAGTTTACTCTATTTTTCTAAATTGGTGTGGGATTTTTCTTATGTTGTGCTCTCCCTTTATTACTGTTTGTGTGCTGCATAAGCACTTTATACATAGCCTCTAAGTTAAGCCTCGCAGCTTTTGTGCCAGGCTATCAGAGGGTTAAGCACAGTGACTTGTGGTTCACCCTGCTGATTATTGTGGTTGTTGCCTTAGAAGGATTTCACCCCCTCAATTAATAACCTATACTAACACCTATTCTCTGCTTCAGCACAGGCTCTTTCCTGGATCTGCAGCGCCAAGATACCCATTCCAGTAACAGATGGTGCTCTATAAAATCATAGTATAGATTAGAATACATGCAGAGATCACTCTTTGTGGGTACGTTTGATAAAAAAGTATTCCCTGTTACGTGACTGCAGACCTGAGTGTGGCTGAAAACCGTCATCTACTAAAACAGAAGAAGCAAAATACAGGCCCTAGTCCTCAGTGGAGGTGATAATGAAGGGAAGCTTATCCGTGAAATCTCATCACTTCCTCTTATGTATTAGGCTGCTGAACCTCACAATACCTCACTGTCACCATTTGATCAGTCGGATTAAACACCTGCACTAGTGAGACCCAGGTGAGACCTCTTCATCTTTGTGATCTTCATTTCTGATGTCTAGATGTTTTTTTGTCTGACTACTTCGGTTATTTTCCAGGGCATGATCCTTGCATTGTCACAAATGCTTTTACATTACTATTATCAAGATATAAGATGTAGACAACCGAAACAGGTTTGCCTTAACTGCTAGTTTGGAACAGAAAAAGTAGGCAGCTGACATACTTTCTCCTCTTCTTCCTCTCAAAGGTAAGAGCTGGGGGCTAGTGCTTAATTTGTGCTTGTGGTTTCGAGTGTTGGGCACCTGCACACATTTTTGAGCAACTGGACATATTTTTCATCATCAGATTTTGACCCAGAGCAAGGGAGAGGCAGCCAAAAAAGGACGAAAAAATGTGCAACAAATAGGAAAACAGTGACAAAGGGAGAAAGCAGAGATGAAAAAGAACCTGGCAGACTAAGATAAAGAGACAGGAAGTGTTCTGTGGTAGAAAAAAGAAGCAAGAGATGGAATCCAGACTAGGTAACCTGTCTATTCTGCAACCCTGCGATTCAGCAATAGCAGATGGGTCCCAAGTAACTACTTTAGGGCCCTGTACTTCTATTTCTTTTTACTAATTTATTGGCCATAAGTGTATGAGATGGGTGACTTTTCGACCACAATATTATGCTTATATCAAACAGCAACAGGCGAGTAAGTTTAGAAAAAATATATCTAGAATATAGACCAGTAAAATGTGGAAGTTCACATTTCTCCCAAAAATGTTTACATTATTTTTAAGCAAAACTGTGAGATCAAGTAACACTTGATGCACCCCTCGGTCAGAATACCAATCAATCAATCAATCAGGGGAATTGTAAGCGCACTACACACCCGTGAGGGTCTCAAGGCGCTGGGGGTGGGGGGTAAGCAGCTCCGTTCAGTCGAAGAGCCAGGTCTTGAGCGTCTTCCTGAAGATGTTCAGGGAGGGGTCACGTCTGAAGTTGATTGGGAGCTCGTTCCAGGTCTTGGCCGCGATGTAGGAGAAGGTTCTTCCACCTGTTCTGGCTCTGCGGATGCGCGTGGTTTCGGCGAGGGCGAGGTCGGCAGATCGGAGGTTTCTCTTGGGTATGTGGAAGCAGATTCTGTTGTTGAGGTATTGGGCTCCGGTGTTGTGGAGGCATTTGTAGGCTTGGGTGAGTATCTTGAAAGTGACTCTTCTCAACGGGGAGCCAGTGGAGGTTCCATAGGTGTTGGGTGGTGTGTTCGTGTCGAGGAATGCCGAGGACGAGTCTGGCTGCGATGTTCTGTATGGTCTGGAGCTTGCGGAGCAGAGACTTGTTGATCCCGGCGTAGAGGGCGTTTCCATAGTCCAGTCTGCTGGTTATGAGTGCATGGGTAACGGCCTTCCTTGATTCGGGGGGATCCACTTGAAGGTTTAGATAGAACAAAGCCTAAATAAAGTTTACAAAAACATCGCCCCTTAGGATGTATGTTTTCTATTAACGCGAATTGGTGATATTTTCATCTGGTGGTATCATACCAATCAACAAATGTGCGGGTATTTAGCTATCGAAGCGCCATGAAAAAAAGCATGACTAACAGAATAATATTAAACAACTTATTTGGTTTTCTTTCAGGAAGTGATCTAATCCATGAAAGCACCTATTCACTCAGTTGTCTAACAATTCTGTTGTGCCAGAATCGAAGTAGATTTATAAGTCAATTTATTTGCCTTCTGGATAGTCTTGCTCATTTAAATGTGTTTTTGGATTAAGTTATTGTTTTCCAACAGAAGTGAATTACCGTTTTCCATGAGAGTTTGAAAACAATTTATGTTGTTTATATACCATTCAATTTGTGCAGTGATTATTGTGCACAACAATATATTTTTATTACAAAGAGAGTGGTTCCTAAAAATGAGCACATTCATCTTGTGCCGAAAATAGAGCCTGGTTCCAGATTCCCTTTTCTTTTTTCCATGCCAGCGTAATTCATTCTTCTTGTCATACCTGCCAGTAATTATTACAGAATGAAACTGAATATATTTAATAGCTTGCTGCATTTACATTATTCTTGGGTTTACATTTCTATAAATAACAATGCATTTTTGTGTTGCATGGAGTATAAAATATACAACTTTAAACTATCATCCTTTTTTGACGGCTTTCCCACTTTCATTTAATTTTAATTTTCAACACAGTAAATGTGAGGGCCCCAGCTCCTTCCCCTCAGCTCCATAATCTTCAGTATCTCTGTACCTTCGCTTTTGTCTTCAAACTATATGCTTATGCAGCGCTTAATTTGAGCTGGTGGTTTCCAGGGCAGGGCACCAGCACTTAATTGCCAGCACTGGGAATTAATTGCCGGAACCTGCACTTATGACAGCTGCCACATGGTGGCGCTTTTTGTGCAATTTAAAGATGAGCAGAAAAACAGTTGTTTGTTAATTTAATATAACTAATAATTGCCACCCAAGCCATTCTTAAAGCTTTGGCAGCCTTGAACAGTCTGAATTGTCACACTTATAGCAGTGTGATGGTTAGTAGTTGTGTAAGTACAGTGGCAATGTGTGGTGCAAACTGCGGTAGCCTCCTGACGAGGTCCGCAGCCTTTATGCTTTCTTACAAATTAAGCTAGTGCTTAAGCGGGTGACACTCAGCTTATTCTGTAACTAGAGGTCAGTTTTCTGACCTCTCATTGTAGATTTCATGACTTCCTGTCTGCTTCTGCAGCCTGAATTACTTGAAACACATTCAAACTCAGCATACATAAAAAGTGACATCTTTATGCTTGGTGGCGTGAACCTTTACGATGCTTGGCGACCACAAGTCTGCTGGTTCTGGCCACAATCTGAGTTTCTGGTTTTGACCCCATTATCTTGCTTATTGTTCAGGTTAGCAGAATTACCTCACCTTGCTTTGACCTCCTGCATTCTCTTAGTGGTGTGATCCCTCACCTCCCTCAGAAAGAGGAGGTGCTGCTGTCTTTATAATTGATTACTCTAATGTCATCTACTTGAGAGTGCCTAAATAGATCGAGCTCGCCTCCTTGCCCTTCTAAATGGTGCAGTCAGACTTTTCTTAAGAATCAACCAACAAATTGTTATCTCTTCTCGTCTTGAGTTATCCCGGCTCCCGTTCTGAGAGCACATCCTTATTAAAGTTCTGTGCATCTTTCAGAAAGCGATCTTTACTAACTGGTCCTCCATGTTGGTAACTAATTTTCCCCACTTTCCTAAAATGCCTCTTTGATCAGCAGAGCAGCACAGTTCTGCAGGTGCTTCAGTCAGGTAGTCAATTATTGTGACAGTCTCAAACAAAGACAGACAGCTGCAATAGTCTAGCCTGCAAAATACGTTGGCACATGCTGCCAAACAACAGGCAGAGCACGATATGGAGGTGGAAGGGGCAAGCTTTCACTAACGACCTAGTCTAATCATCCAAAAGAGTCCTCTTGTTCTTGGCTCAGAAGGGAACGGGCTAATGTTTTTAGGTCAGAAATTAGGCATTGCATATCCTTATGGACCTTCCTTAGCGCCTTCAAGGGAAATTGTGTTGCAATAATTTGAAACGACAGAAGACAATGTGTTGTAAATACACCTTCTTGTAAGTAGGTAGTCAGGTAGCCAGTCACGGAAACTATAAGAGGTAGATTTATGTAGAAGTTATATCTTAAGTTACAGGTTACAGGTTATAGGTAAATGCACCACCAGGAGCAGCATCCTCACTGCTCAGCCTACTCTCTCCAACTGGCGCTCGTACAGCTCAGGCACTCGTCAACATTCCATTACATCACAAATACACTGGCTGAGCAGCAGGGAACTGAGATACAATGGAGAGGATGCATTATAACAACATCAGGTTACAACACATCTTCTCCCCTTAGAGAAATAATGAAAATACCACAGGCCATAAGATGTAATATTCAACGATCAATAAATCAGGATGTAAGATGGAAAATACCACAATCAATAGGTCCTATAAATATTCAAACTCATAAATTATCAAGACAGGTAAATACAATTACCGCACCTTCTGCTGCACACTATCACAGGTAATTCTGCACACACCTAATCCTTAACCCCTTAGGAAGGACTCAACAGGACCAGGGACTACTCACCCCTCTACTGTACATACCTTAATCCTTAATCCCTTAGGAAGAACTCGACAGGACCAGGGACTACAGGTAAATACAGTTACCACACCTCCTACTGCACACTATCACAGGTGATAATGCACACACTTCATCCCTAACCCCTTAGGAACAACTCAACAGGACCGGGAACTACTCATCCCTCTACTGTACACACCTTAATCCTAAACCCCTAAGAAGGACTTTACCAATTTAGGCTGCAATATACATGACCCTTACAACATCTCCTTAACTGCTTAGGAAGTACTCTTGCAAATTTAACAACTTCTTAACCCCTTAGGAAGGACTCAACAAACTTAGGGTGCAACCCACATGTCCCTAACAACATCTCTATCAAATTATAGTACTCAAAAGTTTAATATGGGGCACAGGCCGTCGGCGGTTGAGCTTAAAGAAATTGCTACTCCCATCCAATGCGGGAGGACTGGGTGCGCCCGACTTCTATGCCTACTGCCTTGCCGCACAACTGCAATGGTTATCATATTGGTTAGCAAGCCGAAATCTATGTGAAATTGCATACACTCCGCAAATGCTTACGTAGGGTAGGCTGCACCGCTTGCTGTGCCCCACTGTTACGCCCCCTCCCACGTCTCACATACTGCTCAGAATAGCACTAGATTACTGGAGACGGGCGTTACGATACACGGCAGACGCTTCAGCATACGCGCCCAACATACCACTATTAGGCATCCCCACTAACACTGGAACGAGAACTGCTCGACAGTTGGAACCCTGGACACAAGCCGGGATGGACATGGTAGGCGACCTATTTGGGGAGGGAACATTATTAACACATAACCATTTTGTGAACGAACGGGGCGTACCAGAAACACTGTTCCTAACTCAGGCTAGCCTAACAGCTTACATTAAGAACAAGTGGGCTCCTCAGGGAACGGAACCCCCAACAAACGAACTCGTTCACCTAATGTATCTTATTGGAACAGGAAGCCACCTGACGCACTCGTTCTGTCACAGGTTACGTACACACCAACCGACCCCGCTAACTGCAGTGCGCAGTAAATGGGATGAGACATAAATAGACCTTTGCTAGACAAGGAATGGGCTACTATACTGGAATATCCTAAACGAGTGTCCCGAAATACTTGTTTTAAGTTTATCCAATATATGGTAACTCAGAGGGCATATTTAACACCCCATAAAATATATTCCATACATCCTGATGCTAATGCAACATGTCCCAGATGCTCAGGCCACAATGCCAACTTGACACATATGTTGTGGACCTGCAACTAACTACGAGGGTACTGGTAGGGGATATCTAAAGTGTTGACAGAGATACTGGGCGACGTGGGTCTCCACACAATGGAAGTTTGTATGCTTGGGTTATATAAACGACGGCAAGGCCACGAGGTACACGCTAAATTTATAGACTTGGCCCTATTGTTGGCCAAACGAGATATAACCAGGAGATGGAAATCTCCAACAGCTCCTACTTTCCTAGCCTGGAAGGACGAAGTAGTTAAGTAGTCGCACTGAAGAGAGCAAGGGGCTACAGAAAATTCCCATAGCCATGTGTTGGGACACTATATTGGAATCCTTTAAAGCAACTGACGCCCTCACTCCTGGAAATTAATAGGCCTAATTGTATCTAGTACTTAACACTTCTTGGAACACATAGGCATCAGAGTTTCCTATATCACTCTGTATGGTGTCCCACAATAGGAATCATTGTATAGCAGTGACTATCTCAGTAGAAATTGTGACAATGTATCCCATTCCTATGGTGTCTTGCCTTTCTTCTTTTTCTTTTTCTAATTATGGCGCCGGTAGCGGCAAGGGTGAGGGGATTGTTTGAAAGTTTCATTGTTGTATTAATAAAATTTTACACACTGTAATCCTGGCACTGAATCAGTGGGACTACCACCAACGGTTATGATGAGGAGTGTGCGGACGAGCGTTCTACTGAGTGACACGGAACGAACAGTAATTTGTGTAAAAGTTATAATGTAAACTGCCACCTTGTTTCGCTTATATGATTACTTGTATTCTCCTGCTGAATAACTGTACTATTGGCTAATATGTGGAAAATGAATAAAATGTGTTTAAAACATTTTTTTTTATAGTACTCAAAACAAAGTCTAACACAACGGGTGCCGCGAGGACGTGAGGGTGGACTCATTGACACTTTGCCACGAAGTTTCCCTGAAGAGAACAAATTTGGCTCGCACTCACTGGGGTTTCTTTGATCTTAATTTTATTCCAAGAAAGACAAACACATTTCGGCTACTCACCTTTGTCGAAGCCATAGCGATCGCCACCATTTTTCATATATTTATACACATACAGGCCAAACAAAGGTTGTGCCCATACCGAGGCTTTAAATAGTCAACATAAATAAAGGACAATTCTTTAAGGTAATGTTCTGGCTACATTTTCATGGTGGCCATCTTAGCCTTTACCCAAAAAAATGGCATGCATAAGGTCTTGTGCCATTACACGATTTACAATTCATTTAAGCAATATAAAACAAAATACAAAGCTGACAGGTGGCTGCTCCACCATTTGTACCAATGGTAATAAATTATCAGTGATTGTTATGCACCAAATATGCAAATGATAGAATCATCCAATCGAGCTTAAAATCTGTACCCATCCTGGTCGACTATCAATTTGTCCATGTAATATGTGCTTTGCAAAGTGAATTTTCTACAACGCAAATTTAGATAAAAATTAAAATAAAATCAACAGACATTGGACCATGTGAGATGGCTTATACCTTCTATACCATTGTGCCCTGGATGGGCTCATCCCACGTGATAATGGTAGTCTATTGTGTACTAATGTTATGCCACAATTAATTGACAGGTTATTAAGCCCTGAATGGGCATATGTAGTCAGGTGTATGTTGAATGCTGCATCGTAGTGACAGATTACTGTGGGGCTGTCCATGTGTGTGGAGTGGAACATTGTCACTGGAGAAGTGACCTTTTACTTATCCTATTATGTCAGTTAAAACATGTCCCTTTAAACTAACAAAACCACTAAAATTTAACAGTTATAGTTATCTTAAGTAACTGTAACTTGTGCCCTAAAGTAACTTTAACTCACACCTCTGTGAGTTATAACTCACTAACTTCAGTTTGGAAATAGCTAGAAAATGATTCAATAACTCATTTTAATGATACATTTAAATACAACCTAATGGTCAAGACAGATTTTAGATTATTGTTTTTACTATTTTTACTTTAGAAAGTTGCCATTTTCCTACATGAGCCAAATGTGTCTTGCTCCCAGAGAGGGGACATCGGTGTGGGGATATGTTTTTCTCCCTGACAGGATGGCCTTCTGGAACTTAAATATCTTCAAAGGAGGCCTACCCTGTCACAAGTAGATGGAGTTAACACCTAGGCCATCCCCTTCATTGTCCTGCTTGTCAGCAAGGCACCAATCCCAGTAGGAGTTAAGCAGCAACCAGAACTTGTTTCGAGTGACCACACATCTCGGTGGGCACAGGGAGCTCTGAACAGGGGAAGAAAAGGTTTGCCATGTTGGATTTGCGTAGAGAGGGGAATTGTGGGATAGATTACAGTAAAACACACAGGAAGTGCTGCAACAGTGGGTAGGGCCCCCCCTGGGAACTTTTGCCCCATTGGTTAGGGAGCGGCCAGGAGTTTCACCCACCCACAGTCAGGCTCTGGGCATTAATGTGGCACCCCTTCAGAACACCTCTGGGCCTGTGGAAGAAAGAAGAAGGACTGCACCTGCAGTTGTGGCCTGTGAGGAGACTCCCAAGAGCTCGGCCTGCTCCCACTTGTATCTTGGACTGAGAAGTGGATCCCAAAGGGCATTTGGATGATCTCCTGTTAAGCTACAGGATCACAAATCTCCAAGAAGCCCACTTTCCCGAAGAGACTAGCTGACCAGCAACATCTAGACTTCCCCTGGACCTTGCTGGTGGCTCTCCTGGAGTGAGTCCTGACCCCCCAGTGGTGTCCATAAGGTCATGGGGCCAGTAGATAAGTGTCAGAGTGTACTCCTCATGCCCAACCCTAAGCTATGGAACTTAGAAACTTTTCAAGGGATTTTGCTTAGAGAATCGACAGAAAACTGGGACCAGTCTGCCATGTCAAGCCAGTGAAGGTGCGTTGCTGCTGGGCAAAAGTTTTAGGTTGTTCCTGCGCAAAGCTTTTCCACAGCAGCAAAACTGATTCAGTGGGATGTCACGTAGAAGGTATTCGGCCATGTGGAGCCCTGGTTGGCTACAGCCTGCAGCCTTGCCCTACTGGAGCAATCTGAGCTCCAAAAAAAGCGACTAAGCCTGAAGGTAGAAATCTTCACCGGGAGAAGGCACCAAAAGTATCTGGCCAGCGAGGGACCTTCCTTGGACATACATTTTGAATTTCTCCTGCTCTGAGCTTTTCCACCAACAGTCAATGGCTTCACCAGGGCTTCGTATGATGGCTATCCGGACTCATGAAACTCATCTAGGCCACAGCCTGCTCCTTTTCCCTGTCAGAAGGTAAAGCTTCCAACGTAGATGATCCTACTCTCTGTGTCCGACCAGTGATCCGTTGCGGTCACCCTTAAATCTTACCCTTGTCTGTTTAGAGCCTGTGGTTGGTGCTGAACCCTTTTTGGTGCAATTTTTATATAAAACTTTAAAAAATCATGTCTCTGGTTCTTCTCATTGGATTTTTGACTCTATCTTCATACATTGAAGTGGAAGTTTTATTGTGTTGTCTTTTTGACTTTTTCACTCTTTTGGTACTTCTAAAATACACATTTTCTCAAGTTAAGTCTGTTTGTTCTGTGCCATAGCTACTAGGGGGTGATGTCAGGTTTAAATTACTGAAACCTTTACTAAACCTAACAAGAGTAGTGACATTATTACTTGTGGTGGACTACCATTCATCTCAACTAATAATCCACTTTCCCACATATATACATGCATACGTGCATGATAATGATGTATATAACTATTGTACTGTTGATGTACACACATACATACACTGAAAAAACAAAGGTTACAGGGACTTGATAGTTAGGTTCACATTTTACACACACAAAACCATAGAAATTCAGCAGTTATTGTTAGAGTTATCTCAAAAAACTATAACTCGTGCCGTAAGGTAACAGTAACTCGCGCCCCCGCCGTGCACAGTTTTCTCATCAATATTTTTATTGCAAATGTTGCAGTGATATTGTCAATGATGTCATAGAAGATGTCATGTGTGGTGCAATATGTGGGGTAATTAGCAGTGCATGGTGAGGGCACGAGTTATTGTTAACTTAGGGCACAAGTTATAGTTTCTTCAGATAACTCAAACTATAACTACTGAACTTCTATGGTTTTGTGTGTGTAAAATAAGAACCTAACCTTTGGTTTTTTCAGTGAATTTCTAAGGTTTTTACAATTCTATTTCCTAACTATAATGTCCCTGTAACCTTTGGTTTCTTCAGTGATTTTTAATGGGTTTTTTTTAACGTAAAGAAATATTCAATTACCGTATGTTAATCCAACTGCCACTGCACATAGCCTTTGGCCGTGCGAAGGGTTGGCCGCAAGGCCTGGCCTATGGCCAGGACCTATGGCCATCCCCTACATGCAGCCAACCCAATGACACAGGGTTGGTGGCAGGGCCTGGCTGCCAACCCAGGAGGGGGGCCTTTTGTCCATCAACCAGGGAAAAGGCAGGAAGACTTTTGCCAACTACTAAGGTGGATGGTGCAGAGTCAAATGGACGGAGTTTGTAAGTGATTTTGTGCATTTGCGTACTTGTAGTAATTTAAAGGGAGATCCATGGACTCTGCTATCACCAGGATATGACAAGAAAGAACCCACTCATCACAGTCACTACAGAAGAGATTGCTCTCTGATAGATCAACGATGCATTCACCTGCATCTAGGATTTCAGATTTTTTTCAAGGTGGAATTGCCGCGAAAACACACTTGCTTTGCCTTCGCCAAGCCCAAGTAGTTAGGATCATTTGGCTTTTACAGGAGTGGAGCGTCAACTGGTACACCTTCTATTTTGATATTTGTAAGTGCTTCCTGTTGAGGTTTAATTTCTGTGAAATGAGCATCAGGGTCAGAATGGAACCTCATTTTATCCAAGAAGAGTCCACAGTTTTGCAGAAAATGTCTACCCAACTGGAGTACTTTCTACTGGTTAATTAGTAAGTGCTAACTTGTTGGGTAAGTGTCTAATGCATTTTCCACACTTCAGCTGTGTAGAGGAGCTCAAGGTAATGCCTCTAGTGACCTTTTGCATGTAATTTTGGTAATGTGTTTGTTCTTCGAGTGTCTTTTCACCCACAAATCTGTGATAATATGAATCCTCGTATCGAGAAGAGGACGAGACTACAAAGAGGTGAATCTACACCAAACAAGGGTACTTCCTCTTAACTATATGAAGTATGTTCTTCTTTGTTAGGTGGAGATGTCCTCATATTTGTCTGCGACAAGAATTCATCAGCAGAATCTGCAGAAAATGCGCTCAAGGGCCTTTTGGTAAGCTGATGATTTTGGGCATATGCATATTCAGCATAATTAAAAAGCAGAACCTTGCACTCGCCTCTCACCAGGAGGCGACAAGAAAGAACCGACTCGCCACAGTCACTACAGAACTGATTACGCTCCAATAGATCAATGATGCATCACCTTCATTAGGGATTTCAGATCGTTTTTTGATGAGGAATTGCAGAGGCAATGCACTTGCCAAGCCCAGGAAGTTAGGATCATTTGTTCTTTATAGAATTGGAGCTTCAATTCGAGCACCTGCTATGAAGGGGAAGAGGGGACCCCGGGGACCTCATCCTCTGAGGTCTGGCCAACTAAGACCACCGAGAGTACCCACCAGGTTCTTGTTGGGGGCAGTGGGGGAATCCCGAATGCCCCCGTGGTCCATGTGGCTCCCCGCCTCCAATGAGAGCCGGCACTACCCCCGCATGCAGGGAGCAGCAAAAAATGCTGTTCCCTGCATGCAACAGCAATTTATTCCATTTGTTTCCCTGCCCTAAGAGATGAATATATATATATATATATTGATGTATGGTCTAGTGTCTATGTATTTTTTGCGATTTTTGCACATGATACACGGGCTATAAGTGTTTATATACATATGCCTTTTATGTACAGGAGGTGAGATAATATATTTGCTGCTAGTTTATACATTGTTTTAGACAAAATATTTATAGTAATTAACATGTGTCTTTACAATTTAGGCATTGAGTATTTTTAGCACTTTTAGTATAATATTTACATCAGCTTCCTGTTGATGTTTACATTTGCGTATTTGCACACGATATAGATGTCACGTTCACCCGTGTATGCAAAGAAAAATTTCTGCACTTTATGCATTTGTGCACTTTATTGAAAACTGAATTGTTCAAAATTTAGTCTTGATGTGCTAGAATATCTTGTATTCAATTTATGGCCATTGGATATCAGTTTAGAGCTTTTTTCTTTAACATGATATCATACTGTGCAGTATGTCTTCACTGTTTATCATCATGCCGATCACGTTACGGGAAGTGCTATGTCTGTTTAAATTTCCCGCTTTGGAATATGTCGCCAAGTGATCAAGGACACAATTCGTGTCCGAAACGCGTCTGAGGCTGCACCTTTTCTTTTTGGAATAAAAGCACTAATACTGGCAACAGTTATATCCTGAGTCCCCTGGTCCTATTTGTGCGCGCTCGCACAAGGATACTGCTAGCAGATGTGTTTGTTGGAAGCCGGCTGCTTCCTTTCTACACGGACCCCTCGCCCGAAAGTAGGCTGACCTGGAAACCCAGCCGCTGTGGAGACTTCGCTCGGTGAGAGCGTTATTTGGACAGCCCCCTACAAGGTGCAGACTACTGCCGAATAAGCGAGGTAGAAGTGAACTCCAGGAGTTGGAGGACTCGTGAAGTCGCTAAGCTGCACGCGGTGAGTAAGTCAGTAGGTTTCTGTACTAAGTAGGTGGGGAGGTGCTGGATTATTGCCAAAACACATAGTAGCGATATATACTACTGTTTGGAAGTGCGCAACAAATATAACATTGAAAGGGTGAAATGTCTGACGATGTATTACGGGAACGGGAGATGGCGGCGGATGAACTCTTTCTAAATCTGCCGAGAGTCCCACATGATGGAAACAATAAGAAATCTAAAGTTGTTGGCACTAATGAAGATGTTAAGAGTCTCATTAAAGCTCTAGAAAAAAATAGCAGGAGCGAACTTACCAAATGGTGGGAGATTAAATCACTTGAAAAGTACCACAAAGTTGGGAGAATACCTCGGGGATTAAGAATCATGTTGGCCCCAAGCTTTGATAGTCCCAACCCTATACTTCTAAAAGAATGGGCTGAAAGCAATCTTGATGCATCAATGCGCTTAGTATGCCTGCTGGTAAAATATGCCAAAATTGATCGAGATAAGAATATGGAAGAAACTGCAAGGATACATAAGGAACTGGGTAAACCGGAACATCAAAGCCATAAGGAATATATAGAAAATGTATTAAAGAGATTAATGATCGCCTGAAAAAACAAGAGGAAGTAATTAAAACAAGAAAGGCTTTCAAGTTTGCAAGGGACAAAAACGACTACGAACAAGGGCAAGTATTTACATTTGCACGTAAGTTCGATAACCTGCGCAGACAAAAAGGTATGATAACAAACAAAACACCCACAGCTACCGGACCCTCAGATCTGGCAGGAAGTGATTCCAATCTGTCCACATCAGATGCCAGCTTAGTACCGAGCGAAACCAAATCTGAAACCAGTAACCCAGGTTCAGAACAAGGGGATTTGGGTCAGCTGACATTTGCGGAAGAGTTAGAATACATAAGAATGGAGCGGAAACAATCATTGAGGCCACGCAATCCAAACGCCTCAACAAGCAAAGGAGGAATGCCAGAAGGCGCAAGAGAAGGAAATGCCTCAGGAGCAAGAGGGCGGAGACAGCAAAACCAACGCTGGAAGAAAGCTCAATAATTGAAGATAATACTATCATCAACCTCACAAATACAGAGCTTGATCAGGCAGAAAAACAACTTCTCACATTAGGACTCTCGTTCTGCCCCGAGAGTAATTTTGGCTATTGTAACACTCGTATAGATGTGTATAAATTCATCAGGAAAATCAAATTAAGAAAATATTTCACCATCAAGAAGAATTTAGAAACAACAAATCAAAAAGAGGACGATCTAGAAAAAACTCACATGACGACATTGCAGGCAAAAGATATATCTTTGATGCAAACGTTACATCAGCTACATGATATGCCGCCTGCAGATAATAGCACACAAGAGGTTGCCAACATAGAGGGGATTGATATTGCAAATCCAGGGAGCAGTCCCTTTAAACCGACTTCCAATTTCGTACCCAATATGCCACGAGATGCTATTGATATATATCACGAGCGTGTGATAGAAGAACTGAAAAAGTTACAAAGGAACACGCAAAAGCAACATACCATCCCCAATTTCAACACTAAGCAATATTTTGAGCTTATGAAAAAACTGAAAAATAACAACGCTATAGTAATTAATAAATCTGATAAGGGAGGTAATGTTGTCTTATGGGACAGAAAAGATTATGTCAAAGAAGCATATAGACATCTAGATGACGCCGCTTGTTATTGCAAAAGTACGTTGACACATGTGAAAAGGATTCAGAAGAATTACAAAGATGATCTGAGCAAATGGAAAAAAGATGGGTTAATTTCCAAAGATGAATTCTCTTTTTTAAACAATGAATTTCCTGTGTAGCCCAATATGTATTTCATTCCAAAGGTACATAAAGGGGAACTACCTGTTCCAGGCAGACCGATTGTTTCAGCTATCAAAAGTACCTTTGAAAACACTTCCAAGTATATTGATTTCTATCTTCAAGACTTTGTGGTTCAGTTACCAGCTTTCATAAAGGATACTACAGACTTCTTATTCCAACTAAGCAAAATAGAGTGGACAGATGATTTTATTTTCTTGACTATGGATATCACTGCCTTATATACAAGTATAGCCCATGAGGATGGACTTAAGGCGGTGGAATACTATTTGGGCAAAAGATCGATTCAAATGTACTGTCATAATCAAATGTTGATATGTATGATTAATTGGTGTTTATTTAACAACGTATTCATGTTTGACAACACAGTATTTCAACAATTACGGGGTGTTGCCATGGGGGCATGCTTCTCCCCAAGCTATGCATGCCTGCATGTAGGTTGGTGGGAGGAGCATGTCCTCAGGGTACAGCACGCCCAGGAATGGTCTGAGCACATAATTAAATGGTGGCGTTACATCGACGACATTTTTGTTATTTGGAGGGGAACCAAAGATCAGGCCCAGAAATTTGTCGATGCTATCAATACAAACACTCTTAATTTGCATTTTACAGCCCATATACATAAAACAAGTGCCAATTTCTTGGATATTACAGTCCAATCCAAACATGGTAAGGTGGAAACATGCTTATATAGAAAGCCTACATCGGGAAACTCGGTGTTACACGCTGGGAGTTTCCACCCGCAACATACAATAGCTAGTATCCCCTATGGGGAATTCTTGCGGATTCACAGAGCATGCAGTACAGTTGAAGCACGTGATTTTCACCAGGAACAAATGAAAAAAAGGCTTGAGGCGAGAGGATATGTTTCCAAGAAGTTGGACATAGCAAGGAGAAAAGCCAACATGAAAGATCGGACTACATTGTTAAACCCAGATAGAAACACATTCATGGAAGATATAGACACAGACAACCAAACGCGTAGGGAAGGTGGTGAGTTACGGTTAGTGACCACATATAGTAAACAGGCCCAAGCCATTAAGGCCATCATTAAAAAACAGTGGCCGATAGTCATGACTGATCCGACACTCAAGAAGGTCCTTCCCCAGAGTCCCACCGTCACATTTCGCAAAGCTTACTCTATGCGGAATGACTTAGTAAAGAGCAGCCCCGAAACTACCAAACCAGTAAATTGGCTATCAGCTAAAAAAGGGTTTGTGAGGTGTAGCTCATGTAGAGCCTGTAAATTTGGTATCAATACCTCTACATACAAGACACCCTTCTCAGATAAAGAATATTCTTTAAGAGAACACTATACATGCAGGACTGACCATGCAGTATATGTACTTAGGTGTAGCTGCGGATTGAGCTATGTTGGTAGCACGAAACTGCAGGTACATGTTCGCATCCTGCAGCATCTTCGTGCGATTGTGAATTCAGACCCAGCTTACCCAGTTGCAAGACTTTTCAAAGCTGTACATGATAACAATTTGAGATGTCTGCAATATTTTGTCATCGACGCAGTACCTCTCAATAAAAGAGGTGGGAACCGGGAAAAACGGTTACGTCAGCTAGAATCTGAATACATCGTAGAACTAGACACTAAGTTTTCGTCTGAGCTGAATACAGGAGAAGATTTACACAATTTTTTATAAAGGGGATGCTGTTACTATCTCTATTCCCATGTGTTTGTTTCTCAATCGCTGTCCCCTTTTTGGTTTTAGTTACTCCAGCTTGACATGCTTAACAATTCAGACATCCTCTACATTTATGCCAACTGTGTTATATTATGGCATTTCAACTTATTTTATCATATTATTTCTTCATTTCCATCATGGGTACAAACGGCGATGAGTCTTACTGGTGTAGTATTGTAATGTATGGTTTTACATAGTATTTGTACTGAAATAATTTGCTTTACATTCGCCACAGTGGACTCGAGTTAATTACTACTGCCGCCGCATGATCCCCTTTGGGTCTAGGTTTTATATCTTTTTGCACTTTTGCACATTTATTGTTTAATTTGCACCCTTTACACTTTTAGCACTTCTCAATGTCGTGTAGGCATGAAATTTCCTGATTTGGCCAATTGTGTTTATTATTGCGGTTTTTGCACATCGAACATGATATATATGTTTACATACCAAGGTGTTTTGTTTACAGGAGAAGTAACAATATATTGCTGCTAATCTATACATTATTAGAAATATCTTATATATCCTAGGCATTTGGGTAACCAGCATTTTAACATTTTTAGCATTATATTTATATTCGTTACATGTTGATGTTTACATAAGCGTATTTGCACACGATATATATGCTGGATCATTTGTTGATGTATGGTCTAGTGTCTATGTATTTTTTGCGATTTTTGCACATGATTCACGGGCTATAAGTGTTTATATACATATGCATTTTATGTACAGGAGGTGAGATAATATATTTGCTGCTAGTTTATACATTGTTTTAGACAAAATATTTATAGTAATTAACATGTGTCTTTACAATTTAGGCATTGAGTATTTTTAGCACTTTTAGTATAATATTTACATCAGCTTCCTGTCGATGTTTACAGTTGCGTATTTGCACACAATATAGATGTCACGTTCACCCGTGTATGCAAAGAAAGATTTCTGCACTTTATGCATTTGTGCACTTTATTGAAAACTGAATTGTTCAAAATTTAGTCTTGATGTGCTAGAATATCTTGTATTCAATTTATGGCCATTGGATATCAGTTTAGTGCTTTTATCTTTAACATGATATCATACTGTGCAGTATGTCTTCACTGTTTATCATCATGCCGATCACGTTACCGGAAGTGCTATGTCTGTTTAAATTTCCCGCTTTGGAATATGTCGCCAAGTGATCAAGGACACAGTTCGTGTCCGAAACGCATCTGAGGCTGCACCTTTTCTTTTTGGAATAAAAGCACTAATACTGGCAACAGTTATATCCTGAGTCCGTGGTCCTATTTGTGCGCGCTCGCACGAGGATACTGCTATATTCCCAGAATTTATGTATATTAACATTACAACTTTATTGACTAAGATGACGAACACAAGTATGTCTTTCATGTTTATAGCACAAAAATGAGTATTTGCTTCTTTAAAAGAAACTAACGATGCACTAAGCTTTGCCCGTGAGAAAGGAGTGACGCAACTCCGAAACGCGTCGGGACCTAGTGTTGCAATAAACACGCTTTGAATTGTGGCCGCGGCTCCAGTGTTTCTTGTACTCTATCTCATTGGATTTGTGTGGATATTAGGGGTTGGCTTCCCCTGCCGCGTTGCCCGCCGTGATCAAGAGGCTTGGGTTTAGCCGAACTGTGTTCATGGATTTGTTTGAATCCCTTGCCCGCCCCCAGCAATCCAGCCGATACTGATGAGACGGGCATGTCGGAGGCTACCCGGCGAGCACGAAGGAGGAGGAGGGTTGGTCGGAGGACGGGTCCTCTGTTCCAGACTTCGTTGTTCAATAGGTAAGCGGAGACACGTCTTTGTTTCAAGAGCGGCTGTGGGTTTCATGCGATGGGGAGCTATACGGCTTTAAGATAACAGAGTGTACGGATCTGTGTCTTATTAAGAAACACATGTTTGCAATAAAGGAATCACTGCTAGTTTCAGCTTGGACGGAGAGGAAACTTGAACTATGGCAACTACTAGAGACAGTAGGAGACGTGATGCAGCAAGTAAGCTGTTTATGAGATCAACAGAACCACTGGGCAATAATACTGCGCAAACATCAGGCGAAACTATTACAACGGATAAAAGGAAACTATGGGATAAGTTGTGAAAATTTTAAAAAAAAGAACAATCTAAGTGGTGGGAGGCCACAGCTTTACAGCAGTATGTAGAGTGTGAGAGTATACCGCGAGGTCTCCGTATTTTTATCACTCCCACTTATCAAAAACCGGAACCAGATATGATCGAAGAGTAGATGACAAATAATCACGCTTGCTCCATCAATATGTTAAAGATACTGATTAAATATGCGGAAAAAGAAAGTACTAAATTAACTGAGGAAAGTGAGGACATTATCAAAAAATTAAAAGATCTGTATACGAAAGAGGAATTTGAAATAGAAATGGCTAAAATGGAGAAAAAATTGGAAAAGATTGAGGATGACATTAAAGCCAAAAAATTAAGTAAATTTCATCGTGATGAAATTGATTATAACAATGGTCAAATGCTTACTTTTGGCAGAAAGTTTGATCAATTAAGAAAAGAAACTAAAGGACCAAGAGAGGCAGAACCTTCTACATCTAAAGGCACTACAGAACAAACAGAGATTGAAACTATCACAGTGGAGAAACCGGACAGTGATAATAGTGAAAGTGAGATTTCTCCTATTAGAGAACCCAACATAATAAAAGCACGTATTTTAAAAGAATTTACGCTAATGGCCAAAGAGAGAAAAATTACACAGGCACACAGCGAAAGTCCGGTCAGAGGTCGTGGTCGCGGCGCAAGAGGAGGAAACAAAGAAAGGTTCATGAAGAGCAACATAACAGACAGCCCAGTGGGAACTCGTACGAGGGGCCGAAATGCAAAGAAGTAATGGAAAACATGACAGTGGTAAATCTCTCGAATCATTCATTTACTGATAATCAACTAGAAGTACTAGCGTTGGGGTTATCTTTTTGTCCCACCGCTAACTATGACTATACAGAAACTCGTATTGATTTGTTTAGTTTCATTAGGAAACTAAAATTGAAAAAATGGTTTTCCATGAACAAACCTAAGATACAGAGACAAGTACAGGCCAATCCTTCGGTTCTCACCATTGATGATGTACATATTTTACACACAGTTCATGAGTTGGCCGATGAGGAGGGTGGTATTGATGATCCTTTTTGAATCTTATGAACACTGATATCAATTTGGAAATGGGGGGTGAAACCGGTTTTAAACCTAAATCAGTTTTTATCCCACAGATCAATAACGAGGCAATTAATTGTTTTGAAAAAGGTATGATTAGAGAATTACAAAAACTTGATTCCCGTAAAACCAACAAGGTGCATAATTTGAAAAAGATGCATCGAATTGCATTAAAAGAGTTGGAGGCTAACACTGACATTGTTATCAAAAAGTCAGATAAGGGGGGGAATGTTGTGATCTGGCCACTGCACATGTATCTCAATGAAGGTAATACACAACTGTCGGATAAAGACAGATATTGCATTTCTTCTAAAGCTGAATATGATATAGCCAACAAACATGTTTTGAATAAGTTGGCAGAGTGGAGAGACAGAGGGTTTTTGAACCAAGAGGAATTTTTATTTTTAGTCTGTAAAGACCCTAAAATACCAGTATTGTACCTTCTCCCTAAAATTCACAAAGACGCCACTAATCCACCAGGCAGACCCATTGTGTCGTCAAGAGATAGTGCACTTGAGAATACATCTAAATACGTGGACCACTTTTTACAGCCATTGGTCCAAGCGTTACCATCATTTGTTAAAGATACAGGTGATTTTTTGAAAATTATTAACAAAATCACCTGGGAGCAAAACTATCTATTAATGAGTATGGATGTAAGTAGCTTATATACCTGCATCCCCCAAGATCTTGGGATTGAGGCCTGTAGGTTTTTCTTGAAAAGTAGATCTTTGTCTTTCCTCTTCCTTACGGAAATGATTTTAGAGATGATCCAGTTATGCCTGAGAAACAATTTCTTCTTGTTTGATAATAAGATGTACAGACAAACCCAGGGGACGGCGATGGGAACCTGCTTCGCCCCCAGTTTTGCAGGATTGTACCTCGGCTGGTGGGAGAAGCAGGTTGTCAGTAACATCAGGCAATTTGTTGACCACGTCGTCCTCTGGGTGAGGTACATTGACGATATATTTTGCATCTGGAGGGGTACCGAAATCCAGGCGCAGGAGTTTGTCGATGTCCTCAATCAAAATGTTTTAAATTTGCACTTTACCAGTGAAACAAACAGCAAGAGTATAGAATTCTTAGATCTCAAATTAGAGATCAAGGATAATAAAATCACTACCAGACTGTTTAGAAAAACTACTGCGGGCAACAGTTTGCTTCATGCCAACAGTTGTCACCCCAAAAACCAATTCAGAGCATTCCTTTTGGTGAATTGTTGAGGGCCAAAAGGAATTGCAGTACTGAAGAAGGTTATCAAACTGAAAAACACACAATGACTCAGATTTCTAGCGTGGGGTTACAGTAAAACTACCACCAAGCAAGCGGTTGCCAAAGTTGAAAAACTTAAAGGGAAGAACTATTGACTCCCAAAGAAAAAGAGAGTACGTTGGTGAAAGAACCTATCAGGTTCATTACCAAATATAATAATCAAGCCTGGGAGATCAAGAGAAGTCTTATAAAAATGTGGGAGGTCCTTAGGAGTGATGACGATCTGAGGGAATGTGTTGGAGAATATCCCTCTCTCACATTTAGAAAACCCAGTTCGTTACGTGACACACTGAGCAAGAGTCTACTGAACCAAACTAAAAAATGTTTGGACATTAAAGGGTTTTTCACTTGTAATCAGTGCAAGGCATGCAAGTTTAGTACTAGCTGTAAATCTGTCAAACTTAGCAAAGACAAACCCCCTTATTACATCAATAAATACCTGAATTGCAACACTGAATTTGTGGTGTATGCGCTAAAATACCCGTGTGATAGATATTACATAGGGAGTACGATCCACAAAGGTAAAAAGAAGGTACTTCAGCACTTACGTGCGATTAAGAAAAATGACAAACAATACCCAGTTGCCCGCCATTTTAGTACCAGTCACAATCAAAATGCCAACCTTCTTAGATTCTGCATCCTCGATTGTGTACCACCCAGGACAAGAGGAGGCAATAGAACTGTTGAACTGAGAAGGTTGGAATCAAAAATGATTGTTAAATACAACACTCTAGTTCCCATAGGTTTGAACCTTGATGAAGAAATGTCCGTTCATTTATAACATGTTTTCGCTTGTACATATTTTTTCATGTTCTCCTTCTATGTCTTTTAAGGTTTTTTGTTTAGTTATATTGTATTTTTTTGTGCACATTTTTTTATAGGATTTTACTAGCGTCATCTCTGTCTGGTTTTTTACAGATGTCGACTGGGAATGCAGAAGAGCTTTAATATCTGACACTGATGCTGTTAAAGGGTGTGTCTCTTTTCCCTTTTGTAGTTGAACATTGTTCGAGATAACATGCTCACTTGAGCAAGACTCATTGGCGCACTGTAATTAGGTTACATGTATCAAGTGACTAGTATGATCTCTGGTCATTTTTAACTGATTGCCCACTTGGGCTTTTTTGTTTATACTTATGTATATTTATTTTTATGCATTACTGTTGGCCTTAGCTGAATTATCTACTTCAGTGAAATTTAATGGCAGATTGTAATGATACAGCTGAATTTATTGTAGCGTTTCACAAGTTATCATGTCAAGTGGCAGCGCGTACACGTATTAATGCCGATTTAAGCACTGTTGGTGCATGGCATTCATACAGTCATGTATATTTTATTTTAGTTCTTGTTATGCATGCAGCCAAGAAAGTATTTATCTGCATTTCCCAGAATTTATGTATATTAACATTACAACTTTATTGACTAAGATGACGAACACAAGTATGTCTTTCATGTTTATAGCACAAAAATGAGCATTTGTTTCTTTAAAAGAAACTAATGATGCACTAAGCTTTGCCCGTGAGAAAGGAGTGACGCAACTCCGAAACGCGTCGGGACCTAGTGTTGCAATAAACACGCTTTGAATTGTGGCTGCGGCTCCAGTGTTTCTTGTACTCTATCTCATTGGATTTGTGTGGATATTAGGGGTTGGCTTCCCCTGCCGCGTTGCCCGCCGTGATCAAGAGGCTTGGGTTTAGCCGAACTGTGTTTATATATATATATATATATATATTCACTGAAAAAAACCATAGGTTTCAGGGACGTTATAGTTACAAATTAGCATTTAAAAAACCTTTGAAATTCACTGAAAAAACCATAGGTTTTAGGGACAGTTATAGTTAGTTGGACATTGCACTCGTACAAAACCCGTGAAATTCCCCCGTTATAGTTAGCCCAGCAAACTATAACTCGCGCCCCCGCAATGCACTGCTGATGACGTCACATATTACATCACTCATGACATGGTCAGTGACATCACTGATGACATCACTGATGACATCTCAAATGACATCACTGATGACATCATCCAGTGACTGTGTGTTTCTGTAAAGTTGAAATATTTTTAATATATATAGGAAAAGACGTATTGAAGAATGAGTGGGTGTGTAAGTGTCTGTATGGATGATTTAGTAGGTGCGTGACTGACTCTATAAGTGAGTGATTTAACGTATCTTACTGAATGCATGGGTTAGTGACTAAACTGGGTGAATGTCTGTATCCGTCTGTCTGTTGCTGTGTAAGTGGCTGCATGTGTTTGTGAATAGCTACATGAGTGTCTATATGAGTTATTGAATGCTTGTCTGAGTATCTGTATGGGTGCCTGAGTGTTTGTGTGGGAGGGGTGTGTGCGACTCTGTGCATAGATGTGTGAGTGGGTGATTCACTGGGTGGATGGTTTCAAGAGTGCATCTGTGATAGACTGTATGGGTGGGTAAGTGTGTGTAAGAGTGTGTTAGTGAGTGAATGTATGTCCCAGTGGTACATGTGTGAGTAACTACATATGTGAAAGGCAGTATATATGTGTGTTGGAGTATATAAATAGCTATAAGCGAGAGTGAGTGATTGTGATAGTGGCTGTATGGATGAGTGTGTGCTTGTATCAGTGATTGTATAAGAGCGTAAGAATGTGCTACTATTTGTATGAGTAAGTGAGCTGGTGTGTGTATAACTGTATAGGTGAGTAAATGGTAGTGTGTTTAATTATTTGCATGACTGACTAGGTGTGTGAGTACCTCTATGGATGAGTGGCGGTGTTTGAGTGTCTATATAGGAGTATGAGTGCATATGATAGTCCTGTACTGAGTGACCGTAAGTATGAGTGACTGTACGGGTGAGTGAGTGGATGTGTGCGTAGACCTAAGAATCAGTGAGTGGGTATGTAGTTATTGGTGTTGGAGTGTCTATGGTTTTGCGAATGGCAGTCTGTAATTTAGAGTGGGTGTATCAAAGTTTATATTGGGGTGTGAGGAGGTGCATCAGATTATCACGTGGATGATGTCATCAGTGATGTCATTTGAGATGTCATCAGTGATGTCATCAGTGATGTCACTGACCATGTCATGAGTGATGTAATATGTGACGTCATCAGCAGTGCATTGTGGGGCGCGAGTTATAGTTAGCTGGACTAACTATAACGGGGGAATTTCACGGGTTTTGTACGAGTGCAATGTCCAACTAACTATAACTGTCCCTAAAACCTATGGTTTTTTCAGTGAATTTCAAAGGTTTTTTAAATGCTAATTTGTAACTATAACGTCCCTGAAACCTATGGTTTTTTCAGTGAATTTCAAAGGTTTTTTAAATGCTAATTTGTAACTATAACATGTCTGAAACCTACGGTTTTTTCAGTGAATTTCAAAGGTTTTGTAAATGACAATTTTTAAATGTATTAATTGTTATATAAATTTTTTTCATACTGATTTACTACATTTTTAGAAACAATTTTTTTTTACATATTTTATTTTTTAAATTACATTGTAATTACATTATACATTACATTACAAAAAATACTTTCTCAGAATGAATTACTTTAGTTTAAATACTTTGCACATAGGCAATAGACTTTTAAGTACAGTAGTTACAGTTGTTGCAATGGGCAACACATTTTCAAACACAATGCAACATTCAGCTCAATGTGAATTTCTAGTTAAATGCAATTAGTTACTTTATGGATTACTTTTCTAACCACAGGACTGGATCCTAGATTCAGTCCTGGTACATCTCCTGTAAACAGTTGAGTAAAAGCGTTTTGATTACAGTCGTGATTTTTAAGGAATATTATTGTATTTTAAAAGTTGACACTTAGAAACTTTTTCTCATAGAATCACCAATGTTATCCTATGGAAGGAAATTCACTTAGAAGGTAAAAACTGTTATCGTTACTTTTTCTTACTCAGTGTTGGATCCTGGATCCAGCACTGGTGCATCTCCTGTAAACAGTTGAAAGAATGCGTTTAAGTCATACAGGCGATTTTTAAGGAATATTTGTAGTTTGTGAAAATCGACACTTTGAAACTTTTCTACTGAAAAGCAGACAATGGATTCCTATGGAAGAAAATATAAGTTACTGGTAAGTACGGTTAAAATTACTTTTCAGGGTCAGTGCTGGGCTAAAAGATGCAGCACTGGGTTCTCTCCTGATAACAGGTGAGTAAATTGGAATTCGTACTTTGGTTGATTTTAGAGGAATATTATAAAGTTCCAAAACTCCACACTTAGAAGAATTTCCAAGTGAAACCAGTCAATGTTAGCCTATGGAAGGAAATTCAAGTTACTGGTAAGTATGGTTAAAATTACTTTTCAGGACCAGTACTGGGCTGAAAGATGCAGCACTGAGGTCTCTCCTGATAACAGGTGAGTAAATCAGAATTCGGATTTCGGCTGATTTTAGAGGAATATTTGTATGTTTCAAAAATCAACACTTAGAAACTTTTTCAGCAAAAAGCAGGCAATGATATCCTATGGAAGGAAATTCAAGTTACTGGTAGGTACGGTTAAAATTACTTTTCAGGATCAGTACTGGGCTGAAAGATGCAGCACTGAGGTCTCTCCTGATAACAGGTGAGTAAATTGGAATTCGTACTTTGGTTGATTTTAGAGGAATATTATAAAGTTCCAAAACTCCACACTTAGAAGAATTTCCAAGTGAAACCAGTCAATGTTAGCCTATGAAGGAAATTCAAGTTACCGGTAAGTACGGTTAAAATTTCTTTTCAGGGCCAGTACTGGGCTGAAAGATGCAGCACTGAGGTCTCTCCTGATAACAGGTGAGTAAATCAGAATTCGGATTTCGGCTGATTTTAGAGGAATATTTGTATGTTTCAAAAATCAACACTTAGAAACTTTTTCAGCAAAAAGCAGGCAATGATATCCTATGGAAGGACATTCAAGTTACTGGTAAGTACGGTTAAAATTACTTTTGAGGATCAGTACTGGGCTGAAAGATGCAGCACTGAGGTCTCTCCTGATAACAGGTGAGTAAATCGGAATTCGTATTTCGGCTGATTTTAGAGGAATATTATAAAGTTCCAAAACTCCACACTTAGAAGAATTTCCAAGTGAAACCAGTCAATGTTAGCCTATGGAAGGAAATTCAAGTTACTGGTAAGTACGGTTAAAATTACTTTTCAGGACCAGTACTGGGCTGAAAGATGCAGCACTGAGGTCTCTCCTGATAACAGGTGAGTAAATCAGAATTCGGATTTCGGCTGATTTTAGAGGAATATTTGTATGTTTCAAAAATCAACACTTAGAAACTTTTTCAGCAAAAAGCAGGCAATGATATCCTATGGAAGGAAATTCAAGTTACTGGTAAGTACGGTTAAAATTACTTTTCAGGACCAGTACTGGGCTGAAAGATGCAGCACTGAGGTCTCTCCTGATAACAGGTGAGTAAATCAGAATTCGGATTTCGGCTGATTTTAGAGGAATATTTGTATGTTTCAAAAATCAACACTTAGAAACTTTTTCAGCAAAAATCAGCCAATGATATCCTATGGAAGGAAATTCAAGTTACTGGTAAGTACGGTTAAAATTACTTTTCAGGACCAGTACTGGGCTGAAAGATGCAGCACTGAGGTCTCTCCTTATAACAGGTGAGTAAATCGGAATTCGTATTTCGGATGATTTTAGAAGAATATTTGCACAATGGTGAAGGGAGGGGCGGGGCCTGAGGTGACATCTGTGCAAACGCGCCCCGTGGCGCGTTTTAAGTTGGGGGATTAAGTCCCCTTGAATCCTGAGGGTCCCTAGGGGCCAACTAGCCCACCAGGAACCTCCAATATGCGCCAGGGGCTGCGTTGCAGAGACGTGTAGAGAGGCCACACCCCTTTTACACCTCTCTGCAACGCAGCTCTGTGGCGCTTTCTGGATGTACCTGTTGGGCTAGTTGGCCCCCAGGGACCCTCAGGATTGAAGGGGATTTAATTCCCCATCTTAAAACGCGCCATGGGGCCTGTTTGCACACATGTCACCTGAAGCCCCGCCCCTCCCTTCACCACTGTGCAAACGCGCCCCGTGGCGCGTTTCAAGTTGGGGGATTAAGTCCCCTTGAATCCCGAGGGTCCCCGGAGTCCAACTAGCCCACCATATACCTCCAAAAGCGCCACAGAGCTGCGTTGCAGAGAGGTGTAAAAGGGGCGTGGCCTCTGTACACCTCTCTGCAAGGCAGCCCCTGGCGCATACTGGAGGTTCCTGGTGGGCTAGTTGGCCCCAGGGACCCCCAGTATTCAAGGGGATCGTTCCCCCTCTGCAAACGCGCCAGGGGCGCGTTTGCAGAGTGGTGAAGGAAGGGGGCGGGGCCTGCGGGCCCGATCGTTTAAAAAAATAAATAAAATGTTGTCCCCTGAAGGGGGGCTGTGTGGCCCCCCTTCCTTTTTTCTGTTTTTGGGCCCTGGGGACCCCATCCCCCAGGGCCTTACCCCTTTTTTAAAATTACAAAATAAAAATAAAAACGGGAAGGGGGCCGCGTGGCCCCCTTCCCTGGGCCTGTATTGGCCCCGGGGACCCCATCCCCCGGGACATGGCCTCTATTTTTATTTTTATTATTTTGAGGGGGCTGCGTGGCCCCCTCCTCTGGCCATTTTAAGGCCCCGGGACCCCATCCCCGGGGCCGGCCATACCCTTTTTTTTTTGTTTTTTTTTGTTGAAAACTTTGGGGAGGGGGGCCACGTGGCCCCCCTCCCGGGCCACTACTTGCCCCGGGGACCCCATCCCCCGGGGCTGGCCCTCTCGTTGGGGACTGTGGGGGGGTCCCCAATCCCCCCACAGTCCCGCCGGCTCCCCGCGTCCCTTGGGAGCCGGCATTCCTTTTCCACATGGGGAGCTGCTAAGATGCAGCTCCCCATGTGGAAAAGCAATGTGCTTTGGATATTGGAAGAGAGAGCAGGTTTCCCTGCTCTCTCTTCCAATATCCAAAGCAGTTTGCAATGACAGGACGGGAGCCGCGAGGCTCCCGTCCTGTCATTGCAAACAGCAGTGTCCCGGGGGTAGGCACCCCGGGACACTGCAGGAGCCGGCCCTGAGGGGTGGTGGTCCCCAGGGCCATCAAGGGCTCCAGGAGGGGGGCCGCGCGGCCCCCCTCCCTACATCAGCACAGCCCCGGGAGGTGGTGGTCCCCGGGCTTCGGGGGTCCAAAACGGACCCCCATTTTAATTTGTTAGTGCCCGGGGAGGTGGCGGTCCCGGGGCGTGTGGGGGCTGGAGCCCCCCCCACACAGGTTGTTCAATTTAAAAAAAAAAAGCCCCGGGGAGGTGGTGGTCCCCGGGGCTGCGGGAGGGCTCAGAGCCCTCCCGCAACATTTTCAAAAAAAAGCCCCGGGGGGTGGCGGTCCCCGGGGCTTGGGGGGCCCTTTGAGGCCCCCACACATAAAATTAACCCCCCCCACCATGCCCCCGGGACTTGGGCCACCCGGGGGCAAAATACAAATTTTTTTTTTTCGGCAGGATTCGCGCACCCTGAGCGCATCCTGCCGATTTTTTTTAAAAAAAATCTTTTTTTTTTTTGCCCAGGGGGTCCTTGTGGGACCCCTGAGCAAACCTAGGGGGTCAGGGTGTTTCTACCCTGCCCCCTTTGTGCGCTTTGCGCACTTGTTTCTGTCCCTCGGTTCTACCGAGGGACAAAATGGCTGCCAACATTTCCTGAATCGGAATGTTGACAGCCAGCTGACAGCCAATTAACATGCAGCTCGTGATCGGGAGGGTACGCGGACCCTACTCGGCCATAGATATCACTATCTTTTTTACTTTTCATTTTCTCAGCAACTACTGAACGGATTTACACCATTTAACAAAAAGGGTTCTTTCTGAACCAAGAACTACCTCTTTGCCAAATTTGGTGTAATTCCGTTCAGCAGTTCGGCTGTAGCCGTGTCTAAAGTTTCCTATGGGAAAATGCATGGGGAAAACGCGTTTTGGGACCCCCTTTTTTCTCGGCCCCCGTTTGACGAATCTCCCGAGACTTTCAGGGAAGGAGCGGACCGGAGCGGGCCACAAAGTTTGAAAATTTCGCGAAGATACGTCAACCGGCAAGAGAGTTATCTCAAATAGAATGTCGCGGATTTCCTATGGATAATAGGTTGTAACTATAACTATCTACTGGCGACCGCCAGTAGATAATATATATATATATATATATATATATATATATATATATATATATATATATATATATATATACTATATATATATATATATAGTGTAAACTCATAACCCCCACATGCAGTGTGTGGATTGTTTAGAGAAATCAAAACATTTCTCCTTTTCAAACACTTGCTTCATGGAGGTATTATTTTGTGACCCAACGCCAAGTATGCCTATATTTGTAGCTCAGGCTTTACATCAAAATCTATGAGTACTTTCACTAACTCTCCCAAATTACACTTCAGTAATGCCCCCTTGATTCAAAGAGATGCAATTATTTCTGCAGCATAGTTTTGGATTTTCTGTATCTAGCTCTAAGCTTTTTGGGTGCCACCACGAAGTGCAAGTTGCAGTAATCTACAAGAGTAACCCTCTGGCTTACTTCAGGTAAGGCTGCAACTTGGCCAAAATTACCAGTTTAAAGCTGCAATTCCCAGTAAACCAATTGGACTGCTCCTGAAATATTTAAGAGGATCAAACCAGATGCCACACTTTTGTACTTTTTGGGATAACATGAGTCCAATATCAACAATCAGCATCCGTCTATCTGGGATTTTTAATTTAATCAAAACCTGCTGCATGCCAGATATAAGCAGATGAGTTTTCTGATGAAAAATAATGGAAAGATTTGGGTATCATAAGCACATGAATGAAACCCTGTGCCACTCTCAAGAAAAATATCACGCTGGGTTTTCACATAAACATTGAGCAAGCAGGTGATAAAGTTGAACATTGTGACACACCACATTTCGTCTTCACAGGACAAGCCAACATGTCCCCACACATTAATTTTCTTCTCTCAGGACAATACAGACTAATTTGATTACACAACAGTGGAACCCACAGACCAACCTAGGGTACAGAACAGTAGCAACCTACAAAATTCTGACTCTACTTTAGAATTATAATATTGATAATTTGAGACTATTGATCAGCCATCAAATGCACATTTCTTTTAAATTACTGCAGGCTGTTCATTGCTGCTTTAGCTACACCTTTTTATGATTGAAATATAGCTGTCCAACTAACCTTGTCAAATTCATCTAGACATTTACTTACCATCACTTGTTCTAGCACTAGTTCAAAGACCGATGTTGCTTCCTGACAATTGCTCTTCTCCAACAAGATTATTTAGGACTTCAGACTATTTATGTCAATATTGAGTGTTTTGCACTAATATTCAGCAACTGCACTAGGGGCTTTCAGCACTTTCTTGTTGATCTGGTAAAGCAGAATACCATCATCTGTATCCGTCAATGCATGTATGTGTTCTTGACCTTTGGGGTCAGGTTTCTATAAAAGCAGCACAGTAGGTGGCAGAGAAGATATATAATCCAGAGGAAGAGAATATGTTGGAATTGGGCTATTTGGCACCACCATTCACCATAACACACCCAGCAGTCTGGACCACACTTTATAGTGCCAAAATGTTACAAAAAACCCTTGAAGCACAAAGCACAATGCACAGTCAGAATCACAGTACCTACACCACACTAATCAATACAACAGCAAGCCTCACAGCATAACACATCAGCATAGCAGATCAATCTATACTATATAAAAGTACCCAATTTGGCACAAGCTCTCATCACCTTAACATACAATAACACAAATTCCTTCCCTACCATATTCTACTATTCAATACAACATCACACATTCAACAAATCTAACAATGTTATCCCATGTAGCACAGCAATAATCTACTTCTCATAATACAGCAACATAGAACCCATTTTAGAAAAGATGGTAAAAGTTTTCAAAATTGTGCCAGTTTTCAGGCACGAGTTTCACAGGGCCCCATTCTTTAGGCAAAATAGTTAGGAGGGCACCTCACAACTACAGATATCTGTTCTATTATTTTTGGCATCCTACAGGTCAGTAGGGCCTTCTTGCTGGACAGCAGAACTCCACAGGGCCACGCCAACCACAAAGGTCTTCACTGGATTAAGCAGCCAGCCAACTTGGTTCGGGATTCTCTATGCTCAGAACCTACCTCTGGCCCAGTAACTTTTCAGATTCCCAGCACATGGCTCTTTTGAGCAGGCTTCCTCAAACAGACAGTTCTTGAAGATGATACATGCACAATTAGATCTATTGACCAGATCAAGTCTTAAACAAGTGTTGAGCACAAAGGTTCAATGGATGTCCCCAATCAGTAAGTAGAAGCTCTTCTTATAACAAGCATTCAGGCTTCTCTAATGTATTGTGTAATCAAAGCAACACCTGAAGTACCTGAACATTTTAATTCAAAATAATTAATGTATGTGCTTAATGACAATGTGAATAAATTTAGATCAATACAATCAAAGAGGTTTCAGTGTTTTCTGATAATAATTCCTCAGGATGTCTTGCTGGACAGTGTAGACTACAGGTTTGGCAAGAACCTCTTAAATATAATCAAGTGTGACCTGTCCTATTGATTCCTAAATAGACTGTCAAGGGGTTGAGACACAGCTAGATCTAAAGCAGAATGTCTCAAGCACTATGTCTCTTTACCTGGATTAAGCACACAATATTTGTTGCCTCCAATGCAACATAACTAAAATAGGTATCTCAAATAATACTCTAGATTTCAGTGTTTTGCTTCCTTACTTTCTAGATATTGTTTAGCTATTTATTCCATTTTATAAATGTAATTTACAGATTAATAATGTAGTATTTCTTTTTCTCAAAATACATGGTTTCTACAACAAATGTTGCAAAAGCTTTAGTTTGGCAGATAGCTGACAGGAAGGGGTACACAGTGCGCATGACACATCCTCCCTACACACACGCTGCTAACTTACAAACTGAGATTTATTAAAAGGCGGAAATACCTCATTGACTAACATGGGCAATGACCATATCAAGGTGAGACTACACTAGTGGGATCTCAGCACAAAGGAAAAAGCATAGTAGATTTGGAGACCTGCGGGCACAGCACGTCAGAGCAGGGGTCACAGATCTAAAGTTCCAAATTGAGAATCACAGTAGGAAACATGTAAAGTAGATGGCTTTACCAAGAGGGTCTGTTTAAGACTATGCTTTGAGTTGTGCCTGAATATACAACAGCCTTCCCAACTGAGTTCTGTTTTGATGGGGGATGTTGTAACCAGGTGGAAGGAGAATTACAGATGTGATTTTGGATGTCTTGTATCCTGGACAGGAAGTGAGGGGTCTATGTTTGATTTTATCATGAATATTTATAGCATGCTGTTGGGTTAGCAAACTGTGCTCCACTGAAGGAGGCTGGATGTGCAGGACTTAGCAAATGCAAATAGGAGAGAAGGCAACAAGCATCAGATATGGAAGGTATGTGGGGTATGGAGAGCCAGTATTTATAAATGATGATATGGGTATTTGGTGCTATCTGAATGTGACTTGCTTAAAGGCTGAGTGTTGTAGAGGGTGGCTTTTGGGGTGGCAGTGTGTTTTCTGGGTTTCAGTGTGGAGGTGGTGTCACTAAGCATTCTTGTAGCAGTCATAGATGGATACGATACACCTGGTTGGTCTGCCAGTGACTGGTAAATATCCTGGTTAGAAGGTTGAGCAGCTGCAAGAGATATGAACTTTTTATTCACCTCTTCCGGCTGGTAGCCATCAAAGTGCAATTCTTTGGGCATGCCACAAGAACTGAGGAGTGTTTTAAAAAATGGCATTCACCTGGGTAGTGTGGATGGGTAGACGGGGCAGATTTACATTTAAAGATGGTGTATAGGAAATGGAAGCAAACTACAGTGGCAAATCTTTTGAACGAGTATACTAAGAGCCTGAAAGATTTGTCAAATGCTGTCCGGTTGGAATGGTGCATCTGGACTATGTGTATGTATCTGGGCAGCATAGGGTGTTAGCTGCCCCCCGGCATTTTCTTAGGAAAGAAAGGCAAAAATATTGCTTTTGGCACCTCTACCCAAGGTTGTAGGCCAGGAGTGAAGAAAGGTGGTCTATTTTGGTGTCACCCCTGAAAAGGACAGTTGTTCCAAAATTTCTGTAGGCACAGTAAGCTCTTTTGAAACTATCTAGAAGCACAGTAGTAGAGTCTTCAAACCAATAATGGCTGTATACTCTGTGGCCAAACCTGATTCTAATCCATTGATTATATTTACTTTTGGAATTTACTTATGAGTATCAAATTGGTGCAGTCTGCTCCAACTATTACAGAACTGCGATGAGAATAGATATTGCACACCTAATATAATCTCAGAAATGTGAACAATTTATGCGAAAATTAAATTAATCCCAGATGCTCCTGAGTATCATGCAGCCATCAATGACATTTGACCCAGGACAGGTTCAGGTAGAACGGTGAAATTCAAACAAGGACGGAGCAGTACACTTGGAAGTCTAAGATATATTGCAGTATATTACTGTAGTGGTACATAAAGCAACAGTAAAATACAATTCTAAACTTACATGATGAAAAAAGGCTTCAGTTCTTTGAGAAATAACAAATTTTAGATCACCAGTAGTGAATGGTCAACAGTGCACAGCAATGGTGTTCCATATAACCAGCAGCTTAAAATGTTTCATCCTGTATACGGACTTTATTGGGACTAGTAGGTATATGTTTACCAACATGGTATACCACGTTTGGAAAGACTTTATAGAGATCCTTAAGTTGAATTTTGGTTATTATATCCAATGAAGAAGATTCAGTTTAAAATGGGGCTGCATGTCATGGTCAAGACCCAGCTGAGTGCAATTCATCTTCACCAAAGTGAAAAGCTGGACTGACTCTGATAGGCAGATCCCAGTGTCTGCTCATGATCTCCACAGGAAGGGAGTGAGGATAGCCAGCGGCGGTTTCTCTTCTTGGGCGGAAGAGCGTCGCCCCACTTGCTGGCGCACCAGTAAAAATACAGAATAATGAAATGGTCATTACCATTTTATTATTCTGTGTGCCACCGGCCTGTGCTGCTGGAGTGTGAGGGAGGGGGCGGACCAGATTCCTGCAGATTGCAGGATGTCTCCCAGGGCTCAGTGTGCATGTCAGGTTGACCAGCTGTCTACAGCCTACCTATCCGACATGCACACTTTAGACCCAGCAATCCCAGGGCTGAGAAACAGCCAGGGGATTGCTGGCCCAGGCTCCCAGCCCCAAAATGAGTGCTGGGTTAGCCTGCTCCAACCAATCCTGGAGCTACTCTCATTCTGAGGGCAGACCCAGGATTGGTTCTATTCAATCTGCACTTGGAAGGAAGTCCTTCCCTTTCCTTCTTGTTCCTCGTCACCCCCAGGATGGGCGTGGGGAGTGGAGCACCGGACGGAGGGCCCAGCAGCCAGCAGCATTTATGGTGAGTGCTCACCAGCATTTATTGATGTTGCCAGCCGCCACTGCACACTATTAGGCTATTATCTTATGATGACATGAACTTGCTTTGCCGGTCAATTTTTATATGCTCTTCGTGGCAGGTACGGTGCTTAGTTTTTTCCTAAGGATGTTGTTAAGTGCAGAAACGTTTTTGTTGCATCGCGATGCAATTTACTACACATACATTGGTGTTGTAATAGTTTGGCTTTTGCATGCCCCTCGTTATGTTTTTTGTCCCCCGGACACCCATAAAAATGTCCTTATCTTGTGTCTTTGGCAGCGCCATTTTCAAGGCCGCAGATGTTCTCTGGCTGGCTTGAAAGCATGTACGCTTTAATGAAACAAACCATGTTGAACTTAATCCACACATCGTTTCCAAAAGAACACCCCGGCATACATTACTGTGTTGGGGACACGCGGGTGTCCCTAAAGAGCAAGATAATGGAACAGTTATGAACAACTACAATACTCTGCCTCAGACACCATTCGATGGCATAGCGTTCTGCCAAATGATGCACCTTCCACGTAATGACGTCCACTTTGGAGATTAGAAGGTCTGGTACTGATCTGTCTTTATGCTGTAAAACTATTGTCTTGCACTGTGGGAAGTCTACTTGTTCCTATCACTCTAGCTCTCTAGCAAAGGTTCTGGAGGTTTTGAACAAAATGTTGGCTCCGTTCCTCTTCGTAGGTGGCAGTGCACCCCCACATTCTATTTTAAATAGTTCTTCAGACATTTTTTAGATTTAAAGCCGATCAGTTGACTAATTTCATCTGGTGGCTCGGTAGGCTAAAGCATCCCTTGCAGCGGTTTGAATTTGACCTAGTAGTCACAGGTTTGAATCCCGGCAGCATTTTGAATCCCGACAGCATTTCAACCTCACTCTAAAACAATTACTTGGCACTCCTGTGGATAGAACGTGGACTTTACATTTACAGGACTTCCCTGATTCATGTATGTAACCAGCTGTTCGTCTTTAACAGCTGCACCCACCATTGAAGAAAAATAAATCGAGAATTTTGCAGTGGCGGCTCCTCCGCTATGGCAGAGGAGCATCGTCCCACTGCTTTTGAGCAGTGCAAAGTAAAGGAAATCTAAAATGATAATAACTTTAAGTTATTATCATTTTATGCTTCCCTTGCAGCAGGATCAGGCTGCTCTGCTCTCGGAGTGCTCCTAAGTGCGCAATGACTGTTTGTTCGGCACGCACGGGACGCCCAAAACAATCATGCGCACTTTCCCTGTTCCCTGCATTACAGCCAGCATGGAGAACATGCCCAGGCCCCCATTCCATGGTTGATCGTCGAGCCAGGACGCTCAAACCCAATCACAATGCTGCATTGCAGCGTTGTGATTGGTCAGGGGAGCCTGGGTGCCTACCAATCACAACGCTGTACTGCAGCGTTGTGATTGGTCAGGGGAGCCTGGCTGTTCTTCCTGGCTTCCTGTCCCACGAGGAGAGCAGGAGCAGAGATGTGGGACCCGACGGCAAGGTAAGTGTATAGATATTTCTTTTCTTCTTTCCATTGCGCAACCCCCGCACCTCCTCCTCGCCCCCCTGCACCCGCCCCTGCCCCGCCTCCTGCGAGTTGTGCCGGCCGCCACTGGAATTTGGGACTGAACCTTAAGTCCATTTGGTAGCTCTGTGATACAGGCGTCATCAGCTGTGCTTACAGAGCCTGCTTCAAAGTGCTCCATGCTGCAATGTGGAACATCACTATATTTTCATGACAAACTCACCCGCTTCTAGGCCCTGCATCAAAGAAAGAAAAACACCTGCTTAGCAATATTTCACTCGTCATCTTGGGCCTATGCTAGTTTTTTTTTTAACAATGAACCCCTAAGTTCCTAAGCACAGTTTGCTGTAACTTCTGATTCAGATTGTCAAAATATTGCCACTTTGGCATGTCAGAAATCTCGTTTTCCCTTCAGCTGCCTCTTCCATGCTCTTGAGTAAATGCAGTATTTCCACCAGAGGCCAGCAGCCAGGGCAGGAGATGAGCGGGGATGGGGAGGGAGAGGAGAGGAGCTGGGCAGCCAGCGCGGGGATGCCTGACCAGAGCGGGGGATTGTGGTGTTGCTCCAGGTACTAGATCCTCTATGTTTCTGTCACTGTGTCTGCACACCGTGGAAGGAGGGTTAGGGACAGCTTTGCTCTGCCCCTGTCCCACTAGTGTAACAGACGGGGCCGCAGCTGCGCCGGTCGTGCTAGGCCGCAGTGTCCACTAGGGACCTTGCAAAACTAGGGGCTGTTATCGGGCCACAGAGAATGAGGACAACCTTGCAGAGCCAGCCACTGTATCCAAACCAAGAAGGTCAGGATTAGACCTATACATTGTATAGAGTTTTATTATTTTTATGGTAACTTCAATTTTTTTAGTGTGTAACCGGCACCTGTCAGCATTCTAAACATCATTATTTTTTTCCCACCAAACCAACTCGGTTATGGGGTTTGGGGAGTACTCCACTGACAGTGCTGTCGACATGGCATGTATGTGTTAGCCCCAGTGAGCACCGAGACCTGCTCGCCTCACCACTTTCAGATGTCACTAACCACCACTGGAGGATACCAACAAACCTGCTTCTCTACATTTATCACCCAACAAAGTGATTTCCTGTTACAGGCCAGTGCTTTACAAAACATATTTTCCAAGTCTATCTTTCAACAGATGTTTTATTAGATAAACTAACATGGATAACAAGCGGGAATAAATGAAAGTTTTGTGCCATAGTGTCCAAGGTTTAGTATATTCTTGCTACTTTATAATTATATAATGATTGTTTTTGGGGAGTGGTTCATTTCCCTAAAACTCTACTACACTTCCGCTCTTTATTATTTCAGGAAACAATGAAAATACTGCATTGCTTAATAAAGTCAAGAAGGGCACAAACATCACACAATATTTTGGGACACTTGCATGGCCACATATAATGGGCATGTTATGTCCTGAACAGAGAAACTTCGTAAAGTTAAAAGAGAAAAATAAAAACATCCTAATAAAAAAATCTAAGACACTGACAACAATCCTGTAGTTCATCTTGAAACAAAGCAACAAATTAACCCACAAAGTTACTCTGATCTCCTTACAGACTCCAGACTCCATCAAAATAGCTAGAACTCACCTTTTTCATTTGCATTTATGTTAGCTGTTTATACTAACAAGATATTGGCATGAAAAGCTGACAATCTCACTGAGTTTAGATGTTAGTGCAGTTTAAAAGTAAACATTCCAGGTATTTTACCATTCCTTTCCTATCTATACACCCAACACATTCATAGCGTTTGAAATAGGCACCAAAGAGACAAGTTGCAGATGGGGATAATGCTAATCTCATATGTATACCCCCCCCTTAACAAGGACATAGAGGTAACATAATTACCAGAAAAATGGTCATTATCTCCAAGTAAAACACTGGTTATATCTTAGTGTGAGGCCAGCACATTTGAAAAGTTTCATCATGCGTAATGATACTGCTATTAACTTTATCCTCAATGTGTTCAACGAGTCCTTACAAAGGGTTACTAACAGTGCAATGCTTCCTTCACTTATAGACCTGATTATGGAATCAGGTAAAGTCCTAAGTCCTTATTTAGAATTTGGTGGATGTGGGACAGCCGCCGCTAAACGGTGGATGTCATGTCCGTCAAACTTGTGGTTTCTCTGCTCTATTTAGAGTCAGAGGAAGCACTATGTTGCCAACTGCAGAGCCTACACTGTTTCCAACACTGGAAACCCTTAGAGCGCCGGCGAGCTGAACTTTGAGCGATCCGTCAATGAACCTTTGACCAATGACATAGCCAGTGTGTCCTGGTCCCTAGTGCAAAGGAGGAAATGAGCCCTCTAGCTGCTGTTTGAATTGTAAAATACAGCAATAATAAGGATTTGGTGGGCTGCCCAAGCCTCTGTGCCCAGTGCCTCACACCAATGGAACCTAAGACCCTCCCTGCAACCATCTGCCATATTTAAGGTGGAAGTTCCGAAGTACAATTTTCATGTTCAGGACCTTCAAGGAAAGCTTGGCTGTCCAGAACAGGAAACAAAATAAATTACACCTGCTAGGAAAAAACCCCCAGTGTGTCAGGGGCATTTATTTTTTGTTTTTCAATAACAAACTCCAAGCTTTGGGCTTTAAACAAAGTTTAAGTACCTTCAGGGAGCCATCTCTGGTGAGGATCTCCAAGAATGATGGTCGTTCTTCCACCAGGTCGGTGTGGTACATCCTTCAGTCATACTTCCGCTATACATACAGTCCTTACTCTTCAAGCTTCACTTTAGACGAGTTTCACTATCTGCATAAAACAAGGCAAACTGCACAGCATCTAAGCCAACAGTGACTTTAACCAACTCTTGCTTTTGCGGGAATTTCGACAGGCCTGTCACGGTAATGAGCATCCATCATTTCTGCACATTTTAATTTGCTTTTAATATGCGACATGAAAGGTGGGTGATTTTAATTGTTTCCTTGAAAATGGCGGGGGCACCCTCCACAAAAAAATAAATCGTGTATTCTGATTCGTTCTGCAATATGACAGAAATTAATGCACTGCGCTAGCGGCAATCGCGGCGATGACAACAAGCTATAAAAAGCCAGCTGAGTGGAATGATTTTTCCTCCTTTAATTTGTTTGATAGCAATCTTCCCACACCGCTAATGTAAATCGTGTTTTCATGCTCCTTCTTTTCATGGAAATGCTCTACGTCCTGGGAGGGTCGGATTGCAGAGTGGGGAGAGGAGTGAGCTGTGCTCAGCCGCCTGGCGGAGGGTATTAAACAAGCACATATTCGTGTAATGAAATTTACACCTTCAAACAAAATGGAAGGGGTACTTGGCCTTTTAATATCTGCTGCTAGCCTCAGTCTGGGCACAATAGACACAGCAGCACTGCCATTTGCTGAGGGTTGCGTTTGTTACTTTTTTCATACTATCTTTTCCTATTTTCTACCGATTTCTACTCACAAAGAGTCAAAGACACCGTTAATAAATACATTAAGGCGCTTACCTGAAACAGAAAATACCGACAAATGAAATACATCTCTGTGAACTATGTATTAAGTAGGCCTGGCCGGAGTTCGTGGAGAAAAAAAACAACGCTGCGCTACGCGGAGTTCCGCAAGTGGCAGAGTGCGATATGTCATGCCATTCGCGCTACTTTTTAGTGCCGGGTGTTTGCTCCCGTGCCCTAAAATCAGCGAAGATAGCACCACGCGCAGCGCAAGAGGGCGCTGCTTCTTTCTGCCACCGGAGTAGATCTTCTACTCGTGCGGCAGCTTCCTCAATGGGAACGGAAGGTTTCTCAACCCAAGCGGTCGCCGCCATCCGCAGCCGCCCTCGTTGACAAATCTCGCTGGGAGGTGGTCTTTGCTCGCCAACTTAACATTGGCGAGCGTGTGCGAGGAAAAAACTCCGCTCCGCAAAGTTTTTCAGGATTCCACGCTCTACGCAGAGTGGGAAAAACTCCGCAAACTCCGCGAGCGGAGTGGAATTTCTCGCCCAGGCCTAGTATTAATCAATCTGTAGATTGCTAAAGCCCTACTGCTTGTGCTGCTAAACTGACTTCTGAAAGAGAATTGTCTATAACTGATGGAACAACTTACAACTGCACTTAAGGTTTTTCTTTTATTTAATGTGCATTGTGATAATAATTCGATATGAAGGGCTCTTCATAAGTTTAAAGAATTGTGGAATTTCTAATTTCGAAAAGAGAAAAAGTACCATGAGATGTAGAATCATTCCCATCTAATGAGTATTGGATGAATGTGGACATTTTGGTAGTCAGTTGACAAGCAAGCTTTTCAATATGTCTTCTAGGAATAGTATGGATTTATTTGTGAGAAAATCATTTTGTAATCAATATTTATTAAATTAATGGAATATATTAAATCATCGAATACAAATGTGTATAGGGGAAAATGCATTAACCACCAACTCAATACATTTCTTGTCAATAGTAAGCTGTTACACCCGTCCCAGTCCGGCTTTTGCACTCGACACAGCACAGAGGCAGCTCGGCTAGAATTCGCTGAACCTATTAAGTTGAGTTTGGATGCCAGGCTCAATGTGGCATTGGTGCTTTTGGAACTGTCAGCAGCATTTGATATGGCGGACCATAGTATCTTGCGAAACAGACTGAAACACCTGGGTGTGGCAGACGTGGCCCTTGGTTAGTTGGGGTATTTTCTGAGGGAAAGAGAGCAAGTTGTATGGATGAAACAATTCTCTTCCAAAGTGAAACAGTTGAGATTGGGGGTGCCCCAGGGTTCTGCCCTGAGCCCCACCCTTTTCAACATTTACCTGTCTCCTCTGGCATATTTGGTGGAATCGTTCAGCATTAATATTATTTCTTCTGTGGACGATACAGTGCTCCTACTGACACACGAACAATACTCAAGGGCTTATTGACAAGCCCCTTGTGCCGCCTGTGCGTCACTTTTTGTGACGCACCAGCGACGCATTTTGCTGCCCCATATTTACAAGGACAGGAAAAGTCACTCTGCGTGGCTTTTCCTGTCCTTGTAAATACAGACCCTTTACATGCAGCACTTTGCGTGAAAGGGGCGTTCCATAGGTGTTGCTGTGGGTGTTCCCACGCAACACCCATGGAACCTGACACATTTCCAGATTTACGAGAAATCGTAAACCTGGAAATGTGTCATAATGCTACACATCCCTAGGGGAGGCATAGGGAGGCGCAACGAGGAGAAATGTATTAATTTCTCCTCGTTATTTTCCTCTTTCTATTCGTGCTGTATTCTGCAGCATACATAGAATGAGGAAATCAGCTCTGGTGATTGTTTATGTGCAGGAAGGTGCCCCTTCCTGCACATAAACAATCCTTTAAAAAAATGACGTTTAGCAAGTTCTGTGTGTGTTAATGCAGCACACATAGAAGCTGAAAAACGCCATTTCAGAATGTTTATGTGCAGGAAGGGACACCTTCCTGCACATAAACAATCATCCCCGTGACACAGGCATCCTTGCACCACGGTGCAAGGGTGCCTGCGTCAGTGCATGGCAGCCAATTGTGCGCCATCACAGGGGAAAGCACATGGATGCGACATATTATTGTATATATGTCACATCCCTGTGCTTTGAAAGTACCTCAGCGTCGCTCAGCCAAAGGACTTGCGGTGCTGCGCTGTGGCACCTTCTGGTAAATGAGGCCCCGAGTCAGGGCTAAAGAAACTTTAGACCAACCTTCAGTGCATCCTGGATAAAACTGTGGTCCTGTTGTTTGGGCCAAGCCTTCTACCGGGATTGACAGGTGCCTGGCCGAATAATGTTCCGCCTTCACTGCCCACCACGGAAGTGGCCAGTAACTTGGGTGTTTAGTTTGATTCGAATCTATCCTTTAGTGCCCAGATATCATCAGCGGTTAAATCCTGTCTCTGGATTCTTCACCTGCTTAGGAAGATTTTGCACCTGATCCCTCAGGAAGCACAGGTCACAGTGGTTTGGACATTGATGAAGCCATGGCTGGGTTATGTAAATGTACTATACCTAGGTATCCCAGAATTAATTTAATCCAGCGTTTACAGGCAGTACAAAATATGGTGGTCTGCTTATTGTACAAGCTACCAAAGCACTCACCTCTATCCCTTTTTCTCGAGAAGCTTCATTAGCTTCCAGTACGTAAGTGAGTGCTATTCAAAGCATTAACCTTCATACACCAAGCCCTCCACGACAGGGGTCCTTCATATTTAAACGAATGGATTAAGGCTTACAGACCTGGGAGAATGCTACGCTCCAGTCAGGCTGGGATGTTGACAGTACCCCTCTTTAAAAAGCAGCGTAGAGGGCCTGTGAAACCAGTTGCCTAGACATCTGAGATTAATGATTGAGGAAGGCAGTTTTAAACAGGCGCTGAAAGCATACCTCTATAGTATTTAGTGTATAGGGGACTCCGGCTAAGTTCTCTTCTTGTCTGGACTCCGATACTGATGTTTAAGCACTGGGACACTACTGTAAAACTTAAAAATGTACAATTTAAAAATACATGTCCAAATGTTAAAGTACAATGCACCCTGCCCTATAGGTATGTAGGGCCTACTCTAGGGGTGATATACATTGTGTTAAAAAAGGAAGGTTTAGGCCTGGCAAAATGTTTATTTTGCTAGGTCGAATTGGAAGTTTAAAACTGCCACACAGGCTGCAATGGTAGGTCTTGGACAGGTTTAAAAGGCTATCTAAGTGGGTGGCACAATCAGTGCTGCAGACCCACTGGTAGCATTTCATTTAAAGGCCCTGGGTACATGTAGTATCATTTTACCTTTGGCCTACAATCAAATTAAATATTTATTTAATTACTGGGACTTGCATATTCAAACTTGGTGTCCATGTTTCACCACATTTTGACACCTCGCTGGACTGTGTAGGTCTAAGTGGAGCGAAACTGCAGTTTAGGGCAGATTTCACCTATGTGCATAATACAGTGATACTACAGATAATCCAGTAAACCCTATTGACCTTTCTATGAATGCCTGCAACTATTATAAAGTATACCCAGGTCAGTGCCTGCCCTGGCAGGGTCTCTCCTGTGCGAGGCTACCTATGCACAATTAACGGGTTGCACATGACAGTAAAATCATACGTGCAGCCCGCACATGCATTTGAACACATGTTCATCTGTAACCAGACCAGTACCTCTACCCTATCTGCGTTGCAGCAGCCTTATCTTAAAAGGACACTGGTGGTAACCACGTGCAGTTCAATTACATGCAATTACTGTGAATGAGACTCGAGAAGTGAGAGACACCTACAGTAAAAGTCTGAAAAATGAGTGATCAAAAAGTGAAAATCTCTGGGTGGACTAAATGGGTGGAACCCATTTTGCTACACAAATGATTGAGTGTAGGTAGCCAGGTTCTGTAGTCACAGCATAAAGAGGGAAAATAAAGTGGGCCAGCTGTGATGAACATTTCAGGGCTATGGATGCAGTGATCAAACATGTTGGATCAGATAAGTCTCTTGTGTGACTCCCTTTCTCGCAGCTGCTGTGTTAATAAGCCAAACACAGGGACTAATATCGGTGATAGAAAATTGTCACATGCCAACATTTTGAGCTCTGCTTATTCTCTTTAGAATCTGAATATCTTGTTCACCGATGTATACACATTTAATTTGTTTAGCCACAACTCATAGCAGCAGTTGCATTTGGCCCTCTCTGCAGGGTCACCCCCAAATGTTTTTCTCTCATCCCTCCTATTTTCTGAACTGGTTTTTATTGGCTTTTGGGACTCAGTGTTCTTTACCACTGCTAAAGTGCCTGTGCTCTCTCCCTAAAACATGGCAAAATTAGCTTACACTTGATTGGCATATTTAATTTACTCGTAAATCCCCAGTAAATGGTATACCATATACCCTGGGCTGGTATATTAAGTGCTACTAGTGGGCCTGCAGCCCACTGAAGTAGCACCTCAAAATGTGTCCCATGTCCTCTAATGCAGTTTTCAACTGTTAATTCTACTTGGCAAAGTAACCTCTTTACCAGGACTAAAACTCAATTTTTAATACATATAAGTCATGCCTATAGTACGCCATAGACAGCCCATAGGTCAGGATGCATTGTAATTAAAAAGTTGAACATGTACTTTTAAGTCTTAGATGAACTGGTAGTGAAAAACTGACAAATTTATTTTTCACTGCTGGGAGGCCTATCTCTCCTATAGGATAACAATTGGTTTTCTTTTTCAAACCATTTGGTCCCTGCAGCCTGTTCTTGGATCACATGACTGGGTGTACTTGGCCTTTGTGTATTTCTCCCAGACTGACACACAATAGAGGAACTAGGTGTGCCTGGATAGGCCATCTCAGGCAGGAGGGGTGGTGGAGCTATGCACAGCCTCACCGCCCCCACTTGCACTTCAATAGGCTGTGCTCTGCTCCCACACAAAGAACTTCATACTAGCCTGTTGTGCCTGCAGACAGACTGGGACCACAGCAGGGAGGCAGGAAATTCCAGACACATCTGTAGGGGAAAAACTTCAGAAGCTTCTCCCACTTCAAAGTGGGCACCAGGTATAAAAATAGGACCCTCAGACCCATTCTTCAGTTCACTCCTGCACCTGCGGAAGGACTCTGTCGACTCCCTGCTGCTGTGGCCTGCTATGTACTTCAGAAGGACTGCTTTGCTTCACCAAGAAGGTCTGTTCTGCTGCCTGAAGCCTGCTCTGAGCCGCCAGAGTCCTGCCCTGCTGCTTGAGCCAAGCTCTCCTTCTTGAACCCAGGACTTCTGGAATGACTCAAAGGGCTAGTTGGCTGAACTCCTGAGCAGAGTCTCAGGGACATAAAAGGCTCCTACCATCTTGAACCTGCACCTGGACCTGCCAGAGTGATTCCTGGCCCTCCAAGGGGTGCCTCTCCAGTCCTGAACCCAGGAAGGGGATGTTAAAGGTGCCCAGATAGCCAAAATCCAAAACTTGGGATTAAGAAATGCTTGTCGATCCGCCCAAGGTGCATCACCGGCCGGCCTGACTTTGTGGCTCTTCATCAACAACGCCTCCTCATTCATGGATACCACCAGCTGCCTTGCCCCACTGAGATTGACCTTCTCAGTCATTTTCTTCTAGAATGTCTTCAACTTCGTGCATCAGACCCGCGCTCCATCGCGGTCGGCCATAACTTTTTACTTTCCCCAGTCTCACCGACTAGATGTTCGCGATTGCTGCTTTGATCTTTTAGGGGCTATTTTCCACTTTAAACTTTAAAAATTCGTAACTATTGATTGGATGTTTGTCCGTTTGCTGTCTGTCAAATAGTTTATTAAAATGTGCCCTTTTTTCTGAATTGGTGTGGGGTTTTTCTTGTGTAGTTTTTTCACTTTATTACTGTTTAAGTGCTACATAAATACTTTACTCATTGCCTCTAATTTAAGCCTGATTGCTTTTGTGCCAAGCTAGCAGAGGGTTACGCATGGGCAAATTTAGGAACTGCTTGTTGTTGTTGCCTGAGAAGGGCTCACAGCCCCCTCAACTATCAACCCAATTTCTTACTGCAGTTGACTTAGATTTCAACTCTGATAATGACAACACAGACTAGTAGGAACCTGGCTCAAGGTACTTATAAATAATAATGGTTCACATAGGGCTCATTCTAGTGCACATTTGAAACAGTCTAAGTAATTCAACTTCCATTGCTTAAAACGCTCTAAAACAAATTAGCCACATACAATAACATTTGGATATATTTCTACCCGCAGCAAATTAACTGCTCATTGCCCACAGTGATCACACAATATTAAATAACAACAATAAATGCTGTTTTTTATGTATATAAAATATAAATGAACCAGGTGAGTGTAGCAGTGCTGGGTTCACAAATGTAAATAGACAGTGCAGACTTTCGGAACTATAGAAATTACCTAGTCTGATTATTATAATGTTGACATTTCTACCTGGAAGGTTATTTCTAAGGTAGTCACCAGGGCATAGTGATTAATGGAGAGCCTAGATATTCTAGAAAATAGAGAACGATGGAAAAGATGGTATTAATTCAAAGTTTTTGGGCTATCAAACGAACTAATAATGGATGTACCATGTCTACATTACAGGAATGAACCACTGAAATAAACCATAGGACATAGAGGTCAGTACCTCAAAGTCAAAAAGAATGACGTGAAAATTTCCTGTGAGTTCCCAGTACTGTTACTGACTGACTACCGCAAACAACAGATTAAGTGCATTGCAATATAAAGTTTACATTTAATCAGTGTGAAAAACACAGTGGTTCCAAAAGAGGATCTCAAGGTGCAATTGACTCACAAGAATGAAGACTGGGAGCTGGAAAACACAGGTCCAGAACCAACTGCTAGGAGAGTCACTTGAAATGGAATCAACGGCGCCAACTGTGCAAATAATATGAAGATGGTGTCCACAGGAGCAAAACTCAGGAAATGCCACTACAGCAGGCAAAATGTCTTGGTATGTCATGCTCAGAGATTTTTGCACCAACATTAGTATCTTAAAACCCCTCTAATCTGCTTAATTCAATCCAGTCTTTGGAAGCTCTAAAATGACTTTTTTGTATTTTGGATACTGATCGAATGACTTGTCAATGCTTCTTCTTATGCTATCATGTTCCAATGTGTTGCCTTTCCTTCTTTTCAGACTCCAAATCCAAGCCCTGCATTTCCTCTGCCCAACACACATAACTAGTGCATGTTATCTCCCTGTGGTCTGGAATTGGTAATATTTTCAACATTTGTTTATCTTCAGGCCATCCATCATACCTGTCTTCTATTGTATATCTCTGTTTGACTGCTAAATTGTTGCTGGGGTATTTTGAGTCTGAAATTCTCATTCTTGCTTTTCACCTTGATCCCTTACTGCCCACTATTATAGGAAAGGAACAATCAGAGTTTATCAAAGATCAGCATCGTGCAGACAACACCAGGCTATAGTTTTTATATTTTAAGTAAATCCAAAGCTTATAAACAATCATTAGCAGCTATTTCATTAGATGCTGAAAACATGTTTGACCGTTTGGATTGGAGTTTCATATTTCAAACTCTTGGTGTGGTTTTGTTCCCAAATTTATAGAGATGGTTCCCCTTTTCTATATAGCACCTAATGCCTCAATTTTTGTTAATGGCTTAATCTCAACCTTCCCTCCCATTATATAGAGGAGTTTGTCAGGGTTGTCCCCTCTCTCCTTTACATTTTACTCTTGCATTGGAATCTTTTCTCCCAACAATAAGACAGCATCCTGATATACATTTTTGTTGTTTTGGAGATAAACATGTAGGAGTGTGTGTATATGCAGATGATGTTTTATTGTGTATTTTCTAATTATATTTTATTATTTTTGTCCAACTCAATCTCCTCTTTGCGAGCTTTCTTTGCAGACGTTGATGAATTAGCTACTCTTTCAGGTTGCAAACTTAATTCAGACAAAGGTGCAATTCTCCCTTTCAATGTTTTCTGCTTTGAGCAAGATTTTATTCATATTAATTTTGCCTGAAGTCCTTCTAAAATCAAATATTTAGGCAATTGGTTTACAAATTCTCTTAAAGAAACAATTTCTTTAAACTTGAATGCAATTGTAACCAAATGAACCTCTCCGATATCCAAACAGGACCCTTTATTTCTATCCTGGTGGGGTAGACTGGATTCTATCAAAATGATGACTGTCCTTATAGTCCTTTTTACCATATCGGCAATACTTATCAATATTCTATCTTCTTTCTTTGATCAAAAAAATTCCATCTCATCCTTGCTTCTCCTGAATTATAAGAAACCTCATATGTCTCTCCTCAATTTCAAACAAAATAAAGAAGGAGGTGTACATTTTCCAGATTTTCAATCCTACCTTCTTTCTAAAACCAATCCTACCTTCTTTCTAAAACAGACCTCCCAATATTTAACATAAACTGCTTTAGAGTTCTCTCCTCTTTGGTTTAACATTGAATCTTTCTTTATTCGACCTTTCTCCATCAAATAATCACATCACACACCATCACAGACTTGTATGCACTCACATAGTACTTTCACATGATAAGTCACACATACGTAGGCATAGTGGTACACATATGTACACTATTCCCACGTGTATGTGTGACATCCAGGAGCAATGTAATTGAGTGCAGGGTAAGTTTTTCACCTTTTCTCACTCAAATATTACATTGGTCCCCACAAATGAGGCTACTTGTGTCAGTCAAAACTGACGCATCGCCTCTGATTTCTGACACATTGCTTTAGTTGCATCAGTCTTATGACCAACTACAGCAGTGTGCCACTTTTGGGCCAGATGCCTTGCGGCATCCTACCCACAGATGAGTCAGAATTTTTGACACATCCTTGGGACCTTGCGCCATGGAGCCCCGTATTATAAATATGGCGCATCCATGGCGTCCTGAGGTATTTTTGATGCAGCGATGCATCATTTCTTATAAATAAGGCCCCCTGTGTCATTGTAAAACCAGAAATATTGGTCCCACACAGCAATTCCATATTCTATGGAGTTTAATTTGTATTTGCACAGTATTGGGGCAGATTTATCATATTTAATAGTATCACCCCTTGTATTAGGAATTTTCCATTGCTCCTAGGTCACTGAAGCAAAAGCTGTCTCACTTTCCAAGTCTAAAATGAGCAGTCCAATATGAACTGAAGTCCATCTACTAAGTCTGGGATAAAACTGACTTTGCATCGGAGCCACTTACTTTATTTCATCACCATACAGTTTCTCTGTCTTGAGAGGGCACTTGTCAGATATTCTCGGATACGCCAGAGCAAATAGGAGGTTGATTTTGCTTCACTATTAAGTTTAAATAATAGTTTTGAATAAGACTAGGATTAGTAATCTCTCTCGTTTATCCTCCTATCGCAGTGATCTGTGTTATAATAAAAAATGAGGCACCAGGGGAGTAGCTCTCATTATTGCAGCAAGTTCAGTGGCACTGGAGCCCATGTGTGTGAACAGCCTGTTGTTCCTCAATAAATGAATGTTTTTCACTACCAAAGCAGGGCACAGGACCCACTGACGAATATGGCACATTACAACGCGATGTAATACATCGCGTGCCATTACACGTGGTCGTTACAACGACCGCGTTGTTGGTACGCGATGTATTACATCGCAAGTCTTTACAACGACTTCCACTATGGGGCGTGCTGGACTTAGGAATAGTATTATTTACTATTCCTACTATAGTTTGCGCAACAGTAGGAAAGGTGTTGGAATTCATTTCCAATACCTCAGCGCCCCCTAGTGGAATTCTTTGTAAAGACTTGCGATGTCATTACATCGCGTACTAACAACGCGGTCGTTGTAACGACTGCGTTGTAAAGGTATTGCGGTGTAATGACCGCGTTGTAAAGGTTATTTCCCCCCACTGACTCCCCTCAGCCTTCTAAAAAGTACACTAAAACAAGTGGATCTTAAGCATGTTTACAATCCACCTTCCACCTTTGAGATGATTACTCCTTTGATATAATTGGAACAATGTCCTGCATGGAATAAGCCAAGGGAAAGTTAGGAAAAGACTTTTAAGAAAAATTGTTAATGTGCTTGTGAAGCATACGGTTACTGACAGTGCTTAATTTGTGCCGGTATTTTCTGCACCAGCACATATTTTTAAACCCCAGCACTTATTTATGAGAGTTCACCAAATAGTGTCTTGCCCTCAGTGACTCCCTTCCAACCTCTGTTGCCCATCTGCTTTTCCCAGTCCCTCAATCCCACCCTCCATTGTCCATCTAGTTGCCTCCTGCCCTCCGTCTGTGTTGCCTACCTCTGTTCTGCCCTCCATGTTAACGCCCTTACTCCATGTTGTCTACTGCCTCCCTACCTCCATATTGCCTCGGAGCAATTACAAAACAAAAGTGCTATAGCGTGCCCTACGCAGGCCTTCATAGCATCTCTTTTATTCCTCCCCCACCAAACCCTTTTCTCCTGACCAGGCATTTTTTCTTTCACTTCCTGCATTCTTGGCTTGAAACCCGATCACGTTGGTGCTGTTAGAATGTTACCCTGAAATGAAATTCAATCAATCAATCGATATAAACTTTATTCCGCTTTAGAGATAAAAACCATAAAAATGCAACAAATAAACATCAGTTAAAAAACCAACCTCAAAATGTTACAATAAATGTTGTTTAATAAATAGATAAAAACAAATATAAAAAAAACAATTATAAAAACCACCAATACAATTATGAAGAAAATTCCTAAAGAAGGCATTACAGGAACAGTGGTTGACCTATACACCCAAGGCTATTAATCACAACTATTTCTCAGCCTGGCAGCAGCTTTTAAAAAAACTGGGAACATTAAGTACAATATCTCCCGAAAGCATTTGTAAGTAAATTAGGGCCAAGCAGACCTGACTAAAATTGCCCCTTTTTAAGATGGGAAGGATATATAGCTTCCTGGGTACCACATAAAAACTGCAAAACATTATAAAATGAAGCATGACCTGTGGAGACTTCCCGTCGCAAACACAGGGCAAAAGATTATGGCCCCTGTTTGCCCCTCGAGGGTAAGCTAAAAGGAAAACAAAAAGATCCAACGGAAACCAAGTTAATAAAAAGCTATCAAATCTACTTTTGACCCATAAAAGTTAGGGCACCGAGGAGGGCATAGTTTTCATCATAGCGTGACGACGTATGCTAGGCTTTATCAGGGCCCCTTCTTCTCTAACCAACAATCTCTTACTAAAAAAATGGTCTTTCACCCAGTTGTGATCCTTCTGGCAAATATTATCTGGGTTGCTAACTAATTCTCCTCTGCTTAAATTCAAAAGGCAGTCCCTGATGTATTTAACCCAGGGAATGTGATGGGAGTAACCAAGGGCCAAGCAATCCTTTGAAATCTCTTTGCTTAGTTCAGCCCCCAACCTAGACCAAATTTTCAGCCAAAGGGAAATGGGGCAAAAAGCAGTAATATCAAATAAATAGGCCACACCCATTTCTTCGTGTACTGCTAATGTAGGGGAACCCTGCGGCACACACAAAAACCATTTTAAAAAGGGGGTTTCAGCAATTTGCAGCCTATCCTGGGTAGTATACCCCCAGATCTCGCTTCCATAGATTGCTTTGGAAATACACTTGGCCCTATAAATCTGTAAAAGGGCCCCCAGTGGGTCTAGTGCCCAACCATGAGGCAAAGTTAAAAACATCAGCATTTTCCCTAACAAACTCCTCTTTCTTCCTACTAACCAAGTGGTGCCAGTTCAAGGCGGAGTCGAACAGCACTCCCAGATAAGAAAATACGCAGGTCTTTGACACTGGAGTGGACCCAACTATAAATGTATGCGAGCTTGTGGATTGTGGTCCCACAACCATCACATAGGATTTTTTGTTGTTAACAGAAAGGTCCACGTCTTCCATAAAATGAACAAAGGAGTTCAACAAAGCCTGCAGCCCCCTGGCAGTTCAGGCTAGAAGGACCGCATCATCTGCGTATAATAGTACAGGCAGACACCGCTGCCCCACCTGTGGGCAATCTAATTTTTACTCTGAGAGGACCTGCCCCAAGCTGTTAACATAAAGGTTAAAAAGAAATGGGGCCAAGATACAGCCCTGCTGAACCCCTCTTTGTATTGAAAATTGCCAGGTAACCTTTAGGTCTTTTGCATAGCGTACCACTGCCATGGTGTCCCTATGGATGTCCCTCAAAAATATAAGAATGTCTCGATATACCCCTATAGACAACATAATCTGCCAGAGCTTGGTTCTGTTAAAAAGATCGAATTCGGATGACAAATCCATAAATGTCAGATGGATAGAACCAGAGCGAGCAACAGTGTACTTACTTAAAACCATATACAGGTTCAAGCATTGGTCAACTGCTGACAGCCCTGGGCGAAATCCATACTGCACCTCCGATAAAACATTGTTGTCATCTGCCCATTTGGAAAGTCTATCCAGGAGAATGCACCCTACCACCTTAACCAGCAAATCAAGCAAAGAGATGGGCCTATAGCAGAAAGTGCTGTCTCTGTCTCCTTTCTTACAGATGGGTACAATGGCAGACATTGCCCGTGACCCCGGGGGACCTGCCACAACTGCCGTGTTAATAAGAGAGGTGAGGACTGGTGCCCACACCCCCACATTAGATACATAGAGGTTGGTGGGATCCCGTCAGGACCCGGGTCCTTGTTCTTAGACAGCCCCATTATACCCTTCCTCACCTCCTCAGCTGAGAAGGATAAAACTGATTTTCCTTCAATTATACCATTTCCCCCACTAAAGATGAAAGGAGGGGCATTATACATTTCCTCAAAATGGTTCACTCAACTATCTTCTGTAATATTGGCTTCCAGAGGAGCGGCGGCTTCTGCAGCCAGGAAGGGGCTATTAATGATGCTCCAAATCTTAAAGCCACAATTCAAGGTACTAGCCTCTATCAAGTCTGACCAAGCCTCTTCCTTTAAAATGTTCTTGCGTCTCGCCAATTCGGCTTTGTATAGGCTGCGACTTTTCTTAACTAGGTTGGGGTCCCTTGGTTTAGAGCTTATTGCTTTCTTAAGGGTTCTCAATGCTTGGGAGCAACCTGTATCAAACCATCTCGGTACCGGGTCAGGTTGCTGCAAGGCTAGAGCCTTCAGTAGATTCGAGAAAGTATTCGAATTTACAACAAAAGCCTCTAAGATGATAGATGGATCTCTCTGTTGTTCTGTACAAATGATTAACTCCTCATGGCACGGGTATACAGAGAGTCGTAGAAGGAATCTGGAATTATCTGTGCCTACTTAAGTCTCCTACCCCTATCAGTAACCTTAAGGGTCCCTCTGACTCTTACCCTTGAAATTTGTGCCAGCATGGACCAGAAAATTATAACACACACTGGGCTGTGATCGCTAAAAACACTCATGGGGATTACAAAATGCACAATATAATGAAAAAAAGGAGTTGAAACAAAAATGCAATCGATAAATGTTTCACAACCCCTACCAATAAAGGTAGGATTAATATTGTTCCATTTTGGGGGCAACTTGCCCATTGCTGAGGTTAGATCAAACTCACTTGGTATTGCTTGGTTTAGCTCCCTGTTGGATATGTTTCAGGTGTTATCCTGCCATACGATTGCAACCTAGAGCTTGTGTGTCATCATTTCTCGGGTCCCCGCACAAATGGACATTAAAATCTCCAGCAACCATTATGTTAACACATTGTAAATTGGGAGCTCTTAGATTTCTTAAATATGAACCAAGAGAATTGAATGTTGCAAGACCCCGTGGGTGAGGATATAGTGTTATAGAAGTTCAACAGAAGCAGCTTGCTAGTCCCCCTGGAAAATAACAATGCTTTCAAAGTAGGAGCTTCTGTAGGCAAAAAGCAAGCCTACATTGAATGGCTAGGGAAACATAGATAATCAAACCCCTCCCCCCCATTGATCTGCCCCCTCTTGATGGAGTGATGGACATAAAAAACGTCTTATAACCCTCCAAAAAGAAACAATTCACAGTGGCCCAAGTTTCCTGGAGACAGATCACGTCATAACCTTTTATGAAAGACAACCAATCAGGATCACCAAACTTGCCCGCAAGGCACGCAATGTTCCAACTAATAACTTTACAATCCTTGTAATCAAGGGGCATGGAGTCAGATGATCTATGCACTGGAGGGGCCTTCTGCCCCATAGGGTTGGCCCGAGCAGTCAATCGCAACCATCCAGAGATGATAGTGGTGCACAGCTATTTGAAAGAGCTATGTCAGGGTCAATCCCTTGCCATGTATCCTGAGCAAGGTCCAGTGGTCCCCGGGTTTGCCTATGGCCAGAATGTGAGGAGTGGACTAGGGGTCTATAAAAGTATCCAAGGGGGAGTGCCACAATGGAGGAAACAAAGCCGCTAGGAGTAAGACACTTAGTAGCTGCCAAGATTCTCTCTGCTACGTTGGGTCTATTGAAATTGATGATGATACAATCTCCCGTATCTTTTGTGGGTTCATAACAGTGCATGTATTTAGTATTGTACATCAATATTTAGCGTAATCATAGATGCCAATATTATTCTCAGAAATTAATCATACAACAGCGAACATAGACACCTCAAAATTTGATTGTAACTGATACACAGGTGCACAGCTGTACACCAATCCTTTAAAAACAGATACATTCAGAGATACACCTTGGAATAGCAGATGATTGTTTCAACCCCTTTGTAATAAAGGGACTTTATTAGGACCAACGTTTCAACATTGAGAATAAATCCATGCACGAATGCATAACAATGGCTGGATCAAAATATCCTGGTTTTTAGTTAATCTTGGTTGGTAATCCAAACAAATTGATCATTGTAGAGAATGGGAAGGTAAGAAATTAAGCTGACTTGTAGCATTCAGGAAATTGATGGAGTGTGAGAAAAGAATAACTCAAAACATTGTACTGTCAGATTGTGCACCCTGCGATACTCACATTATCGCTGTTTGGTGGCCGGCACAGGTAAGGGGGCAGGGCGGGGTGGGGGAAGTCGACATATGGCAGGATAAGTTAAATGAAATTTAAAAAAAATAAAACCACTTACCTTGCGCTTGCCTCATCGCCGAGTCGGCGATGGGGTGAGCACAAGGTAAGTGGTTTTATTTTTTTGTATTTTGTAATTTCATTTAAATTATCCCGTCGTATGTTGACTTCCTCGAAACCCACTCCACCCCGCACCCGCTCCGCCCCACCACCCCATCACTCTTACCTGTGCCGGCCGCGACTGTGTTTGAACTGAATGCAGCGGTTGCTTCTTGCCCCAACTAATCCAACGACCTACTGTGATGTCATTTCTACCATTGTGTGTGGCATACGTTATTAGTGTTTCAAGTATAGCAGTCTGTGATCCAGTTGAATGTAGTAGTGGTTCTGAAAAATAGACCCTCTCCCCTTCAAGTGGCAGCATTTTCTATTAATAACATTATACCCAGTCCTCTTTGAGCTACAGATTGTCCCAGTAAAACGGGGGCAAAGTTCTGTCATGGGCTCTCATTTTTCATTAAATATTGAATAGCCATCCATTCTGATTATGGCTGCTATAGAATAATAAAAATAGTTAACTGCATTGAGACTTGCATATCAACTTTTGAAATATTTAATCCATGAATTCCATATACCACATCTCTCTTACAAAGATGACTATTTATTAATACTCTTTGATCTACAAACCCAGAATATTACAGTTTCATTGTCACTCAAGGGATCATGGAGCTTCCTGTCTGCGCTTTGTACCATGTGAAACATTGTACGTTTAGCCAATCACTTTGTGTTCCTTGATATCAGCCATTAAGTAGTAGATTAGTCACCAATCTTTGCCAACAAGTAGTTCTTCTGAGCGCAGTACTATTTGTCCTTAATCCTTTGCATTTGCTTGTCAGCACTGTATGCTATTCATGTAGTACACACTGTGAGCAGAATGACATATAGTCAGGCGACTTCACGGACATCAATTCACCAAAATATCCTGGGGTAGCGGAAGTGACTTCACATGCCCCTTGGCCTTCACTTTCACTTTCACTCACACATACACATGCTTACACATAAACACGCCTTCACATACACACATACACACACATTGTGCCTACACATACACACACACTTTCTTACATAAACACACTCAAAATTGCAAGCACACACACAACATACATGCATTGAAAAGCCCTTTTTTTGCTTACCTCAGCTGCCAGGGAAAGTCATATTCCAGCTATTTGTACTCCGTTTTTTTATTAAACTAATAACGACTAATGTAATATTATTGACTATTAGTATACTAAAAAATTAACAAAAAGTGAGGAGAGTGAAGCCCCCACCGACGTCCATAAGGACGAGCTGGTTCTGTTCCTGCTACTGATTTTTCCACTGCTGACGCTAGGGGTCACAAAGGCAGTGCCAGGGGGTCACATGGGACATGCCAGGGGGTCGCAGCAGGGACCCCTAAATGACGTCAATGGGGGACTTCTCTAACTACACTTTTGACACACATCTTGGAATAACCATAAGTGTTGTTTAGATCGAAATCGATAAATGAATAAATCAGGTCCTCGCTCGTATCTCACAGGCTTACAACAGCTCTTAGAGCTTTGGAATTGCAGAGTAATTTTCGTAAGTGTGTATTTCTAGGTGTAAGTCTAGCTAAACCAATATCTCCAATAGATGAATCGCCCAAAATATAAATGGCAAAGTATATTAGTCAGCAAAGCTTGCACTTAAACATGGATGAAAATATACACCAATGATTTAGAATTTGACAAACCTTGAATTTCAGATATGAACGACAAAGCACACAATTGCAATGCCTATTATTTTGACATATTAGCAATGTAAATATCAGTAAAGATAAAGACCTATTTTCAGAACATGACCAAAGAAGTGGCCACCCGAAAAAGTCTTGTTAATTGTAAAATCTATTACATTACGCCCAAATAAATACATTCATTTGGAAGAGAGAGGGATAAAGCTCACTTCTACAATTTAACCTGCTTTAATTAACACATCAAAATCATAGTTTATCGACTTTATAAGCTTGAAAATATTGCTATCAACATTCATGTGAGAAAAACTAATACCGTGGGGGCAGAGGTCTAGCATTTGCACACGAATAAAACCAGTTGTTTGTTCAATGTAAACAAGCGAACTTGTCTCTTAGGCTGTGTTGTTTGAGTCTAAGAAGTGCAATGCAGAAATAGAGAGCGCCTTTCAGAGGTGCAGTATTAAATTATATATACTTATATATGCATAAATGTCTCAGAATTCTATAATCGTGCGAGTAACATTATTTCAAATAATAACAAATGCTTTGTATGGCTCAATGAATGAAAGATTAATTCTAGAATGTCAACCTTTCAATGCGAATTACATCGAATAAGAATGTCACAGAAGATCAATGGCCTACCGTGCAGTATGCAATGCATTCCATTCACTGAAAAAAAAGGTTAAAATGACGTTTTAGGTAGGTGAAAATGTCAGTTAAAACTTATATTTTACCCTAAAAAAACACGGAAATTCACCAGTTATATTTAACTCAAGAATAACTTGTGCCCTCACCATGCACAGTGTCGTCATCAATGATGTCGTTTTAGATGTAGCACTGATGCTATCAATGATGTCATAGAACATGCCATGAGTGATGTAATATGTGTGATATCAACAGTGGCGGCTGGCGCAGATTGGGGATGGGGTGGCGGAGGGCAGGGGGGTTGCCGGGCCAGTGGGTAAAGAATAAAAAAACGTACGACCCACTCTCCCCTAAGTCAATCACAGCGCTGCAATGCAGCGTTGTGATTGGTCAGAGCGCCGTAGTTCGGCGCTCAGCCAGGGAATGGGGGCCTGGGCATGTTCTCCACCCAGGCTGTAATGCAACCTGGGTGGAGAACATGCAAAGTGCGCATGAATTTTTGGCCAGCCCCAAAGGGCCGGCCAAACACTCATGCATACTTTAGGGAGTGCAAACCAATCCTCCCCTCCCCTGCTCTGTCAGCAGAGCAGCCCCACCCGTACCGCCCGCAAAGCTGCCTCAACAAGGAAAAAATAAAATGATAATAACTTTTTCCTTTGGTGACACTGCTTAAAAGCAGTGGGGCGACACTCCTCCGACTTAACAGAGGAGCCGCCACAGGATATCAAGCAGTGGATGGTGAGGGCACGAGTTATAGTTACTTCAGTTAATTAGAACTGGTGAATTTCAGTGGTTTGCAACGTTTTAACTGACATTTCACCTAACTATATCACTTTCACCTTTGGTTTTTTCCAGTGAATTCTCAAATTGTTTTTAAATGTAAAGTAAGTTGTTATGTTCAGTAATTTTTTTTAACACAAACTAATATTGTATTAGCATATCTAACTAGCCCTACTGGTGCCACAGGCCAGGCCCTGCGCCCAACAACTTGGCTATGCGTAGCATGGGGTTGACTACAGGCCTTGCACGCAACCCCCCACAGATTGGCAATCCTCCATCGCGAACTGCCAGAGGCCATGAGCAGTGTGGGGTTGGTCCAACCATCCGCAGGTGCCCACCTCCCCACCGTGCATGGCCTTTGGCCTTTTTGTATTTTTTACAGCGCTGCAGTACCATGGTTCTACAGAGAAATTTCACTGGGGCTGCCCTGAGCATTACAATAGTACAGTTGTGCTGTGAAAAAAAATCTTTTTAATTTGACACCAAGGGGCGTCTCCCTGGGACCCTCCCCCCACAAGGGTGGGTCACAATTCACCTACCCTGCCCCCCATTTCTTTTTTAATAACCAATTTTTATTGTATTACAAAGAAACCAACATTCAAAGCAGTACAATTGTTAAGAGCAGAGCAATTCCGGGTTACAGCAATACATGAAACAGTTATTTAAAAAAGCATTCCCCTCCTGACAGTCATCAATATTAAATTCCCCACTTCCCCCACACCTTATTATGTTTATGAGCACAGCTATGTGCTTCATAAATCGTTTTTTCCTGCTGTGCGCACCAATCAACTCCCTTGCACCACAGCTGGATCAAGGGGGATGTAGGTTGCCTCCATAGGCAGGCAACATCTCTTTTGGCTACCAGACAGGCCACCTCTATAAAAATCCATTCAGGTTGATTGAGCGTCCAGGAATCATCAAGATCTCCCACCCTACCTCATCCCAGAAGGAGTGCAACGCCAGGCATTCCCATGCTACATGACAGAAGTCGGCGGCAGGGAGAGCGCATCGCACGCATGTAACCTGAGCGGCAGAGACATCGGTTGCATGCAGCATGGGGAAAGATATGTCACATGTAGGTAATTAGTCTGGATCATACGCAAACGTGAAGATATTGCCAACTCCCTGGTGGCCAAGCATCCCCCCCCAATCATCATCTTCCAGCTCGCCCACCCAACCCACCCACTTCTGTCTAAGAGAGTCAAAGCCCTCAGGGACATTGATAATCAAGGAATGGTAGATCACAGATATCGCTCCCCTCCCCAGGCGTCCCATGAAGATTTTGGCCTCAAGGGGACTGTAGTCAAGGAGCTGGGCATCCTGGGGAAGGTGCGTCCGCAGGGCATGCCATAGCTGAAGGAAAGGGAAAAACTGTGTGTGGAATAGGGCATAAACAGTTCCTGAAAAGACATCTCCTAAGTACGTAATTCCTATCTGTCCCAATGGGTAAAGCCCTCAAGACCTGAGAACTGCTGAAGCTATGTGCCCTGCCAGGGGGGGACGGGGTTGGTGGGGGGTGGGGTGGGTTTGTTTAATCACATCAAGCGGCGATCCCACTGAATAAAGTGCACGCCACTCTCCAACAACGTACCACCACTTGAGTGCAAGATGCCATCTCTGGGGGCATGCAGCACTCATAAACAAAGTCAAGGAGTCTCTCAAAGCCAATTAGGTGAAATTCCAAGTGATATGCGGGGTCATACCAGCCTCCTGCGAACCATTCATTGATGGGCACCAGCTGTGCTGCTAGATAGTACCCGTAGATGTCTGACACCCCAAGACCCTCATCAAAAGGCTTTTACCACGCCGGGTTAAACACCACCCAGTGGCACTTACTGACCCATATAAATGATGTGAGTCTGGAGGTCAAGGAGTAGAACCACCCTCAGGGGATTGGATACGCTAAATTCGCTAAGAGGTGCATTAACGAGGGAGACACATTTTCTTAAAGAATGCGAGGCGTCCCATAAGGTTCAGGGGCAAGTTGCTCCAGCTGCGCAGATCATGGTCATGGGATGAGGCTAATTGTTGAAACTTTAGGGCCCAGGCCAAGTCCGGGAGATATGATATGTGAATCCCCCGGTACTTAAACAAGTTCCACAGAAAATGTATATCAGGGCACTAACATCGACCGCAGCCTCCCCAGTTACCTCCACCAATAAGGATTTACATGCGCTAACCTGAAGACCGGAGGCCTCTCCATAGAGATAAAGGATCTCCAGACACCGGGGACCAGAGGCCTGGGGGTCGCAGAGAAAAAGGAGAATGTCATCAGCATACAGTGCTATCCAGTCTTCGAGTCCACTCCCTCATCTCCAGCCCAGTATCCATGCCTCACAGCGTATGAGGCACGCCAGCGTTTCAATAGCTAGGGCGTACAGTAACGCGGAGAGGGGACAGTCCTGGTGTGTGCCTCTACGGATTGGGAAGGGGGTGGATAGAACGCCATTCACACGGACCTGAGCCATGGGCTTGTTATTCAGGAGATGCACCATTTTGTGAAATAGTGGTCCTAAGCCTGCTTGCAGGAGAACCGCATCCAGGAAGTTCCAGGAGACATTGTAAAAAGTCTTACAAAAGTCTACCAGTAGGAGGGCTAGGGTCCTGTCTAGAATATGTGTCTGGGAGAGAGCCACCTGCACTCGACTAATACAATGATGGGTACTCCTGCCTGGTATGAACCCACATTGGTTCGGATGAATGAAGTGGGACAGGGTCCGGTCAGCTGAGTCACCAGGACTTAAAAAAAGATCTTAACGTCTGCATTAATAAGCGAGATTGGGCGGTAAGAGGAGCACCAGTCTGTAGGAAGGCCCTCCTTAGGGATAACAACAAAAGTGGCACAGTCCAGCTCGGGGGGAATGATCCACGTATTAACGCCTCTGCATCGAAGGTCAGCAGGTGAGGTGTCAGAATGGTATGGTACCGGTTATAGTATTCAAAGAGGTAGCCGTCCGGACCTGAGGTTTTCCCCGATTGGAGTCCGGATATGGCTTGGTTGACTTCTTCCTTCATTAAAGGTTGGTCTAACTCATGAGCCAGGGCATGTGGTATTGAGGGAATCAGACGGCTACCCCATCGGAATGTCCCAGAGAATGGGTCCCTCAGTCTTCGATGGGAGTGTTGAACTGTGTGCATAGAGTTATCAATAGAATGCTGCAAATACCTGAGCAATCATTGGCAGATCTTCCTGGAGATTGCCAGCTGAGTCTCTGACGGTGGTTAATATTCTTGTGGAGATATCACAGGTCGCCAGCCAATACAACAGCTTACAATAGCTTACCAACTTGTCCCCGGACTCAAAGACCCTTTGGGTTAAGTCTCTCCAGCTCTGCTTTGCCTCTTCAAGGGAGACCTGTCGCAGCTAGGACCGCCCTTTTGCCAGGAGGCACTGTGCATCCTCTGCGCCAGGGCCATGGGCTCGGTGCTCCAAACGAAGAATTTGTCACCTGCACTTGTTGTAGAGATTCTTGTCGCCTCACATAACCTTTAAGCAGCCCTCTCATGGAGGGTCTGCTTGATGCCCACAGCGTTGTTGCTAAGGATACAGAGCCCTCATCAGTTCGATAAATTAGCTTGCAGCTCCTCCTCTATGAAGGAGGCACACTAAGGGGCCGTTAGATGCACTAAATCTCCGATTGAGCACTGCGGCTGGGCAACCCACTCAGTAAGGAGGGGGGATGGTTAGATATACCACACTGGATAATCCGGATGGACTGCAGTGATAGGAGATCAGTCGCCAGGAGCCACAGCAGGTCAATCCGTGATTCTGTATTGTGAGCCGCAGATTGATGTGTTTATGACCGTAGTGATGGGTGCCATGCAGGGCCAGACTGGGAAGCGAAACCGGCCCTGGCAAACTGCTCGGCCGGCCCCCAGGGGCCCAAAACCGGCCCCCACCCTGGCGACCCACCGGGGAAATGCCCGGTGCCCGCTACGGCCAGTCCGGCCCTGGTGCCATGAATGCCATGCGTTGCAGAGGCCCATGGAGTCAGACCAGGCCACCAAGCATGCTGAATGTGCCCGTCGGCTGGGGCGAGGGGCCGCTGAAGTGTCCAGTTTGGAATACACAGTAAGACATAGAAGTGCAAGCAGGTAGTGAGAAAGTGTTTACAGCCACAAGGAAAGCAAGCTCATTAAGTCAGCTGTAAAGCCTTGCAAGTGGCATCAGCAATCTTAAATGTGCTTCATGTCTGTAGAGGCAGTCAGTTCAATGATGATAGGATGTGGTGATGTTTTGGGATTTTCGTATTTTAAAGAGGAGGTTGGCAGCGGAATGCATGGCTGTCAGCAGTTCTTAGGAAGTCCTGTGTTTAGAGCATTTGCGTGTCAAATCTTACACATAACCTTGCTTGCTACAAGTTCTTTTTTTTTTTTTTGTCCTCATTTTGCCAGATTTCTTGCAGGGTAACACTCAGAGTCTTTCTAGGCCATATCGTAGTGAACCAAAACCATTGGCCGTATTGCAAGACCCTGGATGATTGCCCACAAGTTTACATTCGTTTCCAATTCCATCTTCACATACTAACTGGGCCTACCAAAGGAGTTGGAGATTATAAGGCCAACAGAGTAAGTGGCATAATCATAGGACTCACGTTACCTTTTCTTTCCACTTATTCAACGCAGCCCAAACTTTCTCTTTACTTTTCGGATCACATATCATATCTGATTCACTCACATATATAATGCTCCTTAGACACTCAAAAAGCATTGGAGGGTTTCCAGATTTCCACAATTTACAAATTTCCCGTCTTGCCAATAAAGTTACATAGAACAAAAATTTAGAGTTAACCTCAGACAGTTGCTCTTCTTGATCCCAACTCAATCCAAAAAATATTAGACTCAATGATACTTTTGGTTGCATCCCAATAGTTTCTCCCAGAAAGGCGCTAATCTCATTCCAGAAGGGGGTTATTTTTGGGCATACCATGAACATGTGTATATCATCCGCATCAACACACATGCATCTGGGACAAGTATAGGTATTCCCTGTGACCTTAGAAAGTTTTGCGGGCGTCCAATACACCCTATACGTGGTGAAGAGATGGTTTCGTTTTAGTGGTGCTGGTTTTACTATTTTTCATAGTATATTATACGAATTACTCCACATTTGCATTGTGTCCTGATTAGCAAACTCCTCGCCCCACAATTTTTCAATTTCATTCTCCATCTGTCCACCCGCATCTACAAAGGCCCAATACCAAAATGATGTTTCCTTGCTCCACCGACTAGATCTCAATACTTGGTCAAATTTAGGATCTTCCACCTCTGCCCAATCCTGTGTAGTCCACCAGGAACTCAGCTGGTAGTATTTAAACCTTGTCAGCAAACCCTTGGTAGAATTGCTAAGTGCTTCCCAACTAATCAAATTTATACCATCCTTAAGGTCCGCCCAACACTGAATGCCCCCATCTCTTAAAGGCTGGCTTAATTGGTCCCTCATGCACTCAGGGGTACCTGGGGAATCCCAGATAGGCGCCCATGATGAAAAATATGGGACTCTTAACGCCTTCCGCACATACATCCATGTGTACAAAGCAGACTTTAGGATCTTAAGCATAACTTTTTTTTTAAATGTGGGATCCCCATATTTAAAAAGAAACCCACTTTGACCATGTGGCACGTCCATCAGCAATGCTGCAAATAGTACCCCAATTGTTGAGTTGTTAACTTTATTGGCCAACATTCGCACGTTCTTAAACTGAAATGCATAACAATATGCTAAAATGTCTGGTAACGCAAGTCCTCCAATATCCAGTCGCCTACGTAATTTTTTCCATGAAATCCTGGAGCCTTTTGATGACCATATAAAGCTTCCTATCTTTCCTTGAAGTTTTGCTATATCTTTCTTTTGAAAGTTCAACGGGATAGAATTAAACAGAAATGTCACTTTTGGTAAAATAATCATTTTCACGAGATTAACCCTCCCATAGATGTTAAGTGTTAAGTTCGCCCATTTCACGAGTAAACCTGTGACTTCTTGGCTAACTTTCTTCCAGTTTACATTAATAGTATCCTCGATTTTCTGCGTTATTTGGATACCCAGGTACCTCATTTGATTTCTCGCCCCATGACTTGCCAACCCCTGATTCCAATCCATAAGCTCGGTCTTACTTGAGTTTACTTTGTAGCCAGAAATGTGACCGAAGGCATCTGCCTTCCTCATCAAATTTGGAATTGCTTCTTGCGGGTTCCTGGTGTAAAGCAACAAATCGTCTGCGTAGAGCCCTAACTTAACTTCAAAAGTATGGAATTTAAAGGGAAGGATAGTTGTATCTAACCTAATCAAGTTGGCAAAGGGTTCGATATAAATATTAAAAAGGAGCGGGGAGAGCGGACAGCCCTGCCTAGTCCCTCTAAAAATATCAAACCAATCTGACAGCCTTCCATTTATCAACACTCTAGCTTTTGGACAGTGATATAAAGTCTGGACTGCCTTTACCATATTCTGTGGAAAACCAAAGCCTCGTAAAGCCTCCCATAAATAAGGCCAATGTACCTGGTCAAAGGCTTTAGCTGCATCGACTGCTGCGATAGTCAGAGGTATTTTCCAAGCCTCCGCCAGATCTATAACTCCCAATACCTGGAAGGTCAACTCATTTAGTTGTCGCCCAGGAATAAAGCCTCTCTGATTAGGGTGTATAATCTCGTGTATTACCTTCGCCACCCTCGCAGCTATGATACCAGAAAAGATCTTATAGTCTGTATTTAATAAAGAAATCGGCCTATACGAGTCTATCTTCCTTGGGTCTTTGTTAGGCTTTATAATCATGGTAATTGTGGCTTCCAGCCAAGATTTAGGAACCCTTTTCCACCCAGGTATATTTTATTAAATAGATTTTGTAACACCGGGATTACAGTATCCATGATACAAAGAAAAACTTCCACAGGAAGACAATCTGGTCCAGCTGCCTTTCCTTTAGCCATCTTACTGCACTGAACCCTTATCTCCCCTTCCATAATATCTCCTTCTAAGAATTTCGACTGCTCTGGAGATAGTCTCGGAAGAGTTGTTAGCTCAAGCCACTCCTTTATATCTGTTTGACTAGATGTTATATTTTCTTTATATAGGTCTTCCATAAACCTACATGCCTCCTTGCACATGTCTGAGTTAGTAATCAGTAGGTCCCCTGATTCCCCACTAATTAGTTCTCGGATGTTATTTCTTGCCCTGTCTGTCTTCGCTTTCCAAGCTAGTAATGATCCACAGTTCTCCCCATAGGCGAAATGTTGGAGTTTACTCGCCTTCCACTTATCCATAGATCTTTTGTCCAACTTTGCCATAAAATCGGCTTGTAACCCCTCTAACTCCTTACTTAGGTCCCCTACTCTAGTTGGTTCCTCCATAGATGCCCTTTGCAGCTCCTCCTCTTTATTTCTAATATCCTGAATAGCACTTTCTCTGTCTTTTTTCTCCACTCGATGTTTCCCCACCATAAAAGATCATAAAATTCCCCTTAAATATGCCTTATAGGCATCCCACACCACATCTTCATCCGCTGAGCCATTGTTATTAACAAAAAAACTCTCGGATTCTACCCTCAAATCTTCAACTACCTTCTCATCTAAAAGTATTGTCCTATCCAAGGTCCACCTTTTACACTCCTCTGATTGATTATACCTTAAAGATATTACTACTGCAGAGTGATCTGAAAGTATTGCTGGAGTATGGGTTACCTTAGTGACATCTCCGCATAACTCCTGGTCCACTAAAAAATAATCTATGCGAGAATTATGCCTATATTTTTTACTATAAAAAGTAAATTCTCTCCTAGACTTATTCAAAACACGCCAAATATCTACTAAATTAAATTCCCTCATTATACTTGTCAGTCTAGAGAGAGTTTTCGACGGTCTAATATACTTAGCTTTCGAAGTCCTATCAAGTATTTTATTCAGAACCAAATTAAAATCTCCCCCTATCACAATGGGAGCTGTTGTCTCCATAAGGCAGGACTCTAATTTTTCTAGGGAGTCCGGGGTATCATTATTTGGCCCATAGTATACGGCACAAACCAAAGGCCTCCCATACACTAAGAAGGTTGCTACCAACCACCTACCCGACTGATCTGACTCATATTTAAGTAATCTTATTTCCTGGTTGGTTTTAACAATGCTCGCCACTCCCCTTGAACTCCCTCTTTGGTCGGAACAAACAACCTCCTGTAACCATCTAAACTTTCCGAAACACTGCTTAAACTCTATTCTTTCAAGATGGGTTTCTTGTAATAACAATATTTGGGCGTCACAATACTTACAAAACTCCGCAACCCGGGAAACTTTTTTCCTAGATCTTAATCCATTCACGTTCCAAGAAAATATAGTGATTACTTTTGTATTATCTATAGACATTTTGTATAGTAGGATACCTCTTACATCCCCTTTGCATTATCAGCCCCATTTAATTCCTCCCAGGACAGACTAAAAGTCGTATAATGAAATACAACTTAAAACCCCTTACCACAACAGCCCCATCTAAAACCTCCCAAAACCAACAAAAAACCGCAACCATGAGGACAAATCTTTTTATTTTTTTCTCCCACTGCTCCCCATACCCTTTGACTTGCTACAAGTTCTTCAGGTTTCTTCTAAGCAGAAACTGACTGATGGTGTGTAATAAAGTGAAAGGACAAACAATGAATACTTAGCAAAGGTTCTCAATCAATCCACTCACATCCATTTAAATAAATAATGGATTGTTCGACCATAGCATCTTCCACCCTTTGTGTAACACCTGGTTGGTTGTCAAAATTTAAATCTGCATCTAGCATACATGGAAAACAAAGCTGAGAAGTACACCAGCATCTTAACCACAAAGTCTATCAAGTAAACATTATCTCCTATTTTAATGAAGGGGCAGCTATTGGTGTGTTCTCATAATTAACACTGATGTCCTATTAGGCATCATAGCACATCCAAATCATCAATGAAACCAATATAGGTAATATCCTACTGAACCCCAGTTCATGTCCATATCACTCTTTCAGAGCAGTATGATTTTTGGGAGGAAGTACTGCATCCAATAAATATTTTTATTGCTTGGCATGGCATTTACTGGGTGCAGAATTACCTTGGCTTTCCCAGTTCTGCATTTTGCAATGGGTAAGAAACAGAGCTGTAAAAACCAGGAAAGAGCAATATTTCTCCTTGTGAATTCCATCAAGTGTTACAGATTGATCTTTTATAATCATACCATTGAATAAAATAGTTAGACATAATAATCATAAAATATTATGAAACCAACAATAGCTCCTGTTCAAGAGACTTAATGTTGTTAGGCATAAAGAAATTCACTAATTCATATAGACGGTTGCTTTTGAGACCACAATGCCAGAGGATAAGAAACAAGCCAGTCTGAAGCTAAGAAACATAGTCTTCCATTGCCTCTTCCTGCTGCTCCTCAGTTTCCATCTTCTCCTCATTCTCTGAAGCCTGTAACTGGCAGGCCTCCCACCAGGTCTTCAGGGCCCTCTGGAGTTCCTGCTTCTGGGAGCTCTTGGTTCCTGGTTGCCTCCTCTCCTTGCAGAATCCCTTGAGCTAAGCCACAGTGTAGCTCTCCAGATTATTGAACTCAAACTCCAGGCTTGCAGCAGGCACAGTTGAAAATGCACAAAGTCAGGTAGAATGGAAGTGAATTTGGAAAAAATACAAAAGAGGCTAATCAAGGAGAATTTAAAAAGAGGTTGAATCTGGTATCAAATTATTTATAAATGAATTTTAGTGTTACACCAAATCACTGAATGGCACTGCACAAACACAAGTACTGGATCCCACCACTGAGCAGCAACATGAAAATCGGGTTGTTGGTAGAGGGGGGTGAATTCTACTCAAGCAACAGTCACAATACATGTGAGGTTGAACCAGAAAAAGTAACTAAATTACCTTGTGTTAACCTTCTCGTAGCTTGGAACAAAAGCAGTTAGGCTTAACTTACAGTCAATGTGTAAAGTATGTGTGCAGCACAAAAACAATAATAAAGTGAAAACACAACACAAAAAAATCCCAATCCCACACCCATTTTGAAAAATAGAGTAAAAATTAATCAATTATTTGACACCAAAACAACAAAAATTCAATCAGTAGAATTGGAGATATGCAATTTCAAATATTTAAGATAAGTATGGCACCTAATAGCACAAAGAGCCACTCGCAGTTATATGGTTGTGCGAGATCGGGTGAAAGTCACAAGTTCAGGCCGACTGTGATGGAGCTCAGGCTATATACAGGGACAAGGTTAGTCCTTCTGAAAAAGTTACCTTCTGGAGCACTATAAACACAGGCATACGCCGCTTCTCGAATATAACTCACTCGAATGCAAACTGGTGACTGACGCTCTCGGCAGGGGTGGGATATTCAGGCTCTACAAATCCCTGGTCATGAATGCATCAGACCCCTTAGGAACATTGAGGTCTAGGTGGGAGGAGGATGTAAGGACCCTAGACAGTGACTACTGGGTGGAGGTGATGATGGCCTCTAGAATGTTAGCATTATCAATGCGATTGCGCATTGATTACCTCATATACTTTCACAGGATTTTCTACTCCTCTGAACGCCTCTGGCATGCGCCAGGGGGGGCTGGGCCTGCAACCCCGCGTGCCTGCTCTGTGGGTCCGACCTTGTTAGAAATGGGGTTTTTAGTTGACAGAGGCATGCACCCTGTCCAAGTTGGGACCACTACTCTAGTCAGGGTAAGTCAGTTACACTCCCTAAATTAACCTGTGCTCACCCTCTGATAGCTTGGCACAGAGCAGTCAGGCTTAGCCTTAAGAGGCACAAAAAGACTCCACCCCATTCTAGAAAAATATAGAATATTTATCTGAGTAAATGAGCCCAAAACAACAAAAATCCAATAAATGGATCTAGATATATACAACATTAAAGTTAGCACATTTTATCATGAAGTAGGCAAGATCATAACGAGAAGAACCACATCTATAATTTTGAATTGATGCAGGTTTGAAATCGCATTGTTTGGGCAGCCCTTGCACTTCTATTCTGAGGTCTATGGTCGTGCTGTGGCTACATAGGGAATCAACAACTACGAAGTGCTTCCACAGTACATGGCGGACAAACCTATGGCTGTGCCCTCTAAACCGGTAAGCCCAAAGCTTTGGTAGAATATGTAGAGTGGCTCCCACAGTCTTGCGGGTGTAAGCAATGCACAGTACCTCTCAGGTAGAAAAGAAGGGCGGGCGCAGCAGTATCTACCTGCTGGGACCTGTGCAGGGTCAGTTCTCCTCCTTTTGACATTGTGGGCAGTGTTGAGCTGCCCCATGACCTGCAGGTGACACAACAAGCTCCACCAGTGCACCGCCGAGGCGATTCTGTCAGGGGGAAGGGCACTGCCACACACGATGATCACACAGCAAGGGCAGACACAAGTGCCCGATCGGCACACCACGAAGGCAGATGCACCTGATGAAACCAAAGCAGAGGTGCACACGATTATCACAAGGGAAGGGCAGAGAGGACTGCCTGCTGGGAACATCACGAAATGCGCCTGATGAAACCAAAGCATCTGTGCAGAAAGGGCCAGGTCCAACAGACCAGGGTACCTTTTATCACACTATCTGGATGTGCCCATGGGCGTAGGCATATTGGGCACTGATTGTTGGAAACATGGGTCCGGTGCTGGGTGTCCCACTGAAGCTGATCTCACGGAGAGGGCAGGCACGATAGTCTGCTTGTTGCAAAATAAGTCTTATATGGTCCTGAGACTTCGGGGAACAGGGCCAAGACCTCTGACGTCCTGGTCAGGGAAACTGCTCGCCCCTCGCGCAGCTCCGTCATTGTGCCACTGCCCCCTGCACCTTCCTGCCTCCAGGTAAGGTGTTCAAGGCCCTCCTCCACCCACAGGCTCCCGCCTGCGCCTCATCCCTGGTGCTCTTCTGCTGGTCCGCTCAGCCAGCCTTTTGTCTGTCTGCACCCTGTTTGTCTGTCTGTGTTTAATTGACCATTTCTTGCCATTTTGTGCCTTTGTCTCTTGCACTTTGTTGTCTTTTGTGCCTTCGTGCTTGTGTATTTTTGTGCTTCTGTCTCTTTTTGCCTTGTTGCCTCTTGTGCCTTTTTGCCTTTTGTCTCATTTTTTGTGCCTTATTTGCCTGTCTTTTTCACTGATGCTGCTTCGCTCCCTTTCCCACCGCTGCTGCCCCTCCCCCCTTGCCTGTTTCGGCCTCCCAGCTGCTATCCCTCCCTGACCCCTACTTAATGGCAGCCACTGCGCCGCTGGCACGCCAAAGGCGCCCCAAAGGCAAGCCCTTCTGTGCCCATCCATGATCCGACTGCGACCAGCGCCTGGCACCCTGGTCCTTCAACCCCCCACCGCTACGATTCAGCAACCCTCCACGCACTCAACCCCGGAAGAAACAACAACTGCCAGCTATCAATGCTGAACACCACCCAAGGCCAGTTCTCCTGCCGACACTGGGGCTGCACCTTCACCCACCTCCGGATGCCTACTGCTACCGCCAACCCACCGGACACCAGTGAACCCAAATCAATGAGCTGCATCCTCCTCAACGTACGCTCTCTACACAGACACGCAGTAGAAATCTGGGACCTCCTCAACACCCTCTTACCCAACGTCGCCTTCTTCCCAGAGACGTGGACCAACGCCAGCTCCGCACCAGGCATCGCAACCGCCATCTCCGACGGGTACAAGATCCAGAGGAAAGACCGCCCCAACCACCCTGGAGGTGGACTCGCCATCGCACACAAAAACTCCCTCCGCCTCACAACGGCAAGCTCGAACGAAGCCTCGCCCCGCATAGAACACCTGCACTTCCAGATCCAGACCAACCCCAGAACGACTATACGCGGAACTCTCACCTACAGACCTCCAAGACCTCACGCACCATTCGCCACTACCATCGCAGACCTCATCGCCCCCCACACCCTCACCTCCATGGATTACGCACTGCTCGGAGACCTGAATTTCCACCTCGACAACCTCAGTGACCCCAACTCCACCACCCTCCTAGACAACCTCACCAACATTGGACTGAAGCAGCTCATCACCGCCCCCACCCACAAGGCAGGACGCACCCTCGACCTCATCTTCGCAGGAGGAAACAACATCCGCTTCAGCCACACCACGCAACCCCTCTGGACGGACCACCACTCCTTCCTCCCCTTCACAGCCAAAGTCACAGAGAATATCATCAACAACCAGCTCACGAACTTAATAGAATCCAACTCGATCCTCAACACTTCTCAATCCAGATTCTGCAGCAACCACAGCACTGAGACCACCCTCCTAGTTGCCATGGACGACATCCGTACTCTTCTCGACCAAGGCCACAAGGCAGCACTCATCCTACTGGACCTCTCAGGAGCCTTCAACACTGTCTCCCACTGCACACCAGCCGCCAGACTCCACGATGCTGGCATTCAGGGAACTGCCCTAGACTGGATCTGCTCCTTCCTCGCCGACAGAACTCAAAGAGTCAGACTCCCGTCCTACCTCTCCTAACCCACAGAAATCAGATGCGGAGTACCCCAAGGCTCCTCACTCAGCCCCATGCTCTTCAACATCTACATGGCTCCTCCTGCAGCCATCGTCAGAAAATATGGACTCAGCAAAGTATCCTACGCCGACGACACCCAGCTCATCCTCATCAAGGAATCGGACATCACCAGACACAGCTTCCAGGAAGAAATGAGGGACGTTGCATCCTGGATGAGCAGCAGCTGCCTGAAGTGCAACTCAGAGAAGACAGAAGTCCTCGTCCTCGGATCCACCCCCTCCATGTGGGATGACACCTGGTGGCCACACGCCCTCGGCAACCCACCCAAACCCAAAGACCACACCCGACATCATACTCGACTCTCCCTGAACCAACAGATCAATGCCGTATCTTCGACATGCTTAAACATTCTCTGCATACTCTGCAAGACCTTCAAGTGGATCCCCCCCAAAGCCAGGAAGACCATCACCCACGCACTCATAACAAGCAGACTGGACTAGGGAAATGCCCTCTATGCCGGAATTAACAAATCTCTACTCCACAAACTCCAGACCGTCCATAACGACGCAGCCAGACTCGTCCTTGGCATCCCATGACAAGACCACATCATCCATCACCTACGAGACCTCCACTGACTCCCCGTCGAAAAGAGAGTGACCTTCAAGCTGCTCACTCACGCCTACAAATCCCTCCACAACACCGGACCCCAAAACCTCAATGAAAGAATCTCCTTCCACGCCCGCAAGAGAAACCTCCACTCCACCGACATCGCCCTGGCCGAAATCCCTCACATCCAGAGAGTCAGAACGGGAGGAAGAGCTTTCTCCTACATCGCGGCCAAGATCTGGAATGAACTACCCCCTCAGCATCAGACGAACCCCCACACTGCAAGCATTCAGGAAGAGCCTCAAAACCTGGCTTTTCGGATGACTCGGAGCTGCCCGACATCCCCCCCAGTGCTTTGAGACCCTCACGGGTGAGTAGTATGCTTCACAAATCCCTGATTGATTGATTGAACAAGCCCTTGGAGAATCTTGGTTCCAGGATTTAGTGAATAGGTTTAGTTCTTCTCACTCCAGGCAAGAAGCAGCAGGCAGCAGCCCAACACAGCCAAGTAAGTAGCAAAGTGGCAGTCCCTCCTACATACCAGCAAGCAGTAGGCCAACACATCAATGCAGTTGCAGAGTGGCAGTCCTTCCTGGGAGCACAGCAGCCCTTCTTCCTGGCATAATGTCCTTGGTTCCAGTAGAGTTCCAAAATCATGGTATCAGAGGTCTAGTACTTATACCCTAATGTGTCTTTGAAATGGGGGAGACATCAAAGAGGCATTTGCAGATCAGAGATCAGGAGATGCCTCTCCTGCTCTGGCTCCAGACACACTACAGGGCGGTATGTAGCTCTTTGTGTGGGGAGCTCCTCCTTCCCAATCTACCTTAGGAAGGCCTATCACCCTGGTGATGGACCATCAGGATGTAAATGTTACACCCCAGCTCCCTTTGTGTGACTGTCTAGAGGGAATGCACAAAGCCCAGCTGTCACCCTAACCCAGAAATGTATTCAGAGACAGGCAGAGGCACAGAATGGTTAAAGTAAGAAAATGGCAACTTTCTGAAAGTGGTATTTTCAGACCTGCAGTTTAAAAGACAACTGTACTAAAAGATGTGTTTTCTAAAATTGTAAGTTCAGAGACACCAAACTCTAATTTTCAATCTGCTCCCAATGGGAAATTATACTTAAAAGATGTTTTAAGGCAATCCCCATGCTAACCTATGGGAGAGCTATGCCTTGCAGTAGTGAAAACAAATTTAGCAGTGTTTTCTTACCAGGAAATGTAAAACTCAAAAGTACATGTCCTACCTTTTTGATCCACTGCACCCTGCCCATAAGAGCCTACCTTAGGGGTGACTTACATGCAATAAAAAGCAAGGGTTGAGCCTGGCAAGAATTTGTCAGGTCTAAATGGCAGTTTAAAACAGCTCTCATAGGCTCTGAAGTGGCAGGCCTGAGCCATGTTTAAAGGCTAATGAAGTGGGTGGCACAATCAGTGCTGCAGGTCCAGTAGTAGCATTTAATTTCCAGGCCCTGGGCACATATATTGCACTTTACGTGGGGCTTACAAGAAAATTAAATATGCCAAACAGGTGTAAACCAATTATACCATATTTTAGGGAGTAAACACATACACTTTAGCACTGGTTAGCAGTGATAAAGTATCCAGAGTCCTAAAGCCAACAGAAAAGAGGTCAGAATAAAGGGAGGAGGAAGGCAAAATGTTTGGGGATGACCCTGCAGAAAGGGCCAGGTCCAACAGACCCGGGTATACCTGTTATCACCCTATCTGGATGTGCCCATGGGTGCAGGCATATTGGGCACTGATTGTTGGACAGGTGGGTCGGGTGCTGGGTGTCCCACTGGAACTTAATCCCAAAATAGTGTTACTGGAGATAATCAACTCTCTGGGGGACTCCAGGGCTATCTGAGCACTCCTAGCGACAGCATATATGGTAGCCAAATGAGACCTGTCCAGACACTGTTGGGATGAGCAGTCCCCGTCTCTGAAGGAGTGGATTCGAGGTTTGGATTCCTGTGCAGTTCTCGAAAAACTGGTGTATAAGGCAAATCTTGGAGGTGTGGATCGAGGAGTCCGACTGCTGATGGTATACTCAAATGTTACGGTGCTGTGTGCCTCTGCTTCAGTGGCTGTGATATATATCTTTGATGTGTATGTGTGTAGCTTTCAGTAAGGTACTTGATTTGCTCAGTTTATATTGTGGTCCAAGTGACTCAAGCTCAATGTTTTCTTGTTTATGTTACTTAACTTCTAAAAGCAATAAAATTGATCATAAAAAAAAATAAAAGGTTACCTTCTAAAGTCCAGCATGAAGACCTCCATTCGTGGTGGAGGAGGCCGCGAGGAGCAAGGGGAGTGTTACGGATAGTTGTGCTACAAAGATTACCATCTGCGAGGCCCGGCCTGCACTTCACGCTACAGCTACGATCATCTGCGATACCCTCCCTGCTCTTTGTGGCCTGCTCCACCATGAGCAGAGCTCTATGTGTAAAATCCTCGCAAAAACAAGTAACAAGAAAGAAAAACCTCACCTGTTGACTGAGTTGGTAACCTTCAATATTATACTACAAAAGCCCTACAACAAAGAGCTCCACATGGAGCCCTTTGAGAGCTTGGAACCCAATGATAAGCCAATAGTTGATTGATGGTTTGTTGTCCTGGTATCTAAAAATGTAGAGGCAGATGTAAAGTGGTTATTCTATGACTACCAAAAAGGTGGATAATTTCCAAACAGAATTTCTTTTTAATTATGCCTGGTTTCAGTTTCGTATGATATTTGATTGAGGATGAACCAGGGTGTTTTTATAAAAACTTTTGTTGGAAAATGGCCCTCTCTGAAGGATCACCCTAAAGCTTTTGCCTTCCTCCTCCTATTTGTTTCACCTTCTTTTTGTTGGCTTTAGGACTCTGAGCACTTTGCCACTGCTAAGTGCATGTGCTCCCTCCTCTAAACATGGTATAATTGGTTTCCACCTGTTTAGCATATTTAATTTGCTTGTAAGTTCCTTGTAAAGTGGTATACCATATACCCAGGGCCTGTAAATTGAATGCTACTAGTAAGCCTGCAGCACTGATTGAGCCACCCACACCAATAGCCCTGTAAACATGTCTCAAGCATGCCACTGCAGAGCCTGTGTGTGCAGTTTTACTGGCACTGTAACTTGACATTTAAAACCCTTTTCCAAGCCTTAAACTCCCCTTTTATTACACATATGTCACCCCTAAGGTAAGACCTAGATAGCCCATAGGGCTAGGGTAAGGTGCAGTGCAGCTAAAAGGTTCGACATGTACTTTTAAGTTTTGCATATCCTGGTAGTGAAAAACCCGTACATTTGTTTTTCACTACTGTGAGGCCTACTCCTCGTATAAGTTAAGATTGGGAATTCTTTAACACATCTTTAAGCTATAACTCCAGATTGGACATGAGCAGCTGTGTCATGTTTTATATCTTTGAAATGGTAAGAATAAATCCTCTTTACTGGTAAAGTTGGATTTAATATTACTATGTAGAAATGCCACTTTTAGAAAGTGGACATTTCTCTGCTCTTACAGCTCTGTTTGCTTGCAGCCTGTCTCCAATTCACGTCTGGGGTGATTGATAGCTAAACTTTGTGCATCTCCTCTAGGCAGCCACAAAGACAGGAAGGTTAGGTGTGTCTGAGTACTCATCTGCATTTTGATGGCTCTTCATGGGCAGAAAGGGAGGAAGGGGCTGACACTTACACCTAAATCGGCAGTGCCCTGTCTTCACACAAAGGACTGATTACATCCTTCTGATAGTCTAGAGCCAAGGCTGGGAAGAAAGGGCTTCTGTGCACTTCAAAGACCCTTCTTTGAAGTGACGACCACTTCAAAGGCATAACTGGGTGTAAGTACTGGGGCTCTGACCTCACCAAATCAGACACTTCTGGACCTACAACTGGAATCTGTCAGAAGAACTGCTGTGCTGCATCAAGGATTACCTCACTGCTATACTGCTAACCTGGAAGGACTGCTTTTCTGCCATGCTGCCCTACTGCCTGGTGCTCTCTGACCCTGATGAGAAGAGCTGGACTCTGCCTTGCAACCAAACTGATCTCCAAGGGCTTGAGAGTCGGAGTTGGGTGTGCGATGTAAAATCCGAAAGGGAAAATGTCGTGCCTCGGACCTGGCACGACATTGATGCCCGGAGGCAGCCATCCACACAGAAACTGGATGCCACCTCAAGTTTTTTGTGCCGAGGTTCAAGGTGTCACTAGCTCACCCAACAATACAGGGAGCATGCTGACCAGTACAAGCAACATTTGAGTGGTTACCCACTTCAACTATTGTTTGTATACACCTTCCACTTACTAAATTTGGTATGCGTGGATAGTTTACTTTTCACACGTTGGTCCTGAAGAAAGCCGCTACACCTCTATGGAGGGTGATAGGCTGAAACATGTCGACCTTTAGAGTCCTATGACAGATTGAATCTTCCTCTGTCATAGCCTTACTTTTTAATCCTGACCTCTGGATGACCCATTAAAAATTGTTTGGCATACCATAGAGTTAGTTTTAGTTTACTCACACTCTCTTTTTCCAATCTCTCACCACACCCTGCTCATCTACAGGTTTTAGGATACCTCTTTGTTTAAAAAATAAAACATCCCTGAGCTCCTCCCTCTCAGTGAGGGGGTTGTAGCCCGTACAACGACTAGGCTCGTAGTGCGAGAAGGTTACCCGATGATGAAGCATGCCACCCACGGGTGGGTGAGGGAAACAGTCCTGAAAAAGGGACATCCCAGCACTTTCCTTGATATATACACCCAGGGGCCATTTTTTGTGTTTTCTACCACTATTATTCAGCCAGTACCTGGCTGACCTGACAGTTCATCTTTAGACGGAGAGGGCATTCCCAACAAAAATTGCCGGCATTAGAGTCCAATCGCTCTGATCCAGCGGGTTACTAGCAACAAGCATTCATACACAAAATACTCACTTGGGCCCATACATTCATACTACGGTAGCAATTTCCGCTGGTGGGTCAGTTGGTACTCTTTATCAAATCCCTGCTACCAATTACCTTCTGATTGAAGAGTAATGACTTTCCGATGGACCCTTCGATAATTGGGAAATTTAAAATGAGTGACATTCCATACAATTCAGAATTTCTAAATAATCACAAAGTCAAGAAGTTTTAAAATGTTTATCTAAAGATTTTGCAGAGTAAAATACAAAGCCACATAGTACTTAAATCAAATCTCATGGAGGAAGCACAACAATGATTTATCGATTAATGACGGTCCCTTAGGAAAAGAGAAGATAGAGACAGCAGCGCAACTAAGGTTTGCATTATATTTACCTAAGTGCGAGAACCAAACCCCTTGGCCAAGGAGTTGGAAAGATAGGACCCTGGAAGGATGAAGAGCAAAAGACTCCTCCCGGATCAGGATAGGACCGGTGACCTCTCTACCCACGACGCCTGCGTCGTTCCCCTCTCTGGTGCTTCGCTTCTCCTCGATTCTCCCGTTTCTTCCTTCTAATGGATTCCGCCGCCCCCACCTCAGGACCTCTCTGGACAGCGGTTCAGTCTGCAATCGATCAACTCGTCCTGTTCTTCCTAATGCTGAGCAGCATCTGCCTGGTCAAGCTTGAATGACTAATTAGCTAAGTCTATATCTATTATACCCTTCTACGCCCATGTACCTCCCCTTAATGTTGCTAACTTATGGGGCCACTACTTCTGATTGGACAGGGACAGGGGGTTGATCCTCACACCATATTGATTTAATACATTTATTAAAGCTCTTTGTTTTAAAATACCGCCCCTCAAATTTAATACATTGGCTTTATTTCCCACCCGTCTCATGACAAAGTTTGTGCCTTTTTCATGTACAATGTTACAAATTTATGAGGACATCCATGAATATGACAATATAGGCCATCAGGTCACGGCCTTGGACGACGTCCAGGTTGACTTCATCCTTTCCGCTCTGGGCAGTCTTTCAGGGAGCATGCGCAGAACCCACGTCATTCGAGTTTTCAGTTCACCAACCCCAGGCCCAATATTTACGAACTAATAAAGTCAAAGAAGAAAATATTAAAATCACAAATAAAATGTTTCACTGTATACCCACTCTGTCTATTCTATTCCCATTTACTTATAAACTTATCCCCGCATTAATAGCGTTAAAATATTACAGTTTAAACAAAAACATAAGAGCAAGCTGTAGCATGTGAGAACATATAGCAGCCATTTTAAATCACACTGCGCAGAAGCAATAATTTCCCACCAAGCAAAGAAAGACGTCACACCACGTGATATGGTTGAGACATGCGCAGTAAAGTTCCCGCGTTTTAGCGGCCATTTTAGAATAGACAAGCGTTACTTGTTAGTAAAAACACATAAGCAAGCTTCCTTGCTATTTGTATTCGTGTTGTGCAATGATTAGTATAAACAATACAATTTAATACATTAATACTTTAAGAGGATTGCATCCGAGCAAGTCTCATTTGTGAGTCCTTTCTCCATCAATCCCCTCTCCGATGGCGTTTCTGAGCCATCAAAATACTACCCACAACCAGATGCCAACCTTTAGCATATTATGGTTTCATTTTCATTTTTACACTTTCTACTTTTCACATCCCCTTTCAATTTCTTGTATAATTCACTTCTTAAATCTTCAAGTTCAATCTCATCAAACTTTCTCTTCTTTCCCTTTTCTGTCACATTATATGATTCCTTCCTTCTACAACATTTGCACCATATTATTATTGAAAATACTATTATTGCTATCCCTGCTAAGGGTACTAATATTTGACCTATGAGTCCTTTCCCTATATTAGCAAACCAGGTACCAATTGACCTAATACTAGTGGTCAATCTTTCCCATACACTATCAACTTCCAGTGGTTTTAGTTCCTTCTCAAGTTTTGTTATATTCTGTATATATGTTCCAATTTCTGCACTTTTATCAGGTATGTAAGTGCAACAGTGCTTTGTCTTCAATAATTTACAGACTCCGCCCTCTTTTGCCAAAATAATGTCAAGGGCAAGTCGATTTTGCATAACCATAGATCTAATCGCAACCATTTCCGCATTAATCATTAGAAATCCTCCAGCAGTGTCAGTTGATAAACGATCAACCACTGTAGATAATTTACATATTTTCCTTGAATTCAGAATTATTCCCACTGAAGGTATCAATGCACCAAATATATCACCTAAAATTTCGGAAAAACGAGCTCTTTTTCTATCTGTTAATTCACTAGTATTTTCATTGCTGCCAGTGTTTCTTTTCACGTGGTATATTTTTGGAAATATTATTCCAAAATAGCAACTTCCATACCACCGTGCAGGAAGCCTAAAGTATTCCTTATTCCCACATACATAATAGATTCCAGGAAAAACTGAATCCGTTCCTCCTTTTAGTCCCCAACCTCCAAGAATTAAAAAATTGTGTACACATTCACTGGTACCGATGAAAACATTATTATACTCTGTCTCTAACCTATGTAGAAAAATGTTCCCTTTCCTTTCAAAATCCAGAGCCATGGCAGCTTGAGCCTTGCCAGGTGTGTAACTACCCTCTTTCTCAGCCCAAGGTGGTAAATGAGCCTTATGCTCCGAAGCTTTCTTTTGGAAATCTTGTCTTCTACTCTCCACTAAATTCAAAAATACCTTTTCTTCTTCATGTAAAGAACATGTTAGATTGCTTCTATGTGCGTGTGTTATGTCTATTGTCTTCATTGTTAAGAAAAACTCTCCCATAAACTGTGCATCTTTGCTACTAAGCACTGAATTCATATTCTTTCGAATCGGAATTTCAGTAAATATCACATCTATATTTGAAAAATAATACTGTAGTCGCCCTGTTCTATAAAATAAACTGGCTAATACACTACATGATATGCCATAGGTTAATGGCAAATGATGATACGTTAACCCTTCTGCTACTGATTCAGGTAATTTCATACAAACATAACAATTACTAACTTCCATAGTATCTACATATTGAAATAATAACTTTGTGAAAACATTCAACCTAGTGTCGTTATCTGTTACTTCATGGTGTAATTCTGGTTCGTCTTCTGCCTTTAGTTCTACTCTATTACTTTTCAAGTTATCTATTCTTTCCTTAGTTTCGTTGTTAATCTTTTTATTTATTATCATAAGATAAGGAATTGCTACGATCACAACTAACCATACTATAAGCATCACTACCAGGTTGCATATGCATTTGGCACAACATCTTTTTCAACCTTTCTACTTTGGTCTCCCAGTAACTCTATCGTCAGTCATTTTTGACAAGGAAGATTGCTCTTCTTATCGTATTCTTCAAGTCTTTTCACTTTCTCAAGGTGGTTCTATTTCTTTTTCGTAAGTCAGTTCTGCACTGATTCCTTCGTCACCACTTTCACTTGATTCTGAGCTTTCGTAATCTTCGAGAATAATATAAGTCCAGTCAGGACCTTTGAATTTGTTGTTCACAAGTTTCAGTCTTTTGCTTCTTCGTTTTTCGCTTTTATTTCTTTGTTCTGCTTGACTTGTTACTTCATTCACTTGTTCTGGATTTCCACTTTTGGTTGTTATGTGGTATTTTACTCTTTTGATGACGCTAGGCCAATGATCACCTTTTCTTGTTTTCTCTGTTTGTATTGTCTCTTTATTTCCTTCTTCAGAAATTCTTTTGTTTTTTAGTTGTGGCACACTCTTGTTTTCTTTTATTTGCACTGTTTCTTCTCTTCTTGTTTCTTCTTCTATTTCACTGTGGATCTCTTGTAATTGATCTTGTTCTTGACTTACGATTTCATTCTCGATATTCTCAAGATCTTCTTCTTCTGTGTATTTTCCCTGATCTAACTGATTCTGATCAGGGCTTATTGCACTTTGAACTTCTGCAGCCTGACCGGATTCTTCTAAACCTATCTGTCCCTGCTCAAAGTCTGATTGTTCTTCTTTAATTTGAGCCCAGTTTCCTCTCCCTATCTGTTCCTGCTCAGGTTCTTGTGTTTGTTCTTCTTCTTCTTCCTGAGCTGCTTCTTCTTCACCTATCTGATCTTCTTCAATTTCTTCTAGATTTACTTGACTTCTTGTTCTGTAGTAGATCTCAGGTATTTCTACCACTGGTATCCAGTCCTGACTTGTGCTCGGTTGTTCTTCGTCAGCTTCCCTTGAATCTCGGGCCCGAGATTCTTCAGCTGGGCAACCTTCAGCTTCCTCAGTAATAGATATTATCTGAGTATTTTCTTCTTCAGGATCTGGTACTCTTTTGGTGTGGCTTACATGAATCCAATTAGGAAATCCTGCACACTTCACTGCTGTGTTCGTAATCAGTATGACCTGACATGGTTCGCCCCACCTAGGTGATAGACACGTTTTTCTGGTGTGATTCTTCACTACCACCCAGTCTCCGGGACTCAGATCATGTTCTTGTTCAGGCTGTCTGGAAACTGCGTCTTCTCCAACCTGATGAGAGACAGAACGCACTAAGTCAGCCAGTCCTTTGCAATAATTCAGAACCATATCATCTGATATATTCAGCAGTTTATTCGTGGGTACATGTGATTGTCTCATTGCTCTTCCCATTATTATCTCATGCGGACTCAATCCGGTGTTTCTATTAGGAATGCTTCTGAGTCCCATTAAAACAAGAGGCAATGCGTCTGGCCAATCTAATGATGTTGAAGCACACATTTTTCCCAGTCTGGATTTTATCGTGCCATTCAATTGTTCCACCACTCCAGAGGCTTCTGGACGATATGCACAGTGTAACTTTTGTTCAATGTGGAATGCTTCACAGAGTATTTGAACCACTTCACTGTTAAAGTGTTTTCCTCTATCTGATTCCAAAGTTACTGGAAAACCAAATCTAGGTACTAGTTCGCGTAGTAACAACTTTGCAACTGTAAGACTATCATTCCTTCTGGTAGGGTATGCCTCCACCCACTTGGAAAATAGACACACTATGACTAGTGCATATTTCAGCCCTCTACATGGTGGTAACTGAATGAAATCAAGTTGCAGTCTCATGAATGGACCCTCTGCCTTTCCAATTTTCCCAAACCCAATTACTGTTTTTCTTCCTGGGTTATGCATTTGGCAAGTTAGACATCTCTGGCAAAGACTCTCTGCTACTGCCCTAAACTTTGGATTGAACCAATTTTGTCTAAAGAGTCTGATCATTGCATCTCTCCCTACGTGTGTCTCCATGATACATCCTAGCCATTTGCGAAAGCAGACAATCAGGCATGACTGGTCTGCCGTCAGCACAAGTCCATACATCATCCTCTGCTTTTTGGGTACATCCTGTTTTAATCCATATACTCTTTTCGCTCTCATCAGCATCATCTTGCAATCTTTTTACATCATTCCATGTTTCAGGAGGTGCAAACAGCATAAGTTGGCAGCTGATTCCCATTCTTTCCACCCTTTTGTTTACTGCTAATCTGTTTTTGGCACAATGTTGAGCCACCAGATCTGCGTATCTATTGCCGACTACCACCCAGTCATCTCCTGACTGATGTGCGGCACATTTCACCACAGCCAATTCTTTTGGTGATTGTATTGCTTCCAGTAGTTCTTTTACAAACTGTCCATTTTTAATGGGGGATCCTGAAGAAGTCATGAAATCCCTCTGCATCCATAGTTGGCCAAAATCATGCACAACCCCGTAACCATATTGGCTATCAGTGAATATGGTTACTTTTTGATTCCTCCCAATTTTGCAAGCTTTTATCAAAGCAATCAATTCAGCTATTTGTGCAGATTTTACCCCTGGTAAATAGGATGCTTCGACTATTCCAGTTAGTTCACATACTGCATATGCTGCAGTTAGTTTTCCATCTTCATGCCTTTGGCATGAGCCATCAACAAACAGCTCCCTGTCTGGCTCCCTGAGAGGTAGTTCCTGAATATCAGGACGCGGTTTTGTGCACAATTCTGTGACTTGTAAACAATCATGTTCTTCTTCGTCATCTTTAACTTCCTCATGATATGGGTCCGGTAGTAAGGTAGCTGGATTTACTATTGTGCACCTTACAATGGTCACATTTTCAGCACCCAGTATTATTCTTTCATACTTAGTCAATCGACTAGGAGTAAGATGCTGAGTTCGGGTTCTTGTCAGCAAAATCACAACCGCATGTGGGACGAACACTTTTACAGGGTGTCCCATTACAATTGACTCACTTTGTTCAATGCTCAAACAAGTAGCAGCTACTGCTTTTAAGGAGCCAGGCAACGCAGCTGCCACTGGGTCCAATGTAGTAGAAAAATATGCTATAGGACGTCTGGTCAAACCATGTCTTTGGGTTAGGACTGAAAGAGCACAATTTTCTCTTTCATGGCAAAATATTGCAAATTTTCTCTTATAATCAGGCATGCCTAAGGCAGGTGCTGCACACAAAGCATTCCTTAGTTTTACAAATGCACCTACACTTTCATCATCCCATTCAACTGGGTCTTTTGCCTTCTTTTTCGTCATCTGAATCAAAGGTTTTGCTAATAGAGAAAATCCTAATATCCATTGTCTACAGTACCCTACTATTCCAAGGAACATTCTTACTTCTCGTTGAGAGACAGGCATCTGCATTTTCTTTATTAGTTTTATTCTTTCATCTGTTATTCTCCTTCTGCCCCTCTCAATTTGGTGTCCTAGGTACTTTACTGCTGTAGTACAGAACTGTAATTTTTCAGTTGACACCTTATGACCGTCTTCTGCTAAATGATTTAGTAATGCTATGGTGTCAACAACACAATCCTCTCTGGTGTTAGATGCCACTAGTAAGTCGTCTATGTACTGCACTAAGACGGAGCTTCCTGGCATCACCAATTTTTCTAGACACTTTTTCAATATTTGGTTAAAGATGGAAGGACTTTCTGTGTACCCCTGAGGAACACGATTCCACACAAACCTTGTTCTCAAATTTAAATGAAAATAGATACTGACTGTCTCGATGCAAGGGTATCGAAAAGAATGCTTGGCATAAATCGATCACAGTAAACCATCCTGCACTCCAAGGAATCTGGTATAGGATTACTGCAGGATTTGGTACTATAGGACAACAAGGTTCCACAATCTTATTTACCTTGCGCAGGTCTTGAACGATCCTATATTTTCCACTAGGTTTCTTTAGACCCATGATTGGTGAGTTACAAGGGCTACTCATTACTTCCTTTAAAATGTCTTGTTTTACCATTCTGTCAATCTCTTCAATGACTCCTGCTTTTACTTCTGCACTCATTTTATACTGTCTGGTGTTTGGGTAAATCGCACCTTCTTTTACAGTAATTTATACTGGGTCTATTTTGGCCATAAGTCCTACTTCCTTTCCCGTAAAATCCCATACTATGGGATTCACCGTAGTTTTCAGTTCTTCTGGTAACTCGTCTTTTGTTATCAGGGAAAACATCTCATCTACTTCTGTACCTTGTTTTGCAATCATAAATTTATATACATGGTCTTCATCTGGGGTCTGAATTGCCACACCATCCGGCATGCAGAAAATTGTACAGTTCATCTTACAAAGTAAATCCCTGCCCAATAAATTTACTGGACTGGAATCACATACTACAAATTGATGCATTTCTCTAAAATTTCTGATTTTTACTTCCATTGGTTCGGTAAGAGGTGTTCTAATCTTCTGATTAGCCACTCCCACAACTTGGATAGCTTCTCCAGAGAGAGGAAGGTCTGGGATGTCTGCTGTTCTCACAGTAGACCTAGTAGCACCAGTGTCCAAAAGAAAAGTAATATCATTACCTTTCACATTTCCTTCAACATATGGACCTGACTGATCTACCGGTAAGGATGCACCAAGTACGCAATCCTTCTTCCCCTCTCCTAGGCACCGTCAATTATTATAGGAACTAAAATCGTCCTGCAAAAGAAATTGTGATGTCACATAATCATTCTTACCACTTCCTCCTTGATATCCGACGTCTGTACCGTGCTTTGCTCTGCTTACATTACCCTGTATAGGTGCAGGTGGCAACTGACTGAGGAGTTACACCCTGCTGTGAGTCATTCTGCGCCTGTGGATTTAAATTTTGATTTGGGCCATTATTATTCCGAATCTTCTTACATTCATCCTTCCAATGCCCTAATTTTCCGCATCCATGACAAGGAAACTTCTTTTTAGCCTCTTCTCTGCTCATTCGTCCTCTCACTTTCCCTCCGTTCCCAGTGTCACCATTCGTTCCAGAATCTTTTCCTTGATTATCATTTGGATTGTCCAAATTAATTCCCTGTCGCTCAGCCATTTTCACCTGAGCCCACATCACCTTCTCTTGCAATTTCTTGTGTCTATCCTCAATGTCATCTCCACAATATTTAGCATATTTCAAAATCTCGTCAATGGGTTTCCCTTGCCAGCACAACATGTGCTGCTTAATCATCTGACAAATCTCTGGCTTCAGGCCGTAAACAAATCGGTAAACAAACTGACTCATATTTTTATCTCCAATGTCCTCAAATCCACTATACTGCTTAAATACCTGCAATAAACGCTCATAGTAGGCATGTACCGATTCACTGGCTTCCTGGGTAGTTCTGTCTATTTTTACCCAATCTGTTTCCTTTGGTGGTATTTTTCCCTTCAAATATGTTATCACCTGCTGATATATTTTCATGACATCATTGGACGGGGCACCTGTCTTTGGATCTCTAGGATACTCCTCACTAGGCCAATCAATTGTGATTTTGCAATCTGTCCACAAATCTGCAGGTACCACTATGTCAAACAAACCATCCGTCTTTTAACAACACCTTTGACACCTTCACAAACCTCTCAACCTGCTTGTACCATTCAATTGGCTTTTCTCTCAATTTTGGGAAATCATTCGTAAATGATAAAATATCCTGTCTGCTCCATGGGACATGTACATATCCCCCTCCTGGAACTTCTCGCATCGGGTACATTTGATCTCCCTTCCCTGTTTCCTTCATTAAATATTCTGAAGTGGTTTTGCTATATCGTGCCTCTTCCTTTTTCTTTGTCCAACTAGCTTTCCATTTCTCTAGCTCTCCCCATTTCTGTAAAACTGTCATTAATTCTTTTACTTGTAATTTCCTTCCTGAAGCATTCATATTTTCTAAATCTTTGTCTGAAAAATCTGCTCTGTAGGGTTTTTGCAGTACCTTTGACTTCCCTATTTCAATTCCCATCTGATGAGCTAAATCTGATAATTTCTCATGAAATATTTTTGCATTTCTTGTGATGCTTCTGCAGATGAACAATAATTCTTCTTCATCGTAAGTATTTAGGCGATCTATTCCTACATTTCCTGCTATCATTTCTTCTAATTCGACTTTTAATTTATAAATATCCATTATCTTTGGGGGTGAATTCTGTTTGTCTGATCCTTGTGCCCACCTTTCTAAATCTTCAGGTGTAACTACTGTGGCACTTTTAGTTCCTGATGAGGTTACGATGTTTACATCTTTGGAGCAACTAGGTGTTACTCTTCTTGGAGTATTATTTACAGAATCTCGAATGGGCAAGTCCATTAATGAAATCATAGACTCACAATCACTAAAGTGATCCTCAACCATTACTACTGCTTCTGGTTTAGGAACATTCACAGGTGTAGGTACAACTAGAGGTTTGGGATAAATTGCCTTGTCACCGTATAAGGGAACCACTGGACCAATCGTTACAGGTATGATCAATGAATCAGGGTGAACATTCAATTGTGTTACCTTTTGAATCAATTCTGCTCTGTTTCTGTCTATCGCTTCCTTTTCTTTATCACGAAGCACCCTACTAACTGGTGAATCATGTAATACTTCAGGCACCAAGGGTGTCCGTAACAAGGGTGCCCTTGGGGTGCATCCACTTGTCCCTTCCTGATACGGTGGTTGATTCTTTAATAAATCTTCCATAAATTCGTCGTCGGAGTCTCCAAATCTAGCCAAATGTTTGGTCTTTTCTGTGCATTTACTTCCTGACGATTCTTCTGCCATTAATATGGGATACAGACCCTCCATAAGCATTGCCCTTCTCCACTGTTTCATTTGACCGTCCCTTGACTCGTTTTGGTATCTGGGAAAGAATCCCCGATAACTCCTATTACTTCTGGATCGGTCACGTTCAAATGCCTCAGTTTCCCATTCTTCTAAGGCTTCGTATTGAGTCAATCTAGGTCTGGGTTCTAAATCATTCATTCTTAATCTCAAATTTTGAAGAATCCTCCCATTGAAAGTACCATTTTCTGGAAATGCTAATATTCCATCATTTTTTGGTATATTCTATCCAATTTTCTAACCATACACAAGTATGATAACCTCTCTCCATCTTCATAAATGAAGCAGGCGTTTTAGCTGGTGGAATGATAATTCCTTCTCTAGTCTTTATTATTTTGTCCTTTTTAAAATAATTCTTAACCTTTTGTAGAAGTGACATTTTTCTCTTTTCTCCGTACATTCTGGGTAAATATCTGTTTATTGAACTATATTCTGCAAAACCTAGGAATCTCCTGTCTGGACGAGTTCCTATTAAAGTCTGATCGCGTTTAAACATACAATTTCTACTGTCCACTAAGATTTCGACTTCTATTCTGACAACCAATTAAATTCCAGCCAACTTTTGCTTCTGGACCAATCCTAGCGCGGCTTTTCAGTGACGTCTTTTCTGACGACCCCTCCTTTACAATCTGCGCCTTTCTGTCCTTCGCTGTTTCAACCAATCCCAGCGCGACACCTGTGACGTCAGTGTTACTCCTGACTACTGACCCCTCCTTGACAAGAGTCTTTTCACGCCCGCGGTTTTAACCAATCCCAGCGTGGCGTTTGTGACGTCAGCTTCCTCTCCGGCAGCTGACCCTCCCTTTACAAAAGCTTACGCAGAGTTTTATTCTCCCTATTTTCTAATTAAATTTTAATAACATAAAACATTCGCTAACTTGAAAAGATAGATTCTCTCTTCTTAGTAAATTCCTTCCGTTTACTAATCATACACTACGAGTAAAACACTTCCGTCTACTCTACACGCAAGCTTCAGAAATACCTGTTAATTCTTCAATGTTACCCTTTCTAGGTGATATAACATCAAAATTTCACTAGCATATTCCCTTGCTATTACTCACACACATAAATGTCCCTAACAAGTACTGATAGCCCTGCTTAACTTTTCAGTACTATTTCTGCCTGACAGATAACCTCACTGCAGTATGGCTTCCACTTACCAACCGCTTCTCAATTTTCCCCGGGGATTCTAGACAACATAAAACAAACTATAAACGAAAAGCGGATGTTAGTTCATAAAAATAAAATTCTCATTACCCAATTAACGAAGTATAACCATAACCGTCCTCTGCTTTCCAGAAAACTGACCCAGCGGGTTACTAGCAACAAGCATTCATACACAAAATACTCACTTGGGCCCATACATTCATACTACGCTAGCAATTTCCGCTGGTGGGTCAGTTGGTACTCTTTATCAAATCCCTGCTACCAATTACCTTCTGATTGAAGAGTAATGACTTACCGATGGACCCTTCGATAATTGGGAAATTTAAAATGAGTGACATTCCATACAATTCATAATTTCTAAATAATCACAAAGTCAAGAAGTTTTAAAATGTGTATCTAAAGATTTTGCAGAGTAAAATACAAAGCCACATAGTACTTAAATCAAATCTCATGGAGGAAGCACAACAATGATTTATCGATTAATGACGGTCCCTTAGGAAAAGAGAAGATAGAGACAGCAGCGCAACTAAGGTTTGCATTATATTTACCTAAGTGCGAGAACCAAACCCCTTGGCCAAGGAGTTGGAAAGATAGGACCCTGGCAGGATGAAGAGCAAAAGACTCCTCCCGGATCAGGACAGGACCGGTGACCTCTCTACCCACGACGCCTGCGTCGTTCCCCTCTCTGGTGCTTCGCTTCTCCTCGATTCTCCCGTTTCTTCCTTCTAATGGATTCCGCCGCCCCCACCTCAGGACCTCTCTGGACAGCGGTTCAGTCTGCAATCGATCAACTCGTCCTGTTCTTCCTAATGCTGAGCAGCATCTGCCTGGTCAAGCTTGAATGACTAATTAGCTAAGTCTATATCTATTATACCCTTCTACGCCCATGTACCTCCCCTTAATGTTGCTAACTTATGGGGCCACTACTTCTGATTGGACAGGGACAGGGGGTTGATCCTCACACCATATTGATTTAATACATTTCTTAAAGCTCTTTGTTTTAAAATACCGCCCCTCAAATTTAATACATTGGCTTTATTTCCCACCCGTCTCATGACAAAGTTTGTGCCTTTTTCATGTACAATGTTACAAATTTATGAGGACATCCATGAATATGACAATATAGGCCATCAGGTCGCGGCCTTGGACGACGTCCAGGTTGACTTCATCCTTTCTGCTCTGGGCAGTCTTTCAGGGAGCATGCGCAGAACCCACGTCATTCGAGTTTTCAGTTCACCAACCCCAGGCCCAATATTTAAGAACTAATAAAGTCAAAGAAGAAAATATTAAAATCACAAATAAAATGTTTCACTGTATACCCACTCTGTCTATTATATTCCATTTACTTATAAACTTATTCCCGCATTAATAGCGTTAAAATATTACAGTTTAAACAAAAACATAAGAGCAAGCTGTAGCATGTGAGAACATAGCAGCCATTTTAAATCACACTGCACAGAAACAATAATTTCCCACCAAGCAAAGAAAGACATCACACCACGTGATATGGTTGAGACATGCGCAGTAAAGTTCCCGCGTTTTAGCGGCCATTTTAGAATAGACAAGCGTTACTTGTTAGTAAAAACACATAAGCAAGCTTCCTTGCTATTTGTATTCGTGTTGTGCAATGATTAGTATAAACAATACAATTTAATACATTAATACTTTAAGAGGATTGCATCCGAGCAAGTCTCATTTGTGAGTCCTTGCTCCATCAGCTCCAGTATGCGAATGGCATGGTGCTTTACGATTTGACACTGATTGGTGTGCAGAGACTATCAATGCACTCGCCTCCTACTGCAGAGTTAACAACCTAAAGATAAATGTGGCTAAAACCAAGGTTATGATAATCTCACGCAAATTGAAAAAAGAGGAGCATGGTTCATCAAGGGAAGTCCTGTTGAAGTTGTTGATACATACAAGTACTTGGGGGTATGGTTGGGCCACAGGGGCCAAATGGCACTGCACATGCACACCCAGCAGGCAGCTGCAAACTCCCTGGGATGGGCCTTCTGCAAACTGCGGAAATCACTGGTGAATCCGGACATACGGCCCCTTTTAAAGGTGATGGGCTGCAAAATTACTTCCCACTATCACATATGCTGCAATTACATTCAGAGACAAAATGGATAACGGCTAGACAAGGCACTGTCCACCTGCTATCGAGGAATATTTTCCCTTTTGAATTTTACATCACAAGCCCAAATCTGACAACAGTTTTGCCTGACTCACAGCACTGGATATTGAAGACAAAGTTATTAGCTTACAGCTTAAAAGGTAAGCAGGCAAAAAAAAATATGTTAAAAACATAATCTGGAAAGTAATAAACAACCCCTGAACAAGTTGATACAAGTACCCAAACCTCACCCTGGAGGCACCGGAGGTGCGAGAGAGCTGACTGAGTGACCTCCCTGTGCCCTTAGCTTCCAAACTGCTGACTAAGCAAGCAAAACTAATATCGAGGGAACAAGATTCACAAGCCCTGAGGAAACTGGCACACAGTAGCTGGGCCTCAACACTGTATGACCTAGGGTCCTGCCCACTTACCTTTCATTGCCCTTTAGCACGGTCATGAAACAACAGCTGATGAGCCTGCAATTTGGATTAATCCTTCAGAGAACCTATTGGTACGGGCGGAGGAACTTTGACGACTCCGATAGACAATGCCGTTTTTGGGCAAAAGAAGAGGAATCTCTGGCACACATTCTCTGTATCTGCAAAAAGTTCCTCCAGCTAAGCAAATCCTGGCTATGACCAATATGGCGTACCTTAAAGGTCAGGACTTGCCGAGGTGCTGTGGAAGCTTGCCTGAGAGGCGACTTGTCACAGTTAGCAGCTCTTTTTCTGAAATTCATGAAATTTGCGCTAGCACCACCTGTCACCGCACTGAACTCTGAATCCTAATATGCTGCCAAAAACGAAGGGCCTCATTTATTAGTTTTTGACGTAGGGCAGCGCCGCAGGCCTTCCTGCGGCGCTGCCCTAAGGCAAAAGAAAAGGGCAGGAATGCGCTGTATCTATCGGATATGGCGCTTTCCTGTCCTTTTCCCCTGCGCCGGCGCACAATGGGCTGCTGTGCGCCAACACAGGCACTTTTGCACCATGGTGCAAGGGTGCCTGCATTGAGGGGACGATTGTTTTTGTGGAGGAAGAGAAACCTTCCTGCACAAAAACAAGCAAGAGGCTTTTTCCTCTTTCTATGTGTGCTTCTATGGGCGCTACCTCAGATTTACGATTTCTCATAAATCTGGGGCAGTGTCAAAAAGCCATGAATGTTGCTGGGAACGCCCCCAGCAACACCCATTGCACGCCCCTTTAACGCAGAAAACTGCGTAAAAGGTAACAATATTTATCAGGCATCATTAAGCCAAAAAAAGTGGCTTAGTGCTGCCTGATAAATATCGTGCAGGCTCCTGCACCATGTAACGTCACAAAAAGTGATGTTCCAGCAGGGCAAGGGGCCTCATAAATGAGGCCCTAAAGCCCTAATGCACCGTACCGTATATACATCTCCAGAGCTGCTCTGCCTATTAGAGAGCAGGAAACTTCATCTTCTCTCGCAAGCCCCCAAACCCTATAAGACAGTCAAAACATTGCATGCCCTAAATACCTAGTCCTGTTGTATGTTTAGCCGTACAGTGGGGGTAAAGGGATCATCCCTTAAACATTTTTGTCCTGTGGTGGGCCGGCCCTGGGACGCATATTTGTGATGAAATTATCACTTTAGACCTTTGAAAGCACCTTAATTTAATGCACTTTAACTTGGCTTAGCACTGAAATTTAGTTTGGGGGTAAGAGGATCATTTCAGACAGTTGATGGAAAGGGTCTTCTAGCTCCCTTTTTACATTTTCTTTTTTTATAACTGCTATTTTTATGTTTGCCCCATTGCTCTCACTTGTCAAGTAGTTAATGCTGTCTCTTTTTAATTGTTATTTTAATCTGTCATTTATTATGCATGTCCTTTTAGCATTTTATCTTTTAGAAACAAATTAAGTTCTGTGCTTGCCAGGAGTCTGGGAGCTCCATTGTAATGATTTTAATTAATTGTACACTAAAGAATGTATCTATTTATCTACCAGAAAAGCTTGTAACAGACAGCCATCTTAGAAGAGAGAATTTGTTATTGGAGACCAGTGTCTAATTTGATTTATAAATAATATCATTGTTATCAGTTTGTACAATATTCATATTTTCTGTAATTTTTCCAGTTTGGCATATCTTGTTCTCCTATCGACATGGTGTATGGGCGTGAGTAACAGTCATCCCTGCAGTATAGGATTATTGTGAGCAAGCAAGGAAACCACACCTTCAGTCCAGATATGAGAGACGGTGGGTCGGAAATCTATGGAATCCAGAAATCATAGGTCACATGATTTAAACTCAAAGGTTGCAGCCTTGCCCATTTGGAGGAATCCATGCCCCAAAGAAGTGACTAAGTCCAATCATATAATTCTGTACAGGGCAAAGGCATCAAAAGTATCCAGCCAGTAAAGGACCTTCTTTGGGTGTAAAGTTGGCATTTTTCCTGATCTGTGCTTTCCTACCAAAAGTCAACCGTTTTTCTGGGACCTCGTCCGGCACCTACCCAGTCTTGTGGAACCCTTCTCACTGACAGCCTGCTGCCTTGCCCGGCTGATAATTTTTTACTTCCATTCTACAGACTAAGGGTCTAATTTATATGTTTGGCAGAAAGGGAACTCTGTTGCAATGACGATGGAGTTCCCTACCCATCAACATAATAGTCAGCCCACCCGATTTAGAGTAAGCCGGACCATAGGTTTGACGACGGTGGAGAAATCTTTGTCTCCGCGTTATTCAAACTGCTCCAGCGGCCTGCTGAAGTAAGGGCCATCGGAAGTTTAGCTGTATGTCCATCCACCTAATTTAGATGGATCACATACAATCGTTTTTCAATGCCCATCACAGCCAGGAAAAACCGGGCAGCAAGTGGTATTGAAAAGTGCTCAGTACCCCCCTGAGCCATGGAAGGAAACTTTCATGGTGAGGGGAGCATTGTTTTTTTATTTTCAAAAAGAAAACAAAAAAAACCTCATAAGCTTGCCTTAAGGCTCTATCACTTTGATGGATCCTTAAAGAAAACTTACAATGCCCTGACAGAAACCACCATGATGGTGGTGGTTCATGCCAATTCTAAAAATGTCTACTGGGCAGGCAAACATTTCTAATTTTGGCCGGCGGCACTTATGTCAGGGCGATGGAGTAATTAACTCTGTAGCCCAAGCGAAGAGCTGGCCGCCCACGAAATTATAAATCAAGATCTAAGTCCAAAGTTACATTTTTTTACTGGGATGAACCTGGCCCCTGTATCTCACCTGTGGTCCATTGTGGTGCACCTTAAACCTTACCCTTGTCCCGGTGAAGTGCAACCAGATGACCTAGATTGGAGCTTAATGCTTTTTGGCACTATTTTGGACCCTAAACTTTAAAAATTCATAACTCTGGTTCTATTTATCGGATTTTTGTCATTTATCATTTTGATGTCATTATATTTATTAAAATATATTCTATTTTTGATTTGGGAAGGTACATGCCTGACAAACAGGTCAAACCTGGTTTCTGTATGTGAGCCGCTCTCAAACATGTCAGTGTTAAATCACACCTAGGTATCGATCAAGCACAAACAGATGACAGTAGTTGGCACTTAACACTTTGTCCCTGTTTATACACTTAAACTTAAAAAATTTATATTGTTTTTTGTGTCATTTTGTTAAAGTATTCTCTATTTTTTAAAAATGGAGTCGGATTTTTATTGTGTTATCTTTCGAACTTTTTCACTATTTTGATACTTTTGAATGCTTTACACATTTTCTTAATTTAAGCTTGTCTGCTCTGTGCCATGGCTACCAGGGGTTGAGCTCAGTTTTAAATTACTGAAACCTTTACTGTACCTAACAAGAGAAGTGATATTACTACTTATGGACACTGTCATCCATCCCAACTAATAACCCACTTTCTACAAAAAAACAATAGGTCGGCCTTTCAAAACCTATCGGCTTTACCAATGCTTGTTTTATAAATGCAGCCCCAATGGTGCATTTAAACTCTCGGATTTAGGATTGAGCACACTATTCACACCTACGAGTGTTATCAATTTTGTTTTGTTCTCTTCCTTATCAATTAATTGCTGACATTTTAACATTTTAGCATTAGTACGTGAAGTATGTGTTCCTCACCCAGGAATTGAAAAAGGAAAAAGAATCTACACAACACAACACTTCCTTATCCTCCTTTGATTAATTGATTACTTTTCCATGAACAACACACACACACACAAAGGTCTGCTTGTTAGAGACCTTCCTTTATATGTTGTACTGAAAGGCACAATGATTCAATTACTATGATAAGATCACAGATGGCATCCCTTGTGGCGGACAAAGGAACACATCCCTCTAGAAATGTGCAGTTTAGATTTTCAAAAAGCAAACATTCTAGCGAATACGTTGAGCATCTCCAATTACTCCCTAAAAAGCAAGAATGTAGTTGGAGAATAATTTGTACTTCTAGTCTCAGGGGAATCTGAAAAACAACCAGGAAATCATTTTTGCCTGGTAAAAGAATGAAAGCACGAAATTCTTTACATCTTTGCAGTGCATCAAATAGTGAAATGGGCAGTAGGGTACACTTTAGTTGCTCGAAATAAAGATAGATAACTGAAACAAGTAATTTATGGCCTTCATTCCAAATTAGCTAGGAACACTGCATCATATTCCCGCACCCAGAATTAGAGAAACCAGGAATACCACAGTATTCCACATTATGCCTTAAGGTTAGGTAACAAAGATTGGGTAAGTAGGCCTTAGTTTAATAAAGCAAACACACCTTTAGATTCGACCTTCCCATCACACAGGATTCTGGAATGACACATGAGGAGAAAGCCTGAAGACACCACTGGCCTCTTTCTTTTCACAAAAACAAAACAGAGCAAAGCATGTCTAAAACAGGTAGAAATGCAAGACAAGCCTAGTACAAACACAACATTTCTACTAGGAGGAGGAGAAAAGATAAATATATGCAACAGTAACAAACATGAGAAGATATTCCATGGGTAGGAATTCATCCGAAAGATAATTAAGAGGACTGTATCTTAATATGAATTTTCGCAGAACATTTATTGTTGAAAATGTTTTGCAGAGTTTGGCTCGTAGGCCTTTTTATGCCAAGGAATATTGAAGCACTTCCTTTAGGTTATTTTTAGAGACCTCTCACATGTCCCTCACTCTAGAACCACGTAGTGTTCCATGTAGGACCACACATTCAGGGGAAAGCCTCCAGGATACCCAGCTGCCCACAAATGGTATACCATCTCCCTTTAGTGTTGTGGAAAATAGATATGCCCCGTTATCAGATTTAGAGGAGCAGGATTGACTTGACCAATCTATGGATACTGATTGAGAGGTTAAGGGCTTAGGGACCCAGACTATAATAGGTCAAGAAAAGAATGGCCAGGGGAAAGGCCTTGATGTAGATACTTTGAACAGTACTAATAATTTAGTGGAATTCATAAATTGGAATGTGGACGGGGTAAAATCAAAATTAAGAAACCGGAACGGCTACATATTGTTAAACCCGCCCATATCATATGCTTACATGTGACTTGGGCTAGGGATCATTTTCACATTAATGGCTTCTTTTCCATTATAACCCCAGCCATACCCTCGATAAATGGAGGAGCCAAAGGGAGACCGGCACTTCCAATTCAATACCCATAACCGTCAATAAAACTATGACGACTTTCCCCTATTATCACTATTGACCAAAGATATGAGGTTGTTGTAATTAATTTTTATAATAATATTTTTAATGATACATGTATCAGGGATGAACTGAGTTAGGCAAGGACCTAGATGTCTTTACACACAAGATGAATTTTAATATCACATATACTTGGGCGGGAGATTTTAATATAGATAAATACCAAAGCAGTGTAGTGCAGTCTGTGGTTTTTCAGACTGCTTTGGGTTTGATGAACCGCATTTTCCATATGCCCTCATGGTGAATCACTTAATGAACTATTATATAAATACAACTTAGAAAAAATTGATCAGGTTGGGGAGGAAAATGGTTCAGTAATGCCAACCTTTTTTGGTAACAGACATTCTTCCACTATTGATCATATTAGGATTTCTGTTAAAGATCTAAGTTTAGTTAAGAATCTTACTACTTTATGTACTACGCTAAGTGATCATGTCGTGCTTACCCTGACCCTAATTTCGCCTTATAATAGTGTAGATGGTTTTTGATCTTGTTCTACTCATTAAAACATCGGGGGGAAATGGGATTACAATTAAATCGGCGGGTGTTAGAAATGGGGGTCTCAAGTTGGCAGAGGTAGGTACCTTTGTCCAAATAGGGACCCTTGCTTCTAGTCAGGGTAAGGGGGAAACACACTTTAGATAACCCCTGCTCATCCCCTTGGTAGCTTGGCACGAGCAGACAGGCTTATCCCAAAGGCACTGTGTAAAGTATTTGTACCAACAAACACAGTAACACAGTGAAAACACCACAAATGGACACCACAACAGTTTAGAAAAATAAGATACCTTTATCTAAACAAGACCAAAACGACAAAAATCCAACATAGACAGTTAAAAATATGACTTTCAAAAGGTTTCAAGAACTTGTACCATAGAAAACTATGGGTGCGTGACTTTTCACCAAAGTACCTATAGATGCGTCAAAGTTCCAAAGCCAAACAGCCGCAGAGTCAGAAAACAAAAAGATGCGACACTCCTGAGACCTTGGGGAGGCGATGCGACAGTTCTGCGACACGCATAGGACGAGTTGCGTCGAGTCCGATCTGTATGGGGAGTGATGCGTCGATTCTTCGTGACGGTTCCGGTTCGCAGGTGATGCTTTGGGAAAGCGTGCCACACAGGTACGATGCATGGAAATCCGGGATGCGCTGGCAATCGATGCGGCGGTGTCGAGCGGCGCTGCGGCAGTCCTATTCAGCCACGATCCCTCGATGCGTCAATTCTTGCAGCGGCGACAGGCGCTGCAACAGTTTTCGCAGTGGCGCGGCGATGCGTGGAAATTCTTCTTGCGCCGTGGAGATGCGCCGAGAAAACAGTTCTTCACATTTCTTCTTTTTTCCAGGTACCAAACAGCAGCAACAACCTCCAGAGGCCCAACACTGGCACAGGCACCTCAAGGCAGGTCGGAACTCACAACAGCAGAGTTCAGGGGAGCTGGGGGTGAAGTCTTTGTGTCCCTGAGACTTCTGAACAGGAGGCCAGCACACTTCAGGCCCTTGGAGATCTCCTTCAAGCAGGGGACACAGCACACAGCAAAGTCCTTCTCCTTTCCTAGGCAGAAGCAGCAACTGCAGGCCAACCCCAGACACACAGCAAGGGCAGTACTTCTCCTCAGTCTCTCCAGCTCTTCTCCTTGGCAAAGGTTCCTCTTGAATTCCAGGAATGATCTAAAGTCTGGGGTTTTGGGTCTGATACTTGTACCCCAAAATGTCTTTGTTCTCTTTGTGCAAGGGGCTCTGAGCCCAGTTCAAACCAGTTCTGGGGGCACTCTGCAAGTGCACAACAACATCCATTGTCAGTGTGAGCCTTGGCTCCAGACACAGCACAGGGGGACGGAGCCAGCATTGTGGAAGGCAGGCACAGTCCTATTCAGGTACAGGTGCTACTCCTCCCACCACTCCAAATGCAGTTCAGGCCTATTCAGCTTTTTGCTGACTCATCCAGACTCCTGGAGCCACTGCACCTCCCCAGCCCCTGTCACTCCAAAGCCAGACAGTCAATCCACAAACAGGATGGTTGAACAAGAAAATAGCCACTTTCTAAAAGTGGTATTTTCAAACACACAATTTAAAAACCATCTTTACTAAAAGATGCGTTATTAAATCCTGAGTTCAGGGATACCAAACTCCATTTTTCTATTTTATCCCTATGGGAAGATATGCTTGTAAAATGTTACAAAGCATTCCCCATTCTGTCCTATTGGCAAGATAGCCTTTCAATAGTGAAAAACGAAATGGGCAGTATTTAACTATCAGGACATGTTACACACACCAGTACATGTCCTACCTTTCACATACACTGCACCCTGCCCAGGCGGATACCTTGGGCCTACAATAGGGGTGCCCTATATGTAAGAAAAGGGAAGGTTAGGGCCTGGCAAGTGCACCCACTTGCCAAGTCGACATAGCAGTTAACAAACTGCGCACAGGCACCGTGGTGGCAGGCCTGAGACATCTTTTCAGGGCTACTCATGTGGGTGGCACAATCAGTGTTGCAGGCACACTAGTAGCATTTGATTTACCAGCCCTGGCACACTCAGTGCACTTTACTAGGGAATTACTGGTAAATCAAATATGCCAATCATGGATAACCAATCACAATAACAATTTACACAGAAAGCATATGCACTTTAGCCCTGATCAGCAGTGGTAAAGGGCCCAGAGTCCTATAGCCAACAACACAGGTCAGGAAAAAATAGGAGGAAGAAGCAAAAAGTTTGGGGATAACCCTGCAAAAAGGGCCATTTCCAACACAACCCCCTTCCAGCCTAAAGCCAGGGTAGACCAATCAATACCTCGATGGGCTTCCCGGCTTGGGGTGACAGAACCTGGAACCTGGCCCAAACAGCAGGGGTCTATTACTGTTCTACGCCTTCCTGAACCCAGTTGGATCCCTCTATCCATACTCTCAGGGCCCACTAGGCTAACCCATGTGGGACCCTTCTCCTCACCTGGGGACCCCATCTGTGCAGCGCCTAAACTTACTTTGCTCACAGAGGTGTCCCAACCGGGTAGACAGTACCCACATGGCCAACACAGTGGTGTGGGCCAGTCCACCCCTGGGGTGCGACTCCTGCCCCCCTCCCAGGGGCAACTCTGTCCACCAGAACAGCCAGCCACAGTGGCCACTTACAGCTGTCAGTGAGTAGAGCCAGGCCTCATGCCTTTCAGGCCTCTTTAACCTCTGTTGCATCAGAAAGTGGGGGGCAGTAGCCCCAGGCACCTTTTCTCCACTTTCCCTCCTGCCAAGTCAGGTATGGCATCCTGACACTGGCACACCAGCCCAGGGTCTGTATCCTGCAGCTAGACAAGAGACTGGGGTGGGCTCTCCCACACCCTGTCTTCCTCCCTGGGGCTCTGCACCCTCCCACTTGGAGCGGTACCCCCAGAAGACAACTTGGTAGGGGCATTGTTAGCAGTCGCCCCTTCCTCCAGGTCAGGGAGGACACCCTGAACCTGGTCCTCCAACCCAGGGTCTGTACCCTTAGGCTGGACCTGTGCCTGGCAACCCAGGACTTCCGGGAGTACACCAACCCCCCAAGGGAAACACACTCCTCATGAGAGTGCGAGAGTCTGCCTGGCGCAGGTCTCCAGCCTCCTGTCCACTTGACAGAGCATGAAGACCCCCCAGGCCAGAAGTGGCATCACCAGGGTCAGTCCTGGGGTGCTCTGACCTCAGAGCTGGCAAGCCCTGACCCACTGGTCCTTCCACTGGGGACTGCGTCCCCCCCTCACCCTTTTCTCTGGACTCATGCGCCCTCCCCACTGGAGCGGTGCTGCCAGACACCAAAACTGGTGGGATGCTGGTTACAGCAGTCCTCCCCAGTTCACCTGACACTTTGACATCCCCCTCAGGAAATGGCCTCCCGGTACAGACTAGGCCCCCCTCCTGGTGTTCACTTATGGAACCAATCAGGCCCTGGGACTGGGTTTCCGGCACCTTGGGACACAACCCACTCCCACTCCTTCTCCCCTGAGACAGGACGTGGGACCCTACACCCCTCCCACTACACTGGGACCTATCTGGGCTACTACAAACCTCCCCTACCTCACTTGGTTGGGGAAAACCTGAGCCACCCCCTTCAGGATCACTCCCAAAAGCTTCTTCCGACCCTCTGGAATCCACCAAAAGGTCTGTCTCCAGCGCAAGCTCCCTGGAATCAGAGAACTCACACTCCACCTGGTGTTGGCATAGCTCTGGAAAACAGGGACTTTAAATATGCTCGCCAACAATTGAATCACACAGCCCCCCACAGTTGTTAACCAAGCTACCCTTTGCCCCACCATCCAGTGCCTCACACACGTACCCCACACCACTCTCCTGAGATTGGCAAGACAGTGTCTGACTGTCTCTGTCACTCAACCCACACTATTCTGGGCGGTCTCCACACTCACACACCAGGACTCCTACCATGGAGGAACCCCTCTTTCTGCACCTCTCATCTAGAGTCAGTAGAGTGTCCCTCCCACCACCGGGAATATGATCCACTGTGTCAGTTCCCCAATCCACCCCAGGGACACTGCACACCACTGGAGCTACCTCATAACCCTGAACCCCCTGGTGTATGTTAACCCCCTTCCTCAAGTCAGGTGCCACATCTCTGGGTGTGTGTACTTCTCCCTCAGCACTAGATAACATAATTTTGCTGCCACCATCTGAGCTGGACTCCACCTCCAAAACAGCCAAGCTCACTTCATGAGCTGCACACATTTCTTTTTGCTTGGTTGAGACACTCAGGGCCTCAAGCCTCGCAAACTCCTCATCGAGCTCTCTCCTTCACAGCTCATATGCCAAGATCAATTTCCTTTCTTCCAAGGCATAAGCTCTCCTGCTCTCCTCTGCCTTGGCCTAGATTTCCATTTCCATCTGCTTTGTTTTGATCCTCAGGACTTCTAGCTCCTGCTCCCTGACCCTTCGGTTCTCCTCCAGTTCCTCTGGGGAAAAACTGCTAGAGGAATGATTGCTGCCAGCCCTAGAGGCTGCTCTTCCCACAGGCAGATCCTGTGATCTGAAACCATCCCCTTGTGCACCTGTGTTTGAGGATTGAGATCCTGGTAGACTTTCAACTCCCTTAGCTGAGGCCATCCAATAATGTTGTTGCGCTTTATAGAGACATCCACTGTGCCTATGGTTGCATTCCTTCAAACTATAAGGAAGCGAGAAAGTATACATCCATATTGATTGTATGCTAACCATAGCCCCCTTGTTTTAAGTCCACATTTGTACAGGCTTACTCTGTCGTTGTAGTGATCATCATAAACTTGTTCTGAAATAATTGTTAGATGAGAACAAGAATCAAACATCATTATGAACTTGCATCCATCCAGACACTCCCATACACGGAGAATCCCAGCATAATTGTTTCCCAATTGTAGGACTACTTCATCACACACTTTTTATGCATCACTCATTTTCTTCCCTTGAATCTTGATCCTACACCACTTTATGATGTGCCCTCTCTTACTGCACTTATTTCACGGTTCCTTTGTTTCAGAGCAAGCCTTATTAATTGCTATTCAACCTATCTGCCCTGAAGCGGTGACTCTTGAATTTCATCCTTTTGTCCTCTATAATTTCACTCTTAGAATTAATGGACACACACCCACATCTGTTTCCCTTCAACTCCTCTACGCATGTCACCATATGTTCACTGATTTCTCAAATAAGATTACTTATGAAAGTGGTGGCTCATCAACCATAATTCCTCACTCATTTTTTTTTTAGTTTAAGGAAGCTTTGTTAAAGTGATTCAGTGAAAAGGTACAGCTTGAGAGAACATGCCTGATGGTTACGATAAAGGATAATAAACATATTAACCAAGAATGTACAGTAGAAACCTTTACAAATAGCAAAAGAAACTGTATTTTAGAAGACTTAAGAAATTATACCTTATTAAAACAGCCTTTTTTATATTTTATGATTTCAGGGAAAGGTAATGAAAGAAGAAATAAGAAAGGGAGGGAGAGGGAAGAGATAAGTAAAGGAATAATAAGGACAAAGGTAAACAACTATTGACCATTTCTATAATGCGTCTGATAATCAGACGCATTATAAAAATGGTTAGTAGTAACCAGTAAATAACAATTAAATGCTATGAACAATAAATGAAAGGTTCATAGCGGTTGAAAAACAGAATTACTGTCCTGAAACCATCCTGAGCGGACGGATAAGTAATTGGTAAGAGGTGACCAAAATATATCCTTCTGGAGGAGTTGTTGCCTGGATGTGGCGGATGCTCTATCAATTCTATGATGATGACAGAGAAGGTTCCACCATCCAGTAAAAGTGACTTTGGTGGTGTCACACACTTTTTTAATATTGCAGTATATTAGAAGTTGGTCTCTCATGTATTCATTCGTTAGGTGCCCAAATTTGCAAGTTGCCGCTGACTTTCAAATTCAAGTTATGTAATCCTTCACTGACATGCCTTCACCTTCACTGTTCTTACCAAAATACTACTCTCAAGAACATTGCTATCTCAAGGTATATAATGTCATTTTTTTTTCTCCACAAAAGTCACATACATTTATTCCCCATCCAACATCAGGTTTGAGCTCAGGCATTTTCTAGCACCTTCTGTCCATCAGCCCCAAGGTAGCCTCTCAGAAATTATAGTTTCCCCTCATGTTTCAAATTCATACCACACAGGCATGTGTGTTTCTGAAAAGTCTTCTATTTACTTCCCCAAGACGAGTTACAAAACAAAGGGGGAGGTGTAACATTCTGCATGTGTTTAACATTGAGACTCTCCACGATGGTCAACATGCCTTGGAATAGCAGAGGTAAGCTGTACCCTCAAGAGTGTTCAAAGATGAAGTTGGAAGGTGAAGTTTGCATTGTATGTTAAGAACTTAAAAGGCATTGCAAACTTTTGCATAGGTGATACTTTTGCAGACAGTACTTCCTTTGGTATCTTTACAAAAGAGCGTGTGAACGTGTTTAGTCTAGGAACAAAAAGCTATATATCCATCAAGTCAGCAAAACAAATGAACATGCAATTTCAATTATTGACCAGCACTGTGACAGGTGGAGGCATCTAAGCAGCAAGAACTACCAGAACATCAAAGCCATAAATTGGAAATTACAATGTTATTATGTCTGCAAAGCAAATTAATGAAAGAATAATCCAGCTCATTATTAGAAGCTCAGCGTCATGTTGCACTTGCAGCCTAGCAAAAGGACACTTGATCTCATCATCAAAACCTAAAAGAAACCCAAATGGGACAATGCAAACATCCTCAAAATGCCACAGGCTTGTTGACAGCCATCCAAGCAATGGCAAAGCAGGAAAAGCAGATGAAAATCAATTGCTGTAGGGGCTGACCCAAAGCCCACACCCTTTCTGTACTTCTTCATATGGTACTTTTTGGAAGAATTAATAACATGAGACCATTAACACAACTAATGCAGTCTGTACCAAAACTAGACAAAACTAAATTACATTAATGATTTGTCACAGAAATGAGTATAAAATAATTCTGAGGATTGAAAGGTGCCTTCCTTTGTCTCCATTAAGCGTGGAAAGAGGTTTAAGGAAAGAGATGTGTGAGACTGCAGCAAAGTATAAACAAGCTATACAAATGACAGGCAGCAATTAACAAGAGTGTTTTATTAAATACAGGCCATATTTCTTTGCAGACAAAAAGTAAACAGCCTCCAGAAATGCTTAAAAGAGAGAGAGAGTTAGAATAATGTAAACATACTTTGCTGTTCTTGATTTATTGCAAGCCACTGGAACAATAGAGAGCCTTCTTTGAAGAACATCCTGTTTCATCCAGGCAATGGACGTTGCCCAAATCCCAGCATTAGAATAAGATAGTTTTTTCCTCCACTGGGAAATTACATCACGTTTACCACTGTGCAGAAACTACTTTTAGTTGGAGGTCTATGGTTAATATAAAGGCCACTAGATTTATGTAGTAATGAAGGACCTCATTTTGTGACAGTGTTGACTATATAAAGTTGTAAGAAAAGGCAAAATATACAACATAATATGGCACATTCATAGGCAATATTATTTTGCTATCTTGGGTTAAGGCATTTCACAACCAGTGTATCCCTGGGCAGCAGGCTATGAATCTATAGTAATACTATGTGGCCAACTAATTCAGCAATTGACAACTTCACCAGTGAACCTTTTAGCTTTCTCCATGGAATTAAACATGCAATACAACTAACTTCCAGGGGTTGGCCAAGCTTGTGTTACATCAGCAAAAACAGTTTCTTTTTCAGAAAGAATAAACAGAGCTTTATAGGTTAGTAGATGAGTTACAATGGCCACGAGCTACGCAGTCCTTAGTCATACCTTCATACCAGCTATGCAAAGAACTGACAGCTTTGTGTCTTCGAGACTGCTGTATTTACTCTGTGCGCTTACAGACCACCCATTGCCTTTTTATTGGTCCCTTCGATTGTCGTTCAAAATGCTTGTTTGCTAGTGATTAATCCTTACTCTTTGTCCCTCCTTTTTGTGTTTGGTTTTCTCCCACAGAGCAACACCCAATTACTGTTAACATTATGCTTCTGTGATTATGTGTTCATTTGGGGGACAATTTTTTTCTTTGATTCCTGCTCATGTCACTGTTTGCCCTTCTTCGGTGGTTCAGCTTTGGCGCCCATCTATTAATCTCCCAGTCCCATTAAAATACCGACATGAAATGTCAGACGCTTCAGACGCTGATTTCGAAATAGCCTCTTTAATTTTCTCTGACTTCAACGTGCGAGGATTTGCCCCAAACCCCTCCCGCATTGCTGCTTGTTGATTTACTTAGCCTCGGTCACCAGACCTTCAGCAGCCCAACCTTGCAGCGTAGTATAGGGCAAGGCTGGGGCAACTCCTGTTGCATTTTCTCGGACGCTTGTTTATATAATGTGAACTTGAACGACCTTAAGTTGTTGGAGCGCGTTACATGAGGGCTAGTTACATTACACAAGGTCGGATTAATTGTTGGGGGCATTTTTTAAAGAGCACGAACTTCACTGACCCAAAGGTATTGAAGCGTTTTACAAAAGCGCAGTTACAATACACAAGGGCAGGTTCATTTTTTTATTTTTAGGTACGCGGAGATTAAGTGATGCTGACGCCACCCCTGTTTATTCATTCTTTCCCATCTACCTGACAAATGGGAGCAGCATTAGTCCCTCCCACCTCCTCCCATGTCGCTGCATGCCTCCCCGCTGCCTCTTCCTGTCATCCTCCTCCACTCCGAGCTCTAATTTCAAAGCACATTCATGGCAGCTCCCCAGGGACCATGAGGCATTTTTTATTTATAATGTGAACTCGAGTGACCCGAAAGTGTTGGAGCGCTTTACATGAGCGCTAGTTACATTACAGAAAGTCAGGTCAACTTTTGGGGGCATTTTTATAGAGTGCAAACCCGACTGACCCAAAGGTATTGAAGTGCTTTACAAAATTGATAGTTGCATTACACAAGGTCAGGTTAATTTTTGTGTTTTTAGGTGCGCGGAGATTAAGTGATGCCAACGTGATCCCTGTTTATTTATTTCCCCTCTACCTGACAAATGAGAGAATTTTGTTGTTGTCGCTATGTGCAGTGCTCCTATGGTCAGGGGGCTGGGACAGAGGGCAGGGCTTGGGGCTTGCTGGTCAATGGATGGTGTGAGCAGTGTTTTGAATGGACGACGCTGGAGAAGGATGCCTGGTGAATAAAGGCCTGGGGGAAGAGGGATGTGACGTCTCCGCCATTGGAAAGTACTTCACTGCTTTTTTTCATATGCTGTTCAATACTCTAGTGATGCAGTCGCACACAGAATGTTAGTGCTCTGGACTTGCATCGAGGCACTTGTCTTTCTGTCTGTGCATTAAATAACCTTGGAATATGTCCATAAATGTTTCCTGAGGTACGCATGTATTCCTGAATCACATTGAATGACCCAGTGAGTAGTAACTGTATAGCTCTTCAATCCCTGGCAGCACAGCACCCAGGATAATGTGCTGCATGGCTAAACACTTATAAGGTCCCAAAGGCAAGACCTATTGGCTGTGCCAATGCTTGTTATAAGATTACCAATACTTTTTCCCAAAAAACGGCTAGTATGGGCGCTATTGAGCTTTTCACAGATGAGATGAAGCAGTTTGTCTCCGTCACTAAAGCTGAGATTTTGCGAACACTGAGTGGTGCTCTAACAATTCTCAGAGTGAGGGTGCTGCCATCTTACTAAAAAGTGATTTTTAGGAGTTTCTATTGAGAGTAGCAAGTGAGCCACGCCACTTCCCTCTTAAACGTGCCGGGTTCCCCCAAAAACATTTATCAAACCATGGGTTGCAGTGGTGCACTTTGATGCATATTTTCCTAGATTGGCATGGATGGGTATGTGGGACAGTGTCTTGTATTTGCACAAATCACACCTTTCCTTGAACAGCATCTCGTGTTTGATATGCTCCTGCAGCAATAACAATGTTCACAGTAAAGCGCTCTACTTCTCCCTGGAATGCGAAGCATGCAGTCTTAAGTTCCTAAAATTAGTAAATAGAGCATATCAGGATGTGCACTGAGACTACAGTTGATGAAATCGGATGAAATTGTTAAAAAATACACTTATGCAAAAATATTGTGCAAAGTATGTTATGTTATGTTAAGGGATTTTGTAGCGCGCACAGCTACTCAATAGAGTGTCCCGGCGCGAGCCCAAGAGTCACAGGGAACCAAAGCGTAGGAGAATTAGAAACAGGCTAATTGAACAGGAAAGTTTTGAGTTTTTTCCTAAACTGAGAAGGATTCTTAAGACGACGCAAATCCAGAGGAAGGGAATTCCAGTATGTTGCGGCAAGAAAGGCCAGTGAGCTACCCCCCTTACATTTCAGACGAAACCTGGGAACAGACGCTAGGAGCATGTTCGAGGAACGAAGAAACCTGCCGGGGGTATAAAACTGAAAACGTTTCCTGAGATAGGCAGGGCCATACTCGTAAAGTGCAGCATGAGCAATGTTCACAGCCTTGAACATTATCCTATCTTTAACTGGCAGCCAGTGTAAATTACGCAAATGTTGCCTAACACTGGAGCGCTTTAGGAAGATCCAGTAGAAGACGGGCGGCAGCATTCTGAACAACCTGCAATTTGTCCAAAAGGTAGCAAGGAAGACCGACGTACAGCGCATTCGCATAGTCAATGCGAGAAGTGACCAAAGCACGGATGACCGTTTCTTTAGCAGAGAGAGGCAGCAGTGGCAAGAATCTGCGGAGGAGTTTTAAAATACCAAAGCAAGTGCCAGTGAGTTTGCCAATCTGGTTACCAAAACTGAGTTTCTCATCAAACCAGATGCCAAGATTTTTCACAGGATGGCCAGAAGGAGAAGGACAGGGGGATTCAGTCGGCCAGAAATTATGCCAAAACAATGGGGAAAACTCCCAAAGAAAAGAATCTCTGTTTTGTCTGCGTTACATTTTAACTGAGCCGACACAAGCCAGCTAAATACTGCAGACAGGCAAGCCTTGACATGAGATGTGGCTGCCTCGTGTTTCTTCCAGGTAAACAAAAGTTGCGTATCATCGGCGTAAGCAACCACTTTGGCACCCAGGTCCTCAGCCAGCTGAATAAGAGGGGACATACAGAGATTGAATAGCAGAGGACTCAATGTCAGTAATGCAATGGATCTACACGTCACACAAAGCATTGGATTATGGTTCTGCAATTGCATCAATTGTATTTCAATCAGGAGGAATTTACAGACAAGGAATAATAAATTACCTAAGTGTTAGCCTTTATCTAATGTATCTTGGGTTGGCTTGGGCTGTGCTTTACATAAGAGTCTCACTTACTCATTGAGTGGCACTGTCTCAATTGTTCTTCTGTTAGTGGAACTCCCTACCCATCCACCTCCGCCTGACCCAAGACCACCTCTCCTTCAGGAAGCAACTCAAGACCTGGCTGTTCGAACAGTAGCGGACCCCCCTCCCCCTAGCGCCTTGAGACCCTCCGGGTGAGTAGCGCGCTATACAAATGCTTGATTGATTGGTAATGTATTTAAAATATTTCAAAACTGTGACAAAGAAGCTAGTAACTGTTTATCACCGCTGTGGGCGTTGATGTAAGTTTTGCCAGAACCTGAGTGAATTTAAACAAAATACATAAATCTTGAACGCAGACATTTGTAAACATAAACCCGAATGGCAATCGAATTTTACAGTAGTTTCTTACAAAGAGATGTAGCCTTGCTTAGTTAAGTCTAGCCTGTGACTGCCTTTCAAAAGTATGACACTTGCTGCAAAAAAAGACTTAATAAATGGTGAGTTCATTGCACATTCTCTTGCAAGCTGACTGCAATGTATCTGGGGGTACTGCTACACCTACCGAATACCTACTTCCAGCGCCACTACAAGCACCATCAAATTTCACCATCTGGGTCAGCGACTGTCCTCCTTCCAGCCACACTGATAAAGCTCCTATGGCCCCACTTAGTGGAAGAACTTCTTATGCTGTTAAATAACTCCACGAGCAAGGGCAAAGTAACTAACCTTTGGAAATGAGCCCTCTTGTTTAAAAGATGACTCCAATAATTTCACCCTATCACTCTTCTGCCATTCAAAGGCACATTTTTGGAAAGACTAGTTTTTAGGTAGGTTCCATACTTTGATGGGGAAACTGATTTATTTGACTCCATTCAGGCTGCAGTGCAGCCTGGTAATAGCATGGATCTTGCTGTACTTCAGCTTTTAAACCTTCTCAGAAGTCTAGTGGATGGTGATGGTGTTGGACTCTGATTTTATTAGATATAGCAGCTGCATTCAACACCACCGACCACCAAACTGGAATCTAGTCTAGAAGAAATAGACTTTGCAGGCGAAGTACTGGCACTGGCAGTAGTGGCTCGCACAGGTAAGATCGGTGGGGCGGGATGGGGGGTGGTGGAAGTCGAGAGACGACGGGTTAAGTAAAATTAAATAAATAAAACCACTTACTTTGCGCTTGCCGCATCACCGCGCCGGCGATGCGGCAAGTGCAAAGTAAGTGGTTTAATTATTTTATTAATTAATATTACTTATCCTGGCGTCTGTCGACTTCCACCACCCTCCACCCCGCCCCCACTCCGCCTCATAGCTCTTACCTGTGCGAGCCGCTACTGGGTACTGCTCTAAATATTTTTGGAAGGGAGATACCAGTCCGTACCACGAACTCTGTGTTCTAGACCAAGGCTGCATCTACTCCCTATTTCTTTATCGCATATGCTTGTGGCCCCTAGCAAAATGTCTCGATCTTGTATCCAGTTCTACTTGTATATTGATAATATGCAGCTGAGTTTTGGTCTGTAGCAACCTGGGGCCATATTACAGAATACGACGCACTTTCTTTGTTTGCAACGGGCTCACCGTTCAAAAGATGCGCCCTGTTCAAACAAGTACAGTGTGCCGTGTTATATTGAATGCGCTGCCCCCAGGGCAGACGCAAAGTCGTGCTGCCCTGGGGGCAGCACATTCAAGTGAAATATGGAGCGGCTTTAAAGCAGCCGCTCCATGTTTTACTGTGCATGAGGCAAACCACCTGCACTTTTAAGGGTGATTTGAGATCCCCTTGCAGGCAGGGGCAGTGAGTGACTGGGGGGGTCCATAGGTCCCACTTTCCCCCCTCCAGAGGGCTGCTATCAGGGCCATGCCCCAATACAAATGAGGGAACACCCTCTGGTGATAGCGCTCACTGTTGTAAGGCTATCGCTCCCATAGACTAACACTGGGTTACTTTACTACACTAAGTAGGCGATAACTTCAGTTTGGAAACAGATCAATTGTAATTCAAAATCCTCTTTAATGGTAAAGTCAGACTTTAAGTTACTATTCTGAAAATGCCACTTTTAGAAAGTTACTAGAAAAGGGTACCACTGTTGGCGCACCCAGCTGCTGCAAGGAGAAAAAGTGTTCCAAGTAAACCATATCTTCAATGTAAGCCAAGTACTCCATAGTAAACCAGTCAGTGTATCATTCAAATTATCCAGGTCTTTGTTTTTATATAGAATCAATCCGGAGACAGCTAGATTAAACCGAATACTTTATTCACGCATTTTCAAATGCCTTCTGTTGCCCATCCAGGCTTTTACATAAGCACGTGCTGTCAATCATGTTTCACAACAGGACTCTCAATGTAACCCAATGCATTTCGTACCTATCTGGTTCTTCATCAGGGGTCGCTGTAAAAAATTTGAAAAATAAGCTTAACCAACCACTCTAGAGCGCAACTTACTCAGTGCCTAAATAAACTAATATCATCCCTTAAACTGTCAAGAAATCACCTCCCTGAACCACCCTCATAAATGCCCAAGCGAATAAACAGCATAAACAAGAACTCATATCTCAAATGCTGAACCCATTATATGCCTGCTGAAACTCATATTGCCTTTACAATTTCCCAACTACCAAAGCCCCTCGTAAAAAAGCTCAAGAAAGTGAACTAAAATGAAACCCCTCATAAAAAGCTCAAAGAAATGAACTAAAATAAAACCCTTTCCCATCACAGGAACAGAAACAGAACCCATTTACCTCATGAAAGCCGAGATCGGCTCTGTGACTTCTACTTGCCTCCCTTCATTTTCAAAAAAAGATCATCACAAAGCTCCCTCCCTCCCGAATTACTCTTAACACGCTCGCGCAGGTGTGCTCAATTAACTCAATTAAACCACATGACTCACAACCTCAAATCAAACTTTTACACTTTGTGAAAAAAAAATCTCTACTTCAAATCCCATAATGCATTACTCCCAAACACAATAGACCCAAAACGGATTCACCCTGTAATATGAAAAACTTGGTGTATGCTGCTCAGAACATTAAAATAAAACATGAATGAAACCACAGTGAAAGAAATAACGTGATAAGTGGGACATTACAATGCCTGTGATGTATTAAAAACCATGTAAATCCATTAAGTATTTAAATCCATAAAATATGAAACACCCGTCGAGTAATCGAGTCCACCATCCTTCAAAATAAAATGATGCATTGTTCGTGAAGTCCATACTACGTTGTGTAGATGTTCCGCTGTCTCCAGAGTGATACTCTCTTTTATTTCAATGTAACTTTTAGAAAGTTGGCATTTTTCTGCCTAAACCAAATGTGCCTTCCTGCCAGTGTTCAGGGTCACATGATTGTGAATGGTGCTCTAGTGATGTTTTGTGTATTCCTTCCAGACATGGGGACAAAAGGGCCTTGGGTGTGGAGGAGGGTGGGTTCTCTCCTGAGCAAGATGTCCAGAGAGGTTGCACTTAGCCTTTCTGAGCTTCAAATAGTACCCACAGGGCTATGCCCAGCCCCTTCCTGGCTTCTACGGACTGCCTACCCTGCCTCTGACAAATGCAGCTCACACCTAGGCTTGCCTCCAAACTGTCTACGGTAATAAAGGGCAGGCAAGTTGCCCTAATATTTTATCATTAATAGAGAACGCATGTACCGGAGCAGCCATTCAATGTGCGAGTTGAAGATTTTTGGGAAAAATAGTAATGCTTTTATTACTTACTGGCTTACTCATAAACTGTTTTAAGTTATTATCGGACACTGGTGACCTGTTTGATTCTTCCTTTCCCCACTGGCCCTATAATTTTGTGTCTTCATTTTTAATCTCGGCTACAGACTGTAGGCAGACAATTTGTTTCCAATACATGAGATATATTTAGAGTTGCTTTGGGTCATCTCCTTGCTCATAATTGGATGGCTTTGTTATCTATCTCAGTTGTCAACACCTGATTTGATGGTTTCCTTGTGTTCTCATGTTTGTCCACCCCAGGTGCATTTCAGTCTCGGAGTGTTCTGAGTTGTACCTTCTATGACATACTTGAGGAACTCTGGGCATGATTCACAAAGGTAAACGCCCACTTTTGTGTAAGTTTATGATTGTTGCTATTCACAAAAGGATGTTCAAATAGTATCTTTACGACTGAAGAGTCTTCGCACATAAAAAGATAGTACAGTCTTATCTTTTTATGTGCAGAGACTCCATTCCGTAAAGATACTGCTCATAAATCCCTTTGTGAATAGCAAATATTCGTAAACTTACACAAAAGTGTAAGTTTACCTTTGTGAATCAGGCCCTCTGTTTTTATTTGTTTTTGCTCACTCCATGGAAGTGCTTGTGTTTCAGAGCTCTCTCTCTCTTTTCCTCTTTATACCTTCCCCGCCCATCTGCAAGCTCCCTTTTCACAATAACCCTCTCTCTCTCCCCTGATGTCTCCTGTCTCACTCCCCATCCCACTGGCTATGGTTTCATGTTTTTAATTTTTTAATATGACTTTTTTACAAAGACCCAGCAACTGCCAAGTGCTGCTGAGCCACCCACGTCCTTTTTAGCACTCCGTTTGCACTCTTTTAAACGTTTATCGCTCAACCTTGGCCATCTGCCATGTTATAAGGGAAAATTGAAAATGACCACCATATATCATAACACATGCACACTCACAGTCATAACATGTGTCTCGACACGTACCTGCATATAGGGGCTGTTGTCTAGGAATCAGTGCAATTTAATAAGCGAACCACTGCATAATTAACCCACTGCAAAATTGACGGCCATTCATGTGTATGCGTCTTGATGCATTCTTTCACATGTCTGTGCCAACAAGCTTTGTCAAAGCCAATAGCTTGGCTTCTTAAAACACTCAGCCTCTTAAAACAGAGAGCTATTGGATTTGCCGATGCTTTTTTTAGTATTTGTCTGGTTTGTGTGGGCAAGACATCTATATAGATATATAAGGCGGGTGACCCCCAAAGGTGTATATAAAAAAAACGATATTTAGGTTATTTATGGCCTATTAATATGCCAAGATGGTTATTTCTAGGAATAGCCTTAACCACACATCCTAAACTATGCATGGCTAAGCAATGCAAGCGGAACACGCACGTCTAAACCACGCATATGCCTTTACCACGCATATGTTGGTTTAGACGTTAGTGGTAGATATCGCTTTAGAGTCGGAGCAAATAAGCGGGGTTGGGAGGTGTTGCAGACGTAGAAGGACTTTCTGCCCAGGCAAGGAACGGCTTGGTGAGTATGATTTCTGGAAGTGTTGGGGTTGGGGAAGTTTCTGGGGTTTTAGGGCTCAGGAAGGGTGGTGGGGTACTTTATAGGGTGGGGAGGCTGGTTTTAGGGCTCAGGGTGAGGGGCTGGGTAGTTTGCAGGGCTGTGTTTTAGAGCTTTAGGACAGGGGGGTCAGGGTACGTTTTAGGGCTGCGGGATAGTTTTAGGGGTCAGGGCTGGGTGTTTTTAGGGCTGGGTGAGGTTCGTTTTTAGTTCTTGGGATTCTTTTAGGACTTAGGGGCTGGAGTGTTTTTAGGGCTGGATCGGGCTGGTACTCAGGGCACAGGGCTGAGTTTTAGGGCTCCAGGGCGGGGGCTAGGGTGTAACCTTAACCACGCATATTCCTTTACCAATTATGCCATTAAAACAAAATCTGTGTAAAGGCATGCATGGTTAAGACCCAGTCGTTGTTAAGACTGCGTTGTTCAGCCATGCGTTGGTGGGGATTGCGTGGTTCTGTCATACAACCATTATTTCTATATTACTTTCCTTTTTGTAAACTCTTTTGACAGTTGATCTCGCCTCCTGTTTTCAATGCACTAACACATGTAGTTTATGTCTGTTGAGATTATTCATTACTTGAGTTGTAGTTAGGTAAATTTGCCAGTTATACTACAAAAATAAATCTAAGAAAATAATGCAATGATATGTAACACACCTATGTATACTGTTGCCTATGAACACAGTCCTCCAGAAGTGCATAAAGAATTGCGTATTAGAACTCATATTAGAACATTGGAAAGTTGAGCACTCCATTGAAAACAATGGAGGGCTACGGGCTTCTAAATGGCCAGTAGAAGCCCAGAGCATCAACATTCCAATGTTTGTTCACAGCTGTTGCTGTGAACAAAGGCCACATGGAGCCCAAGGGGATTTCAACCCCCCTCGGGCTCCGTGAAGCCTTTGTTTTACAAATTAGAACATTCTGCCCTCTAGGGGCAGAATGTTCTAATAGCCTTAGAGCCCTACGTAGCAGGCTCTACCGGGCGTTAAAGGCCCTCCTCTCTTGTTAAAGGCCCTCACTTCGGCTCAGTCCTTTAATGCTGGAGCAGGCCTTTAATGGCCTGTAGAGCCCACTACGTCGGGCTCTAAGGCTATAATCAAATGACTATACATCTAAATAACACAATCATGTTTTTTATTTCTGTTAATGTCATGTGTGGTGTCTATAAAGCATGACTTTTGCGCCTCGTTTTTAGCGGCGCTGTACATAATACAGCATTGGTATTATGCACACGAAATTCAAGTTTACAGAAGCATTGAAGAGCATTTCTAATGTGTTGTCAAGTGAGCTTTACCTTTGCATCTTTGCTGTAAGCCAGCACCTTGTCTTCTTCTTTTGGATGGAAAATGAGTGTCTCCACTGCGAAAGTAATGGATTGCTTTTGGAATGAAGATCCTTCATCGATACTGCTGAAAAGGGTCTGATCCCGGTCATTGAGCGACGAGCTCACAAGAATTATCTGAAATACAAATCATTATTAACAAATTTAATTATTTAACAAAAATTGTAAAAGAAATATTGAATTGTAAAAGAAAATAGATAAGGTGACTATGAAAAAACATAAATTATAAACATTATTCAGGGACTAACTTTGCTAAAGGAAAATTATGGCAATAGAGATTCTCCGCCACACAAGAAATGAAATGACTTCATGGTTACAACGGAAAGCCTTAAATCAATCAGATTCATAAAACATTCAGATTCACAGATTATCGTGAGTAATCCAACCATAACTCTTACAGTGGAATGGTCGTGACTTCACACATGATGCTACTGATGACATCACAGATGGCATCATCAATTAAATTAAGAAAAGCTACCATGGAGGCTTAGGCACCTACCCCGTGTCCTATTTGATAACAAGGGTATTTGTGAAGAAAGCGCTTGAAAGGCTAATGATGAGTTAAGTGAGCTATGGGGGAAGGTGCCTTACGCATTGGGATTAATGATATGGCCTCTAGGTGCTTATTGATCACCACCGAGTTAGGATCTGGGCTCAGGACTTTAGCCAGAATTTGTGTGACTTGTGTAGACTAGGTATGGCTAGTGTTTAATCCCAGTGGATCCTGTAATGTTAGTAATATCACCTGACATGAGTTTGATGATGCCATTTTTGATATCATCTGTGACATTATATATGAGGTTATGAATAGTGCATTGAGGGACTTCTGTGTATATTGCTCACTATAACTGTTTAGTTTCAATTATATTATTCTTTGAATTTTCACCAATGCATCCTTTCAACTGAAATATTTTAAGGGGCTATACATAGATAGAAACATATATAAATAGATCATTAACTTTATTTCTTGAACCCTCAGCATGTGTAAGAAAACAAAAAAAAAGCTAGAAAAAGTACTTTTCGGATTCCTTGTTTCTGAATTTCAAAAGTTTGTAGAGATGAATAAATGCAGCCGAACTATGGTCTGTGTGGAAATAATTCGTTATTTTTTGTTTGGCGTATAAACTTTATAATTAGATGGGTTTGAAGAGTAGCATCTGATCAATAACATAAAAATGGTTAATAATATGAGGTGCTGCTTGCCAAGGGCTGTAAAAGGGATATAGCTTGGAAGGGATTCAAGGCGTGCCTGTGGGCATAGACAATAGTGCACACAAGCCACAATACGTAGTGCAAGTGGTGATTGGGTCTCCTGAGGGGAGCCTGATCAGGGCCAATCATGACTGTGAGTGCTGCAGTAGTGATCGCTGATTCCATAAGCTCCGGCCAGTGCTGTTTGGGCCACAATGGAGTACTGGCAGAACATGGTGGTGGTCAAGCAAGGAACGTGGCAGGCACACTCCAACTCTGTGGGATAAACGTCCACGCTGACAGACCGAGAGACGAATGTAGGAGCCAGAGGACAAACAGGGAAAGAGACTGTTCAAAACAGAGGCTCCGTCCTGACAGACTGGCCGGATTAGCCAGTGGAGGAATGAGGCAGGATAGAAAGTAGACAAGACTATCACAGACTCTGAGTGGGGAATAGGGAGTTTCAAGCTTGGCCAATGGGAAACAGCAATAACCTCCATTGTTTACTTCCAGGCAAATGGGTTAGATAGGAAAGGGCAGAGGGCTGGAACAGGACAGAGCATGGGTGTCAGAGCGCAGCAGGACTGATGAGTTTCTTTCCTCTTTCTTGCAGGAAAAGCAAGCCAGACTACCTGACTGGGACGATCGATACAGACCATGCCGCTTATCCTAGGCTGAAAAAGGAGAGTATTCACTTATGTACTGTCGGACCTGGCCCTTTCTGCAGGGTCATCCCCAAACCTTTTGCCTTCCTCCTATTCTTGCTGAATTTGTCTTTGTTTGCCTTAGGACTCTGAGCACTTTACTACTGCTAAGTGTTGAATTACATGTGCTCTCTACTCTAATCATGGTCATATAGTCTTATACCCAATTGGCATATTTAATTTACTTAAAACGCTCCTAGTAATGTGCACTACATATGCCCAGGCTGGTAAATTAAATGCTACTAGTAAGCCTGCGGCACTGATTGTGCCAACCAATTAAGTAGCTCTTTAAACATGTCTCAGGCATGCCATTGCAGAGCCAGTGTGTGCAGTTTTAAACTGCCATCGGGGCCTGGCAAAATAAACCTTTTGCCAGGCCCAAACCTTCCTTTTTAATACATATAAATCACCCCTAGAGTAGACCCTAGACAGTTCAGAGGGCAGTGTATCTAAAAGGTAGGACATGTACTTTTAAATTTTACATGTCATGATAAAACTCTTAAATTCGTTTTTCACTACTGCAAGGCTTATCTCGCCCATAGGATAACATTAGAGTTGCCTTATTACATTTTTATAAGTGTAAATACTAAATGAGAAGAGATATGAATATCCTGTATCCTGTTTCCACACAAAGGGCTTAACGACCCTGCATTGTCACTTCAGCCTGCTTGGAGCCAGGGCAGGGGAGGTAGGGAATTCCATGAATTTCAAAGACACTGTCTGGAGAAGCTTCTCCCACCTACCAGAACCACGGCATCAGGGTTTAAACGAAGGACCTCAGACACTACCTCTTCAGTACACTTCTGAACCTGTGGATACTCTGCCAGGAAAAAGGGCTGCTGTGCTGCTGAAAGTACCGCCACTCTACTGGACTGCAACTCTGAATGAGCTGCTGCCTTGCTGTGCTGACCTGCTGCCTGCTGCCCTGTTGCCTGGGGAGGAAGAGCTGGACCTGCAACCCATCCAGGACCCCAGAGAGACTCAAAGGGCTATTCTGCTGGCCTCCTGATCTGAGCCTCAGGGAAAAACATGCTCAACAGCTCCTGGACCCATCTTCAGCGGGTTCCTGACCCCCTAAAGGTGCCTCTTAGGTCCTGGACCCTTGATGTGGCTTTTGAGCTCTTAAATGAAAGCTTGTGGGCTCTTCGTGACCACAAACAGGCCGGTTCGCACTGGAACTGGGCTGTTCACACTCAAAATCAGTAGGAGCCGCCACCAGCCCATCTCCTCACGCAGCTAGTACCGATTGCTGAAGTGGACTGCCAACGTGAAGCTCCAGCCGCCTGTCCAAGACACTATGCCTGCTCTTCGCACCATGCAGCCCCCCTCTAGTGATGCCCTCTTACCACAACCCTCTCCAGTGTGAACGGGACTCTTGGCACAAAACTTGAGAAGGTACAACTTCAGCAGGAAAAATCTGGGGCTGTATCCGATCCACGCTCCATCGTGATCAGCTTGAACTTTTGACTTTGACCCGGTCCAGCGCGATATGATGGCCACAGTTGACACTTAATCTTTTTAGGTGCTACATTGCAGTTTATTCTTTCAAACTTCATTACTCCAGTTCTACTGATTACATTTAAGTTGTGTTTGGTCGTATTTTATTTATTACATTTTTCTCTATGTTTCTAACCTCACATAAGATAATTTTTGTGTGTTTTACTGTTTGAAGTGTTGCGCAAATACATTACACATTACCTCGAAGTTAAGCCTGACTGCTCTGTGCCAAGCTACCAGGGGTGACCACAGGTTAATTTGAGGTTTGTTTGTGCCTTACCCTGACTAGCATTGTGTTTGCTGCTTGACCAGGGCTCACATCCTAGTCAATCAGTAACTCAATTTCTAACATGTAGGCATTATGAAAATACAACTATCACAATTAAAAGTACTACTCAACACCCCACGCACATGGTTATATTCAGGGTTGGCTCTAGGGCAGTGCGACAAGTGCCACCGCACCGGGTGTTGACTGTTTGCAAGTCTATTTTGGTTTTAAAAGCACCTGCTGTGGCGTTCCTTGCCTCCAGCAATTTCAAGGCAACAATAAAAATGTCAAGATAATTCCCGTGATCATTGTTTTAATGTTCTTCCTTGAGAGAGATCAGAGTTTTGTCTAGTTGAGGTTTTGACTGATCATAAAATAGTGCACACACAATAGAAGCTACCCCAGTCCTCGCTCTCTAAAAACCACGTTTGATAGAGATCGGGCCTACACCTGGAGACAGGGAGGCACTTCTAATAATCTAAGTGGGGGCCCGTGAATAAGTGTTTTTTAAAAACCAATGTATTATCCCAAATTACATTTATTCGCAGGGTACTACTTGGTGTTAAAAACTAGAATGTGGGGATTAGGGGAACTATTACCCCATCACCACCCAACGTTGGCCCAAGTGGGTCAGTGGCATTCATCAGGACGAAAATCGGGCTCTATCTTACTAAGTCGGTTCCAGTTGTTACCACTAAGTTAGGGTGACCTGTGTCATCCTCTAACTAAACTGGTGTTCTTTATACCCCAAAATTGGGTCCTAATTGCCCCATGGGAAGAGGGTAAGGGACCCCTGTAGTCACACTTGCCTCAAGGTGCGTCCCTCGCTGTCCTCCTAAAGATCTCCACTCCTCCTTCCCGACGATTTAACACCAAGTAGTACCCTGCGATTAAATGTAATTTGGGGTAATACATTGGTTTTTAAAATCACTTATTCATGGGCCCTCACTTAGATTATTAGAAGTGCCTCCCTGTCACCAGGTGTAGGCCCGCTCCCTATCAAACGTGGTTTTTAGAGAGCGAGGACTGCCAATGATGAAGCATGAGACCTGGTGGTGTGTGAGGACAGTCCTTAACATTTTTTGAGATGTCCAACACTTTACTGACTTAGTGCTCTGTAGGGATATGGTTACATTATGTCATTGATCAATTTTTCAGGGTAACTTCTATTGTGTGTGCATTTGATAAGTTTGGAGTCCAGCTCACCCTGAAAACCCCGTAGCCTCTAGTTCCCTCCCTTGGATAATTCCAAGGGTTTGTGTGTTTATGATCATAAAATAGCACAGAGAATTAATATGCCTGCTGTGAAGAACGTGTACCATGCAGATCAAAAAGTGCATACAATGTAAATAGGTTAGTTGGTTGCTGCTTTTCTAAGAGACATCCTTTTGTTACTTGCAATTTATAAGTAATAGTCCTGATATGGAACAGTGTATTATTAACTGTGATCAAAGAACTGAATGCACACTGCAAAGTATAGATTAGAACATTGATTAATGTTGCAAAAAGGGTTCATTTGGGTAGAAATCGATTCTTATTATCAAAGAGAACCCCCAACTATGGTGTTCTATTTTCAATTCTGAGTTTCTGCTTCTCCAGACCAAGCACTCAAACTATACTGCCTACGAGTATGGATGGCATGTTTTTCCTACACCTTGTAGTGCTCTGTCTAATGTAACATCTCCTACACATTGATTTACACACATATGATTGATTGTCCCTGTATCTTGTGTTTGTGATGCAAAGTGCTCTGACACCCTACACTGTTATGAGTGGCGCTATATAACTAATTAAATGCATCTGAGAGTGAGTGGTTATGGAGATTTGAGGGGCACTGTTAAAGGGTGGTGGTGAGGGAATCTGTGGTGGAGGTGGTCATTGGGGTACCGCCAACAAACACTGTCGCACTGGGCGCCACCAGCGCTAAAGTGACTCAGGTTACATTTGAAATGTTCACAAGACCTCAACATTTGATCGAGAAAGAAAAGAAAAAGGGAAATGGCCAGCTCTTCAGGGCTGCCTGGTACAAATCTGTAGAAGGCCAATAGATAATTTGTAGGTAAACGAGGTGATGATTTTTTTTAAGCACTACTTACATCAAGCAGACAAAAAGTGTCCGTGGACACATTTGAACAACTGGGGCTAGAATAGTCTTTCTAAACTGACCCTGATCACACAGATGAAATAGACGAAGTTTTGCATGCAGACATACCGATTATAAATGCACAGGTTTTAATATATTTGTGGATCAGTCTGAAATTCTGAGTAACCCCAATATGAAGAGGAGTGCATGTTCACAAGGGATGAGCCATGCAATGAAGTAACTGCTCACAGATTGGTAACTTTGTGAGTATGTCTTTCTCTTCCGTATCCGCATCTCAAAACAAATGACTACATTTACCAGGTGTTAGGCACCAGCTACAGTAAAGTGTACAGAACACTGACATTTTACTGTGTTAGGTAAAGTGAACCAAATGTGTCGAAGTAAACTTTACGTGGAATAATGTTCCCAGATATTTGTGAAAATAAACAAACATCCTACTAGACATGCAGACATTTTGCAATGTGTCAATTTAGGGAAGGCAGGCAACTTTTCCGGGGATGTGAAGAAAAGAATAAACTATCTTCGAGAAGGTCTGTCATCTTCATAATTCAGGTAAATGTCTCTGCTATGCATAGCCCAGAGTGATATATCTTTTATGGGCAGCTTAAATACCACTTTCTAACACATGCACTTGTGAGTTAATGCAGGAAGTTGAACATCGAATAATGTAGTTCAAGTCAATGAATTCGTAAGAGGTAGATGTAAGATGTCACTTGATTTAGGAACCCTGAATTATAACTGTGAATTGTCTTATATCTCTCTTGTATCACCGGATTGTATAGATAAAAACAATGGAAATACCAGAAAATAAAAAAATATGTAGGTACACGGATATAGGAGACAGATAAGGACGACGTGGTTATTCCCAAACTCTGCCCTCTTCTTTCACACAGATTACAATACACTGAAAACACTATTAAATATTGCCCAGAAAAAATATACGAATTCATACTAGAGACCTAGGTAATAATACAGTCCATTGTCTGTAAATCTCATTGTATACACACAGCTTCAACAAAATGATAGTTATATTTCAAATAAAACTACTGAAAATAGTTTGTCTCTAAGTAAAATTTAACCGAAGAGCGTTGTTTGAAAGTTATCATCGGTAGAATTATTGTTATGCCACTGAGAATGCTGTGGTCCATATTTAATTACAATTGATCAGCCTTGCCTCTTAGCTCCCTGCTGCTATAGCTTCCTTATGCATCTTGATTGAACATCCTTTTCCTAACACGAGCCTTAAGCCATCTTCACCCACAGCATGGTACTATAACCCCGCTGCCAACTTTAAGGATAATAAAGAACAACAAACTGCTACCTTTCAAAGAAAAAGTACATACGGCGATAGTGTAATATTTCAATGTTCTCACCCTACAGCAATAGCACACATTGTACATAACGCTGGCTACATCTTGCACACTACACTTCAGCTACACACCCATGTCAAGCTATACAAAGACATTGCTCTTTGTAAATAGTACACATTAGAAACAACTTCTGGCACATTCATGCGCACGACACTGTTCGAGGCCATCTATTTGGGTGAGCATTTGTGGCCTCAGCAGAACATCCATATCAAGCCACATCTAAGCCGGCTAAATGATTGTCACCTCAACCAAACATTAGTAACTTCTTACCATCTATTTAGAAATGATTCAATGACTCCTCCCCCGCCCCGCAGGTAGGTCCCTGGAAGATCCCTGGGAATCCTGGTGACACCTGTTCGCAGGGTATATTTGCCTTTGTGCATGACTCTGTAATATGGAGCATGGCCTAATTTCAATATCTGCCTATGATAATAGTTGTGGCAACTTCTCTGTTAATACTTTGTTTTCCCTCATGGCAGTCAGACCACAGGGCGTTTGCACAGAATGTGCAGAGTCTGACGTCTGTCCCCGCAATATACAAACATATGATTCGATCAAGGCAGAGAACATGCAATTGCTGAGGATCACCTTCAAACTCCTCACCCACGCACACAAGGCACTCCACAAAACTGGCCCAGCCTACCTCAACAGACGACTCTTCTTCTACGTCCCCAACCGCCAGCTCCGCTCCGCCGACCTCTCCCTCGCCACCGTCCCCCGCATTCGAAGAACAACCACCGGCGGCAGATCCTTCTCACACCTCGCCGCCAAGACCTGGAACACCATTCCACTAAGCCTACGAAAGACCCAAGACCTGCTGACCTTCAGGAGGCTACTCAAGACCTGGCTGTTCGACCAGTAGCAGCATCCCCCCCCTTCCCTCTCCCCAGCGCCTTGAGACCCTCGCGGGTAAGTAGTGCGCTCTACAAATTCTGTGATTGATTGATTGATTGATTATCACATTATTTTCAATATAAAAATGTGCAATAGATGTCACAGGAAAACATAGTGAAATGGCCACAATCAAACATTTTCTTCTGGCCGAGTCTACTAGATCAGATTCCACTTTAGCATTTATAATCAACATTATTTCCAGTATATCCAGGGTCAGTTTTCTCGCGGAACCATACACTTTGTACTATTTAAATTGCACTGACAAAGAAGTACATTCAGTGACAATGTTCTGCAAAAACTCAACGACCCAGACTTTATTATTCTTCAGACAATTTGCAAATCCCTGCCAATTATTGGCTAAAGAGAATCTTTATGGACAGGTTTATAGACTCCTTGGACACACTTCCACCCTTCCACTTGGTTCTAGTCTTGTTTAATTATCCGAAGAAGCATCATTTTGGGCTGGTAATTGTTTATAGATTTTTCAGTACATTTTGATACTTACATTTTATAGGAGGTGAAACCATTTTCCATATTTATGGAGGCCGTTATAAGAAGTTAAATTTGGCATACCGAGCAACACTTTGTATAATAATAAAATCAGCTGTTTTTAGGATTAACGAGCTCAGTAGATGAGCCATTGTATGAGATGTTTAAGCATTAAGACACACTTGAATCATTCTGGCACTGAGAGGAAATGTAATTGATTGGCACACATCCTACCATGGACTTTATAATAGAATACACTCTGGGCTAGCACAAGAAAGGTTTGCAAACGCCGGTGATGTCATGTTTTGCAGCCCCCCTTCAGTGGCGAAAGAACCATTTTTGATGTTCTGTCTACCATCTCTGAGGAAGGCAACACCAAGCCAAGTAGACCAGTGGGTGAGCTGGATGGAAAACGTATAGGAATATATGTTTGAAATTATTGAAAATATTTATATATGTAAGTGTAACACAGCTTTTATTAACAATGATGAGTATTGGGAGTGGCCATGACACATGAGAGGAGAAGCACACCTAATGCAATGACTATGACCTCACAATAGTTATACCAATAAGTAACAACACCTTAAAGTACAACATCATTCAGTAAAACTTACCAAGGCCTATAATATACTATAGTCAGAGTATTGTGATTGATAGAGTTAATGGTAACCTGATATATAAACTTACCCATAAACTCCTTTATTACATTAATAATTTCACTTATTACATCAAGGATGAGGGCATGAGCATTGCATTACATGACAACTTATGGTTTGAATGGCGGTTTTGCTGAGCTAACCAAAACTGACAAATTTCAGTGGTTTCTCGGTTTAAAGTCATACCCATAACTGTACTTTAAGGTTTTTTTTAAGTGAATATTTATATCTCTGAATCTTTCTTCACATTACATTTTGTACAGGCCTGCAACTCCAATTCAGAGGGTCTTGAAGTGTGGCATTCTAAACTCAAGAGGGTCCTCTCATTGAAATGCCAATAATTAAATAGCATTTTTGTTAGAAAAAGCTCAACAATTTCCGAACTAAATACCTCTATTTACTATTAAACAGTGCTTGAAATTGATATATACAAGTGCAAGTACTCACTATTTCAGAGTACAACTGAGATGGGTTGGTGCTGTCCCAATAAAAGTAATTCACGCCTGCTAAGAAGTGCCTGTACTCTCCCTTTCAAATTTAGGAAGTGTAGGTACTCTGTAGCTGATGGTGCCAGCCTATTTACAGCAATGCTATTAAAAAGGTATGTTTTGATTATGACGATCACTTAATTTGCAGAAGAAGAAAAAAAGACAGCGATGTAATAATACACAGGAATCTTTGTACATATTTTATTTCATTCATACCGTTTCAAAAGTGCTCTCTGTTTCAATCTCTAATGACAACTCTCAAATTGTACACAATTGGTTTGATGCCATTCTAGGCATCATATTTATAATATCCTTATGGGGTTGCCCCATCCAAAATCGTACTCATCTTTACATTACAGTTAAAATAATGTGTTTGACCAATTGTATTGTGGGATTAAAATAATCTGCTATTTGAATATTTCTCCTCATATTGTAATTCTCCTTTTTTTTGCCAATCACTAATGTTCACTCATAACTAATCTCTTTAGGGGTCTTTCATGTTTGTAATAATATTCCATACATTTCCAATAATTGTCTTCTCTATATGTTCAAGTAAGTTCATACAGTGCAAAATAAAGGCGAAGAACAGAACTCCCCCATACTCCCAAAGCCAACTTTCACCAATGTCATGCCAAAATTCCACTACACCGGCCCCAACTTCCACCACTGCCACAGTCCGCTTTTGCCATTGACGTCACCCTCTGGCACCACCCACTTCCTGCATGAACACTTCCCAAGCAAACAAACCTCGTTTTTTAGGTCGAGCCTAGCTGCAGCGCACATGCGTTGCTCGCTCTGCGAGACTGCTGTAGTAGAGAATGGGAGAGAAGCTGCGCCCACTCTCCGCCCTTATTTTTCATTGGTTGTGTCATTGTCTTTGTAAATGCTGCCTTCAGATTCGTTAATAGGCTTGTTAGTCCCTCCTTAGTATGGCCTTGTCTTCCTTTGTAACCTCCCATGGCGACCGGCCCCTTTACTTCGGTTGTTACACGGGACCGGTTATTTAGTCTGTAAGCACTATTTACTTTATTGAGTTTCTCTTACTGCAGGCCGGACATGCGCTGCTTCAGCTGAAACTGCTTGTGTTTTTTTAAGCAGCACGGTCGCCCCTGTTACACGGTGCCCGCTTTCAATCACTTTAACCCGGCATTATCTCGTGTCGGTTTCAACCTCCCAAGTAAAATGGATTTAGAAATGATTAGCAAATTAAGTCATGTGAATTCCAGGTAGCACATAATCCTGTGCTAATGGGCTGAAGCTGACAAAATCACATCTGTGTTACATGTCATCTGCACTAAAGCCACCTGAGGGGTTGTTTTTAAAAGCCTGTTTTATTAACAACAACAACACCCCCACCAATACCCCCACCACCCCCACCAATACCACCACCAATATCACAACCACCAATACCACCACCAATACCACCACCAATACCATCAAAACCACCACCTCCACCACCACCAATACCACCACTTCCAAAACCACCAATACCACCACCACCACCAATACCACCAACACCACAACCACCACCAATACCACCACCACCACCAATACCACCACCAACACCACCACCACCACCAATACCACCACGACCAATACCACCACCACCACCAATAACACAAATACCACCACCAATACCACCACCACCAGCACCACCACCATCAATACCACGACCACCACCATCAATACCACGACCACCACCACCAATACCACCACCAATACCACCAATTCCACCACCACCAATACCACCACCACCACTACCACCACCACCACCACCACCAATACCACCACCATCAGCAATACCACAACCACCAATCCAATACCACCACCACCAATACCAATACCACCACCACCAATACCACCAATACCACCATCACCAATACTACCACCACCACCAATACCACCACCACCAATACCATCAATACCACCACCTCCACCCCCAATACCACCATCTCCACCACCACCAATACCAACGCCAACACCACCAATACCCCCACCACCACCAATAACTCCAATACCACCACCAATACCACCACTACCACCAATACCACCACCACCACCAAAACCACCACCACCAACACCACCACCACCAATACCACCACCACCAAAACTAATACCACCACTACTGTTAGAAATGGGGGTCTCTAGTTGGCCGAGGTAGGTACCTTTGTCCAAATAGAGACTCTTGCTTCTAGTCAGGGTAAGGGGGATACACTTCTAAAATAACCCCTGCTCACACCCTTGGTAGCTTGGCACGAGCAGACAGGCTTATCTCAGAGGCAGTGTGTAAAGCATTTGTGAACACATACAGTAATACATTGAAAAACTACAAATGGACACCACACCAGTTTAGAAAAATAAGTAATGTTTATCTAAACCAAAACAAGACCAAACGACAAAAATCCACAAATATGACTTTCAGATGGTAGAAATAATTCAGTTGAAAGCAAATTGCAGATGCAACACTTTTCACACACAGTACCTTGGATGTGTCACGCAAACAAACAAAACGGGCAGCAGGGAATGTGATGCGTCGGTTCCTTACACTCAGGGAAGGTGATGCGTCGGTTCCTTGCTCCGGGGGAGGTGATGCGTCGGTTCCTTACTGCTGCGCAGGGGAGGTGATGTGTCAGTTCCTTACTGGGGAGGAGGTGATGCGTCGGTTTCTTACTGCGGCCCCCAACGATGTGACAAACTTGGCGCCTCAATGTGATGCGACTATCCGGAATGATGCGTGAACTTTTGCAGCCGCACAGCAGGCTGTGCGTCGAAATCGGTGTGATGATCTCGGACTTCGGAGATCGTGCACTCGATGCGGTCTGCGACGATTTCTTCGGCGATGCGTCGGAAACCGGTGCTGATGCGTCTCGCTTCTTGGAGTTGCGTTACTTTTCCCAGCTCACAGCGGCAAACAGTCTCTAGACGTCCAAAACAACAGCAGGCACCTCTTTGCAGGTCAGAATTCCCAGCAAGGCAGTTCAGAGGAGCTGGTGGTGAAGTCTTTGTGTTCCTGAGACTTCAGAACAGGAGGCAAGCTCAGTTTCAAGCCCTTGGAGATCTTCTTCAAGCAGGGGACAAAGCAAACAGCAAAGTCCTTTTCTCCTTTCCTTGGCAGCAAATAGCCACTGCAGGCCAACCCCAGACAGCAAACAGCACAGGGGCAGTATTCCTCCTCAGCTTCTCCGGCTCTTCTCCTTGGCAAAGGTTCCTCTTGATTCCCAGAAATGATCTAAAGTTCTGGGGTCTGGGCCCCAATATTTATATCACAAAATTCTTTGGTCTCTGGTGGCAGAGAAGCCCTGTGCTCAGTCCTCTCTGGTGCAGCTTCCTGGCAGGAGGTGGAGACAGCATTGTCCTTGGCAGACCAGACCCATTCAGGTGAAAGGAAATCTCCTCCCCCTACTCTAAATGCAACCCAGGTCTATTGAGCCCAGCCCAGACTCATCAGGCTCTCTGGAGCCGCTGTTCCTCCCCAGCCCCTGTCATCCAAAAGCCAGACATGCAATACACAAACCTAGCAGAGGTACACTGGATGGCTAAGCAAGAAAATACCTACTTTCTAAAAGTGTTATTTTCAAACATAGAATGTAAAAATCACCCTCACTAAAAGATGCATTTTAACATTCTGAGTTCAGGCATACTAAACTTTATTTTCCTACCTTGTTCCCAGGGGTAGTTATGTTTATAAGATGTTATAAACAAACTCCCTATTTATCCTTTGGGAATAGGTAGCCTTGCAATAGTGAAAAACGAAATTAGCAGTAATTCACTATCAGGACATGCCACACACATCAGGGAATGTCTACCTTTCACATACACTGCACCCTGCCCACAGGGGTACCTTGGGCCTACCTTAGGGGTGACCAACATGTAAAAAAAAAGGGAAGGTTAGGGCCTGGCAAGTGGGTGCACTCACCAGGTCGACATGGCAGTACCAGACTGCACACAGGCTCTGCAATGGCAGGCCAGAGTTACATTTACAGGCTGCTTATGTGGGTAGCACAATCAGTGCTGCAGCCCAATAGCAGCATTTGATTTACAGGCCCTGGGCACACACAGTGCACTGTACTAGGGACTGACTAGTAAATCAAATCAGCCAAACATGGAAACACCAATCCATAAAAACAATTTACAAAGGGAGCACTTGCACTTTGGCACTGAACAGCAGTGGCAAAGTGCCCAAAGCATCCAGACCAGCAAAACGGAGTCCAATACACAGCAAAAACACAGGTGGTCAAGGCAAAAAATGCAGGGGAGACCCACGCCAATGGTGCCAGGTCTAACAATCACCACCACCAATGCCACCACCTCTACCACCACCAATAGCACCACCGCGACCCAGTGGCATAACAAAACGTGATGGGGCCCCCCTGCAAGATATGCTGAAGGGGCCTCTCACACTCATATCAGTAAGGGCTGAGGGGGCCCCCTCCAGTATGGGTAAGCCTGGGGGCCCCTGCTCCGCGGGGGCTGCGGGGGACTTTGTTACGCCCCTGCCACCACCAACAATTCCACCACCACCAATACCACCACCACCAATACCACCACCAATACCATCACCACCAATACAACCACCATCAATACCACCACCAATACCACCACCACCAATACCACCAATACCAATACCACCACCAATACCACCACCACCAATACCACTACCTCTAATACCACCACCACCATCACCACCACCACCAATACCACCACCATCAATCCAATACCACCACCAATACCACCACCACCAATACCACCAATACCAATACCACCACCAATACCACCACCACCAATACCACTACCTCTAATACCACCACCACCACCACCACACCACCAATACCACCACCAATACCACCACCAATACCACCACCACCAATACCACCACCACCACCAATACCACCACCAATATAACCACCACCACTACCACCACCACCACCAATACCACCACCACAACCACCACCAATACCACCACCACCAATTCCACCACCACCAATACCATCACCACCAATACCACCACCAGCAATACCACCACCACCAATACCACCACCACAACTACCAATACCACCACAACCAATACCACCACCAATACTACCACCACTAATCCAATACCACCAATACCAATACCACCACCATCAATACCAATACCACCACTCGCTCACTATTAATAGCAGGGGCACTGTACGAGGCTGGAGCTGCAGCCGAGACCATCCCTCTCTCCCTCCATGCCTGCCATAAAGCACCAGGAGGTGATGCCAGGGCCCTACTACAGCTGGAGTGTTTTTTATTAGGCCAAAGATAGCAATGACATTACGCAATGCCACACTGCACACTCAAATCATGGAGAGGGCTGGAAATAGCCCCCCCTCCCGCTCTTCCTCCTGAGCCGTGACAGTGTAATCACAGAGCGGAAGGTGTTGGAGCGCTTTGTTAGTGTTTATAGCTCGGAATATATGTAACTCTCACTTCACACTTTGTGTCTGTGTAATTTACAACACTTACACATCTTCACAGCACTATTTATCACTACTTTGAATACGTCGCAGGCCGGTCCTTCCTCTGTTATTTACAATCTAACAAGCGGTCGAGAAGGCCCTTTATTGCAATGCAATTGGTCTCGCATTTGCGAGAGTTTAAGCTATTAGTATTGTAAATTACAATGGCTTTTATTTATGTTTTAAAACCCAAAACATAAATAAAAGGCATTGTCATTTACAATGCCAATAGCTCAAACTCGGATGAATGCGAGACTTATTGCATTACAAATGCGTGTTCTATTACTCTCTGACTCCCCTTTATTTTTTTTCTGTTAATCCCTGACTCCACTTCAGTTCACCTGTTTTCTTTGCCATTGGCCTCCCTAAATCCTAGATCATGAAGCCGTTTGGTAGTCAATTAAGTGACCTATGCCTTATACATTTCCTTTCCTTTTCTTTTCTTTTTCTTTAATTTAATAAGGAAACAAAGAAATGCTAGCGTTATTTTAACAAACAGTTCAAGATTTTATCAGTAAGGCAGATATAAAATAACTGTATCTTCAGGCCTCAACCATAAATGAGATGTTGCTTTTGGGAAGTAAACCACAAAACATTGCTAATAGCTGCCACAGGGTATGATGTTATTCTGGTTTGGAACAAAGGGACATTGTGACGTGGGAAAATTAAACTCCTAAGTTTAGACCTGGGGCTGCATTATACATGCAGTGCATTATCCTTCATTGTGCTTGGTGCACCTTTAAAACAGTGCACCGAGTGCAATTAAGAAAAATGCGCTGCATTATGATGAATGTGCTGCCCTCAGGGCAGCTGCAAACGCGCGCAGCCCTGGGCGCAGCACATTCATGTGAAAAACAGAGCGGCTGCTTCGGAGACGTTTTAAGGCATGGGCAAAGTGGGCTCTGGCTCAGGGCCCCAGTATTTCAGGGGCACCTGATGCAGCCAGCTTTGTCCTGCAGAGAGTCTTGCCCTGATGACCTTGAATAATTCATAAACAGACTATTTTAAATACTGTTTTCCTTTAATTTATTTTTATTCTGGGTGATGTGTGAGAGTCTATTAAACACATTTTGCAGAGAAATGCTGTGTTTTCGTTTCATGCAATATCCATAAAAAAGTGATTTTTTTTTTAGATCAAAACAGGACATCACATTTGAGAAATAAGAGGGCGTCACAGAGGTTATTTGCAGTAATATTAGTGAGCTGCTGCTGTGTTACAATATCGAAAACACACGTCAGTATCCCTGAATATTAGATGTACACATACATTTAGAATTTGGGGAAGTGTGCCTGTGTACTGCCAGTGACCTGGCCAAAGAGTCATGAAAAAGCTGAAATTGGATCATAAATTCAAAGCTGTGCGAACAGGGCCCTCCAAAACAAGTTTGGCCCAGGGCCCCCAAAATCTTTAAGATATCCCGGGGCTGCTTTAAAGCTGCTCCGTGTTTTCACAGTGCAGGCGGCAAACCGCCTGCACTTTTAAAGGGGATTACAGATCCCCTTGCAGGCGGGTGCAGTCAGTGACTTCACCCACCTGCAAGGGGATGGACCCCTTTTCCCCCCTCCAGAGGGCTTCTCTCAGGGGATGCACTGACAGTGCACAACCTAAAAGGTGGCGCACTGTCAATGCGGCTCCTGAGAGCTTCTTTGCCTCTGCGATCGCGTCTGTAATACAGCACGGGCGCAGACGCAAAGGGATTCCCTCAGTTGCGTGGGTCACGCCCCCATTCAAATGAGGGCACACCCCCTGAAGATAGCGCTGGTGCTTTATATGCACCAACACTATCGGTATTACAGAAGGGGCCGCACAAGCATCTGCGGCCCCTTCTGTAATGCCAAAGTGCCCAGGGGTCGCGCAAAACAGGTGCAAATGCCTGTTGCGACCCCGGGGCACTTTGTGTAATACAGCCCTAGAAGTCTCAGTTTAGACTTCAACTTAGACTTCAGGTCTAAGTTTACCTTTGTGAATCGGACCATGAGTGTTTTGCAGTTAGTGACCCAAATTGCATTATGATGCATTTACAAAATTCTGTACACAACGAAATGCATACATTTAGTTTAGATTTATTGAGTCAATTTCAAATGAGGAAAAAACAATTGGTCTCGAAGTTGGCACCTGTTTAACGTCACTGTGACTTATAATTATACTAAAAAACTACCCTTGCTTGGACTTCGGTAAGTGTTGCTGTTTGTGTTGTACTGTGAGTCACAGTAACCAGTAATGACTGAAAATAACAAATACAAAAAGTCACCTCATAGACCTGCAAAGTCTCAGGTAGCAAGAAACATAGATAGCATGAACTGAATCTGAGAGCAACCATTATGGGAAAATCTTTAGTTGAATACTAAAAAGAATTGACACTTTTTTGTCATATGATTTAATACTTTAATTACCGTTTGCTTTCTAATTTCCTTAGAAACTGGGAAATGAATAATCTGGCTGTAGCGCTGCTTTAGTGTTGACTGTGAGCCAACGTAAAAAAAAATCTTAGATCCAATTGTATGCTTTTAAATTGGAAATGGCTAACAGAAGTAATAATTTGTAACTAGATATTTTAATTATCAAGAATAACTGAAAAAATAACTCCCTCAAGTGGATTCCTCTTCCCTGCTCTTAGGGCAATGCTCATTTCTCTTTTACCTTAATTTGGTCAATAGTCTGTAACCGTAGCAGTGACTGTAAAATATGGAAAAACGACGTGAAAAATCTCTGCATATTAAATTTGTGACTGAATTTGTTTTGTATACTTCATTGCATAGTGCAACTTATTTGAAGATTTTTCATTTTGGCAACAAAAATTCATCTGGTTATTTTAGAACCATTCCTAGTCTTGGCTTCGATGCTGACTACCTCTTGTGACCCTGGGACAATCACTTTTGCACCAGTATTTCCAAACATCTGGACACACAGAAAGCACATACAGTAATAACATGGACCAGCTACTATTTAAAAGTACCATCAGTAATCATGACAATTTACATTAATACGGCAAGGTAGAACCAACTTATGTAAATATTATACATCTTTCCATCATATTATTTTCCTTCGATAGTGGAAACATATTTGTGCTGCTGGCAGGTGCTAGAGATATTAGAAATTATTTATCTCGCCACCATAGCACTTTGCTGATCCAAATTATGTCAAAGTTAGACCAGCATATATGCATCTGGCTACAGCGGCCAAACCATTGTTCTATTGGAGAAACCATAATACCTCTCTTCCTGATGACCCTCAACATCAGTCAGTCACGGTCTGTGCAGGTAAGCGTGGTGGGGTGGTGGGGCGGGGGTGGGGGAGTGGAAGTCGACATACAAGTGGATAGTGAACATAAAATAAATAAAACCACTTACCTTGCGCTCGGCACATCTCCGACTTATTTTATGTTCACCATCCCGTCATATATGGCAACTTCCATCCCCCACCATCCCTGCACCACCCCCGCCCACTGCGCTTACCTGCACAGACCGCCACTGACATCAGTCCTCTTGGAGCACCTTTCGTCTTTTAACAATTGAAGTGCTCCCTCTAATGAAATATTGAAAGAATGTATTTTGTAACTGACATCGCCAACAAATTGTCTGAATTGCAGGGCGTTACAATGTTGTGGTAGGAGGGCTGTTTATGATTCAAAGGGAGGTCTGAGCCAAAGTTGGGTCTTCTGTTTTTTTGCCTGAAATTCAGTGGTGGTCCGTTAAGGTAAGCGCAGTGGGGCGGTGAGGTGGGGCGAGGGTGGTGGCGGGTGGAAGTTGACATACGACGGGATAGTGAACATAAAATAAATAAAAACCACAGTCGAGTCGGCGATGCGGCGAGCACAAGGTAAGTGGTTTTATTTATTTCTTTATTTTATGTTCACTATCCTGTCGTATGTCGACTTTCACCACCCCCACCCCGCCCCACCCCACCGCACTTACCTGCACTGACCGTGACTGCTGACATAATAGATCTGGAGATGTGAGCACATGGCTTAGACATGCTGAGAAGGACAGTATGATATTTTGTTGTTGGGCCGCATCATATTAAGAAGCACAAACAGGTAGGTTAGTAACTGTAGCTGCACACAAACACTGAATGCCCCAATTATTGGCCCGTTCATCAAACACAATGAAACTTTTGGGGAAAAAAATTATTTTTAGGTCTGTGTGTTCACTCTTGTTCTTGTTATGACCCTTTCATGTGCTGACTACTATAATGCTGAAAATGGAAATCTACCCTCCAAAACAAAAATACAACTTTAAAGAGTTTAAACCTATTCCGTTTTTATTCGCTACTTAAAAACATCAGATCATATCTGGTACTGTCCTAGAGCACAGCACTGGCTTCTGAACAAACAATGGAATGAATTAAAGCATCTCGGCCCAGCGCACAAGACCAAGACACAATAAAGCTACTGACTACCTTTGCAAACTTTCTCAGTTATCTGTCACTGCTGCCAACTCACCAGCTAGATAAACAGGGATTGACTCTTTTTTATGGCACTGATTGTCTTTGCTTCGCCTGTGAAAAGTGGACTTTAGAAACTTCTACTAACTTCTTCTAACAACTGAATTCCCATCTCTCCCATCAATATTATGGTTTTGAGACTGCTTAAAAATGTTGTCTTTTGTTGATGTTTCCTCCTCCTTCCCTTTGCCAGGAGTATTCTGAAGATTGCTTTGCTTGTGTTAGCTGTTGTAAAAAAGGATAAATGTACTTAAATATATCGTCATTAGTTACTGAGGGAAAACAAATCTGTTCATTAACACGTTTTTGAAAAGAACAACAGTAATATCTCTACCAAAGGTCCTGGGTATTAAAACATTTTTTTTCAATAGAGTGACAGAGAATTTAAATAATAGGATATGAAGATTGATCTTTTCAAAGTTTTAAAAATTCACGGTAGTAGCCATCAGCTTGAGACTACCATAATGACATCAATTATGCCAAGAACAATATACAAGATGCAGTACAAGGCTGGCTCAATGATATGAACCTTGCTGGTTCCAAACACCAACTTTCACCGAATGCCAGGTCACTTGGATTCACCCTGGACACCAACCTCACCCTCAAGGAATACATTATCTTAAAAGCAAAGATGGCCATATCTCTCTTCTAAAGAAAGTCAAACCATTTCTTCCAGAAAGCGAGTTTAAGACTGCTGTTCAAGCCCTCGTATTCTTGTATCTGAATGTGGTAATGACCTACTAATTAGGATTGCACACACCACAATAGCACCCCCCAAGGGCATCCTACATGCTGCAGCACATCTCATCCAGGACCTGAAGAAATATGATCACATCATCCCCATCCTGATGGAAGTCTATTGGCTCCTTTGCGGCCTTCACCATCTTGAAAACAAGTTGCATCATTTACAAAACTATCACGACTAGCACCCAGACTTATCTTGTAGACAAGCTCACCATTTCTGTTGCACCTCAGCACACCCACAGCCAGGACACCATGAGACTAAGTAGTGTAAATAATTAGAAATAAGACAGAAATAAGATAAGGGTCCATTTATGCACCCAGGATTTTGACTAACATCCCTGTATCCATTAGGACCTCACCAAAGCTGCTTGTTGGTCTGGAAAAGTCTTCTGCATGGTAATGGATATGGACCCCTGTCATAAGTGCCCATCTGTAGTGATGTTTGGATCCCAAATAAGGATTTGTGTTGTCATACACAAACACGGATTGTGCGTGTGTGCAATGACATGGGCCTGTCTCACAAATTGTGGTCTGGTTGGACCGGAAGGGGCGTACATATGCTATCCTCATAGAGGTTGAAGGCTACTACCTTCACCAGGAGTTAACGAGGTGGTGGCAGTATATTGTAGTGATCAGTAGGAGTGAAGAGGTCATTTTAAACCTGTCACTGGAGTGAGGTCTACCGGCTCACTCCCTTTTTAAAATTACCCTGTTGTGTGCTTGGCTTACATCAGTTAGATGTGAAGTACTGTACGGTGCAGGAGTGATGACTCTGCACTGGTTGTATGTGTGCCTGGAAAGGGTACAGTACAGGGATAGAGCAATGCCTTTCATTGCGTGCATTGTGCGTGCATGTACTGAGTGTCTGTGTAACTGCCAGGAGGGCAATACATAAAAGATGTAGTGCTGTGCAGTGCGTGCATGGTGGGTGCATGTATTGGGTGTATATGTACCTGTGAGCAGTACAGTACATGAAGGGTATAGTGTTGTGCCGTGTGCACATAGTGAATGTGTGTGCTGGCAGCATGTGTGCTTGCAAGTGGCAACACAGAAAGCCTGCAGTACTGAGCAGTGCGTGAAGAGTGAATATGTGTATTGAATGTAAGTGTGTCTGCGGTGGCACAGTATATGGTTGTAACAGTACTGAATTGTTTGCGTGCTGTGTACATACACTGAGTGCAAGTGTGTCTGTAATGGTATATTACATGGAGGACCCTGGGTTCCATTTGGGAGTCCCAGGCCTGCCTGGTGGATACATGAGGAGGTAGAGGATGTTTGATAATGTGAGTAACTTTAATTCACGCTGTGCAATCAGATACCGAGTGAAGAGTCACTCGAATATACACTATATTTGAGGGGTGGGCGACCCCCTTCTGGTGTGCACGCATATGAGTTTAGTAAGTTCTACTATTTGCTACAGTGGTTTCATATGTAGAGGTGTGCGCTAACACATGAATTCATTAGAGGTAGAGGAATCCCCCAGACAGATTTATGTACTGCTGCATTTCTGTAAACTGGGTGGGACACACTGGAGGAGGGAGAGGGAGGCTCCCCATGTACACTTCCATGAGTGCTCTTTGATTCAGTTAGAGATCACAAGGAAAGGGCCTGGACACATCTCGGGAAGGAAATATGATAGGTAAGGGAGTCATAAGGAGTGGGGCTGGGAGACGAAGGTCAACCTTTTTATGCACATATCACTGTGGCTGACATACAGTTGTGAATTTTAGTCACTCTCATGGCCTGTGTTGTGGGACAATCAGCTTTGGAGTCCCTTCTGCTGTGACAGATGGCTTTTCAAGAGGAAGGGAGAGAGGAGAAGTATGTACTTCAAAAGAAGCAGAACCTCAACATAAAATTTCAAAGGCCAATACCCTAAATCACATTTGGTGTCTGGAAATTGACTATAAGAAGCGGAGATTGAGACCCCAAACATTGTCATCTGATAAGCAGCCAGGTGGGCTGTATGAGGGGAAGCTCTGCAAGACTTCAGCCTGCGACCAGGACTGGGGCCAAGGCCTGGTAATCTCTCTGCTGGGAAAGGGGCCATCACCCAGGGAAACCAAGACCACCTGCACTGGAGCCGGGTTCACCAGTGCCTACCAGCTTGCCATGACCAGTGTGCCCTGTGAGGGAAAAGGAGAGCATTGGAGGGACTGGGGTCCAGTGGGGAGCCTTGTTGATTGGACTCCTGGTGTGAGATGACAGCTGCTTCACCGGTCCGGTTGTTGCCCATGTGCAGACTTAGACAGCGATCATCATTCACCACGAAGATAGCTGTGTAAAAATTGCCATGCAGTAAAGGCTGAGGCCTGTGCGGCATTGTTGCAGTGACCCCGTGTGCCAGAAGGAGATTCTGTGGAAAGACTACTTTGTGGAGAAGGGCCAGAGCCTGTGCTATGTTGTAGCTGTGACCCCATATGCCAGGAGGAGCCACTGTGGTAAAGATTGCAGTGCAGAAAAAGCCAAAGCCATGTGGGGCAATGGCGTGGCAACTCCATATGCCAGGAGTGGCTGCCGGAAGAAATTATGCCTGGTGTATCAAGCAGGAACCTGAGCACTGTGTGCAGTGGTGACCCAGGAGCAATGAGGACTGCATCTGACCTGACCCAATGGATTGAGTGAGGACACCAGAAACTACCGCCACCTCAACGTGATCGAGTATCGGTATCACCCCCCTCCAGGGGAGCGTGGACACAAACCTTGCAGGAGGAGTGTGAAAAAACACCTCTGATCAAGGTTGAAGCATGACCGCGTAGGCTCAGAGAAGAGCCTGTGCCTGCCAAGCGTTGCTGCAACACTTGTGTGCAGCCTACTCATCTGAGCAGGATTGGAGCTGTTGAGAGTGCCTGTGGATGAGGCACCACCAATCCTTTCTGCTGGAACAGGTAAGACTTATGATGCCCTACCGTGCCCAGGGGGACTTGCTGCTAAGAGAGCTGTGGCACTATGGCACTCTAGACTATAATTAGAGAGTCAGAGTGGACTCTTGAATTAAAGGCCAGAGAGTGAGCATATCCTGGATGTTTCCATCAGTGGATGGGGAATAACCCTGAACACATTACGAGGAGCAGGTGGGACAGAGGCTTGCCAGTAAAACTCTAGAGCCCTGACCTGAAGCGGGAAATGTGTTGTTGTCTGTGAATGCCATAACTTTCCTTTGCATGAGTACAGTTAGAAATAAAATATTTATTTTTGTGTCAAAACAAGTATTTAGCTGGGCATTGGTGTATAGCAGCTGCTGCATGCTCTTTGAGTTCTGTATCCACACCTCAACTCCCCCAGACGGGGCCTTAGACTGACAGTCAAGTGCAGTAGAGTTACATGGTCCATTTGCTCAGGATCCAAAGTTGGCCGGGCCCCGGTACATCAGTAGTAAAAGGTCTCAGCCCCAACGGTTGGGTATTGCAGCTTTTGCGAGCCCTGTGGCCCTCTGATAAGGATCAGTCACTGCTACAATTTAGTAAACTCACTTCTTTAAAGAACACTACGTCACAATGCATTAACCATCCACAACCAAGCTTCATCTCTTCTTACTCTTTGACTGCTTGTCTTTGACCATGCACAGCACTCTGCTGCCTTTTAGCTAGGGTTGCACAATAGAAATACCACTTACTTACATATATACACATACCAATATGCAGCGACATGCTCTTCTAGTTATATCACCAAAATTTGCATCATGTCAACTGTGCTTAAACCATGAAATGTCTCCGTTTACTCTGGTACCTTTTGTGCTTTCAGTATAATTTGATATTCAAGAAGAGACCAGACCCCACTTCCGTACTACTCAATGCACAATCTCCATGTTGGCACCTGCATATTCACAAGGAAACGTTTATGACATCCATGGAGTGGCACATATTTTACACCTTCCCCAGACGAGGCAATGGGATTGGGCTGGCAGGATCTTGGTTCAAACTGAGGGCATGCAGTCACTGGCTCCTCTATGGGAAGATGTTCTAGCCCCTCAAAAACAAGGCAGAAGTCACACCTGGACGAACAGCCTTTTAAGATGGAATTTGGAGTTTTCACAAAAGCGTGCTGTCGGTGTCCGCACCCATTGTCATGTGCATCTGCAGATTCCATTCTCAAAGTAATGGGAGAAGGAGGAGCTGCACACCTTAGTAGAGTGCCAGATAAGGCCATTTCAAGGTATACAGAATGGTACAGGTGTTCACTCAAGCAAAGTACATATGCAAGTTGCCCAATGAAGTGTAAATCTAAAGTGATCCTCTAGGTAGGTCTTTGGCAGGTACAAGAGAAAAAACCGGCCCCTGCCACAGATGATGGCTTCTTTAATGCCAAGCCAGATGTCTATACTTCACAGGAGTTTAAATGGATTCATGATGTTCTTCTCATCGAAACAATCCCATTTCGAGTGCTTACATCTTTTTCATAGTATTTATGAGGTGGACCAGACAATGTCTTACAAGTTCTCATTTGGGTTATCTCTAAGTTATCTTTATGTATTATGACAAATGTCCAAGAAATGTACACTCTGATATAGGTAGTTTTCAAAAACAATTTACAAAACAGTCATTTTGCAAACATGAAATCCTCCTTCCCGATACTTCACTCTCTGGCCCAGATTTACTAAGGACTTGCCTTGTCCATGCGTGACACAAGTCATCGCACCACAACGCAAGTCCTTAACTGGAATTTACAAAGCCATGCAAGGGGTGATTTGCACCACCTTGAGTGGCTTTATTAAAAAGAAATATCGAAATGCAGCACATATGCTGCTTTGCTTTACCTTGTACCAGGGAGGCATTCCATGGGTGGCGTATGGGCATTTCCATGCATCCACCCATGAATTCTGGTGCATTTCCAGATTTATAAACACCTGTAAACCTGGAAAGGCCTCAGACCCAGGCGTAACGAAAAGAACACTTTTTATTTTTCCTCGTTATTTCCTTTTTCTATGTGTGATCTATTCTACATCAAACAAAGAAAAAGGAAAATGGCTTTCAGGATAGTTTTTGTGCAGGAAGGTGCTCCTTCCTGCACAAAAACAATCCTGCTCATAATTCAGGCACTCTGTGACTGCATTGGTGCTAGGCTGCCCACAGTGCACCAGCACAAGGAGGGAGCAGAAGTGCGCCATACATTAGTAGATTTGGCGCATTTCTGCTCTCTTCCTTTCACGCAACACAGCACCTCAAGTTCCCTTGCTGTGTTGCGTTGCATGAAAGATTAGTAAATCTTTGCCTTTGTTTCTATGCTGCAGAGACGTGCAGGTCTCACCTGGGAGACAGTTTACGTTCACCACTGGTGTGTGATGTAGCCGTGATGTTGGCAGGTGTTTCGGAATATAAATCTGGACTAAACTGGCAATATAGCATAAGAGAAAATCCCTAGTACCCATTACATAAAACAGTCTTTATGGAAAAGCCACCCATCTTTCCTATAATAAGTTGCATGATTTGTTGCTGGGGAGAAAAAATGCTTTAGGGTACTATGGCAAATCTTGAAGTAGTAAACTGCCTGTGCAACACAAGGCATTGTGGAAATGGGGGGCCTTGCTTGCAACCTTTTCTTGGTGCAATATGGAATAGGTATTTACAATATTTCCAGGGCTGCCCTTGGCTCCCACTCGTGTAAATTTCAGAGGTTCTACTTTAGAATTAATTGTTCAGATATTTCTTTACTAAGAGGGGCAAGGAACTGCAATAAAAAAACTGAAAATCTAGATTGGCAAATGCCTGAGCTCCTCTTCACCACCAATAACATTTCAGAAAATTCATGTAAATAGAGAAAGTACATCCAAATTCTCTCCTGTGTCCTCCTTAATGGCATCATTAGGACATTCATCCATGTGTATGACCCAAAGTGACATTATGTAGCTTTTGACCCTGATAAAATGGCTTGCAATTTATACAAACTAAAAATAAGTGAAAACCTACTCAATTGCTTCTAACTATCAAAACCCAGACAAAAAGCAGGTATAGGCTTTACAAAGGGGGAGCTTGAGGGAATATAGTTGAAGACTGTGAGAAATTAGGTTCATTGGTTGACTGGGGTGTGAGCCCTGGTCAAGTGTGAACCACAATCCTTGTCAGGGTGAGGCACAAGCCTACCCTGAATTAACCTGTGCTCAACCTTCTGGTAGCTTGGCACAGAGCAGTCAGACTTAACTTAGAGGCAATGTGTAAAGTATTTGTGCAACACTTCAAACAGTAATAAAGTGAAAACCCCACACAAAAAGGATCCCACACCTGTTAGGAAAATAGGACCTTTTTAAATAAATAAAATAAAACAAAAACAATCCAAACAGTAGAACGGGAGATATGCAATTTTAAAAGTTTCAGGTAAAATAGCGCCAAAAAGTACAAACCGCCAACTGTGGATATCAGGTCGCGCCGGGACAGAGTAGCAAGTTCATGCTGACCACGAAGGAGCATGGGCCGGCTACAGAAACACAGTTAGGCCTGCTGAACAAAGTGCCTTAAAGCCTGGTTTGCTGAGCATCGGTTCCTAGATGTGGCAAGGCTGCAGTGCAAGGGCCTGCATCGTCATCGATGATACCATTGATGAGGTTAGCGTCGCGCAGTTGGGGCAATGTGTCAGTTCCAAAGAGTTGCGAGGCTGCGCTGCGCTGTGGAGTCTGCACAGCAGCGATTCCGAAGGCTTTGGGAGATGTGGCTACAATGCAGGTCTTTGTGATGGGTCCAATCCACTCAGCCACGGAGATGCGTCGGCTCTACACAGGGTTGCGCTGTGCAGCAGAGGATATGCGCCGGTTCCACAGAGACTGGCATGCACCTTCAGCCCACTTCCAAGGGTCCAGGATTGGGGTGGCACTACTTGGCAGGGTAGACTCATAGACGGCAGAGTCCAGGTGCAGGTTTAAGGTTGTTGGAAGCCTGTTATGTTTCTAAGGCTTCAGATCAGGAGGCCAGGCAACTAGCCCTTGGAATCACTCTGGGTTCTTGGTTCAAAAGATGCAGGTCCAGTCCTTTTCAAGAAGGCAGCATATTAGCACAGCGGGGCAGCAGTTCCTTCAGAGCAGCAGTCCAGGAAAGTGACAGTCCTTTCAGCAGCACAGCAGTCCTTTTTCCTGGCAGAGTATCTACAGGTCCTGAAGTGAACTGAAATTGTGGTGTCTACGGTTCAGTGTATATACCCAGTTGTGCCTTAGAAGTGGGGAGAAGCTTCTAGAGGCATTCCTTTGAAGAGCAGAGGTGCCCACCTTCCTGGCTCTGGCTTAGGACTAACTACAGGGGGTATGCAGCCCTTTGTTTGGAGAGCACACAGCCTATTCAAGTGTAAGTGGGGCTGACCCCAGCTCTTCCCTGAAAGTGTTGGTCCATCCAGTCACACCTAAGCTCCCTATTGTGTGTGGCTGCCTAGGAGGAATACACAAAACTCAACTGTCACCCACACCCAGTCGGTTGGCCCAGAGACAGGCTGCAGGCAACAAATGGCTATGGCAAGAAAATGCCAACTTTCTGAAAGTGGCATTTTCAGAAGTGCAATGTAAAATCCGACTTTGCCATAAGTTAGGATTTTAGACACCAGACATGAACTGGTTACCTATTACCATTTGGAAATTACACGTATAAAATGTAATAAGATAACTCCATTGTTATCCTATGCGACAGGTAGGCCTTGCAGTACTGAATAACTAATTTAGGAGTTTTTTACTACAAGGACATATAGAACATAAAAGCTCATGTCCTGCTTTTTAACTACATTGCACACTGCCCTCTGGGCTGACCAGGGCCTACACTAGGGGTTACTTATATTTATTAAAAAGGAAGGTTTGGGTCTGACAAAAGGTTTACTTTTCCTGGTTGACATGGCAGTTTTACACAGCAAACACACAGACTGCAATGGCAGGCCTGAGACATGTTTAAAGTGCTACTTAAGTGGGTGGCACAATCAGTGCTACAGGTCCCCTAGTAGCATTTAGTTTACAGGGCCTGGGCACAGGTAGTACCACTTTACTACAGACTTACAAGTAAATTAAATATGCCATTTGGGTATAAGTCAATCTAACATGTTTTAATGAAAGCACACAAGCACTTTAGCACTGGTTAGCAGCAGTAAAGTGCGCAGAGTCCTAAAGTCAGCAAAAACGAAGTCAGCAAAAACAGGAGGTCTGAAGGCAAATAGTTAGGGGGAAACCACGGCAAGGATGCCAGGTCTAACAAAGACCCTAGTAAACCCTAATGATATCTTTTCTATAAGTTACGATGCCACAGAATATATGTCAATTAGATCTATATTGGGTCTTCTTGCAAGAGGTGGGTAGTGCACAAACTAGCCTCAAAATCCATTCAAAGCAATTAAGGTGGCAGGTTGCTTTTTTAAAAAAATGTCTGTTGATCGCCTTTCCGAAATGTTTTATTTAATTGCATAACATCATGAGGGACCTGGGGTGAGTACACTAATTGTGTATATCAAACCAGTCTGAGGCCTCCCATTAACTCCAAAGTAGCGCCCCTGGAGGCCAGTTTTCAAAGCCCAAGGTCGCTCCTGCTGCCTTTGACATCTTCCCCAGCTCCCCATGGCAGAAGACGGTTTCAAGAGAGAGAAAAAGAGAGGGAGGGAGTGCGAAAGTAGAGAGAAAGTGAACAGAGGATGAGGAGAGAGAAAGAGAGAGAGAAAATGAAGGAGAGAGAAAGAATTGATGGAAAGAGAGAGACAAACAGTGAGGGGCTGGTATGAGCATGTTTGCCCAGGCTGCCGCAGTTCGACCCTGTTCATGCCTACAGTAGGAAAAAGTAGCTTCCTCCTCACCGCCATCCCTGCTCCCTTAGCCCTGCCTCCCTGGTACAAAAATGCAGAGCTCTGAATTCAATGAGTAGGGAAAGTCGCAGTCAGTGGGAAGAGCCTACAATGCAACAATTACAGACAGTCGTTCATTTGTTTTGATTTGCCAGACTGCCTAAAAGTGGTTAAGGGATCCTTAAGTATGAATATTTATGGCACGAAATGATTTGCTGAATATGGGTTCTGTATGAAAACAATCAATGCAGACAATGAAAGAACATTTATAGAAGTGTCAGAGGTTTCTGTTATTTGCATTTTCAGTCTTTATTCCTTACAAGAAAGTGTAATGTAGCCAATGGAAATGCGAGATTGTTTCATGAGTCACACGAGTAGCTAAATTGCAATGAACTGGTTTTGAAATATAGAATTTGATAGCAGATACATGACTGCTGAGGTCTCCCAACTCCCTCATGTCTTCTAGACGATATTTAAGTTGTTTGAGTGTAATCCGCTCAGCTTGTGATGCATTTAGTTTAGGGACTCCGGAATAGAGGGGCAGATAAACACATTCCTACTAGGAACACCTGCCTGTTACTTTGCTGTGCAAACATTTGGATCTACAGTTATAAAATGCAAACCCAGATTGACAGAATCAAAATCTGTAAACTACCATGAACAGAAATCCACTTACTCAAGTAAAAATGAACCCCTACTTGAAGAACTGTTTCACTTGACCAACAGTGAATCAAGGGAAAGAGTCACAATAATAAAAAAAAAGAATCTTCTCTAAATAAAATAGATAGTCATTTGGGATCATTTCAGTCATCTACGATGACAGTGATTCAGGGTACGAGTGGGGAAAATAACGAAGTTCCACACTGTATAACATGAGTTTTAGTTTTATATATGTTGGTCTCATTGGTTTCGGCTGTACCAATTTGGAAGGGTGAGGCTAGGGAAAAACTATCTAAAGATGTGACCACTTTTTGGTTAAGTCCACCTCTTTAGACCTTCTTATCATATACAATTATATATAGAAAGTTTGTTTTGGCATGTATCTTTCTGTCTGACAGGTATGACTCAATGCAAGAGGGATCGTTATTTTTTTGTCTCTATATGTGCATTGAGTCGGACCGAATCGACAATTTAATGTAAATTACTTAACACCAGATAGCATAAAATAATATGCAGTGTATTCATTGTAGTAAATGTTCTGTACAAAATAATATGATATTAGAAACTCGAATTTACTGCATAAATACTGTGGTAGAAAACAATATACAGGACAATGATTTCAGAACTGATTCCATATGTCCAAAACTTTTTTTTCTCAACACAACAACAACAACAACAAATAAAAATAAAATTAAAATCTCAATATCTTAATTCTGCTCTCTGATAATAATATCCCAAGCGTATTTATGCAACATGATTCTACTGCAGTGACTTTATGAGGCAGAGAACTTATATCAGCTATTTTATTTTTCAAGGACGTGTGTGAATGATTGCCATGTAACCAGAGCTTTTTTTTGTTTTAAGTTTCTTATTATTGCTCTTTATTGCTTCTAAACAGTTTCAACGCCCCTCCCCCAAAAAAAAGATATTAACCTATTTTGTTGTAGTAACAGGAAAATCCTTCACAAATAGCACAGTAATGCATATGCAAACCTTTGTGACGATCCAATACATGTATATGCATACATACATACAGACTGGGTGCCTCATTCATAAAACATTAAGGCACAAAACAGTACCATTTGTTACGATCCTATCCAAAATGATAAGCCCACAACTCCCCTCATATTTTGCTAGGACATCCGACTAGTAGAAGTCATTCGTGGCGCCTGTCTACACCAATTAATGTTTATTTATGGCCATAAAAAGGCGTTGCAAATTTGGTCTTCAGTACGTTACCACCTCAAATGAGTGGAATAAACACTCAGGTTGGTATGCAGTCTAACTGATTGAATAGAGTAAAAAAAGATGCTAACCCAAATAGGAAAAATATTTTAAGCAGAAAAATGAGAATGTGAGTGAGGCAAAGTGTATTTATGCAGAGAACAATAGTCCACAATTATACCACATAAGGAACAGTGAATTACTTCATTCTAGAGGAAATATAATGTAAACGTTCTAATTTGGACACAAGTTATTTTATGGCTATATAAATGGAATCAGTAAATGAACCTTTGGGGCCTCTTTACAGGATCATGGTCGGTCAACGTTTGCATAATCGGGAGAACAATACTGACATCACATACGTTTTCTACAATGCACACAATGAAACAGAAACTTGTTAGAGATGTATGTGCCGTAAAATCTTACTTGTGTTTTTTTTTGCATATGAGTAATGTTAGAAAAGCAAGCTATGCACAAACGATTCTATGCATGTACCCATAAGAAATATACTTTTGCCATCATTAACGTAAGCACTAATATCACAGAGGACATCCACCATATCATAAATTATATGATCACATGCACACTTTCACACACCAGTAGATGTACTTCCCATCAAAAAGGGACAAGCATATATATAAACTTGGAGAAGGCTCTGGTCTACTCCGGAACTAGCCCATTATGCCTCAGCTCTTATGGACATCAGGGGAATTGACACTTCTCATAAGATCAGGTGGCTACAACAGGTCAAAAGATCCCTGGTGGACATAGGCATGAGGCAGCTTTGGGAGGAACCAGCACATAACACTTTTCCTTCTAAAAAGGTATTTAAAGATGCGTACTGGACTATGATTAGATCTGGTATTCTGAGTTCCTCCAGATCGTCATCGTTGACCAGTACCTTCTTGGATCACAAGCTGGAACCATTATATGAAGAATTCTGGGATTTTATAACCAAGCCCATTGACAGAAAACGTTATTTTCAGTTCCGGATAGGAACGTTGCCAACTAAAGTTTTCACCAAGACCTGGCACCCTTCCCAAGATAGCAAATGTCAATTTTGCCAGAGTATGGATGAAACAATCTCCCATATATTTTTTGCTTGTCCAGCATATTGTTCTCCTCGGAGAAAATGGCTCAAACCAATTTGTCAGAACCTTGGTACTAGGCTGAGCGATACTGCGCTAAGATTACTAAAGACTAGTACCCAAGAGGCAATTGTGATTGCTGTAGCGAAATTCTTGGGATGGGCCTGGAGAATAAGACAAAAGGCCGAAAACAAGCAGACTGCGACAGTGTCTATTAATGCTCTGTCTTCTGCTTAGTTTTCTAGTTCTGTTACACATATATTCATAATTTTTTTTATATTTGTATAGGGGCCAGATGGTATAGATCATTTTATGAAATGTTTCCTTTTAAGTCTGTATCGTTTTTAAACTTTTGTAAGGGAACTATACTAATTAGTTTTTAGTAGATGTCTTTGTTGTCTTTTAAATTTGTATTTGTATAGTCTTGATGTGAAATGGATTTTATATATGTATTATGTGATGATGTAAATATTTTTGTCTTTTATGATCATTTTGGTCGAAATAAAGACTGACAAATGTAAATATAAACTAGTAGGTAAATGTGTGCATGACAAATGAATGTCTTGACTAATTCTAAGACAAGGTTGCTAATCCACTTCAAACAAAACATAATTCCCAAAACAACTAAATAGCCTCACAGATGGATAATTTAAAATAGGCCTTCTTTAGTAATTAAATATTTCCAGTACTAATGTGGGACTTGTTTCCATTGTACCTCAATCGCCAAATTAACAAGCATTGGCATAGCCAATAGGTCTCGCCTTTGGGGCCTTATAAGTGTTTAGCCAGAGCTATTGACTTTGCCAATGTCTTCAAGCTGTGCTGTAGAGAAGTGTGGCTGCAGTGCAGCATGCTGAAAAGTTATAATAAAAAAGTGTCAGAAGCATTTTTTGTTACTTTATATATGACCAAGAAGGCATTATGTAAAACTGAACGACCATATTAAAAAAGTATTTACATAAAAAATGTCCTCAGTTTTCTTTTGTTCTTGCAATGCTGGCAACTTGTTTCTGCCTATTGCAATGGTTGTTTGTTAAAGCTTTTTTTTGAGGGGCATAAACAATCGGAGGGTGATGGTTGGGAACTAGTACCTGTATTATAACACTAGCAGCAGCCAGACGCTAGGGGAGAACCAACAGATGCCAGATTCCGAGAGCAGGCTGAGGTGGTGCTGAGTGATGCTGAGGTGGTAGTGGTGGTGGTGGTGACTGTTGCGGAGACGATGCTGAGGTGATGCTGAATGATACTCAGGTCTTGCTGAGTGATACTGCTGTGGTGCTGAGTGATGATGTGGTGGTGCTGAGTGATATTGTCTTGGCGCTGAGTGATGATGTGGTGGTGCTGAGTGATATTGTCTTGGCGCCGAGTGATGCTGTGATGGTGCTGAGTGATGCTGTGGTGGCCCTGAGTGATGCTGTGGTGGCCCTGAGTGATGCTGTGGTGGCGCTGAATGATGCTGTGGTGGTGCTGAATGATGCTGTGGTGGTGCTGAATGATGCTGTTGTGGTGCTGAGCGATGCTGTGGTGGTGCTGAGCGATGCTGTGGTGGCCCTGAATGATGCTGTGGCGGTGCTGAGTGATGCTGTGGTGGCGCTGAGTGATGCTGTGGCGGCGCTGAGTGATGCTGTGGCGGCGCTGAGTGATGCTGTGGCGGCGCTGAGTGATGCTGTGATGCTGTGGCGGCGCTGAGTGATGCTGTGGTGATGCTGAGCGATGCTGTGGTGGCGCTGAGCGATGCTGTGGTGGTGCTGAGCGATGCTGTGGCGGCACTGAGCGATGCTGTGGTGGTGCTGAGCGATGCTGTGGTGATGCTGAGTGATGCAGTGTTGGCCCTGAGTGATGATGTGGTGTCGCTGAGTGAAGCTATGGTGGTGCTGAGTGATGCTGTGGTGGCGCGGAGTGATGTTGTGGTGCTGCTGAGTAATGCTGTGGTGGCGCTGAGTGATGCTGTTGTGGCGCTAAGTGATGCTGTGGTTGTGCTGAGTAATGCTGTGGTTGCACTGAGTGATGCTGTGGTTGCACTGAGTGATGCTGTGATGGCGTTGAGTGATGCTGTGATGGCGTTGAGAGATGTTGTGTTGGTGCTGAGTGATGCTGTGCTGGCTCTGATTGATGCTGTGCTGGCTCTGATTGATGCTGTGGTTGCGCTGAGTGATGCTGAGTGATGCTGTGGTGTTGCCGAGTGAGAGATAGAGTGAAGATATAATGCCCAATTAGAGAGGGTGGTGAGAGAGAAAGAGAGAGAAAGGGTGTACATAGAATAAAGAGTGGAGCGGGATAGAGAGAGAGAGAGAAAGAAGGGGAGAGAGAGTGAATGAAGGAGTTTGAAAGAGAAACAGATAAAGGGGTGAGAGAGAATGAAAGGCTAAAAAGATAGAGAGGGAGAGTTAATTAAGTAGAGAGAGAATTAGAGAGGGAGAGAGAGAGAAGGAGAGAGACAATAAGAGTGGGGGTGTGGAGTTTAAATAGAGTGAAGAAGTGACGTGGAAAAAGTAACCTTAAATATAGCTTTGTGCTTTGCGCGAATAAATATTTTTAAAAAAACAGAGTGAGACAAAAATACTGGTAATTAGGCTGTGACTCCCAATATAAAACAAATAGCGATATAAGGTGAAATCAACCCACCGAAGCAATATTTCTAACTAGACAAAAAAAAGCTTGCATTTCAATGCTAATCGCTGTTGTTTTTCATGTGACTGTAGTCCAGGGCCCTCAGTTGGTAATGTGACCTGCTGCTGCGATTGAAACATCAGAGTCCAGAGAGTTAATGAGCCATGACGAGGAAATGAGGAAGAGATAGGAAACCCAGATGCCAGCTGCGCGTGCACGCCATCGTGAACTCAAGCTGGTCGCCAGCCGAAAGCAAGTGGGTTTGCACTTCCAAAACCCGCTTACTAAAACTCTCGGCCAGACCAGCGCAAGCGCTGGTGCAGGCCGAGACCTAAAAATGAGCGGAAGAGAATTCAAAATGTTGTTCCATCCAAAGGTGCAAGGCAGCTGAGTAGCTAAGGGGTGTCCTATTACTCACCCAAAAAGTGGGATGACTCGCTGAGGCGTCCCTTGCTGGGTGGAAGCCGTCAGAGGATCTGAAATTAGATCAGACAAATTAAGCCCTGGCAGTGCTCCACGGGGCGAAAAGAGACATAGTATGCAAATGGAGGGGCTTACCTGCACGCATCAGATAAGCTCAGGGAGTGAAGATTGCTTCATAAAGTGAAAACCCTGAGAAAAAATGCACTGCGTCAGGGCTGGGAGACAAGCGTAAAACTAAGGCAGCCAAATGAAAGTATTGTATAACCTAGAGGAGGCTTACCTAACACGATGTGGTATTTAATTCCAGAACGTGGAGGACCCAGAATAAATGAGGTCCATCGGGGGAGGGGGGGGGCAGGCAACAGTCCTGTGGGAAAGCGCAATGAGGTTATGTCTTGAAAATTAATTCTATGGGAAGCGCGTCGAGCTTAAAAATCACTCTGTGTATGTAAATCAATACCAGGAGCGCTTGGGAGTAGACGCACTCTGCGTTTGTAAAATTGCGTGAGAAAGCGCATTGAGGTTACAAAACACCCTGTATTGGAGTTAATTCTATGGAGAAATGCGTAAAGGTTGTAAATTAATGTGTCAGTAATTGCAGAAGCGCATGGGCGTGGAAGCACGCTGTGCTTTTTAAAAAAAGTTAATAATTTCAAGCGCCATGAAGCTCGATTACCATTCTGTGTTTGTAAAATAGATAAGAAGCGCATGGGGGAGGAAGCACTCTGTGCTTTCAAAATTACTAATTACAAGCGCCATGGAGCTCGATTACCATCCTGTGCTTGTGAAATAGATGATGTCAGCATCGCGAGGGCGTTTGGGGATAAAGACACTCTGTGGTAATAAAATGCAGGCTCAAGAGAGCCCGCTTACCTGAATAGAAGCGCTAGATTCACCAGTGCTCGGCTGCAGTCTTGAATGGAGCTGTCAGCCGACTGGTGAAATACCGAGAATGGTTTACTTCACGGCTGGCACTTTGAAGGCGTGCACGGCCCGTGACAGCAGCTAAATGCTGTATATCTGTGTCATCAGATACCGGAGAGGTCACGAGTCAGTGTCAATGAAACTGTCAAGTTACTGGGTAACTTCCAACCACGGGGATAATGATGTGGCCCACAGCATGTGCCGATTATTTTGGAAGGCAACGTTTGGAAATACATATTAAAATTAGAGAATGCCGGTTGACACTGTGAGATGAACCGCGTTATTGGCATTCAATAGAGGACCAGACGCTCGTGCGTCATGGCCTTTTCCCCCGCACGGCCGGCATGTGTTTCCAATTATCGCGCCCGCGTCTGGGCACGATAATGGGAAACAGATGTCGGCCCTGCGCGCGTAACCGCCCGAAAAAGGCCACGACGCACGAGCGTGTGGTCAGCTTTTGAAACCCCTAACAATAAGTCTTCGCCTAGCAGCGCTTGCGCGCTACTCGAGGCTCGACCTAAAAAGGGCCTATTCAGGCATTGGTTATCAAGAACGGTTGTTTGAAGAGCAGAAATGTTTTTTTCTCCAGTTTGATTTTATTACATTTAAGGTTTGATCCACCGGGATTAAAGACAGAGAAAATTATTCATAGGGAATAAAGACCGAGTAATTTGATTAAGTGTTACAGAAAAGGAGTCTCAACATAAGCATCCATGGGTTTATAAGCAGTGTCATTAGTCAATATAGGCTGAATCATACTAAATGTCGCAAAAAAAGTCTTGAGAAAGATTTTTTAAGAGATGTCTTGAAAGGAAAAGAAACATCCAGAATTAAGTTATCTTCACATCAGTAACGTTCATGTTATCTATGCTGTTGGACAAAACGGGGACGCAGTGGTGCCTCCTCCACAATGGCCGAGGAGCGTCGCCCCACTGCCTGGATCAGAGCCAGCAAATAAAAAATAAAACGATGTTCTAGCATCATTTTATTGTTCATGTGCCGGCTCTGAGCCAGCTTGTGCAGGGAGGGGCGGGGCAAAGTATGCATATGTGTTCGGTCGGCCGTCTCAGCCTGACCAAAACACACATGCGCACTTAGTTTTCTCCAACCCAACTGCATAGAACAGCGGGCACGAGAAACGTCCACAGAACCTGGCATGAGCGGAGCATCTTTCTAGCCCGCTAAGGCCGGAGGTAAGTTCTGTTTATTTTTAATACATTATTCCTAAAACCCCCGCGGCCCCATGCATGCCCCTCCCGCGCCCCCGCCACCCTTTATTTGCGGCGGCCACCACTGCAGGGATGACACTTGTTAGACCTGGCATAACTGGCGTGGGTTTACCCTGTATTTTTTGCCTTTCGCCTCCTGTGTTTTGCTGTGTGTTGGACTTCGTTTTACTGGTATAGATGCTTTGGGCACTTTGCCACTGCTGTTCAGTGACAAAGTGCAAGAGCTCCCTCTGTAAATTGTTGTTATGCATTGGTGATTTCAGGATTGGCATATTTGGTTTTCCATTAAGTCCTTAGTACTGTGCACTGTGTGTGCCCAGGGCCTGTAAACCAAATGCTGCTAGTGGGCTTGCAGCACTGATTGTGCCACCCATACAAACAGCCTTTCAAAGATAATTCAGACCTGCCACTGCAGTGTCTGTGTGCAGTCTAGTACTGCCATGTCGACTTGGCAGGCCCTAACCTTCCCTTTTCTTACATGTAAGTCATCCCTAAAGTAGGCACAAGGTACCCCTGTGGGCAGGGTGCATTGTATGTGAAAGGTAGGACATGCCCTGGTGTGTGTGGCATGCCCTGATAGTGAAATACTGCCAATTTCGGTTTTCACTATTGCAAGGATTGATATATTCCATATAGGTACCCTATATAGGTGCAGGCAACATTGCAACCTTTCACCTATATTCTTCCCTACATTACATACATAACGGTTCTTAGGCACTGAACTTTTACCTAGATATGACACTGCATTCAGAACGCAGGTTTTTTCCCTGGTTCGATTCTCATACATTATGCATGAGGCTTCTTGGAAGCACAGCAGGACTAACAGTAGGATTACCATCTCCTGTATAATATCTCTGTATAAAGTTCAGGCCCAATGTCATCCTTTAGGCTGACACAGTAACACAGCAAGGTAGGACCCCTGGGGAGACCTATGGGTATATATACAGCACATCTTGCTTAGGAAGATAGAGGAGACCGAGACTTCCCGGCTGACACACTGACCAGAGACGCTGAGGTTCCTGCATGCAGACACTCCAGCTCGCAGTGGTCTAACATCCCTCGCGGGGTGTCCAACTCGAGACCAGTACAGGGTCCCATATTCTCTCATTCTAAGGTAATGGGGTTGACTAGATCCTAGAGGGATTCTTGGCATAACACCTACACAGATGCTAGGTACATTTAGGTACATCTAGTTAGGGAGGCATCGTAGGAGTATGCACTTTTTATCATGTGTTTTATGTACTTGTATATATTCATGATTTCTGCAAGATGGTAGAACTATACCATCCCTTTACTTTCGTAGTACTGCTAATCATATATCTCTGCTACTGTCTAATGGTTGTTAGAGCTCATATATTCTACACTAGAATAACAACTGTTCAATAAATTCTTATTGAAAACGACCAGCCTGTTTATTCTGTGTATCGCTCTGAGACAAACTAAGTAAGCACGAGTGACTGAGAGAAAGGTAGTATATTGTTTCCACGATTCTGAGGGATCAGGGTTGTCAAGTTCTGAGGTTGCCAGAATCTATTCTCTCCTTGGTAAGAGGAGATTATAGTGGCACTGTGAGCTAGCTAACACAGATAGGCTAACGTATCCGGTGGGGGTGCACGGAATCAGTCTGCCACCAATCCCACAGTTTATGTTATCCAAACGTGCAGATCCTGTATAGGTATTATAGGAACTACACGACATGACGCCGCCAACGTTGGTTGGGTACTTATTTAACAGTAGAATCTGAGTAGTTCAGTCGTGCTATTCTCAGAGACCCCTACTCACAAAACACCAGAGACGTCTGGAGTGGGTGGGCACAAACTCCGCCACAGCTGAGTAGGCTAAAAATCCTATTTATTGGCTGTTGGTTAATCAAGCTTAAAGGACACAGTGTTCCTAAAATTGTGCATAAACACCGTATCTTGGTTCCCTTGAAAAGTTATTTAGTGTACTAAAAAACAATGACTAACGAGGTCTTAGACCCACTGCAACAAGCACTGCCCCTCACAGACGAGGAAGATGCAGACGCAATACAAATTGCACCAAACTTTAGAAATACAGTCACCCTGAGACTGTTAGAGCATGGTTTATCATCGCGGAGTGGCATAGTAGTTTTCGTGATTGAGGCACACGAATCAAACAGAACAGAGGTATTTTATTCGTGGGTTACATTCCCAGCAGCAAATGCAAGGACAAAAACATTTCACTCCTACACAGAAGGAGATGCACCAGCGGAATACTGTCCGTTTGAGGACATAGAGGTTCCGCTCACATACCAGGAACACTTATACTGGTTTAAAGGCGCCCTACCCCACATAAGAAGAAGAGTAAGACTCGGCCCGCTCGGAAGAGAAGGGGCAACTTGGCCAATATTAGCGGCCTACACACCACATCCTGACATTGAAACAATGCCACCAGGAGACTTACTCACACAACACAAAGATTTAATTAAAATATACAGAAACTTGACGCAATTCGTCATGAGGACACTTACAGTCCAACCAGCAATAGTTGCAACAAATGGAACTCAAATTCAGGGTACTGCAACTAAAATGACACCACAAACATTACACGCAGTAATGGGTAAAATGCCCACAAAACGTGAACAAATGCCATTCTGGGTAGCTCAGAAAATAACACAGCTAGAGGCAGTATTCCCGAATACTACCCCGTATGAAAAACACAGAATGCTACCAATCTGCTTGCCCATGGGGATAACACCACAAGTAGAGGATTGTACCACTTGGGGCACAGTCTTTGCTGCCATTTATACCAGAACTCACAGTATCCCGTCATTAGCAGTAGTACCAGACGTATTGAGACAAATACAAAACGAGTATGGAGCAGAACCTGCCCTAAACTTAGGGATGAAGTTACTAGGTAACTATGCCCAGGTATCAGCCATAATACTAGCTAACATAAGGAAGGCTGTATCTTCAGTGGCTATCCGCCAACGCCTAAGGGAGTTCAATCCTTCAGAACAAGAACACGAACTACCGAAAATAATTGAAACTGCGTATGCAGAATTAGGCAGAGACAGTTTGGGTGGGAAAGCTTTATAACCACAACTGATGGGCAGTCCTGAAAAGGACACTTCTAAGCAGACACCTGCTTCAAAAAGAAGAAGTGGGACAATAAAAAACAACAAACCTTTAAAGGAAACAGATCTCAATTCAGAGGGAGATCTCCTCCACAGGAGCCCTCGGAAAAGAGGTATAACCTTAGGAATAGGGATAACATTAGGAAACCTCACAGGTATCAGGATACTGATACACGTTCCTCTCGTTCCTTTCCGGGTTCATCGAAAAACTCCGAGAGGGAAGGACGGTCAGACAGACAAGAAGAGCGTACAAAGTCCAGAGACAAGCAGCACACTCAGGATTACACTTCTAAAAAAGAAGAGAAACCAAAGCAAAAGCCATAGTTCAAAAAGAAGAAAGTTGCAGGTCTAAAGATCAGACATGCCCAGAATTCTGAGGACTCGACTCCTGAATGGGGAATGGGCTCTGACGATGCTAGACAGTGCGGCAGAAGTAACAGTAGCTCGCCAGAACCTGAAGGAATTTCTGATGACAGCAGACTTGAATGATTATATCACGGTATAAACACCCCATACTAGGGTAAGTGTTCCACATAAAGTATATGAAATAACGCTCCAAATGGAGGGGGACAATGTAGAACAGTGAGAGGTCTCTTTTGGGAGAACCTGATGTTTGGCTATGATATTTTATTAGCTGAACAAGATTGGCCGCCAGCATTCGTCATGGATTGCCCTAAAGGAGAAACGGTAATTCTTCCGGCATTCTCAGACCATATTCCCAGGCATTTACAAGATACATATGCGCAGGAGTGGGCGGTAGCTCAGGCTCCGGCATTATACAAAAACCATGTTGGATGGGATGAGGATTCAACCCACCACATAATTCCTTTAAAAAATACTCCAACTGCATAGAGGCAGTATCCAATAAAGCAAGAAGCTAAAAAACAGGTTAGGGAGATCTTAGATCAACTTGAATACCAATGGGTGATCGAAAATTGCACCTCATCAATGAACAATCCTTTGTTTCCGGTCATGAAACCTGACAATACATATCGTTTAGTTTTAGACTATAGACATTTAAACACTTGCACTAAGATATTTGCAGTCCAGAATGCACACAGTGCCGCATTAATGAATAACACTGTGCGGAAAAAATATAAAACAACACTTGATATCTCAAATGGATTTTTCTGCCAGAATATAGCGCCTGAAAGCAGGTATCTAACAGCCGTCTCAGCGCTAGGGTCCCAGCGTCAATTTTGTCGACTCCCCCAAGGGTATAAGAACAGCCCGGGGTTGTTTTCAGCCAGAGTAACTGAGTTACTTCAAAATTTGGACGAAGAGACATTGTCCTATGTGGATGATATTTATCTAACGGACGATGACCTAGAGGAGCACTTGAACAGAGTGAATACCATAATTTTGGGATTTGCATCTGAGGGCTACAAATTCAACTTTAAAAAAATCAAAAATTGCCCACCTCAGTGTCCTGTTTTTAGGATATGAGCTTTCAAGTGAAGTAAAAGCCTGGCAGCCAATTTTTCAGAAAAATGCACCCTGCTCCAACCTCCAAAATCATTGAAAAATTTACAGTCCATTCTGGGATTCCTAAATTTTGGTAGAACATACATTTTGGATTACGCAGAAAGAGTGAAACCTTTCTACGGTTTAATAAAATCTGATTTTTCAGTAAAACAATGGACACAGGAACATACAGATACACTTTGTTCCTTACAAGCTGACATGATAGCTCCCAAACACTTACAGACAAGCGTAAACGTACGCAACCTGGTGATCCGTATAGTTGCGGGTCAATCTGGGTACACCTATCTAACGTATAACGAAGGTGAGACAGTACCAATTGCATACAAATCACATTTGTACACAAATGCTGAGATGCGCTTCGCATCTACAGAAAAGATTCTGACAGCAGTACAGACTGCTGTAGTGAGAGAAAGAGCACTGGCTCAGGGGAAACGAATAATAGTAGTAACTCCGGTACCAGCCTTAGAGGCTGCGACAAAGGCAAGCATTCCTAATGCTAAAGCTTTACATCCAAGATGGATACAATGGGCTAATTCTCTCACTGCTACAGATGTAGAATACAGGTATGACCCAAATTTAAAGACACAAGCATTTCTGCAATACGAACAAGAATATCCTCTACCAAACGAAATAATGCCTCTAGATCAGAATGAATATATAATTTACACTGACGGATCTGCTCAACTGGCCATAGGAAGTAAGCAACAATATAGCGCGGCATGCGCAATCGTTAAAGGTCGCATGCGGGATGGAAAGTTCCACCCAAGTTGCCCAAAAACGCAATCTCTAGGAGACTGCACGGCACAGCTGGCAGAGTTAAAAGCCTTGACAATGGCACTGGTGAACACGGATCGAGAATTCCCCACACTAATTGTGTGCGATTCCTTTTACTGTGTACAGTCATATAATGAATATTTGCAGCACTGGGTTCAAAATGGGTTCAAAGATGCAAAATGTGGCACAATTAAGCATAAAATGCTATGGGAACAGGTAGTGGAGTTGAAAACCGAACTACCAAGGGCTCACGTGATACATACACTGAGTCATCAGCGTGATGGCGTTCACGTTGAAGGGAATTCATTGGCTGATTAAGCCGCAAAGGGGGCTGTACGCACGGCTTCCGTAGCTGCAATCACTCGTTCTAAAACAAGAATAGATGGTGAGATTATGGTAGCTATCAATGCTTGTCGCAAAAATAGTGGAGCAGTACCAAAAACGTTTCCACTCAAGTACTCCTACAAGTTAGATGCCAATAACATTCCATTTGCTCAGATTCCTGCAGTGGGGGATAGAGTAATTCCAAACATGGATCGTAGGTTAGGTTTAATTCTAGCAGCACACGAAGGGATAGGTTCTGCACATGCAGGAGTTACGGCGACTGCTTCTTTGTTGAAACAACGCTATTGGTGGCCTGGATTAACAAGGCAGACTAAAGACTAAGGGGCCGATTCCGATTCAGGCAGGAAATCTCTCCGACCGAGCCGGACCCGGAGAGATTTCCGACCGAATCGGACCCTAGCAGCCTGACCGAACGAGTATGATGCGTCCATATGCCATCGGTCTCGATTCGGTCGGACTCCCATTGAAGTCAACGGGAGCCGGTCGTACAACGCGTACGCGGGCTCGCATTGACTCAATAGGTGCGAGGCGAACGAGGGCGCCCCCTACAGCGGGTACGCGTCAAAGCGACTCGCGCCGTACATGCACAGGGTCCCCCCTGTATGCGACTCGCGCGGCTACGCATACAGGGGGGTCCGACACGGACCCCCAAAGTGCGGCTCCGAATGCTCCTTGGAGCCGGACTGCGCGAGTCGGTCGGACTGCTCGAGGCGCACATCGTACTTGCCCGGCCGGGGAACGTCTCCATTGCGCGGTGCGAGTCGTGTCCGTGCGAGTCGGTCGGAGCGGTTGGGACCCGCGTACGAGTCGGTCGGCGAATTCGTGTGCGCTCGCATCGTACTCGCTCGCCCGGACGCACGTACGAATCGGTCGGGAAATAGGGCTCCGAATCGGATCCGGTTGAGCCGAATCCGATTCGGTGCCCTACCGGCCGAGATCGGAATCGACCCCTATGTCTTGAAATGCGACATCTGCCAGCAGATGAAAGGTTCCACCGTAACACGTCCAGCACAGACACCGTTATTAATATCTGACAAACCACTAGCGTGTTTTTACTTGGACCACTGTGGCCCCTTACAAAGAGATGGGGCTTACAGGTATATCATGGTTGCAGTGGATTCCTGCTCAAGATTCCTATGGGTGTGGCCCGAACGCTCGGCTGACGCTCGAACTGTTATCAAAGATTTGCGAGTCTTTATAGGGACATACGCAATTGGCACATTACATTCTGACCAGGGCCCTGCGTTTAGCTCTCGGCCTTACAAGGAGGCTATGCGAGGATTGGGTGTAGCATTTCGGTACGGGAAACGGCCTGAACAACGATTTTTGAACAACGAGTGTCCTTAACAACGACTCATAAACAACGACCTGAAACTGAACCACGACCTCCTCAACAACTACTTTATTAAACAACGAGTGGCCTTAACAACGACTTTGACCTTTAAACACGAACAAAAATGTAATTAATTTAAAGATCACTTTGAATGAAAACTGTTTTTAATAAACAATCTTGGACAGACACAGTTTTAATTTACCTTGTGAGGCCAGTAGATGGCACTTTAGGATTGTTTTCAACTGATGTTTTAATGCTGACGTGTTTTTTTTAATCGCTTTAAATAGTGCATTTGCTTTTAATTTTCCGTTTGATATGCCGCCAATTAAGTAAGCATTCGAGTTATGAACACTTTCACATCCCAGCTTCACAGTGTCATTCTGTATGATCTCTGGCATTTTGCACTTGTTTATTCAGATTATATAACTCAGTGATCAGAAATAAAGTAAGTTGATGTGGCATGGTGCATCAAGCAGCTACTGGAATATTTATTATCATTTTAGGAACAGACCACCCGGCACTTCCTCTTTCTTTATCTGATTCTAGCAGGTTCTTTTTCATCACTAGGATCGCCCTTTTTGCGGGTTTCATTAATTTCTTTTCCTCCATTCTTCTATCTTTACTGCCATTATTTTTTAAGCAAAAGGAATGCCTCCGCTACGAGTATTTTAATGTTCGAAAAAGCATCCTAAAACAGCTTGGCCAAGTTCACAAAGTGAAAATATTTCCGTAATCAAACGTCAACACCAGCAACATTTTTCTTTAATTCAAGTCTGGAGATTAACGGTTAGTAGCATTGTAGAAAATGCCATTAAAAGCTGATGTAAGCGTCTACGTATAAATAACAGTATTGTTAAAAAAAAAAAACAATAAGAGTGGCATTTTCAAAGATATGGGGTTTTCATTTCCAACAGTTAAAAGTATGGTTTACTGAAAGCGAGCGTTCATAAATGGCATACTAAACAATAACAAGATTCCTGCTTCTAGATTCCTTTTTTTATGTCAATAGAATTTTTTTCGTGGTACATTAAGTCGTGGTTCAATACTTAGTGGTTAGGATTTGGTCGTTGTTTAGCCTTCGAGGTTTAGGCACGCGTGATTCCAGAGGTAGTTGTTTAATCATACAACCTTTCGGTACTCATCTCCGTACCATCCCAAGGGAAATTCGGTTGTGGAGAGAAAAAAACGGGACTTAAAGCAATCTTTAACAGCTAGAGTATTAGGCATGGGTGAAAGTTGGGTAAAACATCTGTATGGAGTCCAGCGAGCTTTGAACAACATGCCAAGAAGTTCTCTAGGGGGGGTCACTCCATATGAGGTCCTATTTGGGACAAGAATGTGGGTACCTGATCTTGATTGTGAAGGCACAGTGGCGGATGAAAAACCATTTGGCATCTATGATCATTTGGCTGTTTTACAGGATCTAAATGAATCCAGGACACAACAAAGTAATGTCCACCTGAAGCAGACCGCCACTGGGGAAGTCAAATCAGTCACGGCAAGGCCTGTCTGGATCCCAAAAGTAGGGGATCTGGTCAGAGAGAAGATAGCGGACAAGAAAGAATATGGGCCATCATACAGAAAGCCTGTACCGGTCCTAGCAATTGAAGGAACAAGAACTGTACTTCTACCGCCTCTTGCCGGAAAAAAGGAGAAAAGATTTGTCTCAATCGACCTAATCAAACCACATTATGTGGCCGATACTGAGTAGTAGGGCACGTGGACTCCAAAGTAGCAGATACCCTCCTCTCGCTACAATCCAAGAAGTTCAAACGGAAAGACTCATCACGTTCGACGAGTCCACTGCACGGAATGAAGCACTATGCAACAATGCTATGGAACTCGTTCCTCTTGAACCTGAAGTTCAATTTCAAAATCAAACTCAAAATGAAAGACAACTCGCTATTCAACCAAATACTGATGTCTACGTCAACATGCCTCGACAAGAACAAACTACGATTTCTACAAATCCTGATGCAATACCAACAATTGATCGAACTGCTTCTGGCTACTTCATAAACTTTGATACGTTTTCTTTGGATCCAAGCGAACCAGAAATGACGCCAGCCAAAAAATCACTTTCTGAACTTTCTTAAAAAGACTTACTTGGTGTCACCCTGGGTAGAACTATGGATAATCCCCGGGATACTCTTCTTTCTTTTCTGGGTAGGCTTAGTAATAGTTTTTATCATGCTTGTTAATGAAAGATACCTTCGGCAAAGCTCTGCAGCCCAAAGGGTGAACTTACTTTTAAAACCACACCTATCATCTCATCGGGAACAAAGAGAATTGTCATCAGTGAACATTACAGCAGTTCCTATACCTGATGGTATAGTTTGGGACAAGGTAGTATATTGTTTCTACGATTCTGAGGGATCATGGTTGTCATGTTCTGAGGTTGCCAGAATCTATTCTCTCCTTGGTAAGAGGAGATTTAAGTGGCACTGTGAGCTAGCTAATACAGATAGGCTAACGTATCCGATGGGGGTGCACAGAATCAATCTGCCACCAATCCCACAGTTTATGTTATCCAAACGCGCAGATCCTGTATAGGTAATATAGGAACTACACAACAGAATATCTGTCCCATAGGATAGAATGGGGAGTTAACTTATAACATCTTATAAGTATAATTGCTCATGGGAACAAGATAGGAAAATGGAGTTTAGTATGTCTGAACTCAGAATCTAAACATACATCTTTTAGTAAAAATGATTTTTATATTGTGTGTTTGAAAATAACACTTTTAGAAAGTAGGTATTTTCTTGCTTAGCCATCCTGGGTGCCTCTGCTAGGTTTGTGTATTGACTGTCTGGTTTTGGTGTGGCAGGGGCTGGGGATGTGCATTCTGTTCAGACAGCCACTTGGAGGGGAGGGTTGTCCTGCCTTTCCAGGGTAAGTCAGTGCTGGGCTGAATAGACCTGGGCTGCATTTAGAGTAGGGGGAGGAGATTTCTTTCACACCTGAATGGGCCTGGTCTGCCTTGGACAATGCTGTCTCCACCTTTTGCCAGGCAGCTACACCAGAGAGGACAGAACCGGCTTTGGCTGTGCACAGACACTCTCTGCCTCCAGAGAACAAAGGATTTTGTGCTATAAAAAGTGGGGCCCAGACCCCTGAGCTTTAGATCACTTTTGGACTTCAAGAGGAACCTCTGCCAACGAGAAGAGCTGGAAGAAACTGGAGGAGGAGTACTGCCCCTTTGCTGTGTGCTGTCTGAGGTTGGCCTGCAGTAGCTGTTTCTGCCAAGGAGATGAACTGTGTGTGTATCCTGCTTGAGAAAGTGGCTTGGAATTGGAGCTTGCCCCCTGTTCAAGAGGTTTCAGGAACAGAAAAGACCTCACCATCCTTCTGGGCACCGTCTCTGGAATCGCTGGTTTCAGTCGCTGCAGAAGAAAAGGGCAACCGACTCTGTCAAAGAGTACGTCGCAGGATTCCGTGTCCTGAAGGCACCGCAGAAGTACCGCCGCACTTCGCACCACATCCTTGGTCTCACCGACGCTGTCTTGACGATCGTCACTGAGCCGTTGCTCACCCTGCATCCTGTGGGCACTGCATTCCACACCGCCTCGCTTCACCCTGCTTGGACGTCACCGACCCCGTCGCTGCTCGACCGGAACATCGACCGGCTCCATCGTCTGCACCGCAACCTGCCAGCACCACATCAAGCACCACCTCACCCTGCACCATAAGCCTTGGCCTCACCGACGGCGTCTGGATGATCGTCACCGAGCCGCTGCCTGCACCGCATCGTGAGGGCACCGCACCCTGCACCGCTTCCATTCTTGCAACGCAACCGCGATGGTTGCCCCGACCGGCTCGTACCATCTTGTCGGCCGCAACAAGAAAGGTACTGTTTTCGAGTCTGTGAACGCTTTAGCTGACCCCGCACCGACGCGGTCAGCTGGAATTGTAAGACTGTCGTTTTCAGCATCGCGGTAGCCCCGGGCGGAGCTACCGACTCATAGGAAATGTCTTCTTCAGCTATTTCTGCAATTTAAAGGTTATCTTGCAAAGTAACTATTTTTACAATATTGTAAGTTGGATTATTTTTGTCGTTTTTGGTCTTGTTTGGTTTAGATAAAGATTACTTATTTTTCTAACCTGGTGTGGTGTCCATTTGTAGTGTTTTTACTGTATTACTGTATGCATGAACAAATGCTTAGCACACTGCCTCTGAGATAAGCCTGTCTGCTTGTGCCAAGCTACCAAGGGGATGAGCAGGGGTTATTTTAGAAGTGTATCCCCCTTACCCTAACTAGGAAGAAGGGTCCCTATTTGGACAAAGGTGCAAACCATTGGCAACTATAGACCCCCATTTCTAACAACACTCAATATTATTTATGTTATGTTATGGTATTTAATACTTGTAGAGCGCACAGCTACTCAACAGAGTGTCCCGGCGCTGGTGGCTGTATGTGAGTGAGACGGCTGCCAGAGCAGGTTCGGCCAGAGATTATTGCTGAAACAACCAAGTTTTGACTTGTTTCCTAAAGGTCAATAGGTCAGTAGTCTGCGCGAGTGTTAACGGCAGACCATTCCAGATGCGGGCCACCTGCACCTGAAAGGTGCGACCCCGGTGCGGGAACGAGTACATTTGGGCTCAATATCAAAAATGGCCAAGATAACTGATACCTGATGGGGTAAAGACTCATTCGACCGCCACAAAAAGTCTGTTTCAAACAAAGGCACACAACGGCTGACCAAAGGTTCAGCACCTCAATCCGTGTCGCATTTGAATTAATGTCCTGTGCATCTACTTCCGGCACTCACCGTCGTTGAGCGCCACTGAAACAAAAAGATACTTTTGAATGGAAGGTGCACCACAAAAGTAGTCAGTATAACAAATCTAGTCCATCAATCTTTTTTATTCAATGTGTTAAAACCGGCACTCAGCCAGCGTGTTTCGTTCCTTGTGCATAAGGAACTTCATCAGGGCTCAAACAATCACATAAAGACACAGAATAAATTGGCACACAAAGCAAAATGTAAAAGGACATAACAACAAATTATATACATATATATATACATACACCCAGAAGGACCGGGACATTGTTGTCCCCAGCAGCGCCCTCACGCCTCTGACGCCGCAATCGCGCCTTGAGGCGCGATAAAATCTCCTCTGCCCTCCCGCAGCACGGGACACCCAGAAGGACCGGGACATTGTTGTTGCAGCCGCCGCTGATGCCGTGAGGGGAACGGGCGAATTTGATCACCACATGGCCGTGAGGGGAATGGCCCAACTACAAGCCCCAGCAGCCCTCGCGCCTCTGACACCGCAATCGCGCCTGGAGGTGCGATAAAATCTTTGCTGCCCTCCCGCAGCACGGGACGCGCACGGGCAAAGCCCGGGCCAAGGGCGGGCCCGTCCTTGCCCGTCATTGCCAGGAAGAGGCAGGGCAGGGCCACCCCCCTTTGGTTCCTCTTTCCAGGCGGCAGAGGATCGAGTATCAGGATACTGTTGGTGGAACGTCAGTGACTGAATTCTATTCCCTTTGCTTATCTCCAACAGTGACCCTCTCTACTTCCTTCCCTTTGGTGGCTAAACACATCTGTTGAACCATGGGGAAGCGTAATTGTGTGGACAAGAAACAAATTGCACCCTCAAAATCGATGCCTAATGCCCAACCTACCTCGATTGACAGAATGCTACAAAGAGCAATAGGGGTAGTGTCAAATGAAATCGAACTGACTGAGAGACGGCTATCGTTAACCCCAAATATGGATTTTCCACTGATAGACTTGAACGCAACTCAGCCCTCAGGAATTTTGGTCTCAGAAACATCTTTGCAACAGTTAACTATAGATGACTCTCTCAAAGATGACCCGCCTAGGGGGACTGGGTTAAAACACCAGGATAAAAGGTTAAAGTCTAAAGCTATAGTAAAAGCAGGGACAAAACGCAAGAAGGGAACAGATGACGTTACAACATTCCCAGCCACGGGAGTAGACGACACCTCAAGCCTCGCAGCTACGGCCCCCGACCAACCGATTTGGATTACAAATTTAGTGTTGGACTTACAAATACAAGTCAGGAATATTGTAAAAGACGAGCTTAAACAGTTGACTGCAAGGGTAGAAAAGTTGGGCGTGATGCTTGAGGCCTATGTTGGCAACTGTGGGGTAACAATTGGGGTGGCAACAAAGGGCAGAACCCAAGAGGGACAGGCCGTACCCAGTTTAACCAAGGATGACCCCCCACCAGTCTCGAATGGCCTTATTGTTAGTAATGCTGGAAACCAAGACACTTTGCCTACCATTAATATAACTAAGAGAAAACCTACCATTCCACCAGTGCCCAACATTAGATCAGGGCAAGAAATAAGACTTCGGGGGGGGGACAGGCCCTAGCAAAAGCCCAGAAAATAATTCACCCTTGCCATGCATTAATTTACCACCTGCCTCAACACCCTATGTTATTGTTCTCTCTGGAGTCAAGGAGCTGGGGAGGGGGTGCTCTGCATCGCACCAGGAATAAAAAAACAAATGTATGTATTGGCTAAATAGTCAGAAGCAATTCCCATACGAGGAAGCAGGAGAGATTTTAATGAATCGAAGAGTTAACTGGCTGGGCTGGAGACCTAAGGATATACAGGGGGACTGTATTGTTATAAATTTTAGAAACCCTCTGGTAGCAAGAGCCATATTAAATAGAAACAACTAGAGACAGGAGGGGCCTATAGTGGCCTTACCGCTAGGCTATTTCTATCCCATAGGGGGACCTTGTCAAACAAGACGGTTAAATGGATGGGAGGAGGAGAAACCTCGTCAGCCCAACCAGCCAATTAACCCAGTTCATGACTGGCTTAGGCACCAACAATACAACATCCACACAACCAATAGGTTTAGCGTGTTAGAGGGTGTAGATTGACTTGAATCTGCAAGTCATAGGCTGGAGGAATTTTACCTTAAGGGCAAGTCACCGGCGGAAAATACTCAAACAAGGGTGGTTCAAAATTGGAGTGCGTGCCCTGGAGGGGATGAGACAAGTAGGCGAAAGAATGTAGCTAGGATGGGAGCAACTGGTAGAGGAATTAGGGACTTTAACACTAGCCACCTAGGTGACACAACAATAGAAATCTCACAGTCAACCGCTAAGGCTAATAGTGTGATTAGGCATTTGCCCTCACCCATACCGGTAGAACCAGCTAACAAGCCGGATTAGGTTAGGCTAAGGGCAGTCGCGGTCTGTGGTAGGAGTGCCGGCCGGGCGGTGATGTGGGGCGGGGGAGGGGCAGGGTGGGGGGTAGTAAACCACGGATTACGGCGGAATACAGGTAGTAAACATTTAAATAAATAAAACGAATTTCGTTGCGCACTGCAGCGCATTTTGCGATGCAGCGCTCTACAACGAAATTCGTTTTATTTATTTAAATGTTTACTTACCTGTATTCCGCCGTAATCCGTGGTTTACTACCCCTCACCCTGCCCCTCCCCCACCCCACGTCACCGCCCGGCCGGCACTCCTACCACCGACCGCTACTGGCTAAGGGTTTTATCATGGAACTTAGCCGGAATAGCCTCCAAGTTAGAGAACCCTGAATGGAGCATTTTTATTGAACAGCATGAGATCTGTATGCTACAAGAAACGTGGGCAAGGGAGCATACACTCAAATCTGGATATGCATCGTATAGTTTAGCTGCAACTTCGGGGGGTAAGGGTAGACCCTCAGGGGTGCTCTGTATCTGGGTGGGTACCCACTAGGGATGCACTGTAAATCAATTGGATACATCATCAAAAGACATCCAAGGTATCCTTCTTAATTTTCCCACAAAGTTTACAATTGCCCTAATTAATGTATACTCGCGACCCGTAAGTCGCAGCCAAGAGTCCAAAACCCTGGATGAGCTTTCAACATTCTTAGCTACCATCCCCGACAATTGCACTGTGATCCTTGGAGGGGACTTCAATTGCCAATACGAGCCTTTAGTTGGCATGAATGAAGATAACCCCTGTGAAGAGGATCAACATTGGGCCATCCCTGAGACATCATGCGCACCAGTAAGAGTCTGGACTCCTCTGGTGTTACAAATGAACTCTCTCATGCTCAGACATTCCATGAGGGCATGCAATGGAAGATCACAGTCGGACACTCCTGGGGGACATACCTATAATAGAATCGGGCACTCCTCTATAATAGACTATATCCTGATAGATACTAAATCTTGATGCAGGGTAGTGGATTTTAAGATTGAACCACGCTTTGATAGCGACCACAACGCATTAATTTTAGAACTATCTGCGCCATGCTCGGGGAGTGCACCCGGTCTGGAAGTAACAATTGATGATAGACTAACTCTCACTAGCTGCAGGAGGCGAGTTAGATGGACAGATCCAAGTCAATCCCAAGAAAAACTAGCACTCCTATACCAGTCAGCTATTCCCATCCTCGAAAATTCAATGCAATCTGTGCAAGAGGATGGCATAACAATTGACCTTGAGAGGGTCTCCACTAACCATTCCAGCCTGACATCCACTATGAAAGAATTCTTTTTCCCGAACAAAAAACTCGGGGCCAAAAGTAAACCCAAACATCCCTGGTATAGCGGGGAATGTCGAAAATCTAAAACTGCCCTGATAGATGCTATCAAGGCTAAGGATAGATCCATGATTAAAGTTAGCAGAGTGGCCTATCGTAAAACCATAGAAGAGGCCAAAAAAGGGTGGGAGAGTGCAAAGTGGGATACCCTGAGGAGTGCTTTAGGCGCCCATGACATGAGGACTTTCTGGCTAACAGTTAATACTGGTAATGCCACTGGGAATTCAGCCGTAGCTCCAAACTTAGGGGCGGATGTGTGGATGGAACACTTTGAGTCCCTCTATTCGAGGGCTGAAACAGAGGCTGGTAGTCAAGATAATGACCATTCTCCCTTACAGAGCAGCACTACTGCTGGCAATATAATACTCCCTGGGGGTAACCAAGATAGTCCAATGATTACTCTCAAAAGAGGTAATTGGTGCTCTGAGTAAAATAGCCCCAGCTAAAGCCCCTGGGTTAGACAAAATACCCGGGGACCTCTACCGCAGCGAACCTTCCATTTGGGCTCCATATTTATGGGTTCTATTTAATGCAATATTACAAGGCATGGACATCCCCGCAACCTGGGCTGGTGCGGAAATCATTCCTGTCTTTAAAAAAGGTTCTCCACTGCTCCCTTCCAATTACAGGCCAATCAGCCTTATTGATATCAGCCAAAGAAATTTTGCCGAGTGCTGCTTGTCCGCCTCCAAAGCTGGATGGAGGAGCACAATGTCTTGAGCCCGCTACAAGCAGGGTTTAGCGAAAAAATGTCTACCTTGGATCAGATTTTCAGGCTACAACCACTACACTGGAAGAGCGTGTGTATTGAGGGTGGCAGCCTCTACTTAATATTTGTAGACCTGAGATCTGCATTCGACTTGTTACCGAGAGACAAACTGTGGGGTATCCTTCATGAGTTAGGAGTTCCGGCATATTTGTGCCAAATGTTGAGGCGGCTACATAATGGAAACTTTGGCCAAATACGGTTCGGTAAGCAGGGGGAACTCACCATACCTCTCCCAGTAGCAAAAGGAGTTCGACAGGGTTGCGTCCTTGCCCCAACACTTTTCTGTCTTTTTATAAATGGGTTAATTGAATTTTTACATTCAGAGCAAGATTTAGATGCTCCCAAACTGATGACTCGTAAAATTCCGGCAATGATGTTTGCCGATGACACCTTGCTAATCTCCAAATCCCCCATGGGCATACAGAGGATTCTCAATCAATTTGTCCTTTTCTGTAAGGAAAGGGGTCTTGAGATTAACTCACAAAAGACAAAGTACATGGTGTTCAACCCAGGAAAATGCACTCGACCAAATCCATGCCTGGATGGCACCCCATTAGAAAGGGTTCCGGTTTTTTAGTACCTCGGCTTAACGATCACCGATAAAATGGACTGGGGGGCACAAATCAAAAAATCCAGTCTGAAACTAGCCCAGACAACAGGGGGTTTGACTAAAGTATTTAGAAACTCTAGCCACAAACCAGTTGGCCCAGTTTTGGAAATATATAAGACCCAAGCTAGAGGAGCAGCTGTTTACGGAGCGGAACTTTGGGGTTACGATTATTCCAACAGTCTTACTCAGGCTGAAAATTCCTTTGTAAGACAACTATTCGGTCTCCTCCATAGTTTCCCCCTTATTCCACTCAGACTAGATTTGGGGGTCAGACCAATTGCAGAGGTTGTTGCCCTTAGACCCCTTTTATTCTGGCGTCGTCTTTGGGCCACCCCAGAATTGGCTAGCTTTAGAGAAGAACTAAAGGAGGTGATCAGTCTACCCGGTGCAGGAAAAATACCATGGTTATCCACCAAACGAAACATGCTTGTATCCATGGGAGTGGGTAATATGTGGACTAGTCCAGAAACAAGTTGCCCTATTGTGTCAAAGAAAATGTTAAAGGATCTTTATTGGGAGCATAAAATGACCCTGATACTGGGGAGTTGTACAACCGGCAGACTTACTATAGCGTTCCTGGAAATTAAAGACCAATATAGATTAGAGCCGGCTTTGGATGACATCAAGCCGGCAGCGGCGAGGAAGCTATACTTGCAATTCAGGCATGGGGTACTCCCCTTGCGTGCTTTTACGTCCAAATGGGCCGGCTCACAATGTTCGGTCTGCCCAGCATCTAATAATGGAGTTGAAACTGAACAACAGGTAGTATTATCTTGCCCTGGATATAAGAAAGCTAGAAAACGATGGCTCATACAGACCTGCAGAAACCTGGGGACTAGGCATTGCGTAGAGGCTTACAGGATTCTTAAATACAATGCCAGCCTACATATAGTTTTTTCGGTCGCAGGTTTCTTGTCTTCCATGGGGTGCACACGAAGAGTTTATTTAAGATGTCCCCCATTGCATTGTGATAATTAATGGTTAAATTTTAATGAGCAATTGTGTTTATTATAAGGTTGTACAGCATAAGAATGTGCAGGTTAGCCTACACGTTGATTTTTTGTTGCCCAGTATTTGACAACTCGGCTAGCATGGGTGTAGGTCAATGTTTACAGTTAATGACACATTTTTGCACTTCTTCACAAAATTTCTTGAATGGTTGCTATCATTTAACATCAGGGCCCTGCTGTAACTTTACTTGCACATGCATAAAGCACTTTTATACAAGTTATGAGTCTTATGTACTGTATTAACTTTATTTGCCGATAGATCTACAATGAATGTGGTTGCCTAAAATTTCTTCTTAGTGTTTTAATCTGTAAATGAAATGATAAAATAGTCTGTGACACATGTCCGCATTTATGTTTCAAGCAGTCTAGTTGACTTAGGAGATTGATAGACTTGGACAGACATAAAAGGATTTTAGTTGTTTTAATCACGATCGTATCTGTAAATCGGGATCTGTATAATTGCTTTTGTGGCCATTTGGCCGAAATAAAGTTTTATTAAAAAAATATACATATACACACCATATTTGTTACACACAGATCACTCCGATAGGACATGGAGATGACGCATAACTTGGGTTATTATTAAAAAGTCACACTAGACATAATCAAGTCGCTAGACAGCCCACATAACATGTATATACAAATATATACAATAAATAGACTATAGGACATATATAAATAGAATCACACATATATACATATATACAACTTTTTGTATAGCCTAAGAGTAGATTCTACCAGTGCTTTCTTATATTCATTATTGTGCATGAGTTTGTGCTCAGGTGGGAAAAGAAAAATATGTAAGGGATTACCCTGAGATCATAGCGAGGAAAGGATAGTACCTATACACACAGGAAAGATTTTGCTAACTTATCCCCAAATTAATAACTTGATGGGATCTCACCTTGATTAATAATGTAGAGTATTCACAAGAGGTCCTTATAGTATGCAGTAGTATTGTCCGGGTATTCAACTCACAGTGAGGGGAAGTTAAGTCAGATCCCAGCTCGAAATCTATTGTGAATAATGTGGTCGTAATATAATGTTGACAAATCACACAGAATAGAGTAAAAGACCACGAGTAACAATGTGTGGACACATGTATAATGCCACAATATCACGGGTAATATCAGAGGGCTAAAAAGTAAAGCCATACTAAAAAAGGGGGCAATCTGCCGATCTGGTTTGTGCAACCTCCCAGTATGTTGGAAATAAGTTAAAGAACCATACGTGACCCCGTAAAAGCACTGGTACATAGCCACACTGTTAAAAGTTTGAATCGGAAGGCTGCCATCGAAACCTGAAGGCTTAAAAAGGAAAAAGGCATCAGGCCCTGGGGGATGGGATGCCCAGGGCCCCAAAAAGTAAAAAAGAAGGGGGGCCACACAGCCCCCCTTCAAAAAAACAAAAAGAAAGAAAAAGACGCGATCGAGCGTCAGGCCCCGCCCCCTCCCTTAACCACTCTGCAAACGCGCGCTGTGGCGCGTTTTAAATTGGGGAAATAATTCCCATTCAATAGTGGGGGTCCCTGGGGGCCAACTAGCCCACCAGGTACCTCCAGAAAGCGCCACAGGGCTGGGTTGCAGAGAGGTGGTCCAGGCCACGCCCCTTTTTACACCTGCGCTTACTGGAGGTACTTGGTGGGCTAGTTGGTCCCCAGGGACCCTCAGGATTCAAGGGGACTTAATCCCCCAACTTAAAACGCGCCACGGGCGCGTTTGCACAGTGGTGAAGGGAGGGGCGGCTTCAGGTGACATGTGTGCAAACAGGCCCCGTGGCGCGTTTTAAGATGGGGATTTAAATCCCCTTCAATCCTGAGGGTCTCTGGGGGCCAGCTAGCCCACCAGGTACCTCCAGTAAGCGCCACGGAGCTGCGTTGCAGAGTGTTGTAAAAGGGGCATGGCCTCTGAACACCTCTCTGCAACGCAGCTCTCTGGCGCATACTGGAGGTACCTGGTGGGCTAGTTGGCCCCTAGGGACCCTCGGGATTGAGGAGGAATTAATTCTCCAACTTAAAACGCGCCACAGGGCGTGTTTGCAGACATGTCACCTCAGGCCCCACCCCTTCCTTCACCATTGTGCAAATATTCCTCTAAAATCAACCGAACTACGAATTCCGATTTACTCACCTGTTATCAGGAGAGACCTCAGTGCTGCATCTTTGAGCCCAGTACTGATCCTGAAAAGTAATTCTAACTGTACTTACCAGTAACTTGAATTTCCTTCCATAGGCTAACATTGACTGGTTTCACTTGGAAATTCTTCAAAGTGTGGAGTTTTGGAACTTTAAAATATTCATCTAAAATGAGCTGAACTACGAATTCCGATTTACTCACCTGTTATCAGGAGAGACCTCAGTGCTGCATCTTTGAGCCCAGTATTGATCCTGAAAACTAATTTTAACCGTACTTACCAGTAACTTGAATTTCCTTCCATAGGATATAATTGCCTGCTTTTTGCTGAAAAAGTTTCAGGCGATTTTTGAAACATATAAATATTCCTCTAAAATCAGCAGAACTACGAATTCCGATTTACTCACCTGTTATCAGGAGAGACCTCAGTGCTGCATCTTTGAGCCCAGTACTGATCCTGAAAAGTAATTCTAACCGTACTTACCAGTAACTTGAATTTCCTTAAATAGGCTAACATTGACTGGTTTCACTTGGAAATTCTTCAACGTGTGGAGTTTTGGAACTTTAAAATATTCATCTAAAATGAGCTGAACTACGAATTCCGATTTACTCACCTGTTATCAGGAGAGACCTCAGTGCTGCATCTTTTAGCCCAGTATTGATCCTGAAAACTAATTTTAACCGTACTTACCAGTAACTTGAATTTCCTTCCATAGGATATAATTGCCTGCTTTTTGCTGAAAAAGTTTCAGGCGATTTTGAAACATATAAATATTCCTCTAAAATCAGCAGAACTACGAATTCCGATTTACTCACCTGTTATCAGGAGAGACCTCAGTGCTGCATCTTTGAGCCCAGTACTGCTCCTGAAAAGTAATTCTAACCGTACTTACCAGTAACTTGAATTTCCTTCCATAGGCTAACATTGACTGGTTTCACTTGGAAATTCTTCTAAGTGTGGAGTTTTGGAACTTTATAATATTCCTCTAAAACCAGCCGAACTACGAATTCCGATTTACTCACCTGTTATCAGGAGAGAACCCAGTGCTGCATCTTTTAGCCCAGCACTGACCCTGAAAAGTAATTCTAACCGTACTTACCAGTAACTTGTATTTCCTTCCATAGGAATCCATTGTCTGGTTTTCAGCAGAAAAGTTTCAAAGTGTCGATTTTCACAAACTACAAATATTCCTAAAAATCGCCTGTATGACTTAAACGCATTCTTTCAACTGTTTACAGGAGATGCACCAGTGCTGGATCCAGGATCCACCACTGAGTAAGAAAAAGTAACAATAACACTACTTACCTGCTAAGTGAATTTCCTCCCATAGGATAACATTGGTGATTCTATGTGAAAACGTTCTAAGTGCCCACTTTTAAAATACAATAATATTCCTTAAAAATCACTACTGTAACCAAAACGCTTTTACTCAACTGTTTACAGGAGATGTCGCAGGACTGAATCTAGGATCCAGTCCTGTGGTTAGAAAAGTAATCCATAAAGTAACTAATTGCATTTAACTAGAAATTCACATTGAACTCAATGTTGCATTGTGTTTGAAATTGTGTTGCCCATTGCAACAACTGTACCTACTGTACTTAAAAGTCTATTGCCTATTTGCAAAGTATTTAAACTAAAGTAATTCATTCTGAGAAAGTATATTTTGTAATGTAATGTATAATGTAATTACAATGTAATTTAAAAAATAAAATATCTAAAAATAAATAGTTTAAAAAAATGTAGTAAATCCGTATCAAAAAAATAAATATAACAATTAATACATTTAAAAATTGTCATTTACAAAACCTTTGAAATTCACTGGAAAAAACCATAGGTTTCAGACATGTTATAGTTAGGAATTAGCATTTAAAAAACCTTTGAAATTCACTGAAAAAACCATAGGTTTCAGGCACGTTATAGTTAGAAATTAGCATTTAAAAAACCTTACAAATTCACTGAAAAAACCATAGGTTTTAGGGACAGTTATAGTTAGTTGGACATTGCACTCGTACAAAACCCGTGAAATTCCCCGTTATAGTTAGTTCAGCTAACTATAACTCGCACTCCCATAATGCACTGCTGATGACGTAACATATTACATCACTCATGACATGGTCAGTGACATCACTGATGACATCACTGATGACATCTCAAATGACATCACTGATGACATCACTGATGACATCATCCACGTGATAATCTGATGCACCTCCTCACACCCTAATATAACCTTTGATACACCCACTCTAAATTACAGACTGCCATTCGCAAAACCATAGACACTCCAACACCAATAACTACATACCCACTCACTGATTCTTAGGTCTACACACACACATCCACTCACTCACCCGTACAGTCACTCATACTTACGGTCACTCAGTACAGGACTATCATATGCACTCATACTCCTAAATAGACACTCAAACACCGCCACTCATCCATAGAGGTACTCACACACCTAGTCAGTCATGAAAATAATTAAACACACTGCCATTTACTCACCTATACAGTTATACACACACCAGCTCACTTACTCATACAAATACTAGCACATTCTTACGCTCTTATACAATCACTGATACAAGCACACACTCATCCATAAAGTCACTCTCACAATCACACACTCTCGCTTATAGCTATTTATATACTCCAACACACATATATAATGCCTTTCACATATGTAGTTGCTCACACATGTACCACTGGGACATACATTCACTCACTAACACACTCTTACACACACTTACCCACCCATACAGTCTATCACAGATGCACTCTTGAAACCATCCACCCAGTGAATCACCCACTCACACATCTATGCACAGAGTCGCACACACCCCACCCACACAAACACTCTGGCACCCATACAGATACTCAGACAACCAATCAATAACTCATATAGACACTCATGTAGCTATTCACAAACCCATGCACCACTTACACAGCAACAGACAGACGGATACAGACATTCACCCAGTTTAGTCAATAACCCATGCATTCAGTAAGATACGTTTAATCACTCACTTATAGAGTTAGTCACGCACCTACTAAATCATCCATACAGACACTTATACACCCACTCATTCTTCAATACGCCTTTCCCTATATATATTAAAAATATTTAAACTTTACAGAAACACACAGTCACTGGATGATGTCATCAGTGATGTCATTTGAGATGTCATCAGTGATGTCATCAGTGATGTCACTGACCATGTCATGAGTGATATAATATGTGACGTCATCAGCAGTGCATTGCGGGGCGCGAGTTATAGTTAGCTGAACTAACTATAACGGGGAATTTCACGGGTTTTGTACATGAGTGCAATGTCCAACTAACTATAACTGTCCCTAAAACCTATGGTTTTTTCAGTGAATATATATATGTATATAATTTGTTCTTATGTCCTTTTACAAAAGTCTGTTGTCAGATGAGAAGGGAATCGCTACATCACTTACTGTGGAAAAGAATGTTAAGTGTGAAAGTCAAAGCTCCCTCACCTGACAGAGAAGGACAACCTAGGGTGTACTGATGATATAGAAAGCATCTTATGGTACATGTCAATCCATTTCATACTGCAAACAGTGTTCCCTACAGGCTTTTTATCATTTAAATCCATGATGGGGTGGAGTTTCCTATCATGCATGACAAACCAATGTTAAAAAAACTTCACTAGGCAAGCAGTTTTGACTATCCTGTTTAAGAAAGTCATGTCCTATGCCACTACAAGGTATGAGAAAATATATCATACATGTTAGAGGTTTTACATTTATAATAGCATTAGCATATGCCAAAGTGAAAGCAGAGTGCATGTTTAAAGAGATTAAGTCATATGGTGATGTCATTTATGAAGGGAATAACCCTTTTCATAAATTAATTAAACCAACAAATCTGTGGGAATTCATTTATTCATTTCTTCCTTTCTTTTTCGATCTTCCAATTTAAAAGTATTACAAGGGAAAAGGTAAATAGACAAATGTTTTTATTCCTGACATTCAAAATGATAAAATCCGTGGGCCTGTTTTATGTAGATCATCAAAAAAGAATCAAAAACTCTGGCCATTTCACCATGTTTCTTCCTGAGATAGTGACTTTGCACTGTGTTTACTTTTGCGGACGATAGGATATGAGATTTTCCAATCAGGAAAACATAGATAATTTATGAATAAATTCAGTAGGACAGTTGTTTTAGTTTGAAATAGAAACAACATGGGGCAATCACATTTAAAAAGCTCAATGAGAAAAAAGTGGACATAAGGGAAACAGGTAAATGTAATGCATTTACTATATGTGATTTATTAAAGAGCAACTAGAATTGGTTGTGTCAATAGAAAGGGTCATTAATGCGGTCTGCCACCACCGGCAGCGACCACCACTCATGCTCAAAAACTGTTACCTATAGCCTACTGGCAGGCGTTCACCTGGGGGTCAAATGGTCCGGTGCACAATTGGTTGAATATTGGTCCTCATCCACGGATGAATTTGCCAGTAAGTTTTTGTGTGGCAATGAAACATGTCGGCCAATTCACAATAAAATAGTCTAAACATTGAATTTTTTTTTTAATCATGAGCATAGGCATAGAGTAAAGATGTTTTTGATATGCCATATGTGACTAATTTTTAGTGAGTTTTTTGTGAGGAAGATAGCATTGTATGTTCTTCCTTAATGAGGACTTACAGGAGGTTGCTGATTTTGTGGTTGTAGAAAAGTTACACACAGTGGGCACCACTAGCCTTTGACGTGGTGATGGTTCCTCCTCTTAATATAGGAAAGTGGCTAATGATGATACAGTGAGCCAATTGGTGAGCAACTGCCCGCCGGCTCATGGTGGTCACTTCCTATACATATTTTTATGAATTCTTGATGTTTGGTCCCTTGGCACTAGGCTCGGAAAAAGTATCACACCTGGGCACAGGGTCTGACTCTGAATTGCTATTGGAGCTTGACCTCAACCCTACAAGTGATGCTTGCTTGAGTTTGGTGCCCAATATATACTTTTATATAATTTCTGTTGGGTGTGACAAGTATTAAGGGCTTTGTTGTTGGTATTGGTATGGTTGGAAAATGGCCCTCTCTGAAGGGGCACCCCAAACGTTTTGCCTTCCTCTGCTTCTTTTTCTGACCTTCTTTTTGTTGGCTTTACGACTCTGAGCACTTTACCACTGCTAACTAGTGCTAAAGCGCATGTGCTCTCTTCCCTAAACATGGTGACATTGGCGTATACCTGATTGGCATATTTGATCTACTAGTAAGTCCCTTGTAAAGTGGTATCAGATAATAATGATTTTATGATTATTGTCACACACATTAAATGAATTGTATGTATTTTATGTTTTGCTTTGAGATTTTGTGGCTTGGTAAGCCGAATAACGTTTTTGACACATGATCTACTAGTAAGTCTCTTGTAAAATGGTATCATATATACCCAGGGCCTGTAAGTCAAATGCTACTAGTGGGCCTGCAGTAGTGATTGTGCCACCTGCATAAGTAGCCCTTCAAACCTATCTCGGGCCTGCCACTGCAGGGCCTGTGTGTGCAGTTTACTGCTACTTCGGCATTTAAAACTAATTGCCAATCCTTAACCCCCCTTTATTCACATTTAAGTCACCCCTAAGGTAGGCCCTAAGTAACCCCAAGGGCAGGGTGCCATGTAAGTAAAAAGTAGTACATGTATATTTAATCTTTACATGTCCTGGTAGTGACAAACACCCAAATTCATTTTTCACTATATGAGGCCTACCCCTCTCATAGGCTAGCATTGGGAATTCCTTTGTACACTTTTAAGTTGTAATTCCTGGTCAGAGAGGAGTCGCTTTTTATGTTTCATATCTTTGGGATGGTAATGATAAATCCTCCTCACTGGTGAAGTTGGATTTAACATTACTGTTTTAGAAATGCCACTTTTAGAAAGTGGCCATTTCTCTTCTCTTACTGTTCTGTGTGCCTTACAGCCTGTCTCCAATACAAGTATGGGGAGGGTGACAGCTACAGTTTGTGCATTCCCTCTAGACAGCTACAACACAGGATAGATAGGTGTGTCTGAGTACACATCTACATACATCTGCATTCTGATGGCCTTGCCTGGCCAGGATGGAAGGGAGGGGATAACACTTCACTTGAACAGGCAGTGTCCTGTCCCCACACAAAGGACTGATTACCACCCACAGATAGCCTGGCAGACAGAACTTGGTTGAAAGGGATACCTGTGCAATTCAGAGAGCTGCTTTGAAGTCACCCCCACACCAAAGACAATTTTGGGTGTAAGTACTGGGACTCTGGCCCACTACAATTAGACATTACTGGACTTGTAACTGAGTCTCTGCCAGAAGAACTGCTGTGCTGCTTAAAGGACTCCACTGAACTGCTGATCTGGAAGGCCTGCTTTTCTGGTTGTTGCCCTGCTGCCTGCTGCTCTCTGACTCAGCTTAAGGAGAGCTGGTCTCTGCCTTCACTCCAAGTGATCTGCAAGGGCGTGTAGGCTTTCCTCCTGTTGCTTGAGACGTAGGGATATCGTATTGTATTGTAATTGCATTTATATAGCGCTTACTACCCCTGACGATGTGTTGAAACACTTTTTTGGTGAGTAGCACTCTACTCTGGAACCCATAATGGATTAATGGTGAATTAGTATAGTAAAAAATTAAAGTAATTTGAGTGGTGGATATGTTAGTCAGTTATTTGGATTGAGAAGGATAGTGGAGGGGTAGAAGAGGAAAAAAGGTTTGCATTTTTTTAGCGCTTGCTACCCCTGATGAGGTGCTGAAGCGCTTTTTTGATGAGTAGCATGCTACTCCGGAACCCATAAAGAATTAGTGGTAAATAAGTATAGTGAAATATGAAAGTAATTTGAGTGGTGGATATGTTAGTAAGTTATTTGAATTGAGAAGGAAGAGGCAAGGTTCTAGAATTTTTTTGGGGGGGTTTATAGCTGTAGGAAGGGGTTTGAGGTGAATAAAAGGGGCGGTTGAGTGGAGTTAGTATAGGGAAATATGAAATTAATTTGAGTGGTGGGCATGTTATTCTGTTTTTTGGATTGAAAAGGAGTAGTGGAGGGATAGAAGAGGAAAGGGTCTAGATTCTTTTTTGACTTCACAGGAGGGGGTTTGGGATGAATAAAATGGAGGTGGAGGGGGACGAGCTAGAGGTAAGGGTTTAGAAAGGCTTGTTTGGGAGATCTGATTAGTAAAAGAGGTATGAGATGATGCAAGGAGGGTAGAGGAGGGAGGAGTCTAGAAGGGTCATTTTGGTTATCTTAGTAGTGGTATGGGGTTTGGGATGAATAAGAGAGTAGAGGTAGAGGATCTATTGATAGAGGTATAGTGTGAGAACTAGGGTGGTGCATTGGAAAGAGTACTAGAATGAGGTTTGAGTTGAGTAAGAGAGTTGAGGTAGAGGAGATATTGAGCGGTATAGGGTGAGAAATAGGGTAGTGCATTGGATATGGTGAATTAGAAGAAAAGTATTAAGTATATAGATACATAAGTACATGGAAGGTATATATATATATATATATATGCATAAGGAATGTAGTATATATAGATTAAAGATGCATTTAATTAACTCCGACTTTCAAGTGTTGTTGTACTTTAAATTAATTTCTTTGTTTGTTTTATTTTGTGTAATTCAATAGGGAAGCAATTGTAGATACATAGTTATGATAAAAGATTTACTTATTTATGCAGTTACTTGCATACATGTTAAAAACATGGAATAATGTAACTATCAGTAATATGTACATTTCTTAAGCAGAACTAACAAATATCTATAATTTTAAAAACATAATTATTACACACGTTTATACAAAGCAATACACATACATAGGTACATATAAATGCTTATATGCAGGGGATATGCTGTATATTTCTGTTCGCGTATGGTGGTTATGTGGGGAAGAGCCAATTCTTGAGTAGTTTTCAAAAGATAAGGTGGTTATCCATCGATCTTATGTTGGGGGTAAGGAGTTCCATAGTTTGGCTGCTTGAACAGAGAAGGATGTGCCACCCATGAGGAGAGGTGCCACTCCAGAGCAGAGGTTCCTTTGTTGAATGCGTTTGGTGATTTTATTCCTGATGAAGAGCGGTCCTGTTCCATGTATCGCTTTGTGGGTGATACAAAGCAGCTTGAACGTGGATCTTCTGGCAACCGGTAACCAATGCAGGGCTTTCAAGGCAGGGGAGATGTGGTCATGTGGCTTTATATGTAAGAGTATTCTGGCAGCCGAGTTCTGAATCCACTGTAGTCTTTTCATAGTCATTAAAGGTGATCCGTGGATGAGGCTATTGGAATAATTGAGTTTGGACAGAACAAGAGAGATGGTAGCCTGGACCTTGTGTGGAAATCCCAGATGGGAGAAGATTTGTCGCAGAGTTTTTATAGTAACAAAGCTTGATCTTGCTAGTTTGTCCACTTGGGTATTCATTGATAGCTTGGAGTCCATGGTCATTCTGAGGTTTCTTACTTCCTTCAATACTTTATGCGGTGTTCCCAGATCATCAGGCCAGGGGGTCGTAATTTTTCCAATCGCCACACGTGAGTATTCTGTTTTGGAAGCATTCAATTTGAGTTGGTTCCACGTCATCCATTGATCCATGGCTCTGAGACAACTGAAAATTGGCAACTTTCCAATGTCTTTGGGGCATTCCAGTGAAAGGAGTATTTGTGTGTCATCTGCATAGTTATAGCACGTCAGGTGAAATTGATTTATTAGTGCCGGTAATGACTTCATGTAGATGTTGAAAAACATGGTCGAGATGATAGGGTCTTGAGCGACCCCTGCTTTCGTGAAGTACGGTTTACATGAGAAAAGGTGGGTATGGATGACATTAGTTCTGTTGCGAAGGTAGAATGTGATCCAACCTAGAGCAGTCCCCTCTATGCCGGCTTCATAGAGTCTTTATATCAGGGTGTCATGGTCAACTGTGTCAAATGCAGCTGAGAGGTCCAAGAGAAGTAGCGCAACAACCCTGTTCCGGTCAACTGTGTTCTTAAGATTATCCCAGATGGCAACAAGGGCAGATTCTGTGCCTCTTCCTGGATGGAATCCTATTTGGAAGTCTGAAAGTATGGCATTATCTTCAATGAATTGTGACATCATGGCAAATGCTGCTCTTTATATCAGTTTGCCCAGGAAATGTACATTTCTAATTGGTCTGTAGTTGTTACGGTTCAGCGGGTCCAAATTAGTTTTCTTCGGTAATGGGCATAAGTATGACTTTTGAGTTCTTCTGGAAATATTCCGGTAGTTAAGGGATTGTTGATGATTCTTCTTACTGGTGTGGCAGCAGAGGTTGTTACAAGAATTGTCTTGAAGGTTTGCAGTGGACAGGGGTCTGAAGGGCTGCCAGGAGGCTTGCTTGCTTTGACAAGGTCCATAAATGCATCGCGTGAAATGTGCTGGAAGGGACACAGAGGCTAGGTTAGAGTTTTCTTTAACTGTTGTTTTGGAAAAGGGTCAGTGCTGGTGCTTTGGCTTTGTTTTAAATACGAGTCCAGCATGTCTGCTTTGGTCGTGTAATGATTTGCCAGTTTGTCTGTGAAAACTTGAGTAACTGGATGAGCTCCTTCTAGGCAATTTGGTTTATTAAATTCATTAAGAATTTTATAGAATTCTTTTTTTGCACATTTAGCACTTTGAATTCTGTCCAAATAGTACCTTTTCTTAACTTTTTTGATACCTGACTTGTATAATCTCTTAAGTTTCTGTAGGCGAAGTTTGTCTTGATTGGTGTTTGTTTTGAGTCAGGCACGTTGCAGCTTTCTAATTTGTTGTTTTATCTCTTTTATCTTTGTATTTCTCCAAATTGCTTGTTTTCTTTTGTTCTGTTGTGTGGTTTTTAGTGGTATTAGGATATCAAAAGCTTCCTGTAGCCACTCATATAGTTTTTGAAAAGACTTTATTGTGTCAAGATCTGTACTAGATGTTAGTTGTGTTTCTAAGTGTTCCAAATTGAGTTTGTTCCACAGTCGATAGGTGGATGCACGTGAGGTGGTTTTAGGTGCGTCGCTTTGTGTTGTTTTATGTTGGAAAGCAAGCAAATGGTGGTCTGACTATTTGACTGGAGTCATTGTTTGAATGGTAACTAGTTCTGTATTTGCAAAAAATGACTTCTAGGATGTGTCCAGTGATATGTGTAGGTTTGTGGACGATCTGATGTAGGTTCAGTGCGCCTAGGCCAGCGATGATTGTTTTGGGATGGGGCATATTGGGTTTGTCAAAGCAAATGTTGAGGTCACCCAGAACACATAGGTAGGAGTGTAGTGTTATCAGGTTTGAAACCGTGTCTAGAAGTATGGAAATGTTGCATTGCTAGGAGGAGATCTGTAAAGGAGCAGGAAGTTACAGGAGGAAGATGGTGTAGGATTGCATCTGGTGAAAAGGGCCTCACAATCTTTTATGGAGACGTTGTCTGCTTTAGTAATATGTAATGTTTGTCTGAACACAACAGCTAGGCCATCCTCTATTGCCTATACGATTTTGGGTAATAGTTTGATAGCCTAGAGGAATGGCTTAACTCAGGACTGGAGCCATATCATCTCCCAACCATGATTCAGTTATGAATAGTATGTCAGGTTTTGTGTCAGTAAGAAGGTCGTAGATGTGATGTTTGTTTTTAGAGAGCGATCAAGTATTTATTAGTAGACAGTTTAGAGAATGTGCTTTGGTGATACTGTGACTCTTCTAGTGAGCAGTATTTTGTGGGCTTGCAGCAGGTGTGTCCTTAGAGTTGGTATTAGCTGTATGAGGATAGCAATCGTGTAGCTGTTCTGTATCGTGTTCCACGTCAAGCAGGTTAACAAGGAATTTTGATGGGTCTGCATGTGTAGGTGGTGGGGACAGTGGTTGAGAGTGAGTTGGTGCGCTGTGTTGTTTTTGTAGTGTAACCTTGTTGTGCAGTAAACATGGAGAAGCAAAGTTGTGAGGTGTGGCATGTTTCTTATTTTGTTTGCGTCTGTTTAGGGCGGAAGGTATATGAGTTAGGGGTGATGGTGCAGCATGTGGGCCATTTAGTAAGGTTCTAAATTGTCCAATTGATGAGAGGCGGTTAAAAGAGAGTTGCTGTATATGTGTTAGGTGTGGAGGAAGAGATAAAGCTTGGCATTGGAGTTTTTTCATTTGTGTAGTCTGAAAGGTGGGTGTATGTTTGTAGTTTGTGATGGAAAGTATTATTAGGTGTTGGGCATTAGATATTTTGCTGTGCTGGTGTGCGTGTTATGTTTTGTTTTTGAGGAGTAGTGAAACAAGGTGCTGATGTATTTGTTTTATAAGATGGATTTGTATATATAGTATTGTTTATGAGTGGAAATTGTAAGGTAAAGGGGGTGGTGATATGTTTGTGAGTAGAGTGTATGTTGTGTGTAAGAAGGGATGAAGTAGAGTTAAGAGTGTTTGTCTTAGACTTGATTGCTTCAAGAGGTAATATGTGTGCTGCATTGTAGTGTAAGTGTTGTGCTGTTGTGTTATTGTGGTAGAAAGAAAAGGAGGGTGTTGGTTGGAGAAATGATGGAAAGCTGAGTGTAGGTTTGTTAGTGACAAAAAGGGGTCTGTTAGGAGTAATTAGAGCAGGCAGTGTGTGTCTGGATCAGGCAGGCCTGGGAGTAGTTCGCAGAGTTTTGCTACGCGGAACTCCGCGAAGTGACAAACAAACTCAGTGGAGTTCCGCAAGTAGCGGAGTGCAGTGCGAACTGCTGTTCGTGCTGGTTTTCCTGCCGCTCGGGTAGAAAATCTACCCGAGCGGCAGCTCGCACTCGCGAACTTTCCGTTCACGAGCGGGGAAACAAACTCTGCTGCACTACGCGAAGTGGAGTTTTCTGCAGGACTAGTCTGGATGGGATATCGTTAAGTATGGTGTGGATTTGGGTTGTGTTAGTGATGAGTAGATTGGTTAGTGGTATTGGATAGAGTTGTGTACTGTTAGTAGGCCATCTGCTGGACCCAGTCTTCTCCAACCTTTCTCTCCTTACAGTTAGCACTCCTATCCCAGTGTGCTGGTCAGATCATTATCTGATTTCCATTACACTTCCGGGCATAGAACCCTCTCGGAGGGTAGTCCAGAAGCCCTCTTTTAAGCGCCCCTGGCACAAATTGAATTTGGAGCAATTCCATGCCCTTCTCTCTTTGAATAATCCCAGTCTGCCTGCTGACCCGGAAGCTGCTAACAAAGCACTATGTGACTGGATTTTTCAGTCTCTGGACACACTTATCCCTGCTAAGTGGTCGAAGAGCCATAATTCTAAGTCCAATCCATGGTTTAATGACAGGCTGGGCACTATGCGCAAGGCCTGTAAAAAGTTGGAGCGGGCTTGGAGACGGGACTACGACCTGGTTTTGAAGGGGTGCTATCAGGCCGCCATCAAGAGTTACCACAGGGCTATTCAATCAGAACGGGCAGCCTACTTTGCTAATGAAATCAGGGCGAGTAACAATACGGCCAAAAGTATCTTCGCGATACTCACAGATCTTAAATCGATGAAGACTTCAACAGCACCTGTGATCACGTCGGATCAGCAATGTGAGGACCTTGCCACCTTCTTTGTTAGGAAGGTGGAAAACATCTATACATCCTTCCCTCCGGTTCCAGCGTGTCCAAGTTCTGTGCATAGTCCCTCTTCCACCTATACTCTTGCGGCCTTCCCGTCGATCTCACAGGAGGAGCTGCGTTTGCTATGTAGTAAAGTTAAATCTGGCTCTCCTGCTGACCCTCTCAAGCCTGACCAATTTATGAAATCTCTGCCTGTGCTCCTGGCAGCTTTGCACCAGGTGATTAATATGTCCCTTTCCACAGCGGTTGTCCCTAGGATGTGGAAGCAGGCAAGGGTGGTCCCTTTGCTTAAAAAACCTACTCTGGACCCAGCTAAACTGGAGAACTTCCGCCCTATATCTCTTCTACCTTGGGCGTCTCAGATTGCTGAGGCCTACGTTAACTCTATCTTAACGGAGTTTCTGAATAACAACAACATCTTGGATCCCTCTCAGAATGGCTTCCGCCCAGGTCACAGCACGGAGTCGGCTCTCCTAGCTGTGACCAAACATCTGCGGACTGCACTGGATGCTGGGCGTACCACGGCACTGATATTGTTAGATCTCAGTGCCGCGTTCGACATGGTCTCCCATAAGATCCTATTGCAACGATTGGAGGAGGCTGGTATAGTGGGCTCTGCCTGGGACTGGTTCAGCTCCTTTCTTTTTGAGAGGACGTTCCAGGTGACAGCCCCCCCTTTCTTTCCCGTGCCCATTCCATCAAACAAGGCGTGCCACACGGCTCCGCTTTGAGTCCAATGCTCTTCAATCTGTATGTCCAACCATTAGCCGCTGTGGCCAGGGCCAGAGGGCTCACTATTGTCTCTTATGCTGACGACACACAGTTGGCGGTGGCACTCTCTGACGACTCTACTCAGGATGCTCCCAAGTTCCGGAGCGATCTTGCAGCTGTCTCGGAGTGGATGACTGCCAACTGTCTCCAGCATAACGCCAGCAAGTCTGAGGTGTTGTTGGTTGTTGGTTGGGAGAGACTCTGAGCTATGGAGTGATCGCTGGTGGCCCGCAACCCTTGGCTGCGCACCTGCCCCCAAGCAGGTGGTAAAAAATCTGGGGGTCTGGATGGACTCAGCCCTCAGTTTTCAAGTCCAAACAAAGAAAGTGGCAGGGACTTGTTTTGGTTAACTGCGGGGGCTTAAACCTCTGCTGGGTTTCTTCGATCCATCTACCCGGCAAGTTATCGTCCAGGCTTCGATTCTGTCGAGACTGGACTATGCCAGCTCGCTCTATTTGGGGGCAAACAAGGCAGAGGTTCTGCGACTACAGAGGGTCCAAAATGCGGCTGCCAGAATTCTGTTTGGTCTCCCAAAAACCTGCTCCGCAGCCAATGCCATCCACCGACTCCATTGGTTGCCGGTGGCTAAGTGGATAGAGTTTAAGGCCCTCTGCTTGGCCTTTAAAACTCTGAACCTCTCTTCCCCAGGTATTTTGGCCAACCTGCTCTTGCCTTATGTACATACTCGCCAACTTCGCTCTGCGGGGCAGCACCTGGTGGTTGTTCCACGGGTGAGGAGGGTGCGGGCGGGGGGGTGCTCTTTTCGCACCCTGGCAGCGAAACTCTGGAACTCCCTTCCCTTACAGATCCGCAGCCTGAACAATTACATGGCATTTCGGAAAGCAATTAAAACACATCTTTTTCCCATGTTGTAGGCCCTGGCTCTATTTGCAGCTCTTCTTCTCTGCTGTCAGCGCCGGGACGCCTCTTTGCTGGGGCAGCTGTGCGCTATACAAAACTACATAACATAACATAACATGGTGCAAATGTGTGGTAGCTGGGATAGAAGAGTGTATAGGTTTGATTTCTGGAGTTTTGTAGTGGGTGCTGAAACATTGAACTATGTCTTTGGTTAGTTTGTAGTGAATGAGTAGAGTACATGTGCTGTGAGTGTGTTACTCTGGTTGTGGATGGGGTAGGGTGGCTGCTGGTCTATATGAAATTGGGCAGCATTTCTGGTCCTAGTCCCGACCAGTCTCAGACAGGCTCAAACAGGCAATTGCCCTTCTCCTCTTCGCCCTTAACCTCGACACTCGGGCTGAGATGCCCTGAACCCTGGCCTTAAATAGCCCAAGTAATCAGGTGACCCCTTCTGCCAATGAGAACCCTAACCCTAACCCTAACCAATCACAATACAAGCCCTCAATCCTAGATCCAGTAGGACAGCAGCCGTTATAGCCAACACAACTCTAGTCCCAGCAGCCAATCAGGTACCAAACCCTAAGCCCTACGTCCAACAGAAAGCCTAGCCCCAACCCTAGTCCCAACCCTAGTCCCAACTATGGCCCAGCAGCCAATCATACAGGAAACCCTAATCCCTATGTCCAATAGAAAGCCTAGCCCCAACCCTAGTCCCAACCCTTATCCCAAACCTCGTCCCAGCAGCCAATCATACAGGAAATCCTAAGCCCTACATCCACTAGAAAGCCTAGCCCCAGGAACCAATCCGAAACCCTAAACCTATCCACCAATCAGATCACCAACCCTAAGCCCTACATCAATAGAATCACTGACCCAGGAACCAATCAGCACCCTCAAATGTTCAACGAATGAGAACAATAGCCATAATCCAATAGAAACACCAGATACAACCACCAATCAGTGCACACTGAACACATGTAGCATCCAATAGCAGCCTATATAAGGTCCCTGCGATCTCAGGCAATATTTGCTTTGCAAGGGGCCAGTAGCTGCTCCGCAATTCAGAATCTCCTAGGAGACACTCTGGAGTTCTGCAGGGAAGGGCCTAACAAACTTTGCCCTCTAATAATACTGTTTTTTTAAAACTTTACTCACTCTCCTAGCCAAAAAACGAGTGTATAATCCCTAAAAAACACAGCTTAAACAACTAACAGCAGATTACTGCTGTCTCAGAGCACCATCTGTTCAGATTCTGATGTATAATATCTCTGTAGCTAAGGGGGAAGGGGGTGTTTAATCTACTTTCACTTACTTGCTAAGACAAAATGGGAGCTCGGTGAATTGCTTAACACACTGGTCTGAGCACAGATCAAGGGGGAAACTAGTAGGGAAAATCAGGTAGTCACGGGCAATTTGAAAATACAACAGATTTTTCACTACAAAACCCACAATGCAACAGGTAAAATGAAACAGTCACGCGCAAGTAAAAACTTCAAATTTCTAAACAAAACAGGTGAAAAATGATGCAATAACGGGCAGGTAAAAACTTAAATATTTAAACTGTAACAACCACAAGAAAAACAAGTGAAAATGATGCAATTACGGGTAGAGGAAAATCACTTTTTAAATTTCAGGAAAGAGACAGCACAAGTCTGCCTTCTTACCACCTCCTGGTCCTTGGTTCACTGCAATCTTGGGCACAGGGAAACTGCAGATCACAAAATGGAGGTGAATATCCAAGTCATATCATAGAAAAGATATCAAGAATATCATAGCTTCTACCCCTGCTCCTGTGCCTGGCTCACTGGAAGTGGCCCAGATAATTGCAACACAGATTTCGGCGCATTTGCTTCTTGAGTATAGCAGAACCGGCGCATCGGCCTGGTTGCAGGAGTAAAATTGGTGCATCGCATCTGAACCAGAGCTTTGCATCCAGAGTTTGATGCATCGGACAGCGTATTGTTGCCACTGCAGCTTGGCAAGATCGAGGCATCCCTTCGACTGCTTGGTAGAATCTAGAACATCGCTCGATGCCTCTTGACTCCAGCACCCATCTTCGGAACTGACGCATCGCCTTCACTGCGTAGAGAAGATCGACGCATCCTGCACGTACGGGACGTACATTGACGCATCTTGTTGTTTGAGACAGGAAAGGTACTTTGTTCACCGGGGCCTGCATGGGTCCTGTAGCCAGCAAGCGCTCCATCATGGTCGGCCCAAATTTTAACTTTGTCCCAGTCCAGGGCGACCTAAAGTAACCTTTTCAGTGCTCCTTGCTTCTAAGTGCTTTACTGCATTTATTCCTCTAAAACTCAATATCTCAAACTTCTAAACATTTGATTTTTGTCATTTTGGTCTTGTTTTGTTCAAAATATAATAATCTATTTTTCTAAACCTGTGTGGAGATTTTTTGTGGTGTATTCATTGTTTTTACTGTGTGTGTGTGTTGCACAAATACTTTACACACTGCCTCTTTAGATAAGACTGACTGCTCTGTGCCAAGCTAACAGAGGATGAACACAGGTAATTTCTTAGTGTGTATCTAAATTACCCTGACTAGAGTGGTGGTTCATGCCTGCCCTGGGTACATACCTCAGCCAACCAGGAATCCCATTTCTAACAGGCTTTTAGAGTGGAGGGTGCCATTGGGACTTCTTTAGTCCCTCTGCAGCTCCTTTTGTGTATGAATCAATAGAAAGGGAGACAGTCTACAAAAGTATCAGGACAAAAGGTATAGATGTGCCGTGGTATGAGCTTATGTTTCCTTCAACAATTGGTATATTTAATAAAACAGGTGCATTGTATACAGATTCTATTAAGGTCTTTTTTAAATGCTTTGAAACACTAAAAATGGTCAGGTCATTACCCAGGAATGTAAGAATGAGATTATTTTTAATGAAGATGAAACAAAATACATTCATCAGACACAGGTGCGGGAAAAGTAATTAATTAACTGCTCTGTGAAAAGGACAGTGTATATAACAGATTTGGAAGAAATCGTTATTTATGAAGATGAAAGACATTGTAAGCTGCATTTGTCAATGTCAATGCAGCTAGTGATATCTAAGCATGGATGGCTATAGGCTTACTTTCCAAACTCTCGATCCAAGTTCTCCTATTATAATCATTGCAGGATGAAAAGAAAAATGATGAGTTTTGAAGACTTGGTGCAAAGTCAGACACTGCTCAGAGTTCTCATGTCTGTGCAGAAGCCCGGCAAAAACAGAAAGTAGACTGGTGTGGCATTTTAGTACAGGGTAACAACAGCCTTTTGTAACTCTATTTTTGCCCAACACAACAAAATTCCTTCAGATCCAAGTTCAGCCATATGGCTTGCCTTCGAATTGTTGAAACAGTGGGCAGGATGTAGAGAACACAACCAAAGGCCTTATTTAGAGTATGGCGGATGGGATATTCCACCAAGACATTGTGGATATTTTGTTTGCATATCAAAGTGCATTATAGCCTATCCCACCCGTAATCCCACAGATGGGATATTTGCCATGGTTCGACAAATTATCCCATCTGACAAACTCTGAATAAGGACCTTGATTTATCTGTGTGATCCACCATCTAGTGCTGGTCCAGGACGAGTAGTGGTCACTCTTCAGCGAGCTTCAGATCTTGTTATTGAAGTCGGGCATCCATCGAGATATCAGACGCTTTCCTTTTGTAGGCATCAAGACATGTATTACAAGAAAAGGTGATCAATTTTAATGCACTATGGCTTGCTGTTTATCACAGCAGCAATTCACTTAATAAAGCAGACCTCCTTGGGAATCATTGAAACTGGTGCAGATACGTTTTTGAGGAAGGAAATATATTCCTGTATCTGCTTTCTTCTTTTGGCTATTGTGGTCATGCTATTCCTCTGCATAAAGTGCCTTCACGTCCTATTTCATGCATTTTGCAAAACAGTATGAATTGTATCCCATAACAAACAATGATCTTCTTACTCTAACTCTACATCTGGCATTATTTTGTGGCTTACATTTTCTCACCAGTGGCACAGTACCAAAATACACCCTTTTCTCCCCCATCCCCATTGCAAACACAACACTCAATCGACTATGTCCTTCTTGACCAAACAGACTTAAGAAAAATGATGATCTCTCAGAGAGGATGGATATGTCCAAAGTATATAACTCAAGGATCACTATTATCAGAAGAGGGCAACTGGTGGTGAGTGAGGCAGGGTGCAGTCTGGGCAATACCGACTTTTTTTTAAAAATATCAACCAATCAACATCTTGAAATGGGGCCACATCATCTCAAAATGTCCATAATACTTGCAGAAATACTAAAGCATGCAGGGTCAGTACTGCATGCAGAGGATCTTCTGTTTAGCACATTATCAAGGTCTTGTACCTTCAAAATCAGTGCACCTCATGAAACATGGCAAGCACAGTATTTACTGAGATAGCCCAAGAAGACAAAAAAGAGCGATTAAAATAAGTATTTTATTCAGATTCACAATTCTGAGTAGATCACCTCAGCAGTTGAGTGTGGTAAAAAAAAAGCTGATCAAATTGCAGACCAGAGCAATCCCTGTTCATCAAAACACCGTTGCAAAAGATCGGGCAGGAGAAGTAGGGGATGATATACAGACAGGTGAAGTTTTCCTCTTTCTGGCCTGATGCCACTTAGGAGCGGCCTGTGCAGGTAAGAGCGGTGGGGCGGTTGGGAGGGGTGGGGGGAGTCAACAGACGACGACAAGGGAAAACTAATATTTATTTAATTTTCCCTATTTAATTTTCCCTCGTCATCGTCTGTCAACTCCCCGCCCCACCGCACCGCTCTTACCTGCACGGGCCGCTCCTAATGCCACTACTTACAAAACCGGTATTATAATAATTAATTCTGATAAAGTGTCGTAAGCAATTAATACAGTGAAGGAACCAGATGTAAGGGGAAGTGTTTTATTAATATAGTCATCCGCCGCACGATTCAAAATGACATAGAAATAGGACTACAAGTAATTATAAAATAATCATTCATTTGTTTCTCTGCCCCCATTGAATCAAATAAAAACTCTTTAAGTGCACTGGGTTTACTTTAAAGTGATGAATGTCATAATTGATTATGTACTTCGAAAGTACATACATTAGGTAATGCTTATATTAATGTGTGCTAGTCAATTTACTAAATGAATTGCTGACTCCAAACTGACAACAGACATGTTTTTCTCGGTAATTAATCTACTGTGCATATTTCCTTCCCAGAGAGTCCGATTAATTATGTACAATATCGCTAATCGCATTAGGTTAATGGCCATTTTTTAGTGTTCCTTGTAGGTAAAATGTCCATTCAGTAATGATAGAGTGGGTGTATTTTTAGATGTAGCTATCTTATGCCTGCCCACTTCGATAGCCCAATTACTTGAGGTGACTTATGTTTGTTTTTGGCATTATCACAGGTTTATGTGTGGCCAAAAGGCAGTTCAGTTTTTTTTTATAAGCATCATGTTATCCCCCCAAAATCATGCTAACACACTTTTTTATCTCTTTCTATTTATAGGATACATAAAGGGAACTGTGTAAGTTGGTCCAGTATTGCCATTGAGAGGTTCTGGTGCCCTAAAGCACGAGGCTGAAGGCCACTCTAATAATGCGGTCCTGAAGGCACTGCGCCTTCTGCAGAATTATTGGACTTGCCACATTTGCCACACAATCCATCATCTGCTTCATGATTTGCCGATTTGCACAACAACAACAAAACTTCTTCAAATGGATCAAAAGTATTTAAAACGTGACAAAATGTGTTTCTGGACAGTGAAAGGTCCTTTGTATAGGTTGCAGTATTTGGGTATTAAACTGTTACTTATGAAGTGAAACCTTTGCCCAAACAGTGTTAACATGCGTAAAAGTGTCCAAAAAATGAAATAATACTATCACAATTTGTGCTGCATGGCACCGCATAATATGTCATTTCATCCCACATATTGTAGTCAACTCGGCTGCCTAATTTGGCCCTCCTCAGTAACATAATTCCTGTGGCCCTGCACATGGTACCGATTGGATACATTTTTTATAATTTGCTAACAATGGGCATTGATTGGAATTAGAATGTTTTAAGGCGTGATTATCTTTCTTGAATAAAATGCTGATACAAAAATGCCTAAAGATGCAATTCTTTGGCTGCAATGCTTACTACATAATTATAGATTTACTGCATTGGCCACAATTTAAAAAAATTACAGACTTCACCAAAAATATTATTTCTAGCTCTAATGGATGAAAAACATACTGCCAGAGAATGTGCCACATAATTTGCATTCTTTTTCACATAATTTAGAAAACTTTGTTTCATAATTTTGACCTCCGTGCCTCTCAATCCTAGCAGTCCTGACATTATTAAAGCTCAGCAGAGTGGTTTGGCAACTGTCATTATGACGATGAAATCCATATTTCACAGGCAACCCTAAAATATTTTCCATATTTTACAGTTCCCTTTGATATATGGGCTTTTATGTTACTGCATTTTTTGCAATAAGAGCACAAAACATGTACTATATGCATGTACTATACACACATATATATATATATATATATATATATATGTGATCAAGACCGCGCTTGAGCGGTCGAAACGCGTCATACCAGGCACTGGCCTGGAGTAGACTATGTGCTAATTTTTGTTCTGAAATAAAGCACTTAAACATTTAATAACAAACGCCTTGTGGTCCGTACCTGTGAGGCCTCATCAAGGATATGTGGTGAGCCAGTATTGTGCGTGTTTATACAAACATGTATGTATGATGAAAATAAGATGCACAGTGTAATTGTGTGCAGGAGAAACTATGATTCACAAGAGGTGAAAAGTGGGTTATGTTTCCCCTTTCCTTTCTTATGAACGATAATAAATAGCACACTGAACTGAGTGAATTTGTATCTTTGGTTTATTCCATGATGTTTTAGGGCTGGTTTTGCGGCTTTCTGCTAGAGCTATTGCTCCCAATTATTAAACAAGCATTGGCATAGCCAATAGGTCTCGCCTTTGCAACCTTATAAGTATTTAGTTATGCAGTACAATATCCTTGGTGCAACAACATCAACTGTTGCATGTCTAAACACTTATAAGGTCCCAAAGGCGAGACCTATTGGCTATGTCAATGCTTGTTACATTTGGCAGCTGTGTATCTGCGCCGTGGTTTATACTGGTTTCCAGTCCGGCCCTGCATGAACTGTAGTTGTAGGAAAGGAAAGCCAGAGGGGGCAGAGCAACGAGAACTGGAATAGGCGAGGCCGGGCCAAGCAAACAATGCTCTCGGCGCTGCTTCTGCACTGGGAGCGCGCGGGCTGCCGCCTGCAGAGCTGCACAGAGGCGAGCCAGTAAAGCTCGCGAGCTCAAGCGTGCAGCCAAGCAGGGTGAGGTGCACTGCACAGCTCCGACGTTACATAACCGCAGTATTTGTACAGTGCACGTCCACTCAAGGGCGTCTGTTGGTGCCACAGAACAGATGTTACCGCGAGGTTTGTGATGTTCAACCTCCTGGAACAGCGGGACGTGCGGAGGAACAGGACGGCGAGAGCTCGACAACTGTGCGCAACAGCGAGAAGCGGGAAGGCTGCAGACGCCTAAGGAATAATTTCCCGCCTATATTTCATGAACAAGCAGGAGGGTTGGATGCAACTTACAATTCTAGCAGAAAAAGAAAAGGTGGCAAATATCTACGAACCCTCTGACCTGAGGTGCATAGTCCATTTGAAAAGCAAATTGAAAAGTTCATCTCCATAATGAATTTCATAAAGTATTGCACAATTGTAGGTTAAACCAAAAATATAAAATACACTAAACTGAAGTGTGATTGTCAGTGGTGGGCACTGACTCCGCTGCAAAACGGTGAGTGCGTAACGCCAACTACAGCAGTCTCCTAAAACATATATTGTGCACTGGCATTTATTTATGTGTTTATGTTTACAAATTAGGTGCTGGACGTAAGTACCAAGACTATACATAGTTCATTTGATTTGCTAATGTAGTGTGCGGCAGTATATACATTGAAAATATCGGTGACTTCTCTACTGCAATACTTTCCCCAAGTGCAAAGTAATTGGTGTCCTCGAATGAAGTTCTGAAAACCTGGAATCCTAGCAGATATGCGAGAAAGAAAACTCAGGCTTGAAATTCAATGCAAGCGACCCATCTTGCTCGAAAGAGTTAACATATGCTCTCTCCTGAAGATTAAACAAGAAAGGAACCCAATTTTGAGATGCAATAAATGGCATGGACCCACACCCACAAGTTACTAGAAACATAAACCAATCGGGTTTAGTATTTTAGTCCAGTACAGTCATAAAAATAACTTACAAGCTATTAATGGGAGCCATGTGTGGAACACAGCCCTGTGTCACAAGGGAGTATTATAAAGGCAGAATGTGCACAGTTAATCAGCTGCAAATGGCCTCCACCGTTCCTCAAACACAAAGGTTGATGGACTTCCAGATGCTCCATGATGCAGGCTTTAGCAGCACCAGAGACGTGCTCCAGCTGAGCCGCTGAGTCTTAAAGAGCCGAGCATACAATGGAGCCCAACAGCAATGTGGGTGATGAATGCTTAAAGAGGCCATGGCTTGTACAGAAGACAACTGGCCTCTCTGCCAAGTACTGCATCTGCATTCCAGAATGTTCTTCTACTTCATAGCCTCTGCTTGGGTTTGGAGACCAAGTATGAGATTATTCATCGGAAGCCCTTTTAAAGGTTTTCACTGCACAGACATTACTTTTGTACAGGGCTATGGCTTAAACAGATGCGTTTATTCCCAGAAGAGTATATTTCTTGCAGCAGAAAATGTTTTCATTTACTTTCATCTCTGAAATATTTGCTTAGCCCTTATCAATATTTGATTATTTAACATTTCATGCAAATAGCTGGGTATATGGGCCAACACAACTAGGAATAAACTGCAAGTGTGTTTGACTCCAGACAGATACATTAAATAAGACATAAGAATAAAGGAAGATGAACAACACATTGAGAACCTAGAAAACACACATCCGAAGAGAAAAGGAGGCCTATTTAATTTGCTTTGTTGCTCACTGAAAAAGTTAGCATCGATCACTCATTGATAAATAGAAACAAGCAATGGCCGCGCGGCCGTGGAAACTGACACGGCCGCGAAAGTGGAAGTAATCGCGAGGGAAGCCATATGGCGCCTGATCGCGCGTGCACGCTCGCGTGAACGCAAGCTGGTCGCCAGCAAACTGCTGTTTGCACTTCCAAAACCCGCTTACTAAAACTCTCGCCAGAGCAGCGCATGCGCTGGCTCAGGCGAGACCTAAAAAGTCATTCATAGATTGGACATTGGCTCCACCTAGAGAAGTGTGTCTCTTTCATTTCATTCTATTGGCAGTATCATTCCGCGTCCTATAGAATGCTTGTATCCAAATGTATGAGGGTTTATTATTCATCTCTGCAGCACACTGAATCATCAAATATTAAAGTATTCATCTCATTCACACTTTGCATACAGAAAACAACATGTTTTGTTTCGTGTTTTTACAGCAGCAGACTTTAAAAAAAAGTTTTGTCCGGACTCAAAATGCAAGTCAAAATTTATGGCTATTCCAATGCTTGTTTTTAATGTGCAGATGTTATACACAAAGGTGATCACTGTGGGATTCATGAATACTGAACCCTCCCTGGATTCTGATTACCCTCCTGGTCCTTCAGATTCATTAATCCAGAATAGGATTCACGAATGTTGTATAAAAATGGCCCTACGGCCGACCTTCTCCCCTCCCACTGCACAACTTTGAAGGCCCTGCACAGCTGGGGTTAGACATCCTTGGAGGGTTGGGCGTAGGACTTTGATGAAGGCCAGCCTTCTGGCTAAGCTCCATGGTGCACGGCCAAAGGATGTGCACTGCAGGTATTGGCTGCCTAAAAAGGGTTTGGTGCATGCACTGTATCTAACTCCTCCAGTTGAGATTTGGGCACAGAGAAACTTGGATGTGGTATATGACCAAAAACAATCACTGAAAAAAACCGAAGGTTTAAGTGAGTTACGGTTTGCTTTAGTTAGAACTAACTCTCCCATAGGATAACATTGGGTTTCCTTATTGCATTTAATAAGTGATAACTTTCAATTGGAAGTAGGTGGACAGGGCTAGTTGGGTGTCTAAAGACTTGTACTTAAAAGCCCTCTTTAATAATAAAGTATGATTTTAAGTCATCGTTCTGAAAGTGCCTCTTTTAGAAAGTTGGCATTTTCTTGTCATAACCTTTTGCTGTGGCCTGCAGGCCTGCAGCCTGTTTCCTGGGTCACAAGACTAGGTGTAACAGTGAGACAAAGGGCCATAGATGTTGGCAGGATGGACCATCTCTGGGTTGATGATGGGGGTTACCTACCACACTTACACATCACAAAGGCTCTGCTTGAGCACTTTCACAAAGGGTTACACATCGGTCCTGTGTGACCTTAGACACGCTATGGCTAGGGCAGGGATGGAGGGGAAGTCTGCCACATCAGGGGGGTGGAAACCTCTAGAAGCTTCCCCTACTTCAAAGTGAGTACCAGGTAAAAGTAATGGACCCTTAAGCATAGCTCTTCAGTACACATCTGGACCTGTGGGGAAACTCAGAAGAAGGACTGCTGTGCTGCTCTGCAAGGACTGCCACTCTGCTGCCCTGATGCCCTGCTCCCTGAGTGAAGGACTGGACCTGCTTCCTGATCCCAGGATCACCAGAGTGACTCCAAGGGCTAGTTGGCTGGCCTCCTGACTACAGCCTCAGGGGCAAAAGGCTCCAGCCATCTTGAACTCATCACCTGGACTCTGCCTGCTATGAGTCCTACCCTCCCAAATGGAGTCACCCCACTCCTGGACCAATGGAAGTGGGTCTGAGGGTGCTCTGCCAGTCCAACTTTGAACTCAGCAGAACTGACACCTCTGTGCTGCAGAGCAACACATTGCAGACCAGAATGTCCATATCAGAGCCCGCTGTGCGATGCATCACCTCACCAGACTCCGCATCGGGACTGCTGAGTGGTTCGTCTTCAGCGCTGGGCTTCCAGGAACCACCACTGCATCCTTGACGCAGGCCTTCACATCACAAGAAACTTGTAGATGGCATCCTCAATGATGACACGGGATTCCGCATCACAAGCCCTGCAGTTGTTTTTGGAACCTGCCGGAGCACAACGCTTCTAGACGCAGCACTTTGCATCACAAGCCCCTCCTCAACAAGAATGCAGAACCTCACTCCACAGGTTTGCAGCTCCTAGGAATGCATCCTGCCGCTCAACAACCAGGATTTAAGATACTCTTGTTCAGCAAGATTAACTGGGTCTCTGTAGCCGGCCTGCGCTCCATTGTGGTCGACCTGAATTTGTGATTTTGTCCCGGTCTGGCTCAACCAGATTACCACAGTTGGCGCTTTGTGGTTTCTAGTAGGGGTGGGTGGAACTTGTGAAGTTTTACTCTGTGGAATTCCGTGGAGTTACATAAAAACTCTGCAAGACTCCATGGAGTTTCACAAGCAGGTGGATTCAGCACGTCACACTGTTTTTTTTTAGCGACATCAGCCGGTTCCGTGCTGCAAAATCAGCACAAACAGCACCATACAGTGCACCAGAGGGCGCTGCTTCTTTGCTGCCGATGGAGTAGATTTTCTACTCAAGTGGAAGCTTTCTCACCCCGAACGTTCGTGACTGCCTGTGACCACCCGCATTGAGAAACTCTTGCCTGGTAACGTCCTAGCACTCGAAAATCACGCTAGGAGATGCCAATTCTCACTCGTGCTTGCTAACTTAACATTGGCGAGTCATGTATAAGAAAAAAACTCCACCACGCGGCGGTTGGTGCAGTTTTGTCAGAACTCTGAGTTACAAACATAATGCAGAGTGGCAAAACTCTGCGAACTCTGCCGGCAGATTGGAACTTATCACCCACCCCTAGTTTCTAGCGCTGTTTTTGCTTACATTTTTATAAACTGCATATGTCCGGATTACTGATTGGAGTTTTGTAATTTTTATTTTAAATTATTTATTGCATTTTTCTTTTTTTTCTAAATAGGTGTGGAACTTCTATTGTGTTGTTTTTTTCACTTTATTACTGTTTGAAGTGCTGCATAAATACTTTACACATTGCCTCTAAGCTAAGTCTGACTGCTTTAGTGCCTAGCTGCTAGAAGATTAACACAGGTTAATTTGGGATTTCTTGTGACTTCACCCTAACAAAAATTGTGGTTACTGCTTGAGAAGGGTTTCAACCCCCTCAACCATTAAACCAATTTCTTACATTGCCTAACTAAAAGTACTATCGACTTTCTCTTTATCCTTTTTAGGTCGAGCCTAAGTCAGCGTGCATGCCCTGCTCTGGCCAGCTGCTGTAGTGGAGTATGGAAGAGAAGTCCCGCCCACTCTCCGCCCATATTTGTCATTGGCTTCTGTCTTTGTCCTTCATAAATGCAGGCTTCTGATTGGTTAATAGGCTTGTTAGTCCCGCCTTAGTACTGCCTTGTCTTCATTTGTAACCTCCCATGGCTACTGGCCCTTTTACTTCGGTTGTTACATAGCACGTCTTATTTAGTCTTGTAAGCACTATTTTCTTCATTAAGTTTCTGTTCCTGCAGGCACCCCGACATGCTTTGCTAACATTCAGTGTGCCATGCGGGCTGCAAATATTTTTTTACTCTTTATTTACGTTGGTTAAAATTGCTGCACTCGTGCTCTAACTGTAAACAGCTTAAGCTAAAGCACTGGTGCTGCGATTGCTCTACAAGTAAAGAAATGGAAAAAAAATGTTTTTCAATTTCTTTACTTTTGAACCAATGGTGGCACTGCGCTTTAGCTTAAGATATTTACAGTTAAAGCGCGAGTGCTGCGATTTTAACAAAGTAAATAAAGAGAAAAACGTGCACCCGCCATTTTTTCTCTTTATTTACTTTGGTTACAATCGTGGCACTCGTGCTTTGGCTGTAAACATCTTAAGCTAAAGCGCGGTGCCACGATTACTTCAAAAGTAAGGAAATAGAAAAAAAGTGTTTTTCTATTTCCTTACTTTTGAAGTAATTACTATATTTCACTTACGGACTACAAGCTACCGCTGATCCAGATCAACAGAATTCTACTTCTGGGTTCGTACTGCAGCAGCAGAGGCAAAGATGATGAGGCACCAGAGCACTGTGGACGAGAAGATGAAATTTCTGGAGGAAATTGAAGGTATGGGCAACATCCAGCGCTTCATGTCTCCCCGCATGCAGACCTCGCGGGCCGCGTGGAGTATCATCAGCCAGCATCTGGAAGACAAGGGAGTGCAGTTCTCACCCTCTCAGTGCCAAGTCACCTGGAGGAATCTAAAGCACAACTTCTTTAAGGACTTGACCCAGCAGGGCAGTACTTGGATGATCAAGATGTCATCCTCCATCTACGAGAAAATGCTCAAGATGTGGAATAAAGCCGGTCGGCCCAAGGCCAACAAATCCTGTGAGTCTGTTCTGTTTATTATTCAGGTTACCTGGTTTGTTCGCCAGCCTCTTCTTTGCTCCCATGCTGAGTCGATGCCATTGCATGTGTGTTATACAATTATTAAACATAACACCAGTTTCTTCTTGCCTGTCTTTTCTTGTGGTGCATGGGTGCATGCATACATCTCGTTGTTTTCCAGTGTCTTATGATTTCGTTTTATTTGTAAACCTCTTTTTCCAGGTGTGTGCTTGTTTCGTTATGTCAATATAGGTATGTTTTTCCTCTAGCCGATGTTGTGTTTGTATGTGCATGTTCGCTTGCTCCCATTACCTTATTTTAATACCTGTATCTTCATGTGCCTGTGCACTTGTAATTCCTTACGGTTGCGAATGTGTTCTTGTTTCGCTTGCATTCTGGCAGAATTTTTACTTAGATGTCTGTATTTTATTAATGATGCGTGTGGTCTGTTGCTGGGAGGTGTACTGATTTGGTAGTCCTGTGTATCTGCATCAGTGCTAGACTGGGGAAAAATACTCCGGTAACCCTTACATTTTTGGTCAAGATGCAGCAGCTGAAACGGATGGAATCACGACAGGTGAAGTCATGAAGAGCCATAAAAGTTATACAAATTCTGACATTCAATATATACATTAATTTTTAGGTTGAGCCTGAGCCAGCGCGCATGCACTGCTCTGGCGAGCTGCTGTAGTGAAGTATGGAAGCGAGTCCCGCCCACTCTCCATCCATATTTGTCATTGGCTTCTGTCTTTGTCCTTCATAAATGCAGGCTTCTGATTGGTTATTAGGCTTGCTAGTCCCTCCTTAGTACTGCCTAGTCTTCATTTGTAACCTCCCATGGCTACTGGCCCCTTTACTTCGGTTGTTACACAGCACGTCTTATATAGTCTTGTAAGCACTATTTTCTTCATTGAGTTTCTGTTCCTGCAGGCACGACGAAGTGGTTTGCTAACATTCTGCGAGCCATGCGCACTGCAAATATTTTTTTTATCTTTATTTACGTTGGTTAAAATCACTGCACATATTTTTTTATCTTTATTTACTTCGGTTAAAATCGCCGCATTCGTGCTCTAATTGTAAACAGCTTAAGCTAAAGCGCTGGTGCTGCGATCACAGGAAGTTGACCCGACCCTGGGATTTATTTGACCTCCCCATGCCACAAAAACAAAAATGTATGCTTTCATGTAGAAAATGTGCTTGTCATGTAAAGCGCTTTAATGCCGGTAGGTTATGTTCACGCTATATAAAGCGACAAAAAAGTACCAATTACGCAATTCACATATGACTCAAACTTGCCTAAAGCGCATCAGCCGCTCTCACAGACAATAGTAGTGTATTCTAGCACTAGGTTGCAGCCTTACAATTCAACTGAAAGTGCCACAGTTTGCTGCATGGTTAAATACTTATGCCCCAAAGGCGAGACCGATTGCATTGCAAATGCTTGTTTATTAGACTGTAAATCCTGTTGATAATGTAAATTGATTTATCTCAGCCTAAACCCTGCATCACTGTACTGTTCTATAAATCGCTCTGACATCAAGCGCATAGGTTCTTGAGATGCTGTATCAGGAGCTACAATAATTAAATAAATACATCCTGACAGTATCACGAAAGGCTGGAATCAGGAAGAGAATAACCCAGATTACTGTCTAGATTCCAAGCTGTATGTATATCATTACCCTAAGCATCACTATTAATTTAACAGATACAACTAAAAAAATTCCAATCTTGCAATATTTTTACAGTTAATGGATGCTCTACATAGCTCCAGCCAAGGGGCACATTTGAGAAATGTAGGTGGGCTTTACCTTTCCCCACTGATTAATAATTAGCAGAGTGAATACTTGAATGAATTGCTCACACTGTCTCCTGTGTAGCAGTCACACTCACCCACTTGGGAAACTCGTAGAGTGGGGACCTCTCTTCTAAAATATCCTCTAAGGCATCATTTCAGTTTAGTCCTCTCTAGGCCCATGACTCCCGGAGAGATTGGCACTTGAGCATGTTCTAGTGGTGGTGGTGGTGGGGGGGTGTGGTCTATCATTTAATAGGTAAAGGAGGTGCACCACCCACCTGGAAAACACAAAATAATTTTGAATAACAGACAATCATTAGCAGCTACCATGACTTTGTTGTAATGAAAGTCAGGTAGCTGAGGTATATTTTGAGAAGATGATTTATTTAGTCTTAGTTGCAGATAGTACATCCATTGCTAGGTCCTTAGGATAGCCCCACCAGGAGCAGCCTCCCTGCTGGTCAGTTCATACTCCAACTGACACTCTTCATCTCACAGGCACCCAAACATTCCAAGGCATCATTACGACTCCAACATTCCACTCAGTACATTCACATTGGCTGAACAGCAAGAGCCAAAGCACCAGGGAAGATGCATAGAAATGTACACAAGATATAACAAACTTGTTGTACAGAGTTTATTCAAAAACATATGTTAGGTTTAGTTAAGTAATACCAATGCATGGAAGAAAACAAAGAGGGAATTGCGATTCTCCTATTACCATGACCAGAGAATCTGGATTTCATTAAAGACACGGAGGCTAACATTATGCATTATTCTTTTAATGTAACTTCAAGCAGCCATTTAAAGTTACATCACAAAGCAAAGCTCTATAATGTACATATGTTACGATGGCAACAGGAACACACAGATCTGCTTCTTTTAAATGCAATGAGAAAAAAAGGTAAGGTTCTTCTAAAGGTAACGAAATCCAAAAGACAGAATCGTGATGGCAAAAGGCTTCTCCTTATAGCATTGAAGAATTCCAAGTAGAAAGAAGGCGTGATGTCGAGACTTGCTTGAACTGTATCTTGATGAGGAGCCAATCAAGTTGAATTATCTGAAAAAGGACAAAATATTAGGAGTTGAACTTAACGCCCTAAGTGAAGGGGAAAGAGAATTGGTGATAATATCGCATAATAAAGGCAAAAATACAATGAAAACTGAGTTAAGTTCTTAACAAAACATTAACATAATATGAAACTCTAAGAACAAGAAAAATGCAATAAATTGAAAGATGTTAAAATCCACTCCCAGGAGGGAGGGTTGGGATAATGTTAGCCTCCGTGTCTTTAATGAAATCCAGATTCTCTGGTCATGATAATAGGAGAATCGCAATTTCATTACAAGACCGGAGGCTACCATTATGCATGTTGGTAGTCTAGTAATACTACGTCAGGCATGTGTTCGGCAGGTTTGTAGTAATGTTTTGCAAAGGTATAGGAACTGGACCAGTCTGCTGCCTTAAGATTGTCATCTAACTTACCTCCTTTCCAAAAGGACTGGCTAGCCATAGCGCCTCTTAAAGAAGGTGCCTGAAATCTTTGGCGATTAATGCCTGCCAATTGCATAGCCAGTTTAACCCATCTAGCTATGGAAGAAGAAGAGACAGGTTTGAAGGGTTTTACAAAGGAAATAAGAAGTTGGTTTACACCAGCGGTGCGATGTTGGTTCATCCTTGAATCATATTCCTTCGTACAATCGACCACACACAATTTTTTACAAGTATCGAACCTAGGGTAAAAAATCATATCAGACATTGTTTTAGTTCTCTTGATAATTTCAAATCTGACGCCGAAGGCGTCATAAGATCTGTTAGATATTTCCAGTGCTTTAACATCCGAAACTCTACGGCAGGATATTATACATAGGAGAGAAGCTAGCTTAACAGCAAGTCGTTTATTATCTAGCAAGTTATTATTAGGCCAGTTAGAAAAAAGGTCAAGTAATAATTTAACGTCCCATAGAATATCGTATTTAGGTTTAGGAGGTCTTTTAAGCCTGATGCTTTTCATAATTCTGCATATTATTGAATTCTTGCTGATAGTTCTACCATTTAAAAGGGAGTGACCTGCAGAAATGGCTGATCTATAACAGTTAATTGACCTATAGGAAAGACCTCTTTCAAATTGTTCAACAAGAAAATTGGCTACATGCACAATAGGCGCCTCCACGGAATCCAGGTTCCTTTCCAAGCACCAACGAAACCATCTTTTCCAGATGCCGTTGTATCTATAGTGTGTACCAGGGGGCCATGATTCTTGGAGGAGAGAAGAAGCCTGCGCCGAAAGCCCAGAGATTTCATTGGCTCGCCTGACACTTTCCAGGCAAGAAGGTTCAAAGTCCCATTCTGAAGAAGAGGATGTTCCAAGCCATCTATGTCTCTTAGAAGGCCTGGTGAAGCTGGAAGTAGAAAGGGTATTTGGTAAGCTAATTCCAAGGTCGTTGGAAACCAGGCTTGGGACGGCCAAAAGGGTGTTATTAGAACTATTGAAGATTGTTCCATCCTCAACTCCTGAAGGACACACTGGATCATTGCAAAGGGGGGAAAAGCATAACCCTGAATTCCTTTCCAAAGTTGAAGAAAGGCGTTCACTGCCAGAGCACCCAGGTCTGGCATCCAGCTGAAGTATCTGGGAAGTTGGAACGTGAGTCTGGTCGCGAAGAGGTCTACTTCTAAGGGACCCCAAAGATAGTCTAGACTCTTGAACGCGTTTGTGTTTAATTTCCAATCGGTGTGATCTACGAGGAACCTTGAATTCCAATCCGCACAAACATTGTTTTGACCCGGAAGGTATTCTGCTCTTAGCGAAATATTGTGTTCCAAGCAGAAGATCCATAGTTTTTTGGCTAGGTTGGAGAGGTCTGGTGACCTGGTGCCCCCTAGACGATTTATGTAGGCGACGGCCGACATATTGTCCATTTTGAGAATGACTGACCTCCCCTGAAGTGAATGTTTGAAACTCATTAGGGCATAAAGCCCGGCGGTTAACTCCAGAAAGTTTATGTGGTGCAAACTCTCCAAATAGGACCATAACCCTTCCGTGCTCTGATTCTGAAAGCAAGCACCTCAACCATGAAGGCTGGCGTCTGATTCCAGCACAAATTCCGGGGAAATCCCAAATATGGCTTTGCCATTCCATGCGTCCAGATTTTCTAACCACCAAGTCAGTTCTATCTTGGCTTCTGTGTCTAAGTGAATTTTGTCTCCGTACCAAAGTCCAGATCGGAGAGCTCTGCCTTTCAGCCTTTGAAGGGCCCGATAGTGTAAAGGACCCGGGAAAATAGCTTGGACTGACGATGAAAGGAGGCCCAGGAGTCTTGCAAGTTCCCTTAAGGTTACAAGATTGAGTTTCAGAACATGACGTATTTCTTTCCGAATCTTGGAAATCTTTTTCGGGGGAAGTAACAGCATAGACTTCACGGTGTTTACAGTGAAGCCCAGAAACTCTAGAGACCTGGAGGGAGTCATCATGGATTTATCCCTGTTTATAATAAAGCCACTACTCTCTAATAATTCTACGGTAGTATTTAAGTCTTTCAGAATTTGAGAGTGGTCTTGAGACATGATGAGGATGTTGTCTAAATAGATTATAAGGCGGATACCCCTTTCTCTCAGAACTGTGGTAATGGCCTTCATAACTTTGGTGAAGCACCAAGGGGCAGATGATAGACCGAAGGGGAGAGCTTGGAACTGATAAAGGTGGTTGTTCCACGCAAATTGTAGGAAGGATTGGGATTCTTCTGCCATTGAAATTGTAAAGTAGGCATCCTTTAAGTCTAGTTTCACTAACCAGTCTTTTTCTAAAAGCATGTCCCTGAGGAGATGGATACCTTCCATCTTGAAATGATTGTAGGTGAGAAATTTGTTCAGTTCTCTTAGGTTTATTACTGGTCTCCACCCTTTGTCCTTCTTTTCCACCAGGAAAATATTGCTTAAGAAGTTCTTGCGTTCCCAAGGGACTTCTACAATCGCTCCCTTCATCAACATAGAAGTTACTTCCTCTGCCACAATAGACTGTTGCTCTAGAGTCAGATTTAACCCTTTGGGAGTTATAGCTTGATTGGGTTTTTCCGAGAAATCTATTTTGAAACCCTGAACAGTTTCTAGTACCCAAGGATTGTGTGTAATTTGTTTCCAGATGTGTAGGAAATGTTTTAGGTGACCCCCTACTTTCCCTGTTGAAGAGGAAGGATGAGGAGAAAAGGTACTTACTTGAAGTGTTGGAGGAGTTAATGCCTCTGGCTCTGAAGCCTCTTGAGCGGGAGGATTGTCCTTGTTGAGGGAAGAAGGAAGGGTTGGTCTGGTAGAGGCGACCGAAACCTCTTTGACTGAAGAAGGGTCTTTGGTAGGGGCGGCCGGCAGAGCGACCCCTTCTGCCGGCCCTAGCAAAAACACTTGGATTAAAGACACTGCGCATGTTGGCTTGCGCTTTATCCAAAGCCGTGGAGGTTGCCACGTATTTACCCAATCCCTTGATCATATCCTCCCCAAAGAGGAGCCCATTAGGATTGGACGATATTTCATTGTCTGCCATGTCACAGAACTTGGGGTCGATTTTTGATAAAACAACTTTCCTTCTCTCGGTATTAATTGAAGCATTTGCGTTACCAAGGAGGATTAGTGTTCTCTTGCTCCATCCTCTTAATAAATCAATGTTGGGTGAAGAACCATTAATGTAGCTCTCCTCAATTAGGTCGATCATTCGGCATAAAGGGCCAAGCATGTCAAGCATGCGATCTTGATAATCTGCCTGTCGGACAATTCTTTAGAGTACGTAGGAACTGCTCGGAGGTGGACGTTTTTCAAGCACAAGCGGAACAACTAGAGAGTAAGCTCCTGGAGAGACACTACCCGAGCAAATTGGTAAAGCGTGCAAAGAAAAGGGCGAAGAACAACAATCGGGAAGCCCTATTAGAGACCATCCCGAAGGAAAAACGGATCAGTTGGTATGCGTTACTACATACACTCCTGTTTCAAATAGAGTACAGAACATCATCAAGAAGAAATGGGCAATCTTGAATAGCGGAAACCGGAAGTGGGAACCCCCTCTTTTTGCGTTCAAACGGAGTAGAAACTTGAGAGATGAATTGGTACATTCAAAGATCACCAATGATGACATAGAAAACCAGATGACCTTATGGAGCCAACCAAAACCAATAGGGCATTATCTGTGCGGTAACTGTGTGTGCTGCCCCCTGACTACCACTACTAAGGAAGTAGACATTGGCACAGACAATCCCTGGAGACTCAAGAATTTCAGTAACTGTAATACTGAAAATGTGGTTTATCTACTGACCTGCCCATGTAATCTGAAATACGTGGGTATGACGACAAGGAGGGTAAAAATGAGGATCAATGAACACCGCAGCACCATCAGGTGCAAAAAACAAACACCAAATTGACTAAACATTTTACCGAAAAACATCACAGTGACTCTGATTTACAGTGGACAATCCTTGAAGTAATGAAAAGAGAAAAACGATATTGTTAGACAGTTGCACATCCGGGAACAACGATGGGTGTACAGGTTACATACATGGGAGCGAGGCCTAAATGATGATATACCATGGCTACAGCTGGCAAAGTGACCAAGCTAACCTCAAGGCATAGATCAATCACCTATGGAGACAGTTACACACCACTACAGAGGGGGACCCGAGCCTGTGTAATTTAAGTGACGAAATACGAATTAGACCATGTATGGGCAGCCTGTGTGGATATTAACTTTTCACCCCTAGAAGGAGATTATAACATCTGATATACAGCTTGACCACTGAGAGTAATACGCTTAGCCCCACTGCCTGATGTCCACTACATCTGGGCGTAATTTATGCTCCGTTTCACAAGGTTACTTCTGAGTTAGTGTAACGTGCCTCACATTCATCAATGCATGCGCGCATGAGATATGCTGATGTTCTGTACAAAGGCATCCATTTTTTCTTGATAAGAGCTCGCACTATGATATACGCCCCGTACCTAGCGTTTAAGCCCTTGTTCATTGGGGACGGGCTTCCATAGAATGATTACAGATTCAGAGGGATGATATGTATCCTTTTCCTTCTGCACATGCGCAATCCATTTTTCACTTTTCTCTTCGTGTGGATTTTACTAAGTTAGGTTAAACGCGACTCTCATTCATCAGCGCATGCGCATATGAGATACGCTGACGTGCAGAGGCATCCTCTTTCCCCAAATAGGAACGCGCACAATTAGTTAGTTTTAACGCGTCTCTCACTCATCAGCGCATGCGCGTGTGAGATACGATGACGTACGAACAGAGGCATCCTCTTTCATCCAATAGGAATGCACATAATGATTTAGTGTTACGCGTTTCTCACTCGGTAGCGCATGCGCTGATGAGTTACACTAACGTTCGTATAGAGGCAACCCTCTTTTCACCCAATAGGAGCGCATACAATGATATACGCCCCGTGCCAGGCGCCTAAGTCCGCCCGCAGGGGGACACAGGAAGCGCTCCTAACGCCCCAGGTGTAGTCCAGTCAGATCGTATAATTAAACAATCTATCAATTAACTAGAGGATATAAAACCACTAAGAGAACATCAGTCTCCACCGACGGGGAGACCGAGAGGACGCCTATAGAGAGAACTGATGGGAGCGCTGAAGTCAGACAGTAAGAGTATGAGTGTCTTGTATGGTGATGAGAATGTGAGTTTGACTCCAGCTTCCTCTGAGAAATTGGGTGTCAATCACTATAACTGGATAACCATTGAGGTGACTACAACCTCATGTATGCTAGTTTTTAAACTTGTGAGTACACAATTACATTTTTTGGAATCAATTCTTCTCCTTTACAGAAAGTCACAAGTAGGCTCTCCTACCCTCGCCCTCCCATGGAGTATAGAGGATAGTATTTTAGGGTAAGAGTTGGATTATGCTATTGACCATTGTATGACACGTACGTGTGCCACGTGTCTCATACAGACCACACCACGCGCGCTATAGGTGTGACTTGGTTTGGATGACAAAAATTGTCTATTTATAAACATACTTACACGTTTGGTTTGTTTGTTTCTCTTTGTTTCTTCCTTTTTCTACAGAATCATTTTTCAGGGGTACTAGACCCGACGGGCAGTTTATATTTTACCCCCGTAACCAGATTAGTAGCACCTTTTCGCATTAGATGCAAAAAGGCTTAACCCTTTGGTCCTGACGAATGCGACGTACCCCACGGGGACATTTACGCAGAAACATGTTGACCGCACTTAATACGGTGAAGGGAGAATAATGTCCCAGATCACCGTACACCTATTTTAATACCATACATCTGTTCCCTGAATAAAACACTATTGAGTGACAGGTGTGATGGTTTTTAAACCACCTTTCACTTATACACGGCCATCACTTATTTGTAGAAGTGCATCCCTGTCTCCAGGTGTATGCCCGCCCTTTATCAAACGAAGTTTTTAAAGGGCGAGGACAGCCTATGATGAAGCATGACACCGGGCGGTGTGTGAGGCCAGTCCGTAACTTTTTATGAGATGCCCCCACTGGTAGTGCATCTCAGTATAACTCTGTAGGAACCTGTAGGAACCCACGTGAGGGGCAGCCTTTTTGTGTTTACATATGAGATTGGAGGCTGGTTTGCCCTTTGACCCCGTGCCTCTAGTTCCCATCCACAGCCTAGTCTGTGGTGAGTGTGTGTGTAATATTGTACAGCGTCCAGCTGTGGGAACTTCAAGGGGTATGTATTATGGTCAAAATTGACCAGGGGACTGGTTAACTTTCACCACCCCAGTTTAGAAAATATTAGAACAAAAGGGTGCTGATAATTTCTCAACCCTGTGTATTACCCTAATTCTTTTATTATGGAGACCGAATTGGCTTTCAACGAAGGCAATTATGCAGATATATTAAGAACTCCATCTATCTTAGCTGAAGCGGTGGTGTCACAAACCTTTAAGAACTCTGATGAGTGGGAGTGCTTCTCAGCCAAAAAGAAAGAACAAATCCGTACAGCCCTACATGGGGCTTTTATGACTGAATATTTGAGGAAAACACGGCACCACGAGGACTCGTGGTAACGAATGAACCTAGATTGTTCTTAAACAACAAAGAGTTCAGAATCAACTGGTCCAGCATAGCCTGGAAATGTACAAAAGACTGGCTTGTGTTGATCATAAACACGGCCAGACAGTTAGCAGATGCGCTATTGGTGGAAATACAGCAGAGTGAAAGCAAACTTAAAACTTCAGTCCAAGTGACTGTATTCAAAAAGAAACTGGAGGAAATTAATAACGATCACTCTGCGTATAGGGAGTATCTGACCCAATCAAAAATCACCAAATTACAGAAGGACGTCCAAAAATGTAAACGGGAAACGGTGTACCCTTATACAACGGATGAGTACTATGATAAACCCCAACAACAACCAGTACCAAGACGTCAACCACGCTTCAGACCTACACCCCAGAACTGGACCTACAGCTCAGGGGAGGAAAGGAGTGACAGCAGCAGCGACGAAAGCACGGGCGGACAACAAACCCGGAGATATCAGAACCCTAATCAACCAATGTTCGCACCACCAATGCAGCCCTATGGCTACTGGCCACAGCAATTCTTCCCTCCTGGCTTTGGGTTTCAACAAGGACAACAGCCTTTTTTATTCAGGGGCCAAGGGAGAGGAAAAGGCAGACAAAAAGCAAGAAGACCAACCAGGGTTCAATGAGAGGACGAGGCAACCACCAGCGGGGCAGTGACACGGAGCAGAGGCAGGGGCATCCACTTAACAATGGGCAAAGAATGACTAATGTCGTAAATCTGAGTGACCATATACTCAGCACGGACGAAGAGGCCGTTCTCGCAAAAGGATTAGGTTTCGTTCCCACCCCAGAGAACGATGCTTTCTTCCTTTATACAGAACTAGCACAGTTCTTTAGGAAGATAAAACTAAAAGATTTCTTTGGATCAACACAAAGCCAAGACAACAACCGAACTAACACTGGTCTACGAAAAAAGTCGACATTCACCCCGCAAACCCAAAACATTTCTTGTAATGTTTTGGCTTTCGAACAAGCAGTCCTCACTGAAGTTGGGAGAATTGACTACAAAAGTACTAGGGGTTTCCAGAACATGACCAGAGGCGAGAGAACGGCACTTGAACAACTCAAAAACAACCATGAGTTGGTGGTAAAACCAGCAGATATGGGAGGGGCGATAGTCCTGATGAATCATACCATGTACAGAGAAGAATGTTTACGCCTCCTATCAGACACTACGAGTTATGAGATACACAGAGAAGATCCCACTCTTCAGATCATGAACAAAATTAAGATTATGGTTGGTGAGGCTGAAACCAATGATTGGATTACTAAACATGAGGCAGAGTTTCTCATTAACACGGAACCGAGGACACCCAGGTTCTATACCCTCCCAAAATTCATAAAAACAGAATGCCACCTCCGGGCAGACAGATAGTGTCGGGAATAGGGTCAGTACTTGAACCCCTCTCACAATTTTGCGATTGGTTCTTAAAACCAATTGTACAAAAATCTCGGTCCTATTTAAGAGACACAAAGGACGTACTTTGCCACCTAAGGGACCTGGAAACAAACATTGATGAAGATATGTTCATAACAATGGACATCGAAGCGCTCTACACAAGCATCCCCCAGAGGCGAACATTGGAAGTGGTGGAAGGGATCCTCCAAGGCCAAGACTGGACATACATGACACCGACACATTTCATCATGGAATGTGCGGAACTAGCCCTCACGGAGAACTATTTCGAATTCGAGGACACACTATATCATCAGGTGAAGGGCACGTCCATGGGCAGCACCTTTGCGCCTAGTATGGCGTGCCTGTACGTCCACCAGTTTGAAGAGGACTACATTTTCAGCCCATCCAATCCGTTTACAACTCAGATGAGAACATGGAAAGGATATATAGACGATGTCTTGATCATCTGGGAGGGCACATCGGACGAAGCCAAACAGTTTGTGGAGTGGGTCAACAGTAAAGACCCACACCTTAGGTTTACTTACAACATTGAAGTGAACCATGCAGTGTTCCTGGATTTAGACATAACACTAACAACAAAAGGAATTTCCACCAAAGTGCATGTAAAGCCGACAGATAAGAACAGTCTTCTTCTCTATGAGAGCTACCATCCGAGGGCTCTCCGTGATAATCTGCCTGTTGGACAATTCCTTAGAGTACGTAGGAACTGCTCGGAGGTGGACGTTTTCAAGCACAAGCGGAACAACTAGAGAGTAAGCTCCTGGAGAGACACTACCCGAGCAAATTGGTAAAGCGTGCAAAGAAAAGGGCGAAGAACAACAATCGGGAAGCCCTATTAGAGACCATCCCGAAAGAAAAACGGATCAGTTGGTATGCGTTACTACATACACTCCTGTTTCAAATAGAGTACAGAACATCATCAAGAAGAAATGGGCAATCTTGAATAGCGGAAACCGGAAGTGGGAACCCCCTCTTTTTGCGTTCAAACGGAGTAGAAACTTGAGAGATGAATTGGTACATTCAAAGTACACCAATGATGACATAGAAAACCAGATGACCTTATGGAGCCAACCAAAACCAATAGGGCATTATCCGTGCGGTAACTGTGTGTGCTGCCCCCTGACTACCACTACTAGGGAAGTAGACATTGGCACAGACAATCCCTGGAGACTCAAGAATTTCAGTAACTGTAATACTGAAAATGTGGTTTATCTACTGACCTGCCCATGTAATCTGAAATACGTGGGTATGACGACAAGGAGGGTAAAAATGAGGATCAATGAACACCGCAGCACCATCAGGTGCAAAAAACAAACACCAAATTGACTAAACATTTTACCGAAAAACATCACAGTGACTCTGATTTACAGTGGACAATCATTGAAGTAATGAAAAAGAGAAAAACGATATTGTTAGACAGTTGCACATCCGGGAACAACGATGGGTGTACAGGTTACATACATGGGAGCGAGGCCTAAATGATGATATACCATGGCTACAGCTGGCAAAGTGACCAAGCTAACCTCAAGGCATAGATCAATCACCTATGGAGACAGTTACACACCACTACAGAGGGGGACCCGAGCCTGTGTAATTTAAGTGACGAAATACGAATTAGACCATGTATGGGCAGCCTGTGTGGATATTAACTTTTCACCCCTAGAAGGAGATTATAACATCTGATATACAGCTTGACCACTGAGAGTAATACGCTTAGCCCCACTGCCTGATGTCGACTACATCTGGGCGTAATTTATGCTCCGTTTCACAAGGTTACTTCTGAGTTAGTGTAACGTGCCTCTCATTCATCAGTGCATGCGCGCATGAGATATGCTGATGTTCTGTACAAAGGCATCCATTTTTTTCTCGATAAGAGCTCGCACTATGATATACGCCCCGTACCTAGCGTTTAAGCCCTTGTTCATTGGGGACGGGCTTCCATAGAATGATTACAGATGCAGAGGGATTATATGTATCCTTTTCCTTCTGCACATGCGCAATCCATTTTTCACTTTTCTCTTCGTGTGGATTTTACTAAGTTAGGTTAAACGCGACTCTCATTCATCAGCGCATGCGCATATGAGATACGCTGACGTGCAGAGGCATCCTCTTTCCCCAAATAGGAACGCGCACAATTAGTTAGTTTTAACGCGTCTCTCACTCATCAGCGCATGCGCGTGTGAGATACGATGACGTACGAACAGAGGCATCCTCTTTCATCCAATAGGAATGCACATAATGATTTAGTGTTACGCGTTTCTCACTCGGTAGCGCATGCGCTGATGAGTTACACTAACGTTCGTATAGAGGCAACCCTCTTTTCACCCAATAGGAGCGCATACAATGATATACGCCCCGTGCCAGGCGCCTAAGTCCGCCCGTAGGGGGACACAGGAAGCGCTCCTAACGCCCCAGGTGTAGTCCAGTCAGATCGTATAATTAAACAATCTATCAATTAACTAGAGGATATAAAACCACTAAGAGAACATCAGTCTCCACCGACGGGGAGACCGAGAGGACGCCTATAGAGAGAACTGATGGGAGCGCTGAAGTCAGACAGTAAGAGTATGAGTGTCTTGTATGGTGATGAGAATGTGAGTTTGACTCCAGCTTCCTCTGAGAGACTGGGTGTCAATCACTATAACTGGATAACCATTGAGGTGACTACAACCTCATGTATGCTAGTTTTTAAACTTGTGAGTACACAATTACATTTTTTGGAATCAATTCTTCTCCTTTACAGAAAGTCACAAGTAGGCTCTCCTACCCTCGCCCTCCCATGGAGTATAGAGGATAGTATTTTAGGGTAAGAGTTGGATTATGCTATTGACCATTGTATGACACGTACGTGTGCCACGTGTCTCATACAGACCACACCACGCGCGCTATAGGTGTGACTTGGTTTGGATGACAAAAATTGTCTATTTATAAACATACTTACACGTTTGGTTTGTTTGTTTCTCTTTGTTTCTTCCTTTTTTCTACAGAATCATTTTTCAGGGGTACTAGACCCGACGGGCAGTTTATATTTTACCCCCGTAACCAGATTAGTAGCACCTTTTCGCATTAGATGCAAAAAGGCTTAACCCTTTGGTCCTGACGAATGCGACGTACCCCACGGGGACATTTACGCAGAAACATGTTGACCGCACTTAATACGGTGAAGGGAGAATAATGTCCCAGATCACCGTACACCTATTTTAATACCATACATCTGTTCCCTGAATAAAACACTATTGAGTGACAGGTGTGATGGTTTTTAAACCACCTTTCACTTATACACGGCCATCACTTAGTTGTAGAAGTGCATCCCTGTCTCCAGGTGTATGCCCGCCCTTTATCAAACGAAGTTTTTAAAGGGCGAGGACAGCCTATGATGAAGCATGACACCGGGCGGTGTGTGAGGCCAGTCCGTAACTTTTTATGAGATGCCCCCACTGGTAGTGCATCTCAGTATAACTCTGTAGGAACCTGTAGGAACCCACGTGAGGGGCAGCCTTTTTGTGTTTACATATGAGATTGGAGGCTGGTTTGCCCTTTGACCCCGTGCCTCTAGTTCCCATCCACAGCCTAGTCTGTGGTGAGTGTGTGTGTAAGCATGCGATCTTGACAGTTTTTGAGGGAGCGCTCCATCCCTTTCCTAGGGTCCCTGCCCATTTTAAATAAGAACTTGATACGTTCAGGGTCCAAATTAGGGGTGAGGCAGAATTTATCTTAGACCATGGGTCTTGGGCATTCCACCTTCAGGATATTCCTTGTCTCTCTTTCAAGGGGGTTCTTTATTCACCTCTTGATAAACTTTGCCACATGTTTTTGGGGCCACCATTGGGAACTCCTAGGATGTTGAATATTAACAGGGGAGAACATTTCCCCGCCTAAGGGATCAAAAATAATCTCTTTTGAGGAGGAGGGAAGTTTCTCTTCCAAGAGATCAAAATCGTCATCGTTATCGATTTGGTCTAAATCAAAAATATATTCGTCCAAGAATTCATTTGTAACATGTTCGTCATCAGTTAAGAGGGAATCAGTTAGAGCACTTGGATAGTGTGAGCCGCTTAGGGCATCTGAATGAGTTGTGCCGTTATGGACACGTGGTCTTTTTGGGGCGCGTAGGCCTCCCTTAGTATTTGAGGAGCTTAGTCCTCCTTCAGTTCGTGAGGTGCGTAAACCTCCCAATAGGTTCGAGGTGCTTGGACCTCCCAGAGTGCTCTCAGGTTCCAAATTGTTGCTTTTTCTTAATCTTTTACCCCCACATTTATTAAGTTCATCAATGTGCCCTCCGTGGAGAGCAGTGGGGTTATTAGGATCGGGAAGGGATCTCTTACCGGCAACAATTTTACTTATAGTCTCCCTCATACAAGATTGCATCTCTTTTTGGATTATTTTCTTAATGAGCTCCTCGTTAGTATTAGGAGCGGGGGCCTGGGCCTGAGAGTCATCGGATTCAGCGTCAGACATAATAGGATAGAGGCAAAAAAAACACTAGTTAGGTTAAATCAAGGAAAAAAGGTCACAAGCCCAAGATATATATAAGGGTTAAAAAGGTGATAATAAGAAAAGTTCTAAAATAAATAGGTGTCTTTTTTTTTATTTTATATTTTTTAGGTCAAAGGAATCAGTTGAATAAGAAATGGAGCCAGGAATCAGAGCCAGAAAGAAGGTAATCGTATTGTTGTGTCAACCGTCAGGAGGTGAACAGCTGTTGGGGAGAAAACGTTGCTAAGCAACATACAAAACGGAGAAGCGTACATAGGGTGTTGCCAAGGGTCCTTCCTCTGATGCGGAAGAACCCTTGGTAGTAGTGACGTAACACGCTCTCTCTGTTTTTTATTTTTTTATTATTGGTACAAGCAAGTAACTTAACGCAAAAGGGGAAAGAACCGGAAGATGCCGGAAGCCATGGGGGCTCGACGCGACCCACACTCCGTAAATTGGAGATGCGAGGGAAGGTCGCGTCGAGCCGAGCCCTCGATCCGGAAACGAGTCGACGGAGAGAAGGCGCACGTAGGGAGGCCGCAGGGAGTTAGAGCGGTGACTAGGAGTGTGGCGAGGCCCGATCCGGACGCATCTGAAAGCGGGGCATGTTCAAACAAAGAAAACATCAACAGATGAAAAGTCGAGGGAGCGCAAGGAAGCGCGAGGTACGTGACAAAGAAGTGAATGTCAATAGCATAAGAAAAGGGGCATTAACAAGACAGAAAAGCATTTCACAGATAGCATTATTAAAACAAACGCAGTATGCGCAAGGGCAAGTGCGAATGCGAGGTATGATATGGCATAGAAATAAGCACTATCATGAAAAAAGGCAGTAAATAACGATAAAAGGCAGAGAGTAAAGTAGAAGACAACTTATCTGCTCGAAGCCGCATTTAAAAGAGGCAGATCTGTGTGTTCCTGTTGCCATCGTAACATATGTACATTCTAGAGCTTTGCTTTGTGATGTAACTTTAAAATGGCTGCTTAAAGTTGCATTAAAAGAATAATGTATAATGGTAGCCTCCGATCTTGTAATGAAATCCTGAACTATGGACATCAGATGGGACATTCGTTCTCTGAATCAGCTTGGTAGCAATGCTACAGAGAATGTCCACTCCCATGGCTGCAAATTTCATGAGGTTCGCATGGTTTAACAGGAAAAGGGTGAAAATGCTCACGCCAGCCATATCAGGTTGTCTTTTGTAAACTGAATGATCTTATTCACTGTTGCACATGATGGGAACCTAACAAGTCACACTACCTCACTCTGATTTGATGTGCGAAAGAGCCTGCCTCATTACAACTGCTTTATTTCCCTCTCTCCTGACAGAGCTAGCCGTGGTATCCAGATGCCATATATAATTTTAAGGATATACAAGTTCTGGCTTTAGTTGCTGTAGGCTATGTGAATTATTTATATATTCCAATCCAATATTTAGTGGGATTTGAAAGTAGGGTGGCAAAGCAATGTTTGATGAAATTCATAGGGACACAATATCATATTTATAGAGCACAATCAGCACTCGCCCTAGAAAAGATTGAATAATGCCGATATTCTCAAAGCACTGGCTCGCGCTCCACTGTCTACAGCAGACAATCAACCCTGATCTTTTCTGAAACGGTTTCTAGATACATTTAGGGCACCAAGAGACCTCTGGGTATAGTTAGCACTTTACAAACTGCTATTAGCATAACATAACATCACTCTGTTTCATAAAATATACCAAGCCAATCCAGGTGTCCTCTAAATAACCACCCTATTTTTAACTTCCCATTTCCAGCAGAATTGCTGGAGAGATCAGTCACCTCTGGTAGTCAAGGGATCAAGGAGATGGTCTTCTCTCCTTCAAGCAGCAAGGCAGGCCTCAAGCAGCATGGCAGTCATTTGAACAACAAGGCAAGCCTCAAGCAGCATGGCAGTCATTTGAACAACAAGGCAGGCCTCAAGCAGCATGGCAGTCCTTTGAACAACAAGGCAAGCCTCAAGCAGCAGGGCAGTCCTCTAGAGTGCAATGCAATCCTTTGTATCCGACCACCTCTCAGCAATCCGGCTGTGTGGGGCTTACTGGAGGTTACAGGAGGACTTGTTGGCACCTAAGGACCCTCAGCAGCCGAGAGGACTTCACCCCCCAACCAGCAGTGCGCCAGGAGGCACGTTTGCAGTGTGGTGAAGAAGAGGGGCCCATCAGTAATAACAACAAAAATGCATGGCAAAGACCCACAATGTAATACAATGTATTTTAAAGGTCAGCGCTTTGTACTACATGCGTGGTAACACTGGTGTGGTAAACACATGCGTGGTAATGTTGTACATCCATTCGGAACATGATACAACCCATGCAAGCTGCAAAGGAGCTATAAACATAGAGGATTGTTTTTAAATACTCAGGTGGGTTGACTCCTCTTTACGACATTTAAGGAGATAGGCAAGGAAATGTACTTTGTGACAAGCTCTCGAAAAGAATATTTGCATACCCTCTTTAAACACATTTCTCGTCTTTTATGTTATTACCTTTATTCCCTTACCCTTTGAACTTTGTTGAAGCACACCAATCTCGCATCACTTAAATCTGCGTTTAGACAACAAATTCCAAGTTTTACCGGTTACTGGCCCATCAAACCCTTATTGCATCTACACCAAAAGAAAGAATTTTCTTTTCTTTTGAGTATTTTCCTGCTACAATTCTGGAATGGTATTAGGCCAAGTTGAGTCCTTCCTGAAGGAGTGCTTGATGTCAGATACAGGTAACCCAACTTGTGATGTGTGAAGGATTCTTGAAGGTGCTATATAATTCTTTAAAATAAATAAACCATTGCACGTTCCATGATACTAAAGGCTTCCTTCTATTACATGGTTCATACACCACCACTTTTAATAACAACATAATATTACATTAACTTTATGACCTGTAGAGAGTACATGCGGTCTGCCCATAGCGACTTTCAATAGGTTTTTGCTCAAGGAATATGTGAGCACTTCAGAAAAAGAACACTAAACCGGAGCTTCACAAAGGCAGCATTATAATACTGTACATCAAGAGTTATGAAGAGCTCTCTCACATAATTAGAAGTTAATTAAAAGCTCTCAACATAATCCATGCTCGCCAAAAGAGGGTCTTTGTGCGCATTCCAGCGGAATCCTAAGAGAAGCACTCGTCTGACACCGCAGACCGCTGCAGTCAAGGCCACTAAAACCACACTGTAATGACCTATTCCACCCAGGTGGAATGCTAATTTACAAACAGCTCTTGCAATTGATGGCACGATAAACGGTCTGGTGGCGAATCAATGGGATTTACTTTCATACCAATGCACGAGTGGCGCTCCACACTAAAACATACCATGCTACAGCATCTTAGTGAACAGCTGTAATTAAAAGCCACTCAACAAACACAGTATGGAAAGAAATTACTCTAGGACTCAATTAGTGCTACAGAAAATGGTACCCCTCAAACGTGAAATGGGACAGATATGCAAAGCCATTAGTAAATTCAGATTCGGAGATCTGCACTTGATTAATCTATTGATAATATTGCCCCTGTACAGCGGTGTATTGAGCGTGGGTAAATCCCCTACGGACCAAGGTTTGGGAGTAGGTGTTCTAGGAAAGCGATGCCCTACAAGGTATTGAAACACCCAAAACATCTGAGGGTTTGTGGGTGTTCACAAACTTCTCCCTTGCCCATTGCCAGACCTTCAGACTGTTGCAGGGTCGGACTGGGGCAAAAATTAAGCCTGGGCACCGAAATAAAAGAGGCCGCTATTAACGAACAAGATGGATGAAAAAGTGGCCCACATTTGCAAATTAGGTCAGTTTTGCACTGCACAGTGTATGGGTATTTTGCAGGGTATAGGAGACTGCATGCTTTTGTGTTTGCTGCAAGCAATGCTTGTGGTAATATCAGTGAAATCAACAGAATAAACGGCCCACCTGCCCATAAAACAGGCCCATAAACTGCCAAAAAAAACGGCCCACACACTGATATGTGAGATTAGTCCATCGGGCACTGCCTGATTGCCCTACAGGCCAGCCCGACCCTGGACTGCTGGAGGTTTACTCCTGTAAAACGAAGAATTAAATCCCTCTGCAGGTTAGGATCTCAACAGAATTTTCCTGAAATTGGCGAGACCAAGGTAAAGATGTTTCACCACAACGAACAATATTTTCTCCAAGCAGAATATGTAGTGGTAAAAATACAAAGGTATTTTTGCATACACATCTACATCCTACGCATAAATGTACATGCATACAGCATTTATCATAAACGTAGATACAATATCACAATAGTTTTTGAGGAATACTCCTTTGAACCTAGATTTGTTGCAGGTTTCCAGAAGTAATCTTGGAAAGTTTTTCAAAATTCTTAAACGTTTGAACTTAACATCCATGTAAGGTGTTTAACATATGGTTGAAGATTTCCATGTTTTTAACAAACCATACACATGGACTTTATACAATAGATTTTCTACTAATTTCCAATAGGCTAATTTCAGATAAATACACAGTAGAAAAATGCATTTCTTCCAAACTGGGATAATAAAGTGAAGGATGGTCTAAGGAGGAAACTTCCAGGTAAGCTTTGTCGCAGGGCCATTTTGGTCATATTTCTTTTGTCTAATGGCTGATCCTGAGGAAACTCATAAAACTGCTAATTGATGGGACCTCCAGTTTGTGTGCTATTGGAGGGGAAACTCTCCACTAGTCTCCTTAAATGGCAGCCTCATGAGAGTAGCCTCACTTGACCCTGTATGCAAAGCCCTGGCTGGTGGCTGCATGATTATAATTTTTGAGGTATTATAGCTTCAATCAGTGGAGCTACCTCCTCGCCTCTCCATGTAAAGATGAGAGGCTTGGAGATTTTAGAGGCCCCCCAGTGTTTATTAATAATAGTTTGGAATGGTCATGAACATAAAGAGCATAATGTTTTTTCAGAATTGATCACAATCAGCAGAACATGTGCACACAGTAAATGTGTGTAAGAATCCAGCCCACCAAGCAGTTCGGAGATATTGGCATAAAGCCCTGGTGCCCTTTCTAACCCTTACCAGAAACCTGGAGAGGGATACCCAAGACAACATCTGTGGCAAGTATAGGTAAGTGGAGTGGTGGCTCGCCTTGTGGGCATACTTTCTTTCTCTGCCCCACCTTCTGGTATTTTGCTTTCTTCGTTGACCCTGTTCTTTTTATCGCAGTCCAGCACCAGTTGGCTATCCTGCTAGTTAGATCAAGAAAGGCTGGTGTGGTCTGAGAGACGTCATTAACCCCTGTGTGCTTACACTCAATGCTGTGAATTATAGAGTGGTCTGACCTCTTAATAAAGGAAGGTGGCCCTCCTTGGTTGTGTAGTCATTGAACAGTAGTCTCTAGGACCACCTGGTAGAAAGATATCCTCCCTTTAGATGCAAATATCACTGTTGCTACATCAAGGAGACTGACCCACATTCATGAACCTAGTAAATCATTTTTAGAACTTTAAGACACTATCCCTTCTTTTGCAAGCTCTCAGCTACACTGCTATAGATTGCTATTTAAATGTATGTGTCCACATTGCAAGATGAAAGCAAAAAGTAAGGATGTGAATAGTGAATGTTGCTGACTTGTAACACTTTGGGTGGGAGGATTGTGATCCTCCATGTTGCGGTTTGTTGGTCATGATCAGATATTGATCGCAATCATGGCATGTTTGAAAGCATAGCATAGCCTTACTAATGTTACTGTAGCACATTGTTGTGGTGTTGTGTTCTGCTTTGAGGAATGTGCTAATGTTTGAATCCATTTAGTATTTACAGATATATAGTGAGTATAACCAGGGGCCTTGGTTTTACTATTACACAGTGGTACATTCCTGTTCTATTGTGTATTGTTTTTGGTGTACTCTTTACCATTTAAATTCCAATTCACACTGTACACATATGTAAATATTTCAATTTATAAATAAAGACTTTGTGCATTCAGATCTCGGGCATAATAGTAAAGAGTACAACAAAAACAATTCATAAAGTGACGCACTCCAGCATTAATATAAAGCGTTTACGTTGATGTGTAACTATTTCGAAATTCCACACTTAACCAGCTATATCTTGGCACAAAAAAACATTTTAAGATATTTCTGGGGATAAAATTAAGCTGGCACTACTTAGCAAGGGCAAAGGTTCTGTCTAAATGATCTGCGAGAAAAGGGGCCAAAAAGTTACCCACCTACTATTTAGTGCTGATGCAAACATATGCACAAAGCCTGTATACTTGACGAGATCCCAAACTGTTGGATCTCAACATAGAAAAGCACCCTTCTCTTAACTTGACAAAAATATATAACACGCACAGCGAAATCGAGATGGGAGAAAACGATGTGGCCTCCGACAGTAATTCATGTGCAATTAATGTTTAACAATGTCATAGTCCAGTCTAAAAATTCGAGAGTGTCTAGATTTTTATACCTTTTATTGGACTAAATAAAATTTATTTCATAGATGGAGTAATGTCTAAATGCTTAAACTTTCAAATTCACACAGACTCCAACTGTTAGGAAATATATTAGGAAAAATGTATAAAACTTTGAAAGATGAACATGTCAGAGTCTCTGAAAAGTTGCAACTTACAAAGGATCACGAGCCAGGAGATAATATAGAACAGGGTGGTTAATGTAGGTCCTGAACGGCCAGATCCATGCCAGATATGTAGGGTGCCACGTGAGATCATTTTACATTCAATGAACCTAAATATGAGTAATTTGCTTGTTCAGTAGTTACCCTGAAAGTATGACTTGGGTCTCCTCCTGCTGGACCTTTGTTGGCTATCTGCGTTGTAGACAGTATGCGTCAGTTGTAAATTAATATTGCCATTTTCTAGTTGTTGTGCTGGAAAAAGGCTCCTAGATCACTATCGTATTTTCAGAGCTACCATTCTAGTAAAAGCAATAGAGAAGCATGTGATCTGCCAGATCCAATATTAACTAAAAAATTTGACCTTTCAATATCTCAAATTAGGCTTGTATAGATATGGTACCAGAATATTGTGCCCAAAATATTGCTTATAGAAATATCATCCCATTGAGGTTGTTAGTAGAAAATCTACACCCAATGGACAATATTTTTTATAAAAAATACATCAGACGATATCTTTGACAATGATATTGTGACACTGCTTGTATGTTTTAGGGGGCTTGGCTACAACTTTTGCAGGCATCTGTAAAGCACGTGGGAAGAACACGCACTGTATCGCATACTTAACACACGGCTACTCTTGACTACTCTAAAGAGCGGCAGCCTGACTGATTAGAAAGTGGGATCCAGGGTAACGCAGCACTTGGGAACTAGAGAGAAGATTAATTTAATAAGACAAGAAGTGGATTATGAGCCGCCAGGCTGAGGTCTTGGCATACTAATCACTCCCTATCATTAAAGATGTTCAGTAATGAAAAGACGGAGAGTAGGAGTCACCGCACAGTAATCCATTGTCCTATTCAGTGATGGATTCTCCAAGACAAGATGCAAATGATTAAGCATTTCAATGTCCTACTATCAAGCAATAGCATTCTATGTATTCATAGAGTGGTCAAGATAATATTACTGTATTTTTGTACCTTTTAATAATTAACAGCTGCCATTCACTGGTAGGATTAATAAGGGATGTTGACTGATAGAAAGACGAGTGAGGGCTGATTATATTTCACGTAGTTCAAGACTTCTCTTGAAAGAGCGCTGGAAAGCTGGCATTGTCAAGATATTAGCAGTTAAAAAGGACTTGCTGCATTTACAAAAATATATACATTTCCCACATTAAAAAGTCACAAATGAAAATCCAGAAGTACTTCTGAGAAGTAGCAAGAAAAGTCAGATTGTTTCTTTTGTGAGTAACTTATAAAATATTTAACCACCTAAATAGCATGTCAATCAATTCATGGCTGGAGCAGTATGGCTTCAACCATTGACATAATTACAGAGAAATCTTAAAGTAATTTTCATGTAACCACCCATCCTTAAATCAGGGAGACGTCACATGTGTTCAGGACTTTGGCCAGCCAATACATTTGGTCAATTTAGGCAAGTTCAGGGGAGGTACACACCCCCTGCTCAGACCTCGATTGAATGGGAAAGTCTGTATAAATGCATGATCATGTAGACCAATCTGTTTGGTGGCTTTATCAATGTATCTAACGTCATGTGTTAATTGTGGGCTCACTAACAACACAGATCGCTGTCACTTAGGAAATGCCTGATCATGGTGGTGTGGCACCTAAATGGGTGGTTCCTAATAAAAGAACAAAGTGAAATAAAAATATGATATTCTAAGGTAGGGGTGTCATCCATAAGTCCAAGAATGTCAGATCCATTCCAGATTTTCAAGATATCAGTTTAAGGTAAATCTGCATGTAATGAATCTAAAGTTAATGTATTCACATAGTGAACGGTACTCCTAAGTCCCACATTCGAAAACATGATCAGTAATTTCTATTAAACAATATGTTTGAAAAACTAAATGCAAACAATAAGGCATTTTGAATGCAATGTGTGCACATACTACCTCTAATATTTGGGAAATAATGCATGAGTGACATGTTTGATCTTTACTTAGATTAATTAATACACTTGTAAGACTAATGTGTATTTTATGAATTAAAACAGCTAAGGCACTCCTTATGACTGCATTTCAATTAGCTCTACTCATTAAATATTAAAGTGAACAATTTATGGCATTTTGTCTAGGAGTGTGCATACCTCAGATAATTCCATGAAGGGAAACATGTGGAAATACCCAAAAATTATGCAAGATTATTTGGATTTAGGTGAGAAGAGTAATTCTGCGTTCAGCGCTATTTTCTTAGCACATGAATACCCCCAATAGCGCTAAATGCAACAGAACATGAATAGGGAGCACGAGCAGGTACTCTTGTTCGCTGAATGTCAACTTGTGGTAGAATTCCCCCCCACTTAATCACAGCATTTAGCACCAGTTTCATAGCACAAAATGCACCCCGCGTCTAAAATTGACACGAGGATGAATTTTGTGCTAAGATAACAATGCTAAATTCATCAGATCATAAACAGAACCCCAAAATACTCTTAAGTATGCGAGCAGGCGTAATAACTTTATTAAGAGTAATTTCACATCCAAGAGTAATGCAGAATTACTAAATTTACTTAGATTACTCCAGAGTAATTGAAATTACATCCAGGCCTAGGTTTGTCTGGTGCTGCCATTATCCAGTAGCTTTGGAAAGATATCTGTTCCAGGAAAAGTACTGCTCCAGAATCAAATTAAGTAAGGGGTGTTCATCAGTTTAAGCATTGTGGTGTGCTTAATTGCAGTGTGGGTGTATTTTTTTTTTGTATAGTACAGTCATAATCCCTGGGGAAACAACAGTTGCTGAGAATGGGAAACTTGACAATTGCCCTCTGCGTATTGTCTGATCACCATTTGATCAAATTCTCGTTATTAGATCTCACCTTTTATAAACCCCTGACCCACACTGGCACTCCTTCTAGGAACTGGTCACGAGTTCACCTGAAGTCTTTTTGCAATCAGTTGGAAAATTCAGCTCCAACACCTAAGGAAGACATAGACAGCTATGAGATAGCAATCACGTAATGGCTAGCTAAGGCCAGCAACACTCATGCTCCTCTCCATAAAATTAAACAAATGAACCGCCATGACACCATTCAGTGGTTCTCAGGAGAGCTGATAACAGCCAAACTGGAACTTTGGAGTCGCGAACGCAAATGACGAAATAAATACTCTCCTGAACTCAAGGCAACCTTCGTAAGACAACTCAAAGAGTACAAATGGCAGATCAGGCAAACTAAAGCTTCCTTTTTCACCAATAAACTTCTAGATTCATCTAGCAAATCAAAAGAGATATTTAAAATCATCTCAGAGCTTTGAAATCCGGATAGAGTTACACTACCTATCATGTCCTCCCAGTACGTATGCGACTCCCTTAATTCCTTTTTTGTTAACAAAATTAAGGCCATTAAGAAGAGTGTCCCTTTCAGTCCTCTGAACAACACTACGCCACCTGGTGATAAGCACACATGCACTCTATCATCCTTTCCTGAGATCGGTAAGGAGGGCCTAATGGATCTACTGATAAATGTTAAATCTGGCTCCCCCAACGACGCCTGCCCCCTCAATGTACTAAGACTGTGTTTACACTCTTTCCTGAACCAGCATTCTCCCTTCTTAATCTGTCACTTATTCAAGGAACAGTACCCAGCGCCTTTAAAGAGGCAGTAGTAGTTCCTTTACAAAAGGAAATAGGTGAGGATCCCCTTGATCTAAAAAACTACCGGCCGATCTCTCTGCTGCCCTACCTTGCAAAAATATTTGAGGTGCACGTAGCTCATAACCTCTGCTCCTTCCTGAAGGATTCAGACTTCCTAGATCCCTGCCAAGCAGCCTTTCGCCCAGATCATTCTAAAGACGCAAATATCCTTTCGGTAGTGGATGATATGCGGGAGGAGGCTGATAGAGGCACTACTCAAGCCATTGTCCTCCTTGATCTCTCAGCGCCCTTTGACATGGTTGACCGTCATCTTTTGGTTGACCGTGTCAGGGTCGCGGTACTACAGGACTAGGCAATTAACTGGATTGCCTATTTTTTAAAAGACAGATCACAATCGGTCAGACTCCCTCCCTTCAATTCCTCTAAAGTACATCTGAATTGCTGGGTGCCTCCAAGATACTTCTCTCTCTCTCCACCCTTTTAAATCTATCTTTGGTTCACTCTCTCAAGAATATAAAAGTTAAAATATACAATTACACTGACAACATACAACTCCTCTTCACAATCGACAATACCCCAAATTCCAATAAGCATTTCCAAGACACTGTGCTGTTCATCTGAGATTGGATGAACAGCAACCATCTGAAACTAAACTCTGATAAAACGGAGATAGTAGTTACCCAAAAAAAGTTCAGTCTCTGGAATCCTTACTATTGGCCCACTGAAATGGGTATTGCTTCTCCTCCAAAGAACTCTGTAAAAAGTCTTTGATTCACCATTGACAAGGATCTACCTTGAACCGCAACTTGGCTCTGTGATATCCTCCTGCTTCTTCCAACTCCGCAGAATCAAGAAGAGAAAGACATTTTTTCCTACTGATGCCTTGATCCAAGTTATAATTGCATTGGTTATGTCAAGAATTGACTATGCCAATTCCCTTTACCTGGGCCTGCCCAACTATCTGACCTGAAGGCTCCAGATGGTTCAAAACCAAGCCACTCGATTGATCTACAAACTTTCCAGACACATTTCCCAAGTGACGAAAGACCTTCACTGGCTCCCAGTTGCCCAGAAATCAACATTCAAAATATTTTGCATAATATTCAAATCTCTTCACATGGAAAGTCCAGCTTTTATCAAATCTCACATCTAAATGTACACCCCATTAGAAATCTTAGATCGACTCATCTACACTATCTAGTGATCCCTCAACTCAATAGGAAAAGGACAGGGGGAGCCAGATTCTCAGTCTTGGCTCCTCGCTTTTGGAACTCCCTGCCCTTGGAGCTCAGGACTATTTCTAACTATGGGAAATACAGACAGATGTTGAAGACCTGGTTCTTCAAGCAAGCCTATTAAATAGCACCCTGTGTCGTGTTGGGCTAGTTACCTCAGCCCCAAGGAACCGTCTGGTGTAAGCACATTTTACAAGATATAATAACATAACATAACAGAAAAGTTTCATGGTCAGTGACCTTTTTCTCGTCAAGCCTTGGAATGCTTTCTGCACATGAAGCCACTCCACGTGTTTCCGCATATGAGGAGACAAGCTCTTTCATTTATTTTAAACTGCTCCCTCCAGATGACCCTACAGCATGCTTGCCAGTAGGACACTTATTTCTACTCACCATTCCCATTGTGGGCCTCCTGAGGAACCTTACATTTGCAGGTTCATCTTTATGTTTTGCCCTGTGAATTATTACTTGAGACCTACTTGACCTGATTTTTTTAGGCTAAATTTCCCATTACATAGTGTTCACCATTGTGATTTCCATATTTCTTTCTCCCATCAAACCCCTCATTATTTCTTATTTCATTGCTACAAATACTATAATTAATTTCGGCATCGTCTCTCCATATGGTGTATATTCTTTGGCCCACAGTATCCTTCCCTCCGTCTTCTTTGTGATCCTCTGTTCTGATGATGACCCCAATAACCCTTGTTAGTCAAAACACAATGTACATTTGACATATGAACTGTACTTAAAATGTTATTTAAAGTCACCACTACCTATTGTCATACCTGACATCCTTGGCGTGGTATTGCACCAAATGTTTTGCCTTCACTCCCTGATATTTGCTGAACTCATTTTTGTTGGCATTAGGATACTGTGCACTTTAACCCTGCTACCCAGTGCTAAAGAGTTTGTGCTCTCTCCTTTAAGCATGGTAAAATTGGACTACACCTAATTGGCACATTTAATTTCATTGCAAGTCTCTAGTAAACAGTACTACATGCTGCAAGGGCACTACTAGTGGGCAGCAGCACTCATTATGCAAACCACAAAAGTAGTACTGCAAAACATGTCTCGGGCCTGACATTGCAGATTGTAGGACAATTTTAAACTACCTTTTCGACCTGGTAAAATAAACCTTTTGCCAGGCCTAAACCTTCCTTTTAAAAACGTATAAGTCACCCTTCAGATAGGCCCTAAAGGCTCATAGAGCAGAGTGCATGGTATTCACAAAGTAGAACATGTGTGTTTAAGTTTTACATGTCCTAGCAGTGAAAAAATCCTAAAGTCATTTTTGCTGTTGTAAGGCCTATCTCTCCCATAGGCTAACAATAGGTTGCCTTATTACATTTACTAAGTGCTAGATTGGGAGCAGATAGAAAAATATTGTTCACACTCAAATGATTTGTAATTTAAAACCCTCTTGAATAGCAAAGTTGGATTTTGGATTATAATTTTTATAATGCTACTTTTAGAAAGTTGGCATTTTCCTGCCCAAAGTTTCAAGGGCCTTTCTAGGAGTTTTCAGTTACTTGGGCCTGTTAATGGTTACCCATCTAAAAATATATTTGGCCCAGTCAGTGAATAATGGGGCATGGGTTTAGCTGGGGGAGGGTCTTCCTGTGAGAATGGATGGGGAGGAGCTGTACTCTTCCCTGATTACATTTCAAAGGACTTTGCCCACAACACACTCAGGTAGGTCAAGGAATTCCCTCGCACAAAGGCTTCCACGAGGTACAAAGAGGACTTTCAGAATCACCCATCAGAGCACTCCCTGAACTGTAGAAGATTCAGAAGAAGGACAGCCTTACTGCCAGAAGGACTGCCCTGCTGCTTGAAGGCACCTTGCTGTCTGAAGAACGACATTTGGACTTCCTTGGCTTGACTCCAAGGGTCTGTTGGCTGACCTCCTGTGTGAGCTACAGGGACACAACAAGCTTTCAGAGGCCTCCATGCATCAGCCCAGCTGACCAGCACCAGATGAACCTTCCTGGACCTGCCTGTGCCCTGTTACTGGCCTCTGCTTGATGGAGTCCTGATCCCTAAAAGGTGCCCCCAGGTCCTGGACTGTTTTTTAGCACCGGTGAGAGCTCCTCCACAAGAAAAATGTCAAAATCCTGAGGTTTAGGCTCCTTGCAACCGCAAACTGGCCCATTCATGCCAAGACTATACTGTCTGCGGTGACCGCCAACGTGAAGCTCCAGTGAGACCTGCTCTTCGTGCCGAAAGCCTCCTCCTAGCGGCCTCCTCCAATGGGAATGGAACTCTTCAAGTCAGACTTGAGAAGGTAGCTCTTCAGTGGAACCAACATGGTACATGTATCTGGCAGGCGCTCCAGCACAGTCAACCTCAACTTGTGAATTTCCCCTGGTCTAGCACAACCATACACTGCAAGTGGTGCTTTCTGCTTCTTGGCGATATTTTCACTTAACACTTTAATATTCAATATCTACGGATCTACTGATTGGATATTTGTCATTCTGGCATCATAATATTTATTCAAATGTACTCCACTTTTCTATATTTGGGAGTTTTCTTGTGTTGTGTTTTCACTTTATTACTGTTTGTGTGCTGCATAAATAATTTACACAGAGCCTCTAAATTAAGCCTGACTGCTTTTGTGCCAAGCGATCAGAAGGTTAAGCACAGATACATTTACCAACATTTGTGGTTCACCTTGACAAGGATTTTGGTTGCTGTCTGAGTGGGGCTTCCACCGCTCTCAACCAATAACCCAATTTCTTACACCTATTCATTAGGGACCTCAACTACGGACTATCTAAAGTCATATGCCTGTTGTTTTCCCCATTTTCTATACATTTTGTACTGTGATATTTTGTAAAGTGTGAAGCATTTGAGCCCAGAGCATGCATTTTTACTCTGACCATCTTGAATTAAAACACTTTTCGCTGTCACAGGAATTGTTTTATTGTTTGAAGTATCACATTTATTGTCTTTTCATGAATGATTCAAATGTAAATTTCAGGAACAGTTGTTTCACTTTATACTGTTTACTCTTGGTTAATTTGGTTTCCCTGGTTTTCTTTATGCCCCGAGTAAGGGTAGCAACTTGCCTTATACTGTGGATCAACAGATAACTGGTGGTACAAATCAGTGTATTTTCACAGTAAGGGGAGGAAATGTGCTTAACTTTAATAGCAATCCTGGAAATAAATATCGACATACATAAAGACAGAGGTCAAGGTTATAGAATTCTTAACATTCTTCAGGGACAATATGTGGTGGTTTTATGTGAGCATGTGAGTACAGTAGAAGAGTTTATTTGCAGTAGGTAGCTCATTGACACTGCTTCAGTTAATGTCTTGGACAAATTGAAGAGGGCTGTCATTTGAAACTTGGATAGAGATTTTTGGAGTTCTACCTGAGAATGCATATCTCATCTTGAGACTTTTTTTAAACTTTCAAAGGTTGAGGGAAAGAGAGATGGCATCCCTCTTAAGTCTTTGCTTCCTCCAGATATGGCAAGTTTAATTCTAAAATATTTGGGGTAGCCAAATGAAGAACCTTGTATGTCATATATGCAGGTTTGACAATACTGCCTGGCTCTATGAGTAGCTAATGTATAGCTGCTAGGAGGGAACTGATGTGGTTGTACTTAGACTAGCATTTCAACATGGCCATCTATTGCACAGATTTCCTTTAGACAAATGTTCTCTCCTAGTTAAAATGAGGCAACATAGTAGGAAATATACAGTATTCCACATCTTCTAGTTTACCTCTTCAACATGGCCTCTGGGTATAAACACAGTGGGCTTGATTCACAAAGGTAAACTTACACTTTTGTGTACGTTTATATTTATTTAGGTATTCACAAACTATGAGTTAATAGTACGTTTACGACTGCTGAGACTTCACAGTCATAGTGGAGAACTCCGCACATAAAAAAAAAATTGGCCGTTTTTATTAATACAAAAACAAAATCTATATCAAGCACATCAGCACCAACTATCTCCTGTACGTAGATCATTCTAGCTTCAGATCACGCTGCAGCATAGAGACATTTCACTTACATATCACAGACAGTGCCCACTTGATTACAGATGAACATGACCACTGCCTACTGATACTGCTGGACCTCTCAGCCATCTATCACACCGTCCACCATCCCACCTTTATCTGCACCATGAAGTCCTGAATGGGATTCACTAGCAATGTCCTTCACTGGTTCTCCTCCTATCTTTCAACCAAGACTAGTTGCAGGTTCCGGATGATTCCTATCACCTGTGGGGTTGCCAGGGTTTTACCTTGTCCCATCTTCTTCAACCTCCACATGGAGCCCATTAAGGGCTCTACTTAACAACTACTTAACAATAACAACATAAACAATCACCAATATGCTCACAATACACAACTCCACTTGAGATTTCCTCAACTCCAAACATCCCACACTTTAACACTACAGGATCTGAAACAACACCCTTTCAACCATCAGGACTGCACCAACCTTGCTCCAATTTAGGAAAGAATGGGAGGTGCAGGTCTTTAAAGGACAGTGACCACTGCAATCATTAGCTGACTGTATCCTTCTCTTTGACTCTGCCCAGTTCTCTGCTGCCTTTTGGCTAGGTTAACCCTTTACAAATAACATATGCATACAAACATACAACAAATGTAAACAAAATTCATGCAAATGTAACACTATAAAGCTATATTTGCATCTTTTTCTCAACTCTATAGTGATATCTATTGTGATGGATGCGTAATGCACTGCAACTTACTGGATGATTAACTTAATTACATTTTAGACACTTTAGTTTTCTGAGCATATAAATATACCGTTTTTTTTCTGAAGACGACGTTCAATTTCATTAGCCATTGCCCACTCCTGAAGAGGATGGTGTTGTGCTCCATCATTGCCCCTTTCTATGCAACACAGCCAGAAGTTCAAATATTTGATGTACAAAATATTAGCTCACAGAATCTGTGCCTCTTGTCCCACGCTGCAGGAGGTGCTGAAGGGTATTGTTAGGAGTTTGGAGGGCCCCTTTATTCAAACACAGAGTGGCTCCTTGTCTGTGGTGTCACATTCTTTTGCAAATTTGGTAATTGTGTCATGTACCATATACCCAGGGAACTGCAGTGTAGGGTTGGATTGGGATAAAAAATAGGCCCGGGCACCCTACCAACAATACTGCTTCCATGTTTTAAGTATTATGAAGGGGTGGGGGGCAGTTCTCTAAAAGAGGCATGGTTTCCTAACTTCTCTGTGTATTAACACAAAATGCAAATGTTGCCAGGATTCTTTGTGCACAGATTAGTTCACAGTTGTGAACCACACCTGAATATAAGTGAGGCCATTTCTATATCAGGCCCCCTTCTCAATCTGCGTACATTAATGGGCCGGCCCAGCAAGAGACTGGGAATGACACCTCCGCCCAGGGTTGGATTGGGATTAAAAATCGGCCCGGGCACGCTAAAAAAAAAGTGGCCCACATTTGCATATTGTCTTTCCGCAAAACAATGCTTCGGCGAAGTTTTATTAAACAAGGGAGGGGGGTAAAAAAAAAAATGCACGGATTAGTTTACACTGGTAAAACACACCTGAAAACAAGTAAGGCCACTTCTGCTCAGGCCCCCTGCCCCCGCTCAATATGCATATATTAATGGGCTGGCCCAGCGAGAGAAAGGGAGTGACACCTCTGCCCGTTGATAAAAGGGAGGTAATGGACGCCCAGAAAGGCCACTCAGGCACCCACTGGGCCGCTGGCGGTCTCTGAACAATGCAGAAACCACCCAAATCGCCCCCCCCCACCCAGACTGCTCAAAAAAGCAGCCCACAGCTGGAACTGGACACCGGCCCCTCGGGCATTGCCCGAGTGCCCGCGTTACCAATCCGACCCTGCCTCTGCCCCGTTGGTAAAAGGGAGGTAATGGATGCCCATCTGCCTCCAGAAAGACCGCTCAGGCTCCCACTGGGCCGCTAACACCATGTGAACAGCACAGACACAGCCCAAATGGCCAGCCCACAGCTGCAACTCCGATACCGGCCCCTCGCCCATTGCCCGAGTGCCCGCCTTACCAATCCGACCCTGCAGCAGTGTATTTTTTAATCGGGTGCATGCTCCTGATCTACGCATAGTACTTCACACTTGAGAGCGCTCACTGAATCACTCATTCTGGTTCGAAGTTTTTGTAGGGCGCATAAGGCAGCACAACTCTTGAATTGGTGCCAAATAACTGATAATGGCTTTCTTTTAGTATGTGGTGAGTGCTCCAGATGGCAAAATGTTATTTTTCCGAAAGCGCTGCAAATCATTGCCCCATTGATGCTTCAAGTAGGTCTTTACATTGTACCAATGAGCTTCTTAACAGATCAAATACAGGAAAAGACACATTTTATACAGATAAGGTGACCAAACGTCCTGGATTTCCCCGGACATTCCCGGCCTTCAAAGGACTCTAATGGTGTCTCGACGCTTTCCCTAATTTTAAAAACATTACCCGGTTTTTGGGACAAAAGTGAAGCTATCCAGAAAGGAGAATTGAAAGGCTCTCGTTAAGTAAAGTGTTTGTTTCTTTCAGGCAGCGCAGTAAACTGGCCCCCACCCTTTCATCCACCCGGGGAAACACCCGATGCCCAGTAGGGCCAGTATAGCCCTGGTAGCATAGCTAATGTTATGTACGTGAAAATTGTAAATATGTGGCATATATTAATACAGTATGTCTGTGTGTTTGTGCGTGGACAGGCCAGACAAAAAAGCAAGAATAAAGACTTTAGCCCTACTTTTATGTCTGGCCTGTCCCGGTTTTTCTTTCTCAAAATCTGGTCACCCTATATATAAAGAATTCTATGAATACTTTACTCAGCATCATAACAAATACAAATTCCTCTTCAAAGACTGAAAAAGGAAAACATAATTGTTGTCCTTTGACAATTGTACTTTCTTTTGTGCGTGTCCGGTCCATCCATTCAGATGATGTGAGATCTCGTTTGAGAAAAAGAACGGTGCTTTTTTCTACCCTTTTTTCTTCCGAATGTGGGAGCGGATAAACGGCAAAAGAGGACAGACAAGAAAAAAACAGTGAATGAAAGCAACTCGCGCGAAAAATCTGCTAAGGGCTTGCCCTCGTTACAAAGCAATATATATTTGGCAGACGTCCCACCTGCCACCAAGGAGATCTTACACAAACGGTGGACATTCATTTCGTTTGAAGCGTGCCTTTAAGTGTGTGTTTTTTCCAAGGCAGCCGCCCGCTCTCCGTGGAACTAGCCTCCGTGTTCACCTCTGCAGTGCCCTACATTCACCGAATGTGGCTGAAACTGACATTTTAATGGGACCGAGATGTTCCTCGCCATCAATTTCGAACCATCCTGAAAGTTTTACATAGAAGCATCAGCCATCCTCCACCATTCACGAGGAATCATGAAACAAAGAGGGCTGCAGACATTTGCCAGTAATTACATTTTAATCCGCAACAAATTATTGTGATGGGAAGCAAGATCGCGCGCTGGAGGCTGGCCGCTGCCAATTTGTGTTTCAATAAATTGCAATTCTGATTTAAAATGTGTTATGAAAAAAGTATTAGATTTGTGAAGCTTACAGCTGTTCCTTCTAAACATTATGGCTCAGCATCACAGACAGATTTAGGGGAAGGCTAATCCTGGCATTACTATCCCAGCAAGTGCTTCAAATTAAAAGCACTTTTTAGACAAACATGCGATTGCCTTATTGATTTTTTTATTTACAATTTTATAGAGCGCGCCAGATCTATGACGACAAATTACTCAACAATCAACAGATGGTATTCAAGCAATGTCATTAATAGAATGACTAGTTGACTGAGAATTTTCAGCATTTTATGATACATAATCAGTTTTTGTTTACAGTGGATCAGGTATAAAACCAACACTTCAGTGCCAGCAATATAAAATGTAAACTATACATGATGAGTTAGTTACCATGCTCATTTTAGAATGGAAACCGTACCTTGTCAGGTGTAGTCTCTCTTGGAGACGATGTAGGAGCAGAATCTGGATTTCAAAGTCAGATTCTGGAATTAAGTAAGGATTTATTTCTCTCAAGAACTATCAGTTGGTATTACACTTTCTTTGGGATTTATGTGCGCAGGTAAATTCAGATCTTTAGATGGAGTGAAACTCAGATATTGTATGCATACAATGATTTGTGTTTGCAGTTCAGTGTATTTAGTGAATCCAGCTATGACTGGACTGGGACCGAGGCCAGAGATGGGGAGAGACTATGAACTGTCTTAAGTGGGCTTAATTCCAGGCAGTGAAAAGATATCCATGATTGAATGTCTTCTAGCGTCTGTCCTAGAAGGAATATGTTGAATAAGTAGGAGAATTTAAGGTATTACTGTGTATCATCAGCTGAGAGATGAAGTAAAATGTTTGATTGTTTGAGAAGTGTAGTCAGAGGTTTCAAATACAGAGTCAAATGTGTTGGAGATTAAATTGAGCCCTGAGGCTCTCCATGGCCTAGAGGTGGAGGGTCTAAAAGATTATTGCTCTTTTATATTTGCTGGATTTATTTTTCCAGTCAAAATAATAGCCACCTGTTGGGCCTGGCATCCTTAGTGTGGTTTTCTCACAACGTTTTGCCTTCCAGCCTCCTGTTTTTGCTGACTTTGTTTTTGCTGCCTTTAGGACTCGCACACTTTATCACTGCTAACCATTGCTAAAGTGCTTCTGTTCTCTCCATTAAACATGATAAAATTGACCTAAACCTAATTGGCATATTTAATTTAATTGTAAGTCCCTAGTAGAATGATACTACATGTGCCCCGGGCCTGTAAATTAAATTCTACTAGTGGGCCTGCAGCACTCATTGTGCCACCCATTCAAGAATCCCTTTAATCATGTCTCAGGCCTGCCATTTTAGCCTATGTGTGCAGTTTTAAACTGCCATTTCGACCTGGCAAAATAAACCTTAAGACAGACCTAAACTTCCTTTTTAATACATATGTCACCCCTAAGGTAGGCCCTAAACAGCCATAGGGCCGGGTGAAGTGTATTTAAAAAGTCCGACATGTACTTTTAAGTTTTACATGTCCTGGTAGCAAAAAACTCTGAGATTCCTTTTTCACGACTGCAAGGCCTGCCCCTCCCATAGGATAACATTGGGTTAACTTATTACATTTAATAAGTGACAATTTTCAATTGGGAACAGGTAGGAATATCGAGTTTGGTGTCTAAAAATTATACGTTAAAGCCCTCTTTATTGGTAAAGTAGGATTTTAAGTCTCCACTCTGAAATGCCACTTTTAGAAAGTTGTCATTTTCTTGATCTAACCTTTTGGTGCCTGCAGCCTTTTTCCTAGGCCACATGACAAGGTGTAGCTGGCAGTTGGTCTTTATATATTTCTCCCAGACAATTGGTCTTTGTATATTGTTCCCAGACAGTGAGACAAAGGTGCATAGGTGTTGGCAGGATATCTCTGACTTGGAGACGGGGAGGAGCTGCCACTTACCACACTTGCACATCACAAAGGCTCTGCCTGATTAAACTCACAAAGGGTTTGACATTAGTCTAGTGTGACCCCAGACATGCTGGGGCCAGGGCAGGAAGCTGGAAATGCCAAGCACTTCTGGGGTGGAAATCTCCAAAATCTTGACCAACTTCAAAGTGGGCACCAGGTATTAGCCCTTGAGACCCAACTCTTCAGTTCACCTCCGGACCTGTGGAAGACTCAGAAGGACTGCTGTGCTGCTCTGCAAGAAAGACTGCAATTCTGTTGCCCTGCTGCCAAGCTGCCTGTTGCCTCAGTGAAAGGACTAGACATGGATCTTGAACCCAGGACCACCAGGACCACCAGAGTGACTCTAAGGCCTATTTGGCTGCCCAGCTGATCAGAACCTCTGGGGCAGAAAAGGCTCCAACCAACTTGAACCCAGCACCTGGACTCTGCCTGCTGTGAGTCCTAACCCCCAAATGGTGCCACCTCAGTCCTGGACCCTTGGAAATGGTCTTGAAGGTGTTCTGCCAGCCTTGCTGTGGTCCTGTGAGCAGAACCGATGCAGCACAATGCATCTCTTCGCAGCTGCTTTGGAACCACCGCAGTGCCACGAATCCCTGATGCCCAACTGTTAGAAATGAGGGCCTCTAGTTTGCAAGGGTTTGCCTCTTTGTCCAAGTAGGGACCCTTCTCCCTAGTCAGGGTAAGGGGGATACACTTCTAAAATAACCCCTGCTCACCCCTTGGTAGCTTGGCACGAGCAGACAGGCTTATCTCAGAGGCAGTGTGTAAAGCATTTGTGCACACATACAGTAACACAGTGAAAACACTACAAATGGACACCACACCAGTTCAGAAAAATAAGCAAAACTTTATCTAAACCAACAAGACCAAATACGACAAAAATCCAACATACGTTACAGTAAAAATAGTTACTTCGCAAGATAACCTTTAAATGGCAGAAATATCTCAAAAACACAGTTCTTCGGAGTCGGTAGCTCCATCTGGGGCTACCGTGATGCTGATAAAGAGTCTAACAGTTCCAGCCGACCGCGTCGGTATGGGCCAGCTAAAGCGTCAACAGACTCGTAGACAGTAACCTTTCTCGTTGCGCCGATCTCATTGGTACAAGTCGGTCGGGGCAACTGTCGAGGTTGCGATGTGAAGTGGAAGCAGTGCAGCGTACGGTGCCCTCACAGCGCAGTGCAGGCAGCGGCTCGGTGATGGTCATCCAACGGCATCGGTGAGACCAACGCTTACGATGCGGAGTGAGGGTGTGCGGTGCTGGCAGGTCACTGTGCAGGCGACGGAGCCGGTCGATGTTCGGGTCGGGCAGCGACGGTGTCGGTGACGTCCAAGCAGAGTCAAGCGAGGCGGTGAGGAGTGCAGTGCCCACAGGGCGCGGTGCAAGCAATGGCTCGATGACGGTCACCCAGCGGCGTCGTTGAGACCAAAGATGCAGTGCAAAGTGCGGTGGTGCCTTCTGTGGTGCCTTTAGGACACTGAATCAGCGACGGACTCGGTGACAGAGTCGGCTGCTCTTTTCTTTTGTGGCAACTGAAACCAGCGGTTCCAGAGACGCTGCCCAGAAGGATGGTGAAGTTGTGCTGCTCCTGATACTTCTTGAACAGGGGGCAAGCTCTACCTCAAGCCCTTGGAGATACTTTGGCAAGCAGGATGCCCACACAGTTCCTCTCCTTGGCAGAAACAGCTACTGCAGGCTAACCCCAGACAGCACACAGCAAAGGGGCAGTACTCCTCCTCCAGCTTCTTTCAGCTCTTCTCCTTGGCAGAGGTTCCTCTTGAAGTCCAAAAGTGATCTAACATTCAGGGGTCTGGGCCCCACTTTTTATAGTACAAAATCCTTTGTTCTCTGGAGGCAGAGAGTATCTGTGCTCAGCAAAACCAGTTCTGTCCTCTTTGGCCAAGCGTCCTGGCAGGAGGTGGAGACAGCATTGTCCACAGCAGACCAGGCCCATTCAGGTGTGATAGAAATCTCCTCCCCCTACTCTGGATGCAGACCAGGTCTATTCAGCCCAGCCCTGACTCACCCTAGAAATGCAGGACACACCTCACCCCCCAAGTGGCTATCTGAACAGAATGCACATACCCAGCCCCTGTCACTCCAAAGCCAGACAGACACAACCCTACCAGAGGCACACTGGATGGTTAAGCAAGAAAATACCTACTTTCTAAAAGTGGTATTTTCAAACCCAGAATGTAAAAATCATCCTTGCTAAAAGATGCATCTTTAGATTCTTAGTTCAGGCATACTAAACTCAATTTTCCTATCTTGTTTCCATGGGCAGTTATACTTGTAAGATGTCATAAATAAACTCCCCATTCTATCCTATGAGACAGATAGCCTTTCAATAGTGAAAAACAAAATTGGCAGTATTTCACTATCAGGACATGCCACACACATCAGGGCATGTCCTACCATTCACATACACTGCACCCTGCCCACAGGGGTACCTTGTGCCTACCTTAGGGGTGACTCACATGTAAGAAAAGGGAAGGTTAGGGCCTGGCAAGTGGGTGCACTTGCCAGATCAATATGCCCGTACCAACTGCACACAGGCACTGCAATGGCAGGCCTGAGACCCTTTTGCAAGGCTGCTTGTGTGGGTGGCACAATCTGTGCTGCAAGCCCACTAGCAGCATTTGGTTTACAGGCCCTGGGCACACATGGTGCACTGTACTAGGGACTTAGCAGTAAATCAAATAAGCCAATTGTGGACACACTAATCCTTAACAACAATTTACAGAGGGAACACTTGCACTTTGGCACTGAACAGCAGTGGCTAAGTGCCCAAAGCATCTAGACCAGCAAAATCGAAGTCCAACACACAGTAGAAACATAGGAGGCAAAGGCAAAAATACAGGGGGAACCCATGCCAAGGATGCCAGGTCTAACACCAAACTTGCATCGCAACCCGCAATCTTCTCGGAACCACTGCTGCATGATGCATCCTTGATGCACGCCTGCGCATCCCAAGCCCCTTGTCGACGGCATCCTCAATAATGACGCTGGACTCGGCATCGCAGCCTTGCAGATCCTCGGAACTGCTGCTGCGTGATGCAACCTCAATGCAGTTACTTTGTTCAGCAGGCCTAACTGGGGCCCTGTATCCGGCCTGTGCTTCATCGTGGTCAGCCTGAAATTGTGACTTTTTCCAGATAACCACAATTGGTGCTTTATGTTTCTAGGCACTATTTTCAGTTTTACTGATTGGAGTTTTGCCATTTTGGTGTCAAATAATTGATTACATTTTACTCTATTTTTTCATAAATACTTTACACATTGTCTCTAAGTTAAGCCTGACTGCTTTTGTGCCAGGCTACCAGAGGGTGAAGCACAGGTTAATTTGGGATTTTCTTGTGTTTCACACAGACAGGAATTGTGGTTGCTGCTTGAGTAGGATTTCATCCCCCCCTCAATCAGTTACCTAATTTCCTACCCCCATCTAAATATTGTGCCATTTATGCCTTTTCCTTCATCGAGTGTGTTAAGTAGGATGCTGCACTTCATTGTATCAAATTATACTGATAGGTTAAGGACCAAGAGTAGAAGCAAGTTACCCATGTCCAATAAGCTTAGTGCATCATCAACAATTTGAGGATAGCTCTTTTCGTACTACATTCAGATATAGAGCCAGACTGTATATCATCAAATAGCCTGCAGTCTTGAATAAATTATAAATGCATGTGTTTGCATTTTTGCTAAAGAATGAACTTTAATAAAGGACTGAAAAATGAGTCAGAGGTAGGTCGCCACCTCCTGACTCTGGTCGCACTTAGCTATTAAAACCGAACAATTTTATTCATCCAGTTTTTAAAAAATAAATCCCTTTTCTTCTGTGGTTTTCAAATAGATTGTTGAACAGAAAACCACAAAACAAAAGGGATTTATTTTCGAAAAACTGGACGAATAAAACCGTTGGGTTTTAATAGCTAAGTGGAACCAGAGTCAGGAGGTGTGGATCTACATCCGATCTACCTCCGACATATTTTTCAGTTTTGTCACAGTGCAATAGAAGACATTGCATTTTACACTGGGACGCACACAGGAGAAAAATCATAAGAACCATCAAAACGATTGATTAAAAAAGGTTGTATATCGGAGTGCACTGTGGGAACATAGCACATAACACTAGAGTTTATTAAAGGACCTCACATTGAGTCAATGAAGAGTGGATCAAACTTGTGCAGTACTGGTCAAGAGATGGGCTTATCTCCTAATAAAGAAGTGGGTATCACTTCAATGAAGTGAGAAGATGGTCTAGCATTTGTCATGGTCTTAATGAGTTAACTTTCAGTACTTTCTCCAACTTTTTTTGCAGTGCATCCTGCTTTTTGGAATTGAACTGTGGAGTGATTTTCAAGCAATTATGTTGATAGAAACCATTTGCCATTTCGGGTCTTTTCATCAAGTGCAGAGCATTTTGTATTCCTTTCTTCTGTGTTTTTGATATATAAAGATAAGGGAGTATATCTATGTTTCACAATGTTAAAATGTTTTTAGGGACATTAATGGCTTTGTCCATTAGACATCTGAAGAAATATGCCTTTTTTTAATTCATTTTGTCTCTCAATTTGCAGAGCAACCAGGTTGATTGATGATTTTTGCCATCATATACATTCATTCTAGCACTGTAAACTTCTTTCTGTATATACATATTTACATAATAATAAAAAAACAACCATTTTAAAACCAAAAACCACTAAAATTTGCCAGTTATGCATGACTGACCTAAGTGATGCCTCCATGTCAAATTAATACCACCAAATAGGAACTTGCATGTATTACTAGAGGCAATCTGTGATGTATGATTTTTGTACTCCATCTAGACCGATTAATGCAATCATAATTTTAAATTTTGATATTTTAATTCTAACAATAATCTTTGTTGTGATGTGTTGGATTGGGCCCTCTCTACAGGGTCACTCACAAACATTTTGTCTTCATCGCTCCTGTTTTCTAACCCCTTTACTGTTGACTTTTTGACTCTGTGCACTTTATCACTGCTAACCAGTGCTAAAGTGCTTGTACTCTTTTCTTTAAACATGGCAAAATTGGCTTACACCCATTTGGCACATTTACTTTAATTGTAAGTCCCTAGTAAAGTGGTATTACATGTACCCAGGGCCTGTAAATTAAATGCCACTAGTGGGCCTGCAATACTTGTTGTGCCACCCACTTAAGTAGACCTTTTAACCACGCCTCAAGTCTGCCAATGGAGACTGTGCGCAGTTTTGAACTTTTGAACTGACATTTCTCTTTGTCAAAATTAAGCTTTTGCCAGGTCTAAACCTTTCTTTTTAATACATAGGAGCTAACCATAGAGTAGGCCCTAAACCGCTCAGAGGGCAGGGTTCAGTGTATTTAAAAATTGGACATGCGTTTTAAATTTTACATGTCCTGGTAGTGAAATATTCACAAATTTATTTTTCACTACTGTGAGGATTACCTCTCACATAGGATAACATTGGGCTACCTTATTACAATTATTAAGCAATAACGTTGGTTTGGGAGTAGGTAGGAATATCATGTTTGGTTACTGAGGAATTGCAATTTAAAATCCTCTTTGATCGTAAAGTCGGATTTTAATTCACAATTCTGAAAAGTTTTAGAACATTGGCATTTTCTTGTCCTAACCATTGGGTGCCTCCAACCTGTTCCTGGGTCACAAGACTAGGTGTAGTTGGCATTGGCCTTTGCACATTCCTCCCAGACAGTATCGCAATAGGGGATATGGGTGTTGGCAGGATGGGCCATCCCTGCTTGATGGGGGGCAGAGCTCTCATCTGCCCCACTTACACTTTAAAGACACTGACCCAGTACATTCACAATGAACTTCACACAAGCCGATTGTGCTCCCATGCAGACTGGGACCAGGACAGGGAGGCAGGACATTCCAGACACTTCTTCATGAGCTTCTTTATGAGACACTTCAGAAGCTTCTTCTACTTCAAAGTGGGCACCTGGTATAAAAAGGGGACCCTCGGACCCATTCTTTGGTACACTCCTGGGCTTGTGGCTATGGCAGAAGAAGGACTGCCCAGCTGACCTGCTGCACTGGACCTGCCTGAAGCCTGCCCTGTGGTCCAAGAAGGACCTGCACCCTTCATCCCAGGCTGAAGTTACAAGCTGACTGACCTTCTGTTCTGAGCTACAAGGACACAACAAGCTCCAGAGGCCTCTCTGCAACTGCCCAGCTGACCTGATGTACTTTTGGCCTCTGCTGGAGTGAGTTCCTGATCCTCAAGAGCTGGCTCCTATGTCCTGGACCCTAGGTGCAGGATCAGCTGAGCTCCTCCTAAATGAAAAGTAGTAGTCCGCATGTTTTGGTCTCTCTGCAACCATGAATGGGCCTGTTTGTGCCAAAATCTTGCCATCCGTGCTGACCGCCAATGCAAAGCTCTGGTACAGCAACCACCAACAAAGACTAGCAGCGCAAGATCTGCACTTCGCCCTACAGCATTGGCAGCTCGGGATGACCATCCTTGAAACCTGACCAGATCTTCACACTACATTATGACCATCTGCAACGCATGGCCTACTCTTTGCGCAACAGCAATGGCCATCTGCAATGCTCTCCCTGTGGCCTCCTCCACCACGATTGGGACTCTTTGTGCTGAGCTTTGAAAGGTAACTTTTTCAGCAGGACTAACCTGGACCCCATATCCAGCCCATGCTACATCGCAGTTGGCCTGAACTTGTGACTGTCACTCAGTCTTGCACTTTGTGCTTTTAGGAGCTATATTTACCTGAAATCTTTGAAATTTCATATCTCTGGTTAGACTGATTGTATTTTTGTCGTTTTGGTGTAAATGTATTAAATTGTACTCTATTTGGTGTTGGTTTATTTATTGAAATGTATTCTATTTTTCTAAATTGATGTGGAATTTTACTTATGTTGTTTTCTCACTTTATTGCTGTTTGTGCGCTGCATACGTACTTTACACATTGCCTCTAAGTTAAACCTGACTGTTTTTGTGGCAAGCTACTAGAGGGTTAAGCACAGGTAATTCTGTTACTTTTTGTGGTTTATCCTGACAAGAATGGTGGCTGTTGCTTGAGTAGAGTTTCTCCCCCCCTTAACCAACAACCCAGTTTCTCACATTATGTAACATATATGCATTTTCTAGCCTTCAATTACATTTTGTGCTTTGTCTGTTGGAAAAAAACAATACAGACATGTTTATAACATTTGTAAGGGCGACAATTGGCATCTTTGATAACTATGTTGGAATGAAATTGTACCTTGTGTTTTTGTTTGATGTGTCTCTAGGCGACATACTAGTTGCGGAATCCTATTGACAATCACCTGCCAGTCAGATTGCAGATATTTTGAATTAGCTGCTATAGAAAACTCAGAGTGGGGAGTGTACTTTTACCAAAAAGGCTCTCGATAGCCATCTCAAAGATTCACAATATATGGCATTAATTTGGCAGGCCAAAATTCACTTTCTACTTCATGTCCTGTCTACTGCAATGCACAGTGAGTTCCACAAAAATTAAATTTTTACCATTGAATAGTTACAACTTCCATTCCAAGGCTAGGATATCACTGTAGACACAGGCCATGCAACAACATTTTGAGGTAATCCACTATACAGATGAATAGCATTGTTGATTTCCTAGAATGTATGTAGATTGAATATTGCACAGGGCCGGTATGCTTATCCCTAAATATCATCCCCAAGAACTTTTAAATATTAAGAATGTTGGTGGAACTATAGGGTAGGGTTGCTGATGAGCCCTCATGCCTACAAGCACTACTAGATAAGCATGGAACCTGTGGAGTAGAGCTTCTCTAGACAAGCGCAAACAGAATGAGTCATCAGAACAGCTAGACCAACCAGGGACCAGGAAAAACGTCCTATAAATGTCAAAGTCATTTTATTCTTAACACAATGTGTCAAAAACCAATAGGTCTGGGAAGTGGCTTCTTGGTTTATGGATGCTAAGACTGGAGTAAAATCTGCCACTTCATTGCTCACTCTAAGAAAATCTTAAATGCCTTTTGTTAGAAATGGGGGTTCTAGTTAGCAGAGGTAGGTACCTTTGTCCAAATAGGGACCCTTGCTTCTAGTCAGGGTAAGGGGGATACACACTCTAGATAACCCCTGCTCACCCCCTTGGTAGCTTGGCACGAGCAGACAGGCTTATCCCAAAGGCAATGTGTAAAGTATTTGTACCAACACTCACAGTAACACAGTGATAACACCACAAATGGACACCACACCAGTTTAGAAAAATAAAGTATCTTTATCTAAGCTCAACAAGACCAAAACGACAAAAAACCAACATACAAGTATTAAGAAAAATGACTTTCAAAGGTTTTAGCAACTGAGTCCATAGAAAACTATGGATGCGTGATTTCTTGCAAAGTACCTGTGGTTGCGACAAAATTCACCAAGCCAAACAGCTGCAGCGATGGGAAGCGTCAAAAAAACAAAGAGATGCGTCGGTTCCTGAGACCTTCGTGGATGCGATGCGACAGTTCCGCTGGACAGAGGGGAGCAGTGCATCGGGTACGGTCTGTAGGGGGAAGCGATGCGTTGATTCTGAGACAACTACGATCCGCGGGTGATGCGTCAGGGAAAACTTGCCGCACAGGGACGATGCTTGGAAATCCGGAATGCATCGGCGAACGATGCAGTGGCGTCGCGCTACGCTGCGTCGGTTTCTGCAGCCATTATCCCTCGATGCGTCAATTCTTGCAGCGGCGACAGTCGCTGCGTCGGTTTCAGTAGCGGCGCAGCAGTGCGTTTAGATTCTTCTCACACCACGGCGTTAAATCGGAAAAAACTGTAGCAAGAAGAGCGTTGCGCCGATTTTCTTTTTGTTGCTTTCCAGCTCCCAGTAGCAGAAACAACCTCCAGAGGCCACACACAGCCACAGGCACTCCTGGCAGGTCAGAACTCCCAGCAAGGAAGTTCAGGGGAGCTGGGGGTGAAGTCTTTGTGTTCCTGAGACTTCAAAACAGGAGGCAAGCTCTACTCAAGTCCTTGGAGACTTTCTTCAAGCAGGGGACACAGCACACAGCAAAGTCCTTCTCCTTTCCTTGGCAGAAACAACAACTGCAGGCCAACCCCAGACACACAGCAAGGGCAGTACTTCTCCTCAGTTTCTCCAGCTCTTCTCCTTGGCAAAGGTTCCTCTTGATTCTAGAAGTAGTCTAAAGTTCAGGGGTTTAGGTCTAATAATTATACCCCAAAATGTCTTTGTTCTCTTTGTGCAAGGGTCTCTGAGCCCAGTCCAAACCAGTTCTGTCCTCTGGTGCAGCTGCCCGGCAGGAGGTGGAGACAGCATTTTTTAAGGCAGACAGGCCCTATTCAGGTGCAAGGGAAATCTCCTCCCACCACTCTAAATGCAGACCGGGCCTATTCAGGTGCTAGTGAGAACTCCTCCTCCTACTCTGAATGCAGCCCAGGTCTATTCAGCCCAGCCCTGACTCATTCAGGAAAGGCAGGACACACATCAACCCTCCCAGTGGCTGTCTGAGAGAATGCACCTCCCCAGCCCCTGTCACTCCAAAACCAGACAGTCAATACACAAACAGGCAGAGGCACACAGAATGGTTAAACAAGAAAATGCCTACTTTCTAAAAGTGGCATTTTCAAACACACAATTTAAAAACCATCTTTAGTAAAAGATGTGTTATTAAATTCTTAGTTCAGAGAGCCTAAACTTTATTTTTCCATCTTATCCCTTTGGTAAGATATGCTTGTAAAATGTTACAAAGCATTCCCTATTCTGTCCTATGGGGCAAGATAGCCTTTCAATAGTGAAAAACGAAATTGGCAGTATTTCACTATCAGGACATGTTACACACATCAGTACATGTCCTACCTTTCACTTACACTGCCCCCTGCCCAGGGGGGTACCTTGGGCCTACCATAGGGGTGTCCTATATGTAAGAAAAGGGAAGGTTCGGGCCTGGCAAGTGGGTGCCAAGTCGACATGGCAGTTAGCAAACTGCGCACAGGCACTGCAGTGGCAGGCCTGAGACATGTTTTCAGGGCTACTCATGTGGGTGGCACAATCAGTGCTGCAGGCCCACTAGTAGTATTTGATTTACCAGCCCGGCACACCCAGTGCACTTTACTAGGGACTGACCAGTAAATCAAAATATGCCAATCGTGGGAGAACCAATCATAAGAACAGTTTACACAGAGAGCATATGCACTTTAGCACTGATTAGCAGTGGTAAAGTGCCCAGTGTCCTAAAACCAACAACAACAGGTCAGGGAAAAATAGGAGGAAGAAGCAAAAAGTTTGGATAATCCTGCAAAAAGGGCCAAGTCCAAAACCATTGGTCATTTGAAACGCAATGATTTACATGTCTGAGTGATACATCTTAAATCCAAACCCAATTTGAAAGACCAGATCTACAAAAAGAGATCTTGTTGAACCACTCTAAGTGCGCTTACCTTTCTTTAACCTGTCGTTGACTAGTGAGTGTTCAAAAGAAGTTTGGAATCCATCTTAGATCAGCCTCCACGCATCTTGTAAGACTACTATGCCAGTTGTTACTTATTACTATCAGCAGCTGAGTTTTCTTTAACTTTGAGACCCTTTATCATGCAGCAGTGGTGCTTGGGTTGTTGAGCCCTCTTCAGCCAAAAAGCACGTCTTGCTTTTGCTGGGTTGACATTTTTTCTGAATTGCCCTTGGCTAGAGAATATTCTGGAATAAACCAAGCATGTGGATCCAGCAGCATCTCCTGTTTGAAGCTTTTTCTTTACCTTAAGCCATTTGCATGGCAGCCTCCTATTGAGCCTAACAAAGGTGCCAGATTCCACATCTTCTAATTTTCATAACAACCCGTGTCATTGGCCAAATGTCTATTGAAGCCCAACCAAGTATATTTTTTGTCCTTGTCTGCCCTTTTATTCCGGCCTTGCCAAAAAAAAAAAAAAAAAAAAAGTATTTAGAAGAATGCTTGAATATTCTCTATGCTTCCTTAGTACATCCTGTGTTTCTGACAGTCCCTCCCCTTAGCCTTTACTGTGCAGCTAATGCACAGCAAGTGGTCCACGCTGAGAACCAGGGCTGTATCATGACGAGCTGAGCACCTGTGTTTTTTGAGTTTGAGGGATCAAAATTCATACATACAACATTGAGCTAATGTATTCAATTTATGCAGAACAAGTTGGAAGCAGAGAGAGGTAATCTCTGCTCATCATTTCTGACTTGCTCGGCCTAAACTTTAACCAGTAACTCAGAGAAATTCCAAGTTATTTGTATACATTTTTGACGCTTCAGAGACAAAAAAATAAGTGCTCGGTCTGTGGTGAGCCAGTGCGCCAAGACATGGCCCCTGGTGTCAGTTTCAAAGGCAATGTGATGTAATTAGGAGGAATGTGTGAAAGTATCATAATGTCATCCTGCGAATAACAGGATTAGAAATCACACAACTACAGAAAACCGGTAACCATAAAACGTATATATGGGAGTACAAAGTTGCAAACTTTCTGTAATTCTCGCGAATTCTATCATTACTACCTATAGATTGCAAAGTCTCTATACGGTGACTTTCACGTGTAAAAACCGGGGATTACACTCTCATTTTAAGCTGTGAGAAACGAGTGATCACCAACATCCAACCAGTTGCGGGGTAAATGGTTTTAAAGTAAATGGTTTTAAAGCGAACTTTCAGGAAATCAACACATTCTCTTTCAGCACCATCTAATAATACTTATCTATATGCAACTTCGGTCATATCATAAAAACAACGCCATCCATAGTACAGACGTCCTGGAGTATTCCTAGAAAACTTTGTATATGAATTAAGAAAGCCTCCACCATTTCTTTTTGGGCCAGATGTACAACCTGCCAAATAGCGACTCGCAAATTGCGTCGCTTTTGCGACTTGCAATTTGCGACTCACTATTTGGCATGTACAATAGTGTCTTGGACACTGTTTGCGATTCCTCATGAATATTAATGAGCCACTCGCATTTTCCGACCCCATTCGTAATGGTTGGCCCTCCCAGGGATGGCGGCCTGCTGGGCTCAACAGGCCACCATGTCTGGGACTGCTTTTAAATAAAGCAGCTTTTGTTTTTTAAATGCAGCCCATTTTCCTTAAAGGAAAACGGGATGCATTTAAAAAAAAAAAAAAGAAAAGTTTCCGTTTCATTTTTTAAGGGCAGAGTAATTTTGCATGCATTTGCAAAGGGTAAGGGGTCCCCTGGTGACACCTTCCCATTTGCGAATGCATTTCCACCTACTTGAAGTAGGTGGTAATTTGCGAGTGTTTTGCGACTGCAATTGCGGTTGCAAAACATTAGTACATGGCTATGGAGTCGCTATTAGGAAGGGAACGCCCCTTCTAAATACTGACTTGCAAAATACTGTTTGCACATGGGCCCATGGTTTTTAGCGTGCGCAAATGGGTCCAAGGCTCGTTTGTGCACGCTAAAAACCGTCCTACATGTGGCCCTTAGTGCTTTCCACAGAAAGTTAAGGGGGCATATTCACTTGAAACTGGTGGAGTGCGGTGTTACGCCAAAATTGGTAACGTCGCGCTCAGTCAGTTTCAAAACGCAGGGTTGCGCTGTGTTTACAAGAATGCGGCACACCCCTGTGTTTCCCCTATCATTGGTGCTAAAGACGCTGCCTAGCGCCAGCACAGGCACCCTTGCGCCATGCTGCACGGGTGCCTGCGATGCAGGGGTGATTAGGTACAGGAAGGCACACCTTCCTGCACATAAACAATCTTTACAGGTGAATTGCTGTTTCTATGTGTGCTGTAGAATGAAAAGAAAAATACCAGGAGAAATTAAACTCTTCTCCTCGTATCGCCTGCTGAAGACTAGATATTCCCTGGCGATATTTTTGGTGCTGAACATACCTTGTAAATATGGGGCAGTAGCAAAAAGCAATGGGTGTTGCGGCGGAACGCCCAGTGCAACACCCATTGCACGTCCCTTTCACCCTAAGTGCTGAGTGAATAGGGGCATTATTTACAAGGCGGCATTAAGCCACAATATGTGGCTTAACGTCGCCTTGTAAATAAAGCGACGGACTTAAAGTCACCAGAACATCGGAAAAGGTGGTGTTCTGGTGGCATTAACTCCTTGTAAATAAAATATGCCCCAAGATTTCTATACTACATATTCAGACCTTCAGTTATTTCCACATATTACCTCAAAGATTGTGCTGCAGGATTCCTTGAGCTGGTATCTCCCTTAATGGATGATTGGCATACAAGCTTTGTGAATGTCAGATTCTCCCGGTAGAGAGTTGTTGCTCATTAAGTGACATGTTGAATAGTTCTTTCAAGGATTAACATAATTTTTGACACAATATCTCGCCCATCAAGTCGAGCCCCGGCAAGACACTTTTAAACAATTAATTCCTTCTGCGTGCATGTTATCTCTCCTTCAAAGGAGCATTGGTGAGCAAAGCAAAGACGCTTGGGCTCTTTGAGGCAGGTGAACGAGGAGCGAGGAATGACATGTACCTTTTCATTCCAGCATGTCCAGAGGGGCTGAGCCGCATGTGCTGAGATGGACTAATTGCTTCCAGAATACACACTGTGACTTTTCAGCCTACCTGGACAGGAATCAGTTTGAATGACATGGACGTTGCGGCTCTTGGTGTTGGTTTCCTGGCCTTCATCAGCAGGACATTTTGAGAGAAGCGTTGTGGGCTCAACTCATTCCATCATTGTTATGCATTTGAATTACTTTAGACAGAGCCTGCATGACGGAAGGTGCACAAAACCGCAGTCGGTGGAGCAATTTGAAGTTCACCAGGACTAAAAGTCCCAGAATGTATTAAGTTCCTAACTTTACCCTGGTGGTCCAGCACTGAATTATTGGTGACCCGGAGCCATCGGACAACTTCACCTTTCTGAACACAGGACCCGACACTGCCTATGACTAATTCCAGGGCATGGTTTTGCTATGATTTATTTAACTGACTGCATCTTCCCCCTCCTTCTTAACTCCTCCTTTCCTGAGACTCTCTTTAATTGGAGTTTTCTGTGGTGGCCTCCTTGCTGTTCTGATGCTTTCACTCAAATTGAGACACAATACATTTGTCAGTGATGAGGTGACATGTGATTAAAATTATTATGGGGTAGAGGAGCAGATTTCTTTTCAGTGATTACACCATGTGGTGAAAACGTCTATACAAATCGCATATCATCGAATTATCCTTTAGTGGTGACCGCTACTGAAATGGTTTCATCTGGACAACATTAGGAGAGTAAAACACCAATGGTGAGGGCAATGTGCATCTAACTTTTAATCCTGTTTCAGGCACATTCAGGAGTTTACACCAGAAACAACAAAAAAAAGCCCAATGGTTGTAACCAGGCTCGCAGGGTCTTTGAGCTTGTCCCAAATAAGGCACGAGTGATATCGGAAAAGTTCCAGACAAAATATTCTTGCCACTCAGGACCAATTTTTTAATTGCACGCACTTTCAAAATAAGTAAAAATTGATTTTTTTTGTTACAGCCTGTGGGTAAAAATGTGTGTGCAAATCGTTTCCTTTGGTGGAGTCTGTTACTTAAAAGGTGCGCTATTTATAGCCTATTCCACGTTTGATGCTACAAAATGTGGAATTATGCAAAAATTGCTCGTAAAATCATCTGCACAGGGGTGTGCAAAAAGGCTTTTTGTGCAATTTGCTCCACTCCCTATTTGCATCAGATTTCATCTAGTAAAAATTGGGGGATAAACAACTATAGAGAGTGCAATTTGCACCTCACTGTTAATCCTGTTGCAGGTATAAGCAGTATTTTATGCCAGAAACAGGATTAGCCCAACAGTTGCAATCAGGTCTTTGGGTTCCTTGAGATTGTTCCACATTAGGCTCACAAGAGATTTAAGAAAAGTTCCAGACAAAACTTTCTTGCAAATGAAGGCCATTCTTTTTTTAATTTCAAGCACTTTCAAATTAAGTGGAAATCCACTTTTTCTAACAAAGATAATTAACATAATAAATTCATTTTGCTTTGATACTTTTAGAGCTGTATTTGTACTTCAGTGTAGCACACATTACAAACTGGGAGCCTGATTCAGCAAAGGTAAACTTACATGTCTGTGTAAGTTTACTATTGTTTAGCTATTCCCAAACTATGCGTTAGTATTAGGTTTATGACTCTGGAGAGTCCGGGGCGGAGAACTCCACACATAAAATGATGGGGCAGGCATCTCTTTTTATGTGTAAATTCATCAGAAAGAACATGGCTGTCTTTTTATGGGGGGAGGTCTGCGCACGACTGCAGAGTCTCCGCAGTCATACACTTTTGTGTATGTTTATTGTTTTTTGCTATTCACAAACTATGAGTTAATGCTAAGTGTAAGTTTACCTTTGTGAATCAGGCCCTGGATATTTACACAGGATGTTTATGGCATTTCAACAGCAGCTAAAAGGTAGAGGCAGTTTCTTCTTTCAGGTAGATTGTTGAGTTTTGTCTTTTATTAAGTTCTAACACACTATGAGAAGCAGAACATTAAAACAGAACAACGTCAGCAGATGCCTCCTAATGAAACAGTGCATTTACCTTACTATAAACAAGCTTTGGCAAAGCCAAGATGACGGCCACTGACTACAGACGAGTTGGCTTTGCCAATGCTTTTTCCCCCTGTAAATGTTTCTAAAACGTTCTTACTGAAACATTTGCATATAGCCATCCATGTGAGCAGATACATGCATGCACATGAGCATGCACGGATGAATATTTTTCAAGCATTTTTGTAATGAGGTTTTACAAAAAATAAAAGCCTTCTTGGAATAGATTAAAAGGCTATTTTAAAGCTTGCGGCCACTAGCAGTGCGTGTGCATAATGCAGAACACTGCGAGCAGCAGGGGTGCCTGGTAACAAGTCTGGGGAGCTGCAGGGCCCTCATAGAAATCATTAAAAAAAATTACAAAAAGCAACAACAAAAAATACATTCAAACATACTTATTGTATTGGGCAATTAGTCCCTGCCCCGAAGAGGTCTACTTTGTCTGCTGATGTCCACATTCTGCACACTAATATTAATAAAGTCATTTTTTTTGTTTATTGATTAGTGGTTTATTATATTTAATAATATTTGCCTACAACTGATTGCATGACATATAAAAATTCATATCATGCATGAGAAGTAAATGATTGGTTTATTAATACAATCGCATGAAGGTGAGTTCTATTGATATTATTGTTAATTAAGTAAGAATGATGATAATAATAATAACAATAATTATCATTATCAATAGTTTTGGTATCATTATTATAATATTTATTTAAAAGGCACCCATTGCTGAACGGATTGCCTTAGCAAAGTTATGCTGTACCCTCAAATAAGAGTGTATTCTAATTGAGACAGAAGATGAAGTTTGTGCTGAGAGGGGTGAACTTAAAACAACTGCACAGCAAAATATTACGTGGTTGATACTTTTTAAAAAGGGCAATTGCTCTTTAAGAAAGTCTATGTGCCAGGACATCTTTAATATGTGACCAAAAATAGATGTTAATCCAACTTATTTTCTTGAGATCAAACTAAAATAAAACCATGTGCCAATACGATTAGTGAATAGCACAGTGCCTTGATAGTATGACATGCTTGGACATCCAAACAGCAGGCAATAAAACCATACATTAGCATTTAAATTGTAATTGTGCCAACAAAGTGAATGCAGCAATTGAATGATAAAGGATGAAGCCTAGTCATGGTTAATTGTGGTACGCCCAGAAATAAAGAGTTGTTGAGCATTGTGTTGAGTGGTGATTTGTGTGCAGAGCTACAGAGTCTCACTTGCTTCTCACCAGTGAAACAAATTAAAACACGAAACTGTACTTGCCTCCCACATTGAGGTAACTTTGCTGTGGTTGCTGGAGCTATGGTAGTATTTTGATAACAATCCAATTTGCCTGATTTGAGAATCCCAGATGATCTTGGAATTTGCAAGACTTTATGACCTGGTTGAGTATCAGATTCTGCGAGTCTTATATAGCGCATGGGTACAGAGGCCTCCCAGCCCTAGAGCAGTCAGCATATTAATTAGTTCTTAGACAGGGATAATTACAATAAAGTCATGTATTCAGGACCTTATGGAATGAGAGCTCATTAGAAATCAGGTGCAATTTGAGGAGAAGAGTGTTCCAAAGCCCGGGGACCTGATAGGAAAATAAACGGCAACCCCAGCGAGATCTGCTAAACTTGGGGACCTCCAATAAGTGTGCTGAGGAAGATTTGAGAGACCTTCCGGGGATGTAGGGAGTGGCAAGCGGTCTAAGTAGGACAGGACATTTCTTGTGGAGTGACCTGTGCAGAATGCAGAGGGACTTAAACTGGACCCTGTGCTCAACTGGTAGGCAATAGAGGTCCTTTAAGGCCCTTTTTTGCAGATTAAAGTCTGGGGGTATTCATGAGAAGCCGAGCAGCAGCATTCTGTGTGGTCTGCAGAATCTTTATCACATAGCAAGGTGAACCAAGGAAAAGAACATTGCTATAATCGAGGAGAGAGAAGATAAGAGCCTGGACAATTAGTCTTCTAGCTAAGAACGGAAGAAGCTTTAACAATGGGTCACAGATGACCCATGCTGTACCAGCGTACAGCTGTGCCAGTCCTGACCGTCAAGTGCATTGGCATCAGAGCTTACATGGGCATCACTTGGGTTAGCAATCATTCGTCCTGGGTCAATGATTGCAACTCTTGTGAATGACTTTGCCACCTCACTACTTATCTGACTACTACTCTACCTACCTATTAAAAATAAGCATTTGACTTCTGCTTGCCTTGGCAACTCATTATTTGTTCCCACTATCAATGAATGTTTATCATAGGTTAGAGGGGCACGCTGTACATCTGGAAACTGTTTTGATAAAGAAACATACGACTTTAGCTACGGAGAAATTTGAAGATGAAAACCTACTTTATAAGGTAAATTCAGCCGCACTGGCCTTCCATCTCTGGCCTGAAATTAAGAGTGCTCAGAGCACAATTAGACTCAGTAACATCACTGCGCAAGTTCTATACAACAGAATCAGTGATTTGGAAAAGTGGCTGTGCTTGATCACTGTCCGCAGCGAGCATTTACCCAAGTGCTCGGCTGGCTGGGGAATAATGTACTGCACTGAAATGAAATCAATTAGCCTGATTTTCTTGATTATAATTAACGTGTTCTAATCTTAGTGAATTTAAAAAAGATTTATTAGCAACTCCATTAAGATCAGTCACAAAAGCAATCTATAGTGCTTGGTTGAACATACTCCCACTTTTTAATGAAAGAAAAAGTACATTAAGATAGGGAAACAGACTGTAAATTACATTAAAAGAACAGCTATCATTTGGTTAGGGATTTGTTTTTATCCATAGGTAGCAGAAAAATCTCAATTTTCACCATGCTAAGTTAATGCCATTTATTAAGCACTTACAACAGGGGCTTCACATTGCTTTAGTGACCTCATTGAGATAAACAGGAAGACGTTAAAACGTCTTTAAAGACTTTGCAATCAATTTATCAGGATATTTTTATGCAAAAATCTAAGGGCATATAAAATCAAATGTTTTAAATACGGTTGTCAAAAATTACTTGGCCCAAGTACTACTTAAATACTACTTATTTACTCCTTAAATACTATTCATTTACTTCTTAAATACGACTTATTTACTGCTACCAGTACAATTACAGATGGTGCTAAATGCATTACCATCTGCTTTCCCGCCACACAAACAAAGCTACCTAAACTTGGCAGTATTTATGACCAAAAATATAATCAGCTCGAAGCTGGTCTTACATTATGCCAACACTGAAATGATAAAAAAGTATAACATTCTGCATTACATGAAATTTAATTTAGGAATGATCACTACACCATCAGTACACAGATAATGGGTCAACGCAGCAGGGTTTTCGCTTCAATACACCGTTTTATTTCTGCATACTGGAACAAATTTACATACAGTAGTAAAAATATACTACTGGTGGTGTTTTGTAATGGGTGGTAACTACAATTGTGGTATTTACCTCTGTGGTAAGGCCATGCAGTAACTGCATTATGGAGTCCCAATGAAATTGATATTGTCACATGGCAGAATGAAAATCATTTAGCACTGGTTGTACTGATTCTTGGATAAGATCCATGGAACAACACTAGAGTTAAAGTCATTAATCATGATGCAGAGTTATTGGGGTTGTCAATTTATTAGGAGTTGTAAGGGACTGATAGTGAAGAAGGTTATCAAAAGGGGGACATCTGGATACAGGTTTTCTAGAAGTGCTGCACCTCATAAGGAAAGAAATGAACAGTATTTCACAAAGTAATGTACTCTCGCTTAGTTTTTATATGAAAATGAAACTCTCTTGGAACTTAAAGGAACAACGTCTGCATCGCAAATGGCCTGAGTTGATTGACTTCTGACATTCATCTTTGTGATGTTGAGAAGACTGGGAATTGTTAAAGAGAAACGGCCCTTGTAAAAAAAGATTTTAAGCCATCGGCTATGTCTCAGATTTTAAACTTCATTCACTGCCTACATGTCATAAACGCTGTCTCGAGCGCGCTTCTCAATGAGCCGCCATACGTAGGGAATCTGACTCTGTCATCGGCGACGAACTACAGACGCGCAGCAGTGGACTTCAGTTCCCAGAGGGCTCGCCGACTTGACGCATGACGCAGCGCGGTACCGCCCATATAGGAAGTGGTGGCACCCGCGAGAGCGTCGGAAATTCTTCGGCCAACAGAATTTGGCGTTTACAGGATCTTAGCGGTACCGGTAAGGGTGCTATGCACCACATGCCTTCGCCTTTCTGCCTGTAACCCTTTATCCAGGACCAGGTGTTGCCTTACTCGTAAGGGAGCCTCTTCGGACTCTTGCTAACTGTAGACTCTTTTTTGTTGAACTCCTTACCTGTCTCCGTGTTGGCTGGTTACCGGCGTTCTTCTACTTGGCTGTGCTGTTCAAACAGTCACGTAGAGACTCTAGACTTATCCTCAGTAGCCAATACACTCTTGGCACATTCGCTCTTCCAAAGTATTCCTTACTCACTCTAGCCAGGAGTGATTATAGCAATGTTGCAAACTATACTACTTATATACAGATATATTTGAACCTGGAATTGTTGGTGACTTAACCTTCCTTTTTATTGGAACAAGAACCAAATTGAATCACTCATAATATTTATCGTATTGGGACGTTTCTGATGAAGTAGACCTTATTTTCTGCTTTGTTTTTCTGGCTCTACTTAACAGGGTATCACTGAGTGGTATGGGACTACGCTCTATCCTGTGAAGCATAGGGAGTCTAGAAAGGGTAGGTGTTGAATACATACCTCTTTGACAATGTGAAAAGGAGGGACACACCTTCCGTTGGTTATTTTGTGTATTATGGCATATGTATAAAAATTTGTTTGTTCTATGTTTCCTTCCTTGCAGTCTTAAGCAGAACAACTGGTACTACTACTGCACCACACGTACCTGATAGAAGGTTCTCATCTAAACGTGTTCTTTTTATTTGTTACAGGTATTTGGGAAGGTGTATTTATTTCGTCCGTTCTGAATTGTTTTGTTAGGAAGAGAATACTACACGGTACTTACGATAGTTGTTCTCATTTCAGGTCTCCCTCCCTGCCGTTCCCTTCCTTTCCTTCCCTCACTTGATCCTCCCTTTGACCTTGGCCATTACGGCTATCAAGGCTAGGGCATATCAAGGGGTGGACCCTTCTGAGCATCAAACCGATCCTGAGGACAGTCAAACCTGTCAGAATTTCCGACCCAAGAATTATTGTCCTCCCGGTCGGGTTGTGCTGGAATGGCCACTCTTGATGATATACTGGCTGCTCTTGCAGCGGTGCAGGCCGAGCTGGCTGCATCCCGCCAAGAAACAGCGGACCTCAAGGCCAGGGTAGAAGGAATGCAAAGAAACCCATTTAACGTGGGGACGCAGGCGACAGTACCCACTAATGCCATAGTTGTAGAAATACCTGTCTCAATACCGCTAGCCACACCAGAGCGGTTTTACGGAGAATCAAGTAAGGTCCAGGTTTTCCTAACGCAAGTTATGCTCCATTTTTCATGTAAGCAGAAATCATTCCCCACCAATCAGGCGAGGGTAGCCTTTCTTATTTCATATCTGGCGGGCGATGCAGCACAATGGGCAGTGCCCTTAGTAAGCAGAGACGATCCCCTTCTCCATGATTGGGAGGCCTTCAAGGTAGAGTTTTTGAAGGTGTTCGATCGACGAGCTGAATCCTTTACTGCCGACAGGGAATTGCTGGAATTGAGACAAGGCAATAAAGACCTGATAGTATACTTGAATGCGTTTAGGAGACTAGTTGCAGAAACTAAGTGGCCAGAGGCCAAACAAGCCTCTCTCTTTCACCAGGGGTTGAGAGAAGAGCTTAAGGATGTGATTGCTCAAATCGACCCACAACCCACTACCTGTGAGGATCTAATAAATCTAGTGCTACGAATTGATCACAGATTAAGTGAGCGAAGAGGGGATCACAAAAAGAAGGAAAGGGGCATACCTCCAGTCGAAAGGCAAAGAATCACAGAGACAAACAGTGCTTCCGGGGCAGAACCCATGGACATAAGTACCATAAGAGCTGCGTTAACCCCAGCGGAGAAAGAAGTTCGGCGTAAACAAGGTCTTTGTTTATACTGCGGCAAAAAAGGCCATTTTGTTCAAGAATGCCCGGTGAAACCCAAGACCAATCGTTTCCGTAGTAACCGAAAGACCACCGCTGCGGTGGATCTGGTGTCGGGAAACTAGAAGACTCGAAGAAAGAAGAAGGGGTTTCTTGGAGTCAGTTACACCTCCCTTCCTTACGGAACGACGATCCAAGGGCGCAGGGGCATTTGTTCATTAATTTACGACTGTTTCTCCAAACAGAGTGGACACCGGCTTCTGCCATGATTCATTCTGGGGCCACAGGCATATTCATGGATATAGACGAAGCCAAACTCAGGGGTATACGCCTAGTACCTAAAGATACGCCAGAAGAAGTGTATGCAGTAGACGGGAGGAGGCTAGAGACTGGACCCATAGGATATAATTCAGAAGATCTGGAGGTTCAATACGGAGACACTCACAGAGAGCGCATAACTTTTAACATCATACATGCCCCCAGTATGGGATTATACTGGGTTTACCATGGTTGCGCAAACACAACCCGGACATCAATTGGATAGCCAAGACGGTACATATGAACTCATCATATTGTTCTGAACATTGTAAAGCGGTGTCAGAAGGACCCGCTACCGCCTTGGCCTTGAGGATGAGTGTGGCCACCGCAGCAGAAAAAGACACTCAACTACCGTCTACGTACCGGGACTATGCTGAAGTCTTCAACGACGTACAAGCAGAAGTATTGCCTCCTCATAGACAGTATGACTGTCAAATAGACCTTGTTCCAGGGGCACTTGTACCAAGCGGGCGACTGTATGCGTTGACGGAGCCAGAAAATCTCCACCTTAGAACCTATTTAGACAAATACCTGGAATTGGGGTTCATCCGTCCATCAAGGTCACCTGCGGCTTCCCCGCTTTTCTTCATACCAAAGGCTAATGGCGAGCTCCGCGCCTGCATAGACTTCAGAGCGTTGAACGCAATAACAGTGAAGAACCGCTACCCCTTACCCCTCATTCCGGTATTACTGGAACAAATAAAGAAGGCCAAGATATATACTAAGTTGGACCTTAAAGGAGCCTACCATTTGGTTAGAATGAGAAAGGGCGACGAGTGGAAAACGGCGTTCAAGACTAGGTACGGGTTGTACGAATATTTAGTCATGCCTTTTGGATTGTGTAACGCCCCAGCGGCGTTTCAATACTTTTTGAACGACGTCCTGAGAGAAATTCTAGACCGATATGTTGTGGTCTACATAGACGATATTCTCATCTATTCTGAGAATGAGCATCTTCATCTACACCATGTTAAGTCAGTGCTAAAGATCCTACAGAAACACCACCTGTTCTGCAAATTAAGCAAATGTGAGTTTCACGTCACAACAGTGGAATTCCTCGGAGTAATGCTCACGCCATCGGGACAAGAAATGGCGGATAGAAAGATCACTGCCGTAAGAGATTGGCCTACTCCTCAGAATGTGCGAGATGTGCAGTGTTTCATCGGTTTCGCTAATTTCTACCGGCGATTCATACACCAGTTCTCAAGGCTAGCGGCACCCATAACCAAGTTGGTGAGAAAAGCACAGAAGTTCGAGTGGAACCAGGAAGCTCAGGAGGCTTTTCTCGCCCTAAAAACAGCTTTTGTAACCGCTCCCGTTTTAACTCATCCAGATCCAGATAAACCTTACATAGTGGAGGCAGACGCCTCAGACGCGGCTTTGGGAGCCGTTTTATCACAGCGGCACATGTCTACAGGACAAATCCATCCGGTGGCTTATATGTCGAAAACACTAAACGAGGCTGAGAGGAACTACAACATCGCCGAAAAAGAGCTCTTGGCCATCAAGAATGCCTATATGGAGTGGAGACATTTTTTAATGGGAGCCAAGCACGTGGTCACGGTATATACCGACCACAGAAATCTGCAGTTCATGACAGCCGCTAGACATCTTACCCCTCGTCAGCTCAGATGGATGTTATTCTTTTCCGAATATCAGTTCGTTATCACATACAGACCTGGATCAGAGAACAGAAAAGCAGACGCTCTCACCAGACAAACGACAACCAAAGAACCGGAAAACGTAACGGAACAATCTATTATAGACCCCACTAAGGTACTTTGTGCTATTCAACCCAATACCTTTCTAATGGAACTCCTCAAGGGTCTTAACACCTTTTCATGGAGAACATGGCTAAGGAGCCACACCGAATGGCCTGTTAGGAATGGCTACCCAATGAATAGAAATCGCCTCCTAGTACCTACAGTGAAATTGAGGAAACAGGTGTTCCACTGGTGTCACGAACTACCTGGTGCAGGACATAATGGGGTGGTGAAGACTGTTGATCGCATAAACAGACAATTTTGGTGTCCTTCTCTCCGAAAGGATATCAAGGAATGGGTGAAATCCTGTGAAATCTGTGCACGGATGAAATCCGATCACCTACGACCACAAGGATTATTACAGCCACTCCCTACTCCCAGCGGACCTTGGGAAAGTATCTCATTGGATTTCATTGTCGGACTACCGCCGGATAAAGGAAACACCGTTATTCTAGTAGTCATAGACTATCTAACAAAGATGGGTCACTTCGTGGCTTGTCCGCAGGTACCTTCAGCTGGTCAACTTGCAACAATACTAATGAAACAGGTCGTCCGGTTACATGGGTTGCCAAGGACCATTGTATCTGATAGGGGCTCCCAGTTCACGGCCCAGTTCTGGAAGAAGTGGTGTTCCTCATTACACATAACCACGGCCTTGTCCACAAGTTTCCACCCACAGACCGATGGACAAACCGAGCGCCTAAATCAGACGCTCAAACAATATTTGCGTTGTTACGTAAACAACAGTACTGAGGAATGGGTGGATTATCTCTGGCTCATGGAAATCGCTTACAACAGTGCCACCCACAGTTCCACGCAAGCTTCTCCATTTTATTGTACCTATGGATACCACCCAAGGTTTCTTCCCTTCATCCATCCTGCGGAAGACACCAAGCTCCCTGAAGTATCCAAGAGAGTGACTGACATCCAAAGAACGCTGGTAAAAACACAGGAATACTTAAAGGCAGCAAAGACCAGGTACAAAGACACAGCCGATAAACACAGAAGACCTGGACCCTTATACACAAAGGGAGACCTGGTGTGGTTGTCTACCAAGAACATACGCTTTAAGAAACACAGTGTGTTTAACCCCAGATATATCGGACCTTACAGAATCAATAGATGCATTACTCCTGTAACTATGAAACTGGATTTACCTTCACACCTACGAATCCACCCAGTGTTTCATGTCTCCTTATTGAAACCATCCTATACACAGGTGAGGAAGCTACCGCCTCCACTGATGGTCCATGAGGATGTTGAGTATGAAGTAAGGGGAATACTCGATTCGAGATGGCGGGGCCGCAAACTTTGGTATCTGGTAGCCTGGAAGGGTTATGGCCCAGAGGAGAATTCCTGGGAAGCAGCAGCCGGAGTACATGCGCCCAGGCTAGTGACGTCTTTTCACAGAAAATATCCACAGAAGCCAGCCCCACCAGCGCGCTCTCGTTGAAGGGGGGGATGTACTGTCATAAACGCTGTCTCGAGCGCGCTTCTCAATGAGCCGCCATACGTAGGGAATCTAACTCTGTCATCGGCGACGAACTACAGACGCGCAGCAGTGGACTTCAGTTCCCAGAGGGCTCGCCGACTTGACGCATGACGCAGCGCGGTACCGCCCATATAGGAAGTGGCGGCACCCGCGAGAGCGTCGGAAATTCTTCGGCCAACAGAATTTGGCGTTTACAGGATCTTAGCGGTACCGGTAAGGGTGCTATGCACCACATGCCTTCGCCTTTCTGCCTGTAACCCTTTATCCAGGACCAGGTGTTGCCTTACTCGTAAGGGAGCCTCTTCGGACTCTTGCTAACTGTAGACTCTTTTTTGTTGAACTCCTTACCTGTCTCCGTGTTGGCTGGTTACCGGCGTTCTTCTACTTGGCTGTGCTGTTCAAACAGTCACGTAGAGACTCTAGACTTATCCTCAGTAGCCAATACACTCTTGGCACATTCGCTCTTCCAAAGTATTCCTTACTCACTCTAGCCAGGAGTGATTATAGCAATGTTGCAAACTATACTACTTATATACAGATATATTTGAACCTGGAATTGTTGGTGACTTAACCTTCCTTTTTATTGGAACAAGAACCAAATTGAATCACTCATAATATTTATCGTATTGGGACGTTTCTGATGAAGTAGACCTTATTTTCTGCTTTGTTTTTCTGGCTCTACTTAACAGGGTATCACTGAGTGGTATGGGACTACGCTCTATCCTGTGAAGCATAGGGGAGTCTAGAAAGGGTAGGTGTTGAATACATACCTCTTTGACAATGTGAAAAGGAGGGACACACCTTCCGTTGGTTATTTTGTGTATTATGGCATATGTATAAAAATTAGTTTGTTCTATGTTTCCTTCCTTGCAGTCTTAAGCAGAACAACTGGTACTACTACTGCACCACACGTACCTGATAGAAGGTTCTCATCTAAACGTGTTCTTTTTATTTGTTACAGGTATTTGGGAAGGTGTATTTATTTCGTCCGTTCTGAATTGTTTTGTTAGGAAGAGAATACTACACGGTACTTACGATAGTTGTTCTCATTTCAGGTCTCCCTCCCTGCCGTTCCCTTCCTTTCCTTCCCTCACTTGATCCTCCCTTTGACCTTGGCCATTACGGCTATCAAGGCTAGGGCATATCAAGGGGTGGACCCTTCTGAGCATCAAACCGATCCTGAGGACAGTCAAACCTGACACTACATTTGTTCTTGTCATCCGCAGGCTTATTTGACCCTTTTTTAGCCTAACCTTAAAAACACACATTCCCTTGGCAGAAATCCTTGTTATTCTAAGGTGATGAGCCTTGTCCTGTACCATAAGTTTATTGCTATGTGTTTACCTTCTTTATTAAGAAACAAAAAAAGATTACAAAGTACGGATTAATAGTACTCTTTTCTCTAGTATAACATAAAAAATTAAAAAAACACAAATCTACAGAGATGGATTTATTGCAGTTGATTTCCTGAAGCTAGTTTTCTTTTTCAGCGTCCCCCTTTCTCCAGTCTTTCCAGAATGAAATGTTGAATCATCTATAATATTTACCATCCTCTGCTCTCTTTCTGAGATTGCCTTGTGTACAATTAAGGTGTGTAAAAAGAGATAGAATACCTAACCAGAAATGTAATTCATTTTGTTTTGTGTTTTTTTTTCTCTTCGTGACAAGTAAGGTAGTCCTACGGAATTATAGCAGCCTCTGTTTTCTAATTTCTCCTCTCTCCTCTTAATATCAGTAGATACTGACCCATACGTATCTCCCTCTCTCGTAAAACAAGAGGGTTTCTTTCTTCCAATTGGGGTTTAGATGTGTTCTCTACGAGAAAGGTTAAAGCTATTTTCCCACAGGATTTTCTCTGCACCACCGGGCTAATAGGAACCTTGAGTGAACCTATTGACAGATTGCCTTTTCCCTGAAGATGGAGCAATGAAGCTGCTGGAAATGGAGAACCAGTAGACATCTCTGAGTCCAGTACTGCACTGTGATTGGCTAAAACAAGGTCAATGATTTCCTACATTCTCAGCAGGTGCATTCTAGGCATCAAAACTGAATGTCCTCCAAGAATGGCCAATGAATTCAAGAACTACCCCTTGCAGCAAATTATGTTTGTTACAGTCAGGGAGGGTCAAAGCCGTGGACAAAACGATTGACCACATCCACCAGGTAGGTAATCGTGTGTATTTCTCCTCTCCCAACACAATCCATTCTCACCCTTACTCCCACTCAAAAACCCACAACCCTATCCACCATTTGCAGTTTTAAGCCAAACATCTTGATCTGCATTTCCCTACATTCACACCAAAATTAGATGACATCTCTTGTGCTCAAATACTCTAGCTTCTGGTCACCAATTCCACCTTCACATCAAACATGACACAGACTAGTCACAATTATTGAAACAAGCAATATTTGATGTAATCATTATCACAGAAGCATGATTCATAGCACTATTGACTCGATCTTTATGAATATAATCCTTGATTGATATAACATTCTGCATCACATCAACCTGCACAATTTAAGGGATGGCCTCAGAATCAATGCAAATTGACAATAGCAACAGACTCGTCCATCAAACCTACAGACCCCACTGCTGCTCAGTTTCACCTCAATTAGGAAGAAGCAGTTATAAGGCAAAGGGAGACTAGTTTGGCAAAGCATCGTCTGGCAAGGTTAACTGTGCATATGAGGCTCCAGCGGTGGCGTAACAATAGCCCTCGCAGCCCAGTGGTGCAAGGCCCCTGAGGTCCAGGGGGACTTATCTGGCACAGTACATGTGTGGCGGGTCCCTGGTCAGAGAGTTTCTGACTGGGTCTGGATCCTGGGGGCCCACCTCCATGTAATTTGCAGGGGGGGCCTCAAGTTTAGTTACGCCACTAGCTCCGTTGATCATTCAGGGCTGCTATATCCAAGCATAAGGGGCAATATGTGAATATAAGCCTTCCCAGAGTATTTGGAGAAAAAAACAGAGCATACTGAGCGCATGGGGTTTTATCTATGCAATGGTCCCCAATTAGCCTGTGTTACTCTATTCAAGAGTACTTGGCTATATCAGTTCATGTGGGACAGCACAGAGTGTTTGGGCTACATCTTAGCACATCGACCTATAATTAGGCGTATGGGCTGCTACACTTGCCAAAGCCAGAGCATTTCACTCATGGAACTGTTACACGTCTAAACCTTAGCATATGGCCTGTGCCTTTGGATATCCAACTCTGCTGATAATATGGGCCTATGTCTTCCTTAACTTGCCTATAGCTTGGGGATATGGGACTGTACGAGAATTAATGGGCTAAAGATATGTATATAGAACTGAACTGAGACTGCTAAAAGTGAGCATATTGGTTCTAGTGCACATAGGTGGCTATCCCTGCAAATATGTGTCTCCCTTACCTGAGAATATACCACTATGCATGTGTTTAGGAACATGTATTGGGTATGTGTGATCGCCATTTGCAATTTAAGTTTGAATTGGTCAAGCAGTTGGTGGTATAACTGAGCACATGATGGTTGGGGTTACGCATGTGATGGTTGTGTTTGCACATATGATGGTTGTGCATGAGCATTCAAGGGCATTTGAGACTGTTACCAGGCATTTCAGCATGCAATTGAGAATCTGAGGCCATAATCGGGCATTGGAAATGATATTCGAGTATGTTAAGGCTTTTCCAATGGCCTAAGATGATCTTAGAAGCACATACCTAATTTGTAGTTGGCAAATATGATAGTCTTTAAACTGTTATAGAAACATTTGTGTTATTTTGGCCTTCACTGGCAAACTCCAGTAGTACCCAGCATTGACACATAGATTAACAAGCATTAGTAACATGGATTAACAAGCATTAGTAACGCCAACAAGTCTGTGTTTAATGGGCTAACACATGGAAGCACAAGCATTAGCAGATTACAGACTGACATATAAGAAGCAAAAGCCAATCTATATTAAAGGCTCCCTTATTTTCACCACAATCCTGTTTTTACTTCAATAAAAAATGAAAGTCAGTTGCAAAGGAGCCTTCATTACAGTCCTTCTATTGACTGTATAACATAGAAAGAAACAAAGTAATATAATGAAGGTTCCCTTACCAGCCAAGCTTCACTTCATAGAGAACCAAAGAAGACAATTGTAATGAAGACAAGCAAGCCTTCAACACAGACCACTTACCATTTCAATGAAAAAAAAGATGGGATTGCAAGAGAACCTTCATTAATAAACACTCTCTTGCCATCCACTTAAACATTTAAAAAAAATAAAAACTTTTAACTGGTCCCATAGCACAGAGAAGCAGTCAGGAGGAAAGACCATGCAGGGAAAACAAGGAGTGACACACACAGGAAAGGGGTGAGGAAGAAATGGGATGGCATTTGGGAGAAATGAAGAGCGACACACACACACAGGAAAAGGAAGGAATTAGAGACAGGTGCAGGCCAGGAACAAGAAGGGATGCATGGGGAAAGAGGAATCTGTGGGAGGGAAGAATGCTATGTGGGTTAAAGTAGGGAGACATTTAACAAATGCACAGAAGGCCCTGGGTATTTACTCCATGGGTCACTACTATACAGACCAGGAGGAGAATCCTATACTTGACGCCTCTCAATACACATAGAAGAGGGCACCCTGATTGCATAAGAAATCAGCACAAATACATGCTGCGGCACTCACCTGGCACAACAAACCCATACAAGTAGACTAAGTGAGATTATATTGGCCATCCTGGATTAACTAAGGGATCATTAACGTAGACTCTATCATAGAAGAATGCTCTCTAAAAACTTTCTAAGAACTCTGAGGAGAACATTCACTGCCACAATCCCAGTATTGCCAATACTTGAAAACTTGCACGCTGCCTCCGACCTATACTTAGAGACATGTACACGCCACTTCAGACATCATCAATACTTGGATACATGGAAAGGGTTCTTGGGCATAATGTCAGGACTTTATTCAACTATAACTGAGTCCCTTTTATCCTCTCCTACTTCAAGAGCCCTCGGGCAAGGGTGGGAGGCGCGCCTTGAGGTTCAGTTTGCTGAATAGAACTGGGTAGGATTAATGGACAATCTTGATAAATTCTCAAGAGTGGTTCATTTGAACCTATCTTATTACAAAATTCTACACAGGTGGAACCGGACCCCACATGTTGAGGTGGAATGTCCGTGGATTATACTTTACCAGGATCAGGTATGGTCGGATATAAAAGCGATACTTGATACACACTCAGCACTGAACCATTGGTTGCCGATTTTGCATGACATGTCAGACTTACCGTCCATGAAGATCTACCGTATCAGGTGGTTGGCTAAGGCATTAGCAGTGACCAAAATGTGTATTTTACCCTTATGGAAATCTAATGATATTTCCACCTATGAAAGCTGGCTCGGTAAAATGAATACATGAACTACATTTGAGTTGATATTCAAACTAAATGGCAGATTAACACGGGTCGCGGAAGTGTGGGGCAAATTCTTGAAAACGCCTGCTGCAGATTCTGTTTGGAGTCTGTACATTAAGACCATTAAGAATAATTAGGCTAGGGGAAAGAGGGTCTGACAAAACAGAAGGTGGATGGCAGAGGTGGGAGTGGAGTGAACGGGACGTGGAATTCGATATATCGAACATATTGGCTATTTATTTGAGAAAAAGTAACACAGTGTAGATGACTTTCGACAAGGAAATATGACACAACGTATACTTTGGATTTCTTATGTGTCTTAGAGCTACTTCCAAGAATACGTACTGTACATATGCTGCAGGACTAATTTATTTTTGTATTACGTAACTGGAAACGAGGAAATTCTATTTAAATTTGTGCATCATCGTTTATGTTCAATAAAGAATAAAAATACAGTCAAACATACTTTCAATTAATTAACTTCAGATCAACGATAAAAGTGACTGCTAATTGTGCCTCGTGGGTACACACATGTAAATTCTTCATAATTAGAGAATTTGCACACAAAAAAAAGAGACAAATTGCCATGCTTCATCTTTTATAAATATTATTTTTCTTAACTTAGGGTCACTCACAGTTAGCAGGTCTTGTTTTCGCCATGCGTTTCAACATAGCTTTCATAATGGAAAATGCATATATTTGATTTTTCACAAATAATTGAATGCGAGAAGCAAGCTTTCAGATATAATTATAATTTATTGCAATGTTTGAGAGTAGCTAGGGTGATGTAGTTTTAATGTATACACATTGTGCTGGTAATGCGCACTTGCGGGTTTCATCGCACTATCCACAAAGCCTGCTTTTATTATCTTTGGTGGTGGATGTGCACGCATCCACATTGCAATCAAAGCAGAATATTGTTGCAAAGCAAACAAGATTTCCCCCGTGTCTTGGAAAACATTCATCACCACCTGATGGCTATTCATATTCATTGCTGTAAACACTACAGAGGAGTTCATGTGGGTTGCTATGGTTTCGGGCATGCTGCTTACTATCGTTATGTCCTTGGTGTAGAGTGGCTCACCCTACAAGCCAACAGACACACAACGATAGCGTGAGGTGGTATAAGTCAGTGCTGAAAAGTAGGGGGATGCTGCCGGATTCCAGTTGCGACAGCTATTTCGGGGTCGAATCTGGGATCTGGTCGAGCCAGGGAAACATGCGGAATTTGTACTGGTTTTACTTTCCAACACCAGGACATAATTCAGCAGCGTCTGTACACTGTCTGTATTTCATTTGAAGTAGCAACCTGCTGACACGTTTGGGGCTTTCTTATTTTCACTTCAAGCAGGGCCAAAACAAAGGCTTGAGTTAAAGGGCCATCAGACCTTTATTTGTTCAAGCATTGCCCTGGCTGAGAGATATCTGGTGCCTTTTACCTAGATGCAAAAACAATTGATGGACAGAATGCAGAACAATGTCATACACTCACCCCAGTACAGAGATCTGGGCCTAAATCCATCGTTTTTTTGCTCACCATGCCATTCCAGTTTGGACCCAGCCATATGCAAATCAGTCTTGATCCTGCGCCCAATGGGAACAGTTCAGCCCGAACTGCCAGGCCAGGTCCTCCCTGGACTGGAAACAAGCATCCTAGGACCGGTTTCGGGCTTTCAGCCCTCATCAGCCAGGATAGCTTGACTCCAGTGGCATGGAGAGCACGGGACCCACGTCTGGGCATACCCGTCCGACTCGGGGTGACAAATGCGAAAACAACAATTGATGGACAGAATGCAGAACAATGTCATACATTCACCCCAGTACAGAGATCTGGGCCTAAATCCATCATTTTTTTGCTCACCATGCCATTCCAGTTTGGACCCAGCCATATGCAAATCAGTTTTGATCCTGCGCCCATTGGGAACAGTCCAGCCCGAACTGCCAGGCCAGGTCCTCCCTGGACTGGAAACAAGCATCCTAGGACCGGTTTCGGGCTTTCAGCCCTCATCAGCCAGGATAGCTTGACTTCAGTGGCATGGAGAGCACGGGACCCACGTCTGGGCATACCCGTCCCACTCGGGGTGACAAATGCAAAAACAACAATTGATGGACAGAATGCAGAACAATGTCATACATTCACCCCAGTACAGAGATCTGGGCCTAAATCCATCATTTTTTTGCTCACCATGCCATTCCTGTTTGGACCCGCCATATGCAAATCAGTCTTGATCCTGCGCCCAATGGGAACAGTCCAGCCCGAACTGCCAGGCCAGGTCCTCCCTGGACTGGAAACAAGCATCCTAGGACCCGTTTCGGGCTTATAGCCCTCATCAGCCAGGATAGTTTGACTCCAGTGGCATGGAGAGCACGGGACCCACGTCTGGGCATACCCGTCCCACTCGGGGTGACAAATGCAAAAACAACAATTGATGGACAGAATGCAGAACAATGTCATACATTCACCCTAGTACAGAGATCTGGGCCTAAATCCATCGTTTTTTTGCTCACCATGCCATTCCAGTTTGGACGCAGCCATATGCAAATCAGTCTTGATCCTGCGCCCAATGGGAACAGTCCAGCCCGAACTGCCAGGTGAGGTCCTCCCTGGACTGGAAACAATCATCCTAGGACCGGTTTCGGGCTTTCAGCCCTCATCAGCCAGGATAGCGTGACTCCAGTGGCATGGAGAGCACGGGACCCACGTCTGGGCATACCCGTCCCACTCGGGGTGACAAATGCAAAAACAACAATTGATGGATAGAATGCAGAACAATGTCATACATTCACCCCAGTACAGAGATCTAGGCCTAAATCCATCGTTTTTTTGCTCACCATGCCATTCCAGTTTGGACCCAGCCATATGCAAATCAGTCTTGATCCTGCGCCCAATGGGAACAGTCCAGCCCGAATTGCCAGGCCAGGTCCTCACTGGACTGGAAACAAGCATCCTAGGACCGGTTTCGGGCTTTCAGCCCTCATCAGCCAGGATAGCTTGACTCCAGTGGCATGGAGAGCACGGGACCCACGTCTGGGCATACCCGTCCCACTCGGGGTGACAAATGCAAAAACAACAATTGATGGACAGAATGCAGAACAATGTCATACATTCACCCCAGTACAGAGATCTGGGCCTAAATCCATCATTTTTTTGCTCACCATGCCATTCCAGTTTGGACCCAGCCATATGCAAATCAGTCTTGACCCTGCGCCCTATGGGAACAGTCCAGCCCGAACTGCCAGAGCAGGGAAGACATGGCTTGGCAGTTCGGTCTGGACTGTTCCCATGAGGCACAGGGTCAAGACTGATTTGCATATAGCTGTGTCTGAACTGGGGTGGCAAAGTGAGCTAAAGAATGATGATGGATTCAACCCAGATCTGTGACTGGGGGTGAGTGTATGAAAAGTTTCAGCACTCCGTCCATCATCTCCTTGTGCCTTTTACCTAGATGTCAATGCAATGGAAGGAAACAAAGGCACAGCTTATTATTTCACAAGTACAAGAAACTATGACTTGGAGGCAGGTTTTTGACTTTGTTCAACCCCCTAAGAGATGTGCATGCACTGTAAGAATGCACGATTTATCTGTATGTATGAGTAATTACAAAATAATTATTTAAATGGCATCTACAATTATTTTTTATTAATTTTCTATTTACAGCTCTACCCACCCCACTTTAGGGTGTCATAGAACTTTACATCACATTTAATTAATGTGCAGGCAATGCTACATTAAACAATGAGGGTTGTAAGGGGTAGGAATCGCATATCCTCCATACTTGTAGTCATATGTTAGGAGTGAATGGTTGGGAGAAACACAAAGTCAGGATATAAAACATACACAGTGACTATGGTTGTCTGTACTAACAATACTTTATTACTTCCCAAAGGAACCATTCTTTGCATTGTTAGAATAACAACAGATTCAGAAAAAACCCAATAATTATCTAAACCCATGACTTACAGTTTGCATGCAGCTCTTTGATACTGGTAAATTGAGCGCTGTGCTATATTAAAAAGATTGCAACGTATGAACTGGAAGTAACAAAATGATTTCAGTGTCAAAAGCAGAAGCCCATGTACCTATCTAAATAAAATACAAATCTGTGATCTATATGTTACGTGATGTGCTTTGCAGCAGGCACATTCAGGACCGGACTGGCAACCGAAACCAGCCCTGGCAAACTGCTCGGCGGGCCCCCCCTGGGATGAGGGGGGGTGCAGCCGAACAGTTTGCGAGCGCCGGTTTCGGCCCAATTTTGTTACAGGGGGCCGATATTGCCGACCCCCGGTAACAAAAACGGCCCCCCCAGGTGCCCAAAACCGGCCCCCACCCTAGCGGCCCACCGGGGAAACGCCCGGTGCCCGCTACGGCCAGTCCGGCCCTGGGCACATTAACAGTGCCTGCTACTTTATGAGTCAAAACGGTGACTGGTCAAAACACAGATCTCTCCTAGAACTGCGTTAACCACTAGAGTTATCTTACGCTATTATAATTTCCTTAAAATTGCTGGTCACAGAAATATCTCTGTAGTAGGTGTCTTAACCCTGTCAGATATTTAAAAAACACAGCCTCTTTTTGGCCAATTAAGTATGCTAGCACAGATTTACTGCAACATACGTTATTGTTGTCAATTCCTTTGCATCAGAGTCTACTTTTCATTCAAGCTCAGCCCCTTGTGACTCCACCCCCTTTCCTCTACCACACCTTGACCCCAATTTATGGGTTCCCGGAGTAACCTTTTTCCAAATACAGCACTGATGGTGGTTATGCTGGCACCTTTAAGTGGGAAATATTATTGCGAACCAGAATGTATGATTTTTTTTATTTTTTAAATAGAATACACCTCATTCATTCCAACTCAGGAACAGAGTGTAAAGCATCCTCAAACCCTGTGAGGATGGCTCAGAAAGCTGGATGTCTGCTGCTCGCAAATGCACAGCTTCATCTAGCAAAGTGAAAAATGTGACAGTGATCAGTGTCAGGGAGCAAGCAACCCCCAGGAGGTAGAGGGCAGACATCTCAATGGATGCTTCATCTCTTCATCGGGAAACGAACTGCCCCGCAGGACGACAGCCGCTGTCCTGCGTTGATTAGTGGAAGGAAAAAAAGTGAAATAGCATGTGGGAAAGGCTACTGTTTTCAGATGAACCACTGTGAAAAGCCATTAACGTGACAAGCTAAAAATGGAAACAAGGAAACAGATGCAGGAGCGAAAGGTTTCTTAAAAAAACGGTGTTCGTACAATTTGGTCCTACAAGCATCTTTAAACCTCCTCAGATATAGACAAATCACAGCGGTAGCGCACTCAGGCCCCACACGCTGTCTTTCACGGCCCGGACTACACCAGGGGAGCAGATGAGATGAACTGAAGAGCCGCATCCGGGACATTTCTTACACAGCGGCAGAAAGGAAGTCCAGCTCAGCAGAAAGGCGCAGCAGTCTGCCAGCTTTTCTTCCCTCAGTACACATGGTAATGGGGAGACGCCCCGGGGCTTGTACTGGCCTCTTCAAAGCAGGCCAATAGCTGCTCCTACACTCAGATTAGAAGTCGGATTCAGCCGTCATTGTTCCCATGCTGGTGTATGCTCGCGTCATTTGATTTTGACGGAGAAAATATTTACATCTTGTCGACTGATCGTTTTTTCTTGCATGAATGTTCAGTGTTAAGAGAGGCGGAACTGTGAACGTTATGAACATCAGAAGCAGTGCCTAGAATTTCTTACATGAAATTTTTGAAAAGAATAACAATCGGTGACTCAAAACTGTATCTAGTTAAACCAGAATTGAACGTCAACTACCTACTTAAATACAACACAGGAAAGACTGAGTTCCTCTTGATTGCCAGCAGCTCAAAGTAAAGATAGAATGAAGCCTGTCTAGCTGATATGAAGTTCGAAAGGTGCGGCCCCCAGCTGATGGGCAATGCAAAATCCCTTATGTTCACCCTGGATAAGAACTTCACCTTCAGAGAATACCTCACCAAGATAACGAAGACAGGATGGTACTAGGCCTGAGCTGAGTTTGCAGAGCTTTACTCCACGGAACTCTGCAAAGTGCAGGAAAACCACTGCCGTGCTCCGTGGAGTTCCTCCAGCGGCAGAGTCTGTTAAGTTGCGCTGCTCGCATTGATTTTTATATATCTTTTATTTTCATATATCTCAAGATGGCGGCGAGTCGGAGAGGAGCTTGAGGAAAGAGCTCACGGGTTGGGGATTGCTTTTGGCGAAAATCCCTGCGAGGCCCGTTCACACATGCACCCATTGCAACGAGTGGGAAATGTAAAATTCTACTCACCGTTGTTGGCTCTGAGGCGGTCGCGGGGACGGTCAGAAGTACAAGGCTATAGCCGAATCGACGAGGAGATGAGGGTGAGAGGAGGAGCAAGCCAGGAGTCGAGGTCTGCCCTGGGCAAGGGGCGGGAACTAGGAAAAACAAAAAAAAGGGAAAACCCGTTGTTGAGATCCTACGCTTGGGTCCGCAGCGGGTATTAGGGAGATCGGAGGGTGGTCCTCCCCCCTCGCCCACCATACGAAGCCGGATGGGGAGAGGGTGCTGATCGACTCTTCTCGCTTTGTGAAAGGAGGTTGCTCTCTGATCGGGAAGTAGAGCCGTTGCTCGGCACCTGGCAGAAAACGTGTATGAATGAGGTGAGAAGAGGCGAAGCGGTGCATTGCACCGAGGTCATCTCGTGAGGGCAGGAGTCGCTGCTCTGTCCTAGTGGCTGGGATTGTTCGGAGAGCGGGACAAGTCTTGCGGGTCCGCCCATGGTAGGGCTGGGGAACTGGATGATCGGTACGTTTGTGGTTGTTTGAAGAGATAGGAGCCTCAGTCCTGATCGCTACCATTGACATTTTGGTGGGGTTTGTTCTAGGGGCTTTCACTTCATTTTCACTAACAAGACCTATGGAAACAAGAGGAAGGTCCAGTCAACGGGTATGATCAGAATTGGCCCCCCCTTGCAACAGCTACAGACAGCGGATTAAGTGTAATGTGAGGCTGGAGGAGTGAAATTGAAAGAGGACTAAGTTTAAAGGAGGTAGGGGGAGAGAAACTGAAAGAGGACGGGAACCAAATGAAACAGACAAAGGACAAATTTTATCCAAACTTTGGATAGAAATAGATGATGTGTTAGGGCTATGAAGATAGTTATGATGATCCAGTATAAATAATCTGACACATAAATAATTAAATAAAGAATTTAAGAAGAGCGGCACCAGATGAATTAACTATATAATTAGATTAAATAAACTCAAATGAAAATTGTCACCAGGGAAATATGGTACAAATAAATAAATAATAGTAACACATAAGAGCACAATCTTCGAGTAAATTAGTGAAGTTTGTTTAAAGTAATAAGTCAGTCATGATATTATGCTTACTGAGGGGCTGCCGTTCTTTGTGCTAAGGACAGTGATTAATGTCTTAGATAATAACAATCACCGGTGCACACCCAGTGTAGTTATTCCGCTTTATTCTCTGGCATTGATTTATAATCTCAGTCAAGGTATGGGAGGTACCTTCTAAGCAGGAATTGTACATTCTAAATACACAATGAAAGGGTCAAACCTGTTACCAGTAGGTAGCAATTCTCACTCTATATTATACCCTACCATGCTCTCTAGAAATGCAACCCAGACCTTTAAATATAACTTGCTCAGGAAGAACCCTGAAACACTCATCTCAGATCCCTCCTTCAATTCTAAAAATGGGGTAATCATTAACGACTTAATTTTCTTCACCAGATCTCCAGCTAAATGGCGCACTGCAGTCTCTAACCTGCTATACGTTAAGGAGTCAAAAAACATCCCATCCGGCACTAAGTTGCTTATAACACCCTCTAAAAATGTTAGGGCTACACTGAATATAACATCCTACAAAAATGGCACAGTACTCGTGCAAGCGGCCAACAAAGATCTTGAAGTGTTTGATGATTATTTTTCCAGCTTAAAAGATCATGTTCATAACATACCACAGTCAAACCACCACCAGGGCAGCACTCTAAACACTATCACCCACACCCCTCGGAGTGCACGCGCTATAAGTGAAAGTGGTACTAATCAGGATAGTCAGCATGCATCAACCCCTAGTACTAGTGATTAGGAGAGTCAGCAACCTTGTCAGCACCCAACTACCTCCAGTACAAGTCACAATTCAAGGACATATCACATAGCCACGAATCCGTTATTGGGCATACGCAAAACAGTTAGTAATAATACACTAAAAGTAACCCAAGCAAATTCTTTAGTGCCGTCCAATCTTCACACACCTGGAATTAACAACCTCACAACTTTTCAAATAACTGATCTCGTGGATGAAGCATCCATCGATCAGAACCTTAGGAGGATAAAGATCAATACCTCTAATAATGCCGGGCTAGCCCTTCATAGAAAAAACAACAGATGGAACTAATGTTATCCACAAGCCTGTTAAACCTGAAACGGCCAGCATACCGTTCCACAGGACAGCGATCATGCTACAAAAGCCTCATCTATCTCCTCCTTTGAATAAGGAGCTAGAAAGTCTCATTGCCCAGACAGATAGGTTAGCTATGGACTTGCAAAATGCCATTAAGAACATGAAGAATATTTAAATTCTCTCTGAAAGCTATCTCTCCAAAACTATCCACATCCAAAATTCAGTTCACACACTCCACAATAATCATCAAAATTCTACCCCCCTGCCTCTGACTAATAGGATTTATCGTCCTCATACGTTCCTGAGATACCTGACGGACATTGAAACACAGTCCTTACTACTATCCTACGAGGCAACATCCACTTTCACTGCCAAGATAATTGATCAGAAAATTAAAGTTGTCCCAATTAATGTAAACAGAACAACTCAATCAAATGGCAGGAAGCTAAACCCAAGCAACCTGAAAGAAATAACGAGAATCCCAGTGGGGCAGGAAACTAACAGAGACAACCCTCTTAAATCTATTTCTGGTCTCTTACTTAATTGCCATTCAGCAGTAAAACATGCTGCTGACATTACCGACCTAATCTTTAACCAGGACATAGACGTGGCTATTCTAACGGAATCGTGGCTCTCACAATCCTCTTCCCCAAGCCTTGACTTACTTGTGCCCCCAACTTACAACATTGTAAGACTAGACAGGCTAAACAAAACCGGTGGAGGTGTGGCCTGAATCCATAGATCGGACATAGTCATCTCCAAAGTGCTCGCAGACCCCAAGGAATCTTGTGAATACCACAAGCTCTCATTAAGAGCTATAGACAATCAACTCTACAAATTACACGCGTTCTACCACCCCCAGGAAAAAACATACATTTCATAGACCAGCTAATGGAAATTATTACAGCAAATTCTGATCCTCACTCCAATGACATTTTCCTTGGAGACTTCAATCTGCATTGGAATGACCTCAAGGAGAATCAGGTCAATATTCTTAAAGAGTTCCTAGCCGATCACGAGCTAAGGCAAGCTTGTGCCCTTCCAACTCATTTTAAAGGCTCGATTTTAGATTGGATCATCTCCAAAGAAAATGTGGTGGAATCAATTTCAATTGTACCTTGTGATTGGCCAGATCACCACATCAACAATTTCCGAATTCCATACAGAAAGAAGAAATCAGTGTCTCAATTAGTCAAATCCAAGCAGTGGGTTAGAGACACTAGAGGCCTGAACATGGAGAGTCTGTCAGTGCGGTGCGAGATTGAACTTATTCCGCCTTCTGAACTGGAAAATGTCAGTGATCTTATGGACCATTACAATCTTACGATGTCGAAATTGATTTGATAATATAGCTCCTCTAAAACTTAGAAGAATACAGGTTAGGGAAAAAAATCCATGGTTCAAAGGTTCTCTGAATGAAGAAAGACGGATTCTCAGACTATCTGAACGGAAGTGGAGACAACGCCCTAACTCCCCCAATCTAACACAGTTAGGGAAGACCAGGAAAGCCTACAATAAAGGGGTTCTTAATTAAAAAGGAGAATTTTTTAGAAGTGAACTGGATAATGCAAAGAACAGACTGAGAAAGCTCTTCGAATTGCTAAAGGATCAATCGAACAAGTTGGCCAAATCCTCACTGCTAACAAATAAATCGGAATTGAGCTGCAAAGATTTTTCATCATATTTCACAGCTAAAGTCAGCTCACTGAAGAGTGATCTCACGAATACCACTGACAAAGACTTGAATCTAAGGAGTACACTAGAGGAGCAGCTAGCACTACGAGCACTCACACGGCCTAAAAATAATGTGCATTGGTCAACATTCAAACTATACGATCAGGATGACATAGCCAATATTATACTAACTTTGAAACTGAACAACCATTACAATGATCCTCTTCCTGCAAAATGTTGGCCTTCAATCAATCACAAGGTCATCCCACTTTGGACTAAGATATTCAATGCTTCGCTAGTACAATGATCTTTTCCGGAGTGTCTAAAAACTGGCCAGGTCTTCCCTCTATTGAATAAACCTACTGAGAACCCTTCGGATCCTAACAACTTTCGGCCGGTACAAACATTCCCTTACTAGCCAAAGTTCTAGAAAAATGATTTCATCAACAACTGAGCCAACACATTACTGACCTTAAGTTACTTAACGATTGCCAATCGGGGTTCAGACCAGATCATAGTACGGAAACAGCTATTCTGCACATAGCAGATGACGCTATTCTTGCTCTTGACCGTAATGAAACTTGTCGCCTTGTCCTTTTAGACCTATCATCCGCTTTTGACACCATGAATCATGCCAAACTTTTAGACCATCTGGAAAACAGGATGGGCCTATCGGGAACAGTCTTAAAATGGTTCTCTTCCTTCTTAAAGAACAGATCTCAGAGATTCCTGGTGAACCACAAGCTATCTCTGCCTTCCCCGATTCAAATCGGAGTTCCGCAAGGATCAACTCTATCACCTTCCCTTTTCAATCTATACATTGAAATGAAATGAAATTTGTACTTGTAAAGCGCACTTATACCCCCAAAGGGGTGTCCTGGCGCTGTACGCATACCGCTGTGGAACCCTTCCTGGCTTTTCCCTGTGAAATGTCCACTCCTGGGCACCCCCAAGGTGAAGCCAGGCATCCCAGCGCTGTTGGGGCCGTTGTGGAGATTAAGCAAGCTATTGCCCAGAGTTGCAGAGTGGGACACATGATTAGAATAGGCACCGAGGCGAGAATTATCAGGTCCGAGGAAATTGAGCCCAAGACCCGCCGAGGCGGGAATTGAACCCTGGTCCCGGGCCAGATCTCTGCATCAGGGTCTGCCGCTCTATCCTTTGAGCTACACTTCTCCACATTGAACCATTAACAGAAGTACTACACCAGGCTTACATTTCCTTCCACATGTATGCAGACGACACTCAGCTGTACATGAAGATTACATCATTGGAAGCGATCATCATAATGAACCAAGCACTTCAGAAGACCGTTCAATGGCTTTTGGGCAATCATCTCAAGCTTAACCCACAAAAAACAGAATTCCTTCTGATCTCCCCTCCTAAAAGTGACACTAGGATTAAGGAATGGACCAAGATGATTACTGTGCTAAACGGCTCCCCTATTCTAGTAGAGTCAACTAAGTCTCTAGGAATCACGCTGGATAAGGAGTTGAAACATGCATATCCACATCAACACAATGGCAAAAAATGCCCGCTTCCATCTGAGCTACCTTAGAAAGTTGAAGCTGTTCATTGACACAGAGGACTTGAAAACGGCAGTCCAGGCGCTGGCCATTTCTAGAATTGAGTACAGTTGCTCAACTTTATCTGGTCTTCCTAAGATTTCAACTGCTCCCCTTAAAGTTCGACTTATAACGGGATCCCAAAAATGTGACCATATCACTCCTCACCTGAAAGCTCTCAATTGGTTACCGTTCGAGGCAAGAATACAGCTAAAGATTGCATGTATAACACACATGGCACTACACCACACAACTCCTTGTTACCGTGCCCAGAATTTACGTTGTCTGGAGGTAGTAGATCCTCTAGGGGGGCTGAAGCTTTTTTACTGAAACCAGCTTTCTTCCGGAAGAAGAGAACATATGATAGAGCGTTCAAGGGAGCTGCACCTAGGATTTGGAATTCACTCCTGCCGAATATCAGAATGATTGGCCACGCTACTCGATTCAAGAAGGAGACTAAGTCCTTTCTGATGAGTAAATTCCTCCCATAACAACGGAGTGGTCTAAGGTCAATTCAGTGGACTTACGTCAGGTTCCTTGACCAATCCACTGTCGTTCTGGACTTCTTTTGTACTTGTCATTCAATACTTCAACCATTGTGTATTCCTAGTAATTCTCAGTATTGGTTTTGTTTTGTAATTAAGGGTTTTGTGATTTGTATTACGGTTGTCTAGTATTATCAAGTGTGTGTTATTGTAACTTTTTGAACATGCAACGGGGATAAGTTACATATCCCAGGTAGTAGGTGTAAAAAAGGGATATTATCTGAACTGGAAGTGCGATCTAACTGTAAAGCGCTCTGACACCCTTGTTTTTGGGTCATGTTCACGCTATTGAGAACATTGAATAAATAAATAAATAAAAATAGTGCTTGAATGGCACTACTTGTCGTGCCAGATGGCGATGCTGCTTTCTGCTTCCTCAATGCGAGCGGAAGATTTCTCAACGCGAGCGGCCGTGACCTGTCACAACCGCCCATGTTGAGAAATCTCGCTGGGAGGAGGTCTGGTGTGCGATTTTTTTATGCGAACTCTTGCCAACTTAACGTTGGCGAGCCGCACAAGAGAAAAAACTCTGCTCTGCATCACTTCATGGAGTTTTTCGGAACTTGTGCTCCACATGGAACACGGAGTGGGCAAAACTCCGCCAGAGCAGCGGAATTCTTCACCCGCCCTAGATGGTACCAGATCTTCCTCCTCAAAAAACAGTGGGATCCTGTCATCTAGAGGTTGATTTCAGAACTTCAGTGAAAACTCTGGTCAGCGGCCTCCCAGACACCACTCTGGGATCCTACATGCTTTGAAATATCTCACCTAGGGGTAAAAGAAGTTCAATCATATCACCCCTACACCAAAGGAACTAGACTGACTCTCCTTCCAGAATCCTCTTCAAGACCAGACGCATAACCAACAAGGCCATCAGAAACAATACCCCCAACATACCTGGCAGACAACTAACCACCTTAGATATGTAGTACCACTGGAGGACTGCAAAAGACTGGAGAAGACATAGTGTAGGAAATACCACATCTACACACCCAGAATTTAGAACAATCTTACCATCACAATAAGATCTGCACTGATGCTTCTGCAATTGAGAAAGAAACTTAAGTCACATTGCTTCAAGGAGCAGTACCCCGCACATGCTAGGATCCTACTCATCACCCTCCTCACTGTAAACAACCATGAGTCATACCCTTCAGCTCTCTTACATTGTTCAGTGGTCTGTTACTTTCCACCTTGATTTCTGCTATACATGTACTGCTACAGACATACGTACATTCATACATAAAAAGTAGAAGATGATTCTCAGAGCCCTTAGATACAAAGCTACATAACCCCTGTAGCAAAAATGTGATATTTCGAAGACTATTTTGCATATACATGAAAATTTGGGAGGAACCTCATCCTCGACCTATCAAAGAATTGAACTCCTCAGACCCTGTAGAGCCTCAGACCCTCACCAGTGTGAGCTACACATGAAAAGCAGAGTGTGCCATGTTCAGTGGCTGCAAAGAACCTTTGGAGAACTCATTCTGGCTAACTCCTGTGGAACATTCTCCTGCAGACAAACACAGAGGTGATGAACTAGGTGCTCAATTTGGCCAGGGAACACAAAATTTGGAGATGTTCCCATTGTCTGTTTAATGCAATCTAAACATCTTTGGAAAGAGCATAGAAACTCCGGAAAGCATATTGGGCCAGACCCACCAATTTGCGACTTGCAAATTGCGTCACATTTGCGACTCGCAAATTAGGATGTACAACAGTGTCTCAGACACTGTTTGCGATTCCTAATGGGGTCGCAAATTGCATGCCTCATTAATATTAATGAGGCAGGCGCAATTTATGACCCGATTAGGAATGGCTAGCACTTCCATGGATGGTGGCCTGCTGGGGTCAGCGGACCACCATGTCTGGGACTGCTTTTTAAATAAAGCAGTTTTCTTTTTTTCAAATGCAGCCCGTTTTCCTTCTAGGAAAACGGGATACATTTAAAAAAGAAAATGAAACTTTTCAGTTTAATTGCTCTTAAAAAATATTTCCTCACATACTCACAAAGGAGAAGGGGTCCCCTGGGAACCCCTTCCTTGCGGCCGCAAATGCGGTTGCAAAACAATTGTACATGGCATGGTGACTCGCTATTAGGAAGGGACGCCACTTCCTAATAGCGGGAGTCGCAAATGCTATTTTGCGGGTCTGTGACTCGCAAAATAGCATTTGTACATGCCATTACCCTTTTTTGCAGTCGCAAACGGGAGGATCTCCCGTTTGCGGCCGCTAAAAAGTGTCATACATCTGGCCCATTGTGTACTCTATATGCACAGAATCTTTTTCTTTCTTTTTTTGAATGAATTTTGTTTTTATTGCACAGTTACTTAAAACCATTTGCAATATGACTTACATACAATTAAAAAGAAAATTAAAATCACAATTGTGTAAAAACATTCGTACAAAATGAGTTTACGTACAGCATTATCAAAACCGAATTAAAAAGATATGTTTATATACATTAATAAAACGGCGAGAATCAATTTTTAAATTAACGAACAGACATTTTGGATCCAGGGTACAAGGAGATTTTCAAGTGCAAGTTTACTGTATAAGTGCAAACACTTTTTATAACTGTAAGCTCACTTTTGTGATTCTAAAAACTTAGTTTTACACTTGTGAAATAATATACTTATATAAATATCTTTGTGTGATTAAAACTACTCCTGGGAAAAGAAGAGGGTGAGGAGGATCACTCCAGTACCAACATGTCCTGAGAGTTTGAGCACATACACAAATGTACACATCTGTGGATATTCACAAATTCGTCTCTAACTCCTCCCAACTCTGGAAAAAGTTGGACAGTCAATCCAGCAAAGATAAGAGTATATCCCTTTAAGGGGGTAAGAGAACACCCCCAAATTAATGAGGGTGAAGGTTAAAGTGTTTCTCTAAGGGGAAAATATTTTCCAGTGGAATAAAAATGCCATTACACAAATGCAATGCAATTTCCCCATGCTCGATTGTTGACTGTACCCATTCACAATTGACAATTCACAACATTTCCCAGGAGTATCTCTGTAAGCCTCCAGCTGTTGCAGGCTTTATGAATTATAAAAATGGGTAAATCTACATCCATGTTAATGTTAATGTTAATGTTAATTGGAACTTCTAAAGCGCATATCACCAACTGGTCTCTAAGCGCTGTGAGAGAAGGCACCTTAGCAACTCTACTGGGTAGTGCGCCCTAACTAGGCCAAGGTTGTGCCCCAGGCTTCTGTGAAAAGGATAGTTTTTAATTTCTTCCTGAAAGGGAGAAGGGCTGGTTCTTTACGGAGGCCTTCCGGCAACTTATTCCAGAGCTGGGGGATCAATGTGGAGAAAGCTCTGCCCCCCTTGGAGGAGCTCAGAAAGCGAGCGCAGGACAGTAACCCAGCATCTGAAGACCGGAGGGAGCGCCCTGGTACGTAGGTTACCAAGCGTTCTTTAATATATGCTGGGGCCTGTCCATGGATTGCTTTATGGGCTATACATAGCCCCTTGAATCTGGTTCTCTGCTTCACTGGGAGCCAAAGTAGCTGCTGTAGTAACGCGGTAGCATGGGCCCTCCTAGGGAGCCTGAAAATCAGTCTGGCAGCGTCGTTCATGACTACCTGGAGTTTTGTTAGCTGCTTCTCTGGAAGGCCAACATACAGTGAATTCCCGTAGTCTAAACGAAAGATAATCAATGCAGTCACTGCCATGCGGAGTGCTGTGAATGACAGGAGAGGGGCAAGTTTTCGTAGCAGTCTTAGCAGCCCCACGCATGTTCCCACTATGGCAGAAACTTGGTGGGACATGGAGAGTTTGGCGTCTAATTTTAACCCCAAACTCTTTACAACTGTGGCTGGCTTTGGAGTGGGGCCCAGCTCTTGAGGCCAGAAACGGTCGCTCCAGGGGTTAGTATCTGTGGTGACAGCCAAAACCTCAGTCTTATCGGGATTAATTTTGAGGGAGTTAGCTGTCATCCAGTTTACATGTGAGGGCAAAACTCCAGATGTAGATTATCTTTCTTTCAAGAATTTGGCCCATTGCGTCTTATACAATGCAGAATTTAAATATAACAATTTAATTGTAGTTAATCATAAGAAATATAATGTCAAACAATTGATATCCCATTGGAAATCCACGAAGATCCACTACGAGAATACCACACCATGTTCTCCTAGACTTGTTTTAAAAATTCCACAAAGTCAAATTTTTATTTCTTTCAGACCAAATAAAAATGAGTGGTTTGGGGTTTTCTATCCATTTTCTATGCATGAGATGCACTTCAGTAGTGGTGACTGGTATGAGGGACATGGAGGTAGTGTGCGTTTAAGTGACCAAATAGCGAAATAATGTTACTACAGAATATGCTTATGCTTTCTTGCCAAATAATTTAGTTCACCCTGCTGCATAATTCCAGTAGCTCTGGCTATTTAAATACAATAAATATTGGAACTTTAAAGGGAGATGTTGAATTGCTGTATTCAGTTAAACAAACGCTAGATTCCTGGAACAATCTACAAAATACATAACTATTTTCCCAAAAGTATGGTACAAAATAACAGTAAAGGCATGCTCAGACTTTGTGCACTTCTTAAATACTGTACATTATTGCTTAAACGGAGCCATACCGTGGGCTCCATTTCGCCTGTTGCCTTTTTGGATATTACTGGGAACAGGTTCATTTAACTGAACCAGTACAGGCGAAAATGCAGTGTTGCTGTTTTTTCTCTGATCACTCAACAAACACCCTGTCAGCCGACTTCGTTTGACAGGCAGGTGACTCAAGGTTGCTTTCTCCTATGAAGTGACCCTGCATTGCTGTCCCCTACTACACAAAGGCCCCAGGTAGAAGTGAACGACTGCCCAATGAGCTTTCTGAATGGAAGCGAGGTGGAAACTGACACTAATGTGTCTTGAAAAAATTAGCCATTTTCGCAGGAGTACACACATACACATATCGATTAAGGTAATATAGTTAATTTACTTTAAAAGAGGGTCTCTTAACTGTTAAAGTTCTTTATTCACTTGAGGCCAGAATGTCTCATTCATAAACATTACAGCTACTTTCTGGTTTTTCATGCACACATTGAATCAGCTTTCCAGTGATCTACACTCGCTGCAACCATATGGCAGCATAATTTAATAAACCACATTTTCTTGGGAAATAAACAAGTTAAATTTGCTGTGGCTTCTGCCTCAAACAGTCCAGATTTGCATCTGTAAAGCATAAACCTTGATTTTTTTTAGCTCTTCCATCGGCTGAATTCCACCAGAACTGACTGTCTGGGGATTCTGAACGACTGAACAATAACACAATACCCTCCTGGTAGCTAGATACTGTCTCACTGAGAGTGTGGTGCAGTCTACGCCATGATTTCCAAGAACCTTCATTATTAATTAACAACTAAGGGCCGAATTACCTCAAACGTGCCACCTGCTGAGGCGTTTCGTATATTTTTCCACTCTGCAAAAAAAAGCAGAGTGATTATGGCTTACAAAGCGTGGATCCTCTCCACTTGGACATTCAATAAAAAAAAAAAAGGCATAGTGACCTGTACCCCATCTACTGGGCCACCACTAGTCGGTGGAAATGGCTCTGATAAGTGGAGAGGTTAAGGAGTCTTTGGGAGGCCCAAAGTGCCCTGTTCATACACTGCATAACTAATAGCTGGCTTAAACTGAGTGGTGTGAACTCGTCCATCGGTAGGCAGAGGTTGGCACACATTTACACTGGGGCTTAGCCAGTACAAATATTTTCAAACCCATCTACTGAAAAAGAGCAGTGTCCTTGGCTTGCATCCAAATCCTACCAGTGAACGGCAAAGCTCAGCCCTCTTGGTAACTAATTAAGGCCAAGTGTCGAGTGAGACTACCCTGAGTGGGGAACTACAGGAGCCAAAGTTATCTCTAAATAACAGAAAGCTCAGTGCGAACAGTAACCAGCGTTCAAAGTTAATGGACTTCATCAGAAAGCAGGGATCTAAGCACCCTTGAACAGGGGCGGCTCCTCCGTTATGGCGGAGGAGCGTCGCCCCACTGCTGAAAGGCAGGACATGAAAAATAACATGATAATAAAACAATTTTATCATTTTATTTTTCACCTACTCGGCCGAGTCTGCAGAGTCTAGGGAGGGGCAAGGCCATGCTCTGCATCAGCAGCAGCAAGGGAAGAGGAGTGGTAGGTGCACTGTAAGTGCGCATGTCAGTTTGGGCGGCCATCTTAGGACAGCCAAACAGGCATGCACACTTACATTTCTCCAACCCAGCTGTCTTGCACAGCCGGGTTGGAGAAGAGGCACAGGCTCCCTGTCCCTAATTGAGCAGCATTTCGGCCCACTCTACCAATCATGACGCTTCTCTCATGCTGGGCAACAGCATGAGAGCAGAGTTTGGATTGGGTGGGGAGGGGAGGGGAGAAGAGGAGCACCGAGGTGGCGGGAGCAGAGAAGCACCGAGGCGGCATCTGGCAGTGGCATGTAAGTTCTTCTTTTATTTTTTTATCATTCCCTTGCGCTGCCCCACTAAGTTTTAGTGGCAGCAGCCGGCACTGCCCTTGACTTTCGGAATAGACGTCACTGAGGATTCAAAGGCTTAACTCAAAAGAGGGTGTAGAGCGAAGACTACATAAAGTACTATACAGTAAGAAAAGGAACATCAAATTACCAATATTCATCCAAGAGTTGATTGTACAACGTATTGTTATTATTAACTCACCATATTTATATATAAGCAGCAGGATAGGATCAAATGGAAACTACTTTCCACAACACATACCACAATATTAACGTTAGACCTGACATCCTTGGTGTGGTATTCGTCTAGACATTTTGCCTTCACACCATATTTTTGTTGAACTCAGTGTCCTGGGTCACAGGACTGTGAATGCCTTTTCTTTCTGTGGTGTTTTGTGTATTCCTTCCAGGCATATGTAGAAAAGAATTCTAGGTGTGGAGTGAGAGGGTCTTCCTGAAAGGATGAATGGGGAAGAGTTGTGCCCAAGCCTGACTACACTTTAAAGGACCCTGCCTGCAGCACACTCAAAGGAACCTGGCACTAGGCCTACCCTTGCCTTTTCCACCCTAGACAGGTTGGAGTCAAACCCAGAGGAGGGGGAAGAACTGACCAAAAACAGTCTGGGGATTTGCCCCACAAAAAGGTTGATTTAAAGTCACTCTTTCTCTGAAGAATGCAGAGCAGTATTCCTATGATAAAGACAATACATTAAAGTACAAGCCATTGTGGAAGGGTTATTTCAACTAGCCACTAATCTGTGCCTACAACATTGCTTGGCTAGCCTATTTAGAGATTTCTGTATCCATCTAGAAAACATAAAGGACAGATCTTCTATAGCTTTCCAAGAATGTTGCAAACATTTGCAAATAACTATTCTATCTAAGGGTGGCTTGTAAAAAGAGCCTAAATCCTTCAGTGAAAAAAGCGATATGAATTTTAACACTTGGTGAAAATGCCGTACCTTCAAACTAGTCACAACTTTTTGCTAGAAAAATGTATACTCAAAATACGAATGATGAGTGAGTTCATCTGGTACAATTTTGTGTAAAGCATTACCCTAAACGCTGCATCTGTCTTGGAGGATTGGGCAAACATGTTGCACGTCAAGTTGAGGTTTGTGGCAGAGACCCATTGTTAGAAATGGGATTTCTGGTTGTCTAGGGCATGCGCCTAAGCCAGGCAGAAACCACCACTCTAGTCAGGGCAAGGGAGTTACACACCGAAGATAACCCCTGCTCACCCCCTTGGTAGCTTGGCAAAGCAGTCAGGCTTATCCCAAGGGCAATGTGTAAAGCGTTTGCGCAACACACACACACAGCAGCGACACCCTAGGCACACCACAAAAGAAACTCCACACAAGGTTATACAAAAAAATAGCCTTTGCATTATCCACAAAACACATCAGAGCATAATCACAAATGTACACTGTGCCATCTGGCACTAGGTATTACTTCACAAGGGATTATAAACATTACAGGGCCAATTGGGCCACTGTCATCACCATTAGAACAGGTAAGTAATAAAACAAACAGTAACTACTGGTAAAGGCTCCTAGCATAACCACATTATGCATCAATCACCTTTAGGCATAAACCACATTAGGCATAAACCACATTAGGCATTTATCCTAAATCAGCAGTGCACCATAGAAACACTAACAAGGTGCATACATCATCTTAGGGCCTTGCGCCTCACCAGAACACAAGGTGATCCCAGGCCAACCGGCCTTCCTCGGGGGCCCGTCTTGGGCTTCCCCGTAATGCCCCCTGTCCACAAAAGTCAGGGCTCTATGAGCACGTGGCTTCCACCAGCCCGTACTCTAATGGGGCGAGAGTGCAACTCACCCTTGTTCCTCTTATACAAAGAAAGAAATGCCCCCGTCATTGCAGCTGCCCGCAATCCGGTGGTGCAGCTGTAGAAATAGCTACCAGCACCAAGAGTGCCTTGTGAGCCCCAGTCACCGGGGCTCCTCTGGCGGGCAAATCGTCAGGCACCCGCAGGCACCAACAGTGCTCCCCCCCAGGCTCCACTCACCGGGGCTTCACTGGTGCAGAAATCAGGAACCAACAGTGTGCCTGGCAGGCCCCGCTCACGGGACCTCTTCTCACCCGGTCTCCTCGATCTCCGGGGGTGCGGTCGGACCGGACGTCTCCCGTTCCAGCGCGGTCGTTAGGTCGCGTCTGCCTCGCCCGGGAATGGTCTCACGAGCCTGCGATGCGCCGGCTCTTCCCTGTTGCCAGGCCCGCCTGCAACCAGGCTTTCACTGCCTGCCTTCCGGCCTGTGCATGGGCCGTCTGCAGATGGAGCAAAGTCTCCTTCCGCTTGGCTCCTTCCCGCTTCTCGGCTTCAGGCACCGACCACAACCAGGCGTCCTTCCGACTTCGCCTGACTTCCGGTTTTTCAGGTGGGAGCCAACGGGACTCCGACTCCTTTTCCCACCACACCAGAGCCTCTTAGAGGTGTAAAAACAAAGCGCCCGACATGCGCTGCAGTGGAGAGGACCCCCCCCACAGAAGTGCAGCGCTTCCCACTCTGTTGCTCCTGGGTTGGGCCAAAGTGCCCACTACACCTCGATCAGGGAAGGGAGGCACAGAACAGTGCTCGCAAAGCGCTCACACCTGCTGACGTCAGCAAGGAACAGGCAGCACTTCTTTTCCAGAAGCGCACAGGCAGGCCAGCACAGCGGGTCTCCTGGGCAGACAGCAGATTCTCCAGCTGGCAAGCAAAGCAGCAGGTCAGTCCCCCGGTGGTGTTTCCTCCTGGCAGACCATCAGCCTGCCGGCCCCAAGTAAGCACCAAGCAGCACCAACCCTTACATGGGGTCACAGCCCTAGTACTTATACCTCCCATGTCTTTGTTCTCTGCCCCTGGCACAGGCCTAGGCCCAGTCAAAACCAGTTCTGGGGGGCACTTTAGGAACATCTTTTCAGTGCACAAACACCCTCCTTTGTCAGTGTAGGCACTGGCCCCAGACACACCACAGGGGGGCAGAGCCAGCATTGTGTGAGGCAGGCCCTGTCCTATTCAGGTCCAGGTGCTACTCCTCCCACCACTCCAAATGCAGATGGGCCTATTCAGCCAAGCGCTGACTCACCCAGCCCCTCTGGAGCCACTGTACCTCCCCAGCCCCTGTCACTCCAGAGCCAGACATGCAATACACATCAGGCAGGCATAAAGACACATAGCACACAGAAATGCCAACTTCTAAAAGGGGCATTTCTAAAATAGTGATAATAAATCTGCGCGCTCCATTACGCAGCATTTATTACCACTATTCCAAACATACCAAACTTGATCCCGCTACTCTTCTCAGATCAGGAATTACCACTGAAACACTATCAGGGCCAGTATAGCCTAGGCTCCCCACCTGGTGTTCCCTGAGGGAACCCTGCAGGCCCTGAGACTGGGTTTCGGGTACCTTGGAACGCATCCCATTCTCACTCCTTCTCCGCGGAGACCGGACGTGAGACCCTACCCCCCTCCCACTACCCTGGGACCTATCTGGGCTACTAAGAACCCTTCCCACCACCCTGAGCTGGGAAATACCTGAGACGCTCCTCTTAGGGTCACTCCCCAATGCCTCCTCAGACCCTTTGGCACTCACCCAGAGGTCTGCCTCCCGTGCAAGCTCCCTGGGATCAGAGAACTCGCACTCCAACAGGTGTTGGCGTAACCCTGGAAAACAACAAACGGAACATGTGCTCTCTGACAATCAGATTGAACAGCCCTTCAAAATTGTTTGCCGTGCTACCCATCACCCAACCTTCCAGTGCATCACAACACTCATCTACAAACTCCCCCAAGACTAGTGCCCCTAAACCTCAACCTATACCCTTCAGGTGTGACACCCTCTTCCTGGGAACTAGGTACCATGCTCTGGGATCTGGGAGTGGGACTTCCTACACTGGACTCACTTTTGCTGCCGCCACTGGACCCCACCCTCACTGGTGATTCGAGACCACTAAAACTCCACTCCGGGGACTTATCCTCATGAGTTAGTTTTTCCCTGGCGAAGGCCCTCTCTGCCTCCACCATCCTCTCCTGCGCTAAGACCCTCTCAGTCTCTAGCTTTCTCTCCTCCACACCCAGCTGCGCTAGCTCCAACCTGAGCCTTTCCATCGCCAGTTGATGCTCCCTTTCTTCCCTCCTATCCACTCACTCCTCTGGGGACAGGGAAAGGGATGGGGCACTGCCCCTGCCACTGGACCCAGCAAGGGACTACCTCTCTACGGGGCCCTCACTATCTGCTGGCATCCCTGTCATTTTCTCCCTCCTCTTCAGACTCTTCAGGCCCTCCCTCAAAACCACTACTTAGGTATGCGGAGGGGTAATCTGTCAGGTCCCCCCAGGGCTCTAGGACTACTCCCCTGTGGGCTGCTTCAAAGAGGAACAGTTTTCTGCGGAAGTTGTCTTCTATTGGTATCCCCTTTCTCTGCAGAAACTCATTACCTCCCCCTCAGTGTACTCCCAAAGGTCATTCTCATTATAGATTAACCCCATCCTGGCAAGATACACAACACACAGTGCAAAACAAGAGACCTAGGCGTCTGAGCTGAAGCAAGAGTACACAATTCAAAATGACAATTTTGAGGAGAAATAAAAAATGAGGAGAAATCCCCAAACATGTGATTATCTAAATGCAGAGTTTGTAGTGCAACCAGGTGTCGCTGTGGTACTGCGCATACGCAAGTCCTATCCTCACCGCTGACAACCAATGTTAGAAATTGAATTTCTGGTTGGCTAGGGCATGTGCCTAAGCCAGGCAGAAACCACCACTCTAGTCAGGGCAAGGGAGTTACACACCGAAGATAACCCCTGCTCACCCCCTTGGTAGCTTGGCAGAGCAGTCAGGCTTACCCCAGAGGCAATGTGTAAAGCGTTCGCGCAACACACACACACAGCAGTGACACCCTAGGCACACCACAAAAGAAACTCCACACAAGGTTATATAAAAAAATAGCCTTTGTATTATCCACAAAACACATCAGAGCATAATCACAAATGTACACTGTGCCATCTGGCACTAGGTGTTACTTCACATTACAGGGCCAATCGGGCCACTGTCATCACCATTAGAACACGCAAGTAATAAAACAACCAGTAACTACTGGTAAAGGCACCTAGTATAACCACATTATGCATCAATCACCTTTAGGCATAAACCACATTAGGCATAAACCACATTAGGCATAAACCACTTTAGGCATTTATCCTAAATCAGCAGTTCACCATAGTAACACTAACAAGGTGCATACATCATCTTAGGGCCTTGCGCCCAACCAGAACACAAGGTGATCCCAGGCCAACCGGCCTTCCTCGGGGGCCCGTCTTGGGCTTCCCCGTAATGCCCTCTGTCCACAAAAGTCAGGGCTCTATGAGCACGAGGCTTCCACCGGCCCGTACTCTAATGGGGACGAGGGTGCAACTCACCCTCGTTCCTCTTATACAAAGAAAGAAATGACCCCCGTCGTTGCAGCTGCCCGCAATCCGGCGTTGCAGCTGTAGAAAAAGCTACCGGCCCCTCTCACCGGGGCTCCTCTGGCGGGGAAATCGTCAGGCACCCCCAAGCACCAACAGTGCTCCCCCCAGGCTCCATTCACCGGGGCTTCTCTGGGGCAGAAATCAGGCACCAACAGTGTGCCTGGCAGGCCCCGCTCACGGGACCTCTTCTCGCTTCGCCCGGTCTCCTCGATCTCCGGGGGTGCGGCCGAACCGGACGTCTCCCGTTCCAGCGCGGTCCTTAGGCCACGAATGCCTCTCCCCGGGATGGTCTCACGAGCCTGCGAGCCACCGGCTCTTCCCTGTCGCCAGGCCCCGCCAGCAACCAGGCTTTCACTGCCTGCCTTCCGGCCCGTGCATGGGCCGTCCGCATATGGAGCAAAGATTCCTTGCGGTTTCTGGGCTTCAGGCCCCGCCCGCAACCAGGCGCCCTTCCGACTTCGCCTGACTTCCGGTTTTTCGGGTGGAAGCCTGCGGGACTCCGACTCCTTTTCCCACCACAGCAGAGCCTCTTAGAGGTGTAAAAACAAAGCGCCCAACATGCGCTGCAGTGGAAAGGACCCCCTCTTGTCAGGGGTACAGAAGTGCAGTGCTTCCCACTCTGTTGCTCCTGGGTTGGGCCAAAGTGCCCACCTCACCTCGATCAGGGAAGGGAGGCACAGAACAGCGCTCGCAAGACGCTCACACCTGCTGACATCAGCAGGAAACAGGCAGCACTTCTTTTCCAGAAGCGCACAGACAGGCCAGCACACCGGGTCTCCTGGGCAGACAGCAGATACTCCAGCTGGCAAGCAGGGCAGCAGGTCGGTCCCCCGGTGGCGGTTCCTCCTGGCAGACCGGCAGCCTGCCGGCCCCAAGTAAGCACCAAGCAGCATCAACCCTTTACATGGGGTCACAGCCCCAGTACTTATACCTCCCATGTCTTTGTTCTCTCCCCCTGGCACAGGCCTAGGCCCAGTCAAAACCAGTTCTGGGGGGCACTTTAGGAACATCCTTTCAGTGCACAAACACCCTCCTTTGTCAGTGTAGGCTCTGGCCCCAGACACACCACAGGGGGCCGGAGCCAGCATTGTGTGAGGCAGGCCCTGTCCTATTCAGGCCCAGATGCTACTCCTCCCACCACTCCAAATGCAGATGGGCCTATTCAGCCTAGCGCTGACTCACCCAGCCCCTCTGGAGCCACTGCACCCCCCCAGCCCCTGTCACTCCAGAGCCAGACATGCATTACACATCAGGCAGGCACAAAGACACATAGCACACAGAAATGCCAACTTCTAAAAGTGGCTTTTCTAAAATAGTGAAAATAAATCTGCGCACACCATTACGCAGCATTTATTACCACTATTCCAAACATACCAAACTTGATCCCGATACTCCTCTAAGATCAGGAATTACCACTGAAACACTTATCAGGGAATCCCCAATGCATTTCTATGAGAGGGTAGCCTCACAGTAGTGAGAAACCAAAATGGCTGTTTGTCACTACAGGACATGCCACACAGTTAAGGCACATGTCCTGCCTTTTACCTACAGCGGTTCAGTGACTGAATATCGAGGGACAGAATATCGACTGTCCAGAATATCGATGCCAAAATATCGAGGGACAGAATATCGAGTCCCTATGTACAAACAGGTAAGTACTAAAATATCGAGTACAAAATATCGATGTTTAAAATATAGTTAACTAAAATATCGAATTTTTTAAATGTATTAAAAATAATATAAAAGTAATTAAATAATAAACACAATTAAATAAAACAGTTAAAATAATGTAAAAAAGCTTAAAATGTAAAAATAATAAATGTAATGTAAAAAAACAAACATAATAATTATTTTTTAACATTTATATATTTACTTAATAATATAAAATAATTATTCATGTTAATTATAAAATATTTAAAACATTATTAAAAATATATTTACATATATATATAAATAAACATATTATATAAATATAAAAATAAATAATATATAATAATTTAAATAATTAAAGTAAAAATGTTTATGTTAATTAATAATTTACACTACATTAAATATAACAAAATGAAAAACGTTGCATAGCTAAGGGAATAAAATTAGTATTCACACTCCAACAATTGCAAAAGTAGGGAATTTGTTGGATAGCGGGTGGGTACAAATTACTATTCCCACTCAAGTGAGTGGAACAGTAGGGAAAGTGTTGGATAGCGGGTGGGTAAAAATTACTATTCCTACTCCAGCGAGTGGAACAGTAGGGAAAGTGTTGGATAGCGGGTGGGTAAAAATTACTATTCCTACTCCAGCGAGTGGAACAGTAGGGAAAGTGTTGGATAGCGAGAGGGTAAAAATTACTATTCCCACTCCAGCGAGTGGAACAGTAGGAAAAGTGTTGGATAGCGGGAGGGTAAAAATTACTATTCCCACTCCAGCGAGTGGAACAGTAGGGAAAGTGTTGGATAGCGGGAGTGTAAAAATTACTATTCCCACTCCAGCGAGTGGAACAGTAGGGAAAGTGTTGGATAGCGGGAGGGTAAAAATTACTATTCCCACTCCAGTGAGTGGAACAGTAGGGAAAGTGTTGGATAGCGGGAGGGTAAAAATTACTATTCCCACTCCAGTGAGTGGAACAGTAGGGAAAGTGTTGGATAGCGGGAGTCTAAAAATTACTATTCCCACTCCAGTGAGTGGAACAGTAGGGAAAGTGTTGGATAGCGGGAGTGTAAAAATAACTATTCCCATTCCAGTGAGTGCAACAGTAGGGAAAGTGTTGGGTAGCATAGGGGAATAACTGAGTAGACCCACTCCTACAATATAATTAAAATTAATTAACAAATAATTAATTAATTAAAATATATTTACCTTCCAACATTTTCCCCTATAAACGTCACCTCCAATAGTGTAAAATATTAATGAATCAACATAATTAATTAACATTTAATTAATTAGCTAATTACAATTAACAATGAAATGAATAACCATCATTTCTAAATTAATTAACACAACACTATAAAATAACTTTGAATAAATAATATTTAAAAATTATTAAAATTTGAATTAAATTTAACTTAATTCCCACCCTACTCCCTATCAACACTGAACACACTACCAAAAAAATGTACATAATTAACATATTAATAAATTAATTTTTAATAATTAATATGTAATTAATTACCAATTAATAAAAAAAGTAAACAATTTACATAATTATCAATTAATTTAAAAAGATTATTATTCACTTTTTATATATTTAATAATAAATTAATTAACTTAATTAACAATAGTAATTATTAAACAATAAATTATTAATTAATAAATTATTATTTTTTTTAATTTAAATTAAATTACTTCCCACCCTATGACCCTATAAACCCACAACCCGCTACGGAACTAATATACGCAGAATTTATTAAACAATAGTTATTATAAAACACTTAGGGGCCGATTCCGATTCGGGCCGGAAATCTCTCCGACTGAGCCGGACCCGGAGAGATTTCCGACCGAATCGGACCCGTGCAGCCCGACCGAACGAGTACGATGCGTACGCATGCAATCGGACTCGATTCGGTCGGACTCCCATTGAAGTCAATGGGAGCCGGTCGGACAACGCGTACGCGGGCTCCCATTGACTCAATGGGTGCGAGGCGGACAAGGGCGCCCCCTACAGCGTGTACGCGGCGAAGCGACTCGCGCCGTACACACACAGGAAGGGGGGACCCATGGGTCCCCCCTGTGTGCGACTCGCGCGGCTACGCGTACAGGGGGGTCCGACACGAACCCCCAAAGAACGGCTCCGACTGCTCTTTCGAGCCGGAGTGCGCGGCTCGGTCGGACTGCTAGCGGCGCGCATCGTACTTACCCGGCCGGGGAACGTCTCCATTGCGCGGTGCGAGTCGAGTCCGAGCGAGTCGGTCGGTGCGGTTAGACCCGGGAAGGAGTCGGTCGGAGCGATCGGGACGCCCGGACGAGTCGGTCGGCGATTTCGCATCGTACTCGCTCGCCCGGACGTGCGTACGAATCGGTCGGGAAATAGGGCTCCGAATCGGATCCGGTTAAGCCGAATCCGATTCGGAGCTCCTACCGCCGAGATCGGAATCAGCCCCTAAATTATTAATTAATAATTTATTAATTTTTATAATGTAAATTAAATTACTTCCCACCCTATTCCCCTATAAACCCACAACCCGCTACGGAACTAATATACGTTAAAATTATTAAACAATATTAATTATTAAACACTAAGGGCCATATGTAGGTAATTTCTATTTACCGATTCCTAAATACCGAATTTTACCGATTCGGTATTTAAGAATCGGTAAATAGAATGTAGGTAAACATTCGGTAAATTTTACCGATTCGGTAATATTCGTTATTACCTATTCGGTATTTACCGAATCGGTAATAAGGAATACCTTCCCATTCATTCCTATGGGCCTGGAGGCCCATAGGAATGAATGGGAAGCCATTCACTATTACCGATTCGGTAAATACCGAATCGGTAATAGGGGAGCATATTCAAGGGTGGCAGGGTGTCAAATTGACACCCTGTTGCACCCCTGAATCGTGCATGTGTGCACATGTGGCGCACATACATGCCCTAAGGGCATGTATGTCTGCCATATGGCACTTTTAAAAAAGCACAAAATTGCTTTTTAAAAGGTATTCGGTATTTACCACCAACTTGTAGTTGGTGGTAAATAACGAATCCTTAAACCAAAAATGCACTCACTTGAGTGCTCCCTACATAGGATTTAAGGAATCGGTAATTTACCGATTCCTTAAAATTACGAATCGGTAAATTACCGACTCCTTAAATCCGGCCTCCTACATCGCAAAGGGCTAAATACCGGTCGGTAACGGGAAATTTACCGATTTTCGGCCGTTACCAACCGGTATTAGCCCACCTACATATGGCCCTAAATTATTAATTAATAAATTATTAATTTTTATAATGTAAATTAAATTACTTCCCACCCTATTCCCCTATAAACCCACAACCCGCTAGGGAACTAATATACGCAAAAATTAATTCACATAAAATCCATTACCTTAAAAAAATTGTAACATACATTAAAAAATATTATATATTTTTAACACATATAGTAACATATAAAACAATTTAAAAAAAAATCGATATTATAAAATTCGATATAATGACATTCGATATTACTTACCTATATGTCGATATTTTTTCCAACTATATTATGTCTTTTCTATATTCTGTCCTCTCGATATTTTGGACTCGATATTTTGTCCTTTCCATATAAAAAATTCGATATTTAGGGGCCGATTCCGATTCGGGCCGGAAATCTCCCCGACCGAGCCGGACCCGGAGAGATGTCCGACCGAATCGGACCCGTGCAGTCCGACCGAACGAGTACGATGCGCACGTATGCCATCGGACTCGAGTCGGTCGGACTCCCATTGAAGTCAATGGGAGCCTGTTGTACAACGCGTACGCGGGCTCCCATTGACTCAATGGGTGCGATGCGGACAAGTGCGCCCCCTACAGCGTGTACGCGGCGAAGCGATTCGCGCCGTACACGCACAGGTAGGGGGGACCCATGGGTCCCCCCTGTGTGCGACTCGCGCGGCTACGCGTACAGGGGGGTCCGACACGGACCCCCAAAGTACGGCTCCGACAGCTCTTTCGAGCCGCAGTGCGCGGCTCGGTCGGACTGCTCGCGGCGCGCATCGTACTTACCCGGCCGGGGAACGTCTCCATTGCGCGGTGCGAGTCGTGTCCGTGCGAGTCGGTCGGTGCGGTTCGACCCAGGATCGAGTCGGTCGGAGCGGTCGGGACGCCCGGACGAGTCGGTCGGCGAATACGCATCGTACTCGCTCGCCCTGACGCGCGTACGGATCGGTCGGGAAATAGGGCTCCGAATCGGATCCGGTTAAGCCGAATCCGATTCGGAGCCCTACCGGCCGAGATCGGAATCGGCCCCTTAGTCTCTACACCACCTACAGCGCACCCTGCCCATAGGGCTAGCTAAGGCCTACCTTAGGGGTGACTGATATGTAGGAAAAGGGGGTTCACAGACGTGGCACCCACTTTATGTGCCACGTCACAGTGACAGTAAACTGCGCGCGCAGGCCCTGCAATGGTAGAGGCCTGAGACAGGTTTGAAAGGCTACTTTGGTGGGTGTCGCAAACCGCGCTGCAAGCCCATCAGTAGCATTTAATTTACTGGCCCCGGGTATATGAGATACCACTTTACTGGGGACTGATAGGCAAATTAAATACGCCAAACAGGTGTAGACCAATCTTACCACGTTTTACCATAGAGAGCACATGCACTTTACACTGGACAGCAGTGATAAAGTGCCAAGAGTCCTAAAACCACCAACACCAGGCCAGAAAAAATACTAGGAGGAAGGCAAAAAGTTCAGGGATGACCCTGCAAAAAGGGCCAAGTCCAACACCCCTCATACATCACGTCTCCAGTAAGTGCAGCTGACGAAGACACATGCTGCAACAGCAGACAAGCTAATACTAGGGTACAAAAAAGCTGCTTACTCCAGTCTTGCCCGCGGCCTGTTTCTAACGCAAGACGGTCTTATGTAGAAACTCATCCATATACTACATACAGCGAGGTTTTATTAAAATGTTGCATCAATTGCTGTAGAACGATCTGTTGCTTTCCTGCTTTTTGTGTGTATATATTTTTACTCCCAGCCCATACAGTCGTCACAGGTGCATTGCATTAGTCACCTTCCAGTATTGGATTCCTAAAGCACTTTGTGTACCAGCATAACATCACTTGACCTCTCAGCTGTTGCATGGGTAGTCATAGCAACCCGGGAAGGACACTCAAAGACATTTCATTCATTCAGACGTGTGCGTCTCCAGAAGCCGAACAATGCCAGTGGCAAACACCCAGTCATGAAAAGGTGCCAAAATCATAGTGACCGCCGTCACTTTTATGAGTCAAGACGATGTGACAAACGAACTGAAAAGTCTTTGGCATTTTAGAAAAGTCAGGGCCGAGGGAAGTGCCTGGAGCTTCACGAAGTTATGTCATTTAGTTCCCGCCATCTCGCCTTTCCTTTTAGTTAATAGTAGAAATGCGCGGGAAGAAGACAAGAGAATGAAGGAAAGTCAATTCGAGTTCATGTCTTCTGAAAAATCTATTTCTTTCTAAAACTTTGTTTTTACCGTCGTATTTCTACGTCCAACCTTTAATGGAAACAAAAGTACAAATCAGAGTATTTGAATATTTCACCTCACAGGCTTCTCAAAAAGGTATCAGGGTAGCTAGTGCACCACCTGAAGCCATGATACAACTGTCCTTGGCACACAAAGGACACATCCAAACACTGCCTTCGCTCACCTATGACACATTGCTTCTTGCTTGTAACATCACCCACATTGGTGAACATGCTATCTCTCCTCTCCCTCCCTAGTGTCTGTGCACCATCTCACACCTCTCTCTATTCCACCATTATCTCCTCATATAGCTAAACCACACTCCTCCTCACCTGGCTTTAAGGAGGGGGGTCAAGTGAGGAAGAGGGTGTGGCGTAACGGCCAGAGTTGCCGACGTTGGAGCTGGGGAACAAGGCTCGAGTCTCGGCGTCGGCTCAACATCATGTGATTCTGGGCAAATCACTTAATCTCCCCGTGCCTACCACAACATGAATGTGTCCTTGTGTGACTTAACTGGTGCTCATGTAAAGCATTCCAATACCTTCGGGTCGAGTTTGCGCAATATAAAACTGCAAAAAAAAATAAAGTGAATGATGTCACAGTAGTTCTCAAAACCCATCCGACATCACCAACTAAAAGAACATTCCAGAATGCCTTGTGCTGGGGATTGTTAGTGATGCAGGGCTGGGTAAAGCAAACAGTTATTTTCTCTTTACTGGATAGCTCTTTAAGGCCACTATGCTACGCCGTTTTCTTTCTGCTTGACTCGAGGTGATGAATGCCTTCCCTCTCTAAGCCATGGACAGGTTTCATGAATGCATGGAGAAATGAATGGACCAGGGAAGAATAGCATTGCCTTCTATATAGTCACAGACAAGATTGTTATAATCTACCACCAAGATGCTTACGTTTTTGAATGTTTATTCAAGGTCAATATTGTGCAGTGCTCAAACATCTAGAAACAGTATGCAATACAAATGTGACAGCAAAGATTGCAAGATATGAACTGCATTATTGATAAAACATATTGTTTCTCAGGATGCAAATCAATTTTTGCCCGGAGTTCCACAGGATGGTTTGTTTGACTTTTTTCTATCCACCTTGAAAGAGGGCTAGCAGGGTGCCAAGATGGCTGCTATCCCCTGGGGCTCCACAAGGGGCACCCATCATCTTTACATGACGGGCCATCTGGGGGAAGTGAGAGGCCCTAAGATCAATGATACAGACGGTGTCTGTTAGTCTGACTTTCAGTTTTGATAAGAGGACGAGTTCCAGGCAGCCGTGTAACATTTCCCTAGGCCCAAATGAGAGACTGCGCTGGTGTGCGGAGCAGGGAACATTCCTGGCACAGCCACAGCAGCCCTATCTGAGGTACACCGGGATGGGTTGCAGCCTGGGAACAGTAGGCGCACCACCTCACACCATCTCGGCGAGTACTGTTGTTCTGCCTGGGGGGGAAGTGCAAAGTAGGATAGGGTAATGTGGGAAGATATATCAACCCTCCCTTCGCTAGGCCTGCATGGCAACGAGGCTGAGGAGGAAGCAGTGACCTTGGCACTTAGCCCTGGGGATGTTGTCTGGTTGAAATCCTGTAATTTGATGCCATAGCCCAGCAAAAGCCTTGTGTGATCCTCTGGCGGAACCCTTGGTTGGCATCAGTGAGAACTCCTCCATATGAAGAAGGTGGACATCTTGAAGTTTTGGCTCTTCATGACTGTGAACGGGTCATTTCGTGCTGAAACTCTGCCATCCGCAAACATCCAGCAATGCAAGACCTGCACTTTGACCTCCAGCAACGATGGCCCGTGACAAATACCAACGTGAAGCTCCAACGATGACCAGCTCTTCGTGCTACTGACATGACTGTCAGCGACGCTCGACCTGCTCTTCGCGCCATTCTCCTCCAATGCAAACGGAACTCTTCAGTCTGGACTTGAGACGGTAACCTTTCAGTGGGATTAACCCGGTCCCTTTATGCAACCCACACTTCATCGCGGTTGGTCTGAACTTGTGACTTTCCCCAGATAACCGCGAGTGGCGCTCTCTGTCTCTTGTTGCTATTTTCAGATAAAATTGCATGTCTCTGGTTCTACTGATTGGATTGTTGTCATTCTGGTATCATTTTATTTACTAAAGTCTACTCTATTTTTCTAAATTGATTTAGATTTTTCTTGTGCTGTTTTTTCACTTTATTACTGTTCGTGTACTGCAGAAATACTTTACACATTGCCTCTAAGTAAAGTGTGACTCCTTTTCCAACTATTTAAACTCAAGCAACCTACCCTATGTGCTGTTTAGGGCCTTCTCTAGTAGTGACTTGTATGTATTAAAAATATATATAAGTCAAAACATCTGACAAAACGTTTATTTTGTCAGGTCGAAATGGCAGTTTAAAACAGCAAACGCAGGCTGTAATGTAGGCCAGAGACATGTTTAAAAGGCTACTTAGCTGGGTGGCACAATAAGTGCTGCAGGCCCACTAGTAGTTTTCAGTTTACAGGCCCTGGGTATGTGTAGTACCATTTTACTAGGTACTTACATGTACCAATTTGATGAAAGCCAATGTTACTATGTTTTAGGGAGAGAGCACAAGCACTTTACTACTGGTTAGCAGTGATAAAGTGTGCAAAGGCAGCAAAAACAGGAGGATTGAAGGCAAAAAGCTGGGGTGAAACCATGCTAAAGATGTCAGGTCCAACAATAACACTTTTTTGGTAAAAGGCATCTCAGTCAGTAGTGTCAGGCAATCCTGGGGATACGGGGTGTGTATACTGTGCGAAAATAGATCTGTTTTGGATTCTGTAATGCTGTGTATTTAGGTTTCCTGCCATACATAATTACAAACTTGGTTATTCCTACAGTAGACACATTTAACTGATTTTTCATCTACATTGCAATTGACAAGGGAGGTAAAGCTGCATTGATTTTATTACCTCTTCCCGCGGCCTTTGATACAGTCCATCATTCAATCCTTATAAACAGGCTCCACCGGTTGGGCTTTCAGGACTTTGCTTTGGCTCTGCTGAGCTCGTTCTTAAATGGCAAACAACAGCGAGTAGAGATGGGTGATGTGAGCTCTGCTCCTTTCTCCCTTCCCTGTGGGCTGCCTCAGGGCTCCTCGCTCAGCCCTACACTTTTTAACATCTATGTTACCCCCCTGATCAATCTTATCCGAAGCTATGGTCTTGCAGTGTTCTCCTACGCCGACGATACGCAGATTGTGGTGTCTATATCTTCTGACATCATAAAGGAAGCAAACAACTTTCATAACTGCATGACCCATATCGCTTGCTGGATGTGGAGAAACTGCCTGAAATTGAACTCTGAAAAAACCGAGGTCTTGCTCTTTGGAAAGGACACCACCTTCTGAAACTCGTCATGGTGGCCAGATGATCTGGGCCCACTTCCAGTGCCAGTGCAAAAAGCGAGAAACCTGGGAGTTATTTTTGATACTAAACTGGGTTTCTCTGACCAAATAAATCAAATCACCTCTTCAGGTTTTTTTCTGCTTAGGTTTCTTAAGAAGACTTTTCCATTCATCCCACAGGACCTACAAAAGACAGTAATAGTGGCACTTGTCACCTCCAAGATTGATTACTGCAATGCCATATACTTGGGCGCCCGAAGCAACAGGTGAAATCCTTACAGAACGCAGCGGCCAGAATGTTCTTAAACATTCCTAAGTTTGCATCTATCTCCTCATCATTACAATGCCTGCATTGGCTCCCTGTCAGGAAGAGGATCATTTTTAAGGCACTCTGTCTGGTCCATAAAGCGCACCCGGCAGGTCCTGTATACTTTCAGAATCTGTTCACTTGGTTTACCCCTAAGAGGCACCTAAGATCTAGTTCAGCTAAAATGATAAGCATTCCTAGCATAAAGAAAACAAGATGGGGTGGAAAGATGTTCTCCTACTATGAAGGAAATCTCTGGAACTCTTTACCTTTAACCCTACACTGCCAATCCAGCCTGTTACGATTCAGGAAGCAACTGAAGACCTGGCTTTTTACTGAATCTTTCAATTAGGGGTAGCTGCTCAGTTTTTTCGCCTATAGCTCCTCACCTGATGGGTCACCGCCAGCGCTAAGACACCTTCGGGTATTTGCGCACTGTATAAGCCATTTTACTTACTTTTTTATTTACTTACATTGCCTGAAGTGCCAGGATCTTAAATCATCAATTTTAAACATTATAAAATTTAAAATAAAAATAAGTAAATAACCCCCTTTTTGCACTAAATTGCAATGGTACTCAGAACGTGCCATCGCAAAAAAGCACTTGCCTATTTTACAAAATAAAGACTGGAGTTGCTATAGTAAGATATCAGCTACTTTTAGTATGCAGTTAATATACCATTTGCACTTCAGTATCCAAAACGTACTTTCCATGCTTAAGTTTGACAAATAATTTAACGACAACATTTTAATTTAAAACTATAAGTAATGTATTAGGGGAAAAAAAGAGTCAGAAATCCAATGGCATGCTATGTGCAAACATTCTCATGGAGTGTGTAATCTTGCCCCTAGATTTCAATTAAACAGTTTTGCATCAGTGCATTTGAATATGTCAGCATTTTCATCTATACGACATAAACAGATTTTACCGGCATAGTATTAATTAATTGTTAAATAATGTATTTACTGAAACAAGGCTGGAAACAATGCAAAAGAAATATCACAGTGCTAACATCATGCACGGGCAATATAATGATAACTAATTCAATAAACACTTGACAGCTTTAACCACTGATATAATAACCCACTTTTAGACCTGGCCCTTTTGACAGGTTTATCCCCAACTTTTTGCCGTTTGCCTCCTATTTTTCTGACCCTGATTTTGTTGGCCAAAGGATTCTGGGCACTTTACCACTGCTGATCAGTGCTAAAGTACATATGCTATCTGTATAAATTGTGACAATGATTGGTTATCCATAATTGGCAGATTTGATTCACTCGTAAGTCAAAGCCCTAGTTAAGTGCACAGTGTGTCCCAGGGCCTGTAAATCAAATGCTACTAGTGGGCTTGCAGCACTGGTTGTGCCACCCACATGAGTAGTCCTGTAAATGTATCTCAGACCTACCACTATCTGTGCACACAGTTGTGTACTGCCATGTTGTCCTGACAAGAGCATCCACTTGCCAGGCCCAAACATTCCCTTTCCTTACATATAAGGCACCCCTAAGGTAGGCCCAAGGTAGCCCCATGGGCAGGGTGCAGTGTATGTGAAAGGTATGACATGTACAAGTGTGTGTGACATGTCCTGATAGTGCAATACTGCGTAATTCATTTTTCACTGTTGAAAGGCTATCTGTCCCATAGGCTTATCATTGGAGTGCGCTGTAACATTTTTACATGCGTAACTTGCAATAGGGACAAGATAGGAAAATTAAGTTTAGACTCTCTGGACTCAGAATTTATTAACACACCTTTTGGTGAAGGTGGTTTCTAAATCCTATGTTTGAAAATGCCACTTTTAGAAAGTGTTAACAAAACATTGGGTTAACCCGTATACCCTTGTGGGCTTGGGTGATATACTGTATCAAGTAGGGGAGCCTACAAGGGATATTATTTTGACATTAATTACATTTCTTGGAGGTTATACTTGTGAATGCCTTCAAATCTGCATTCCGGCAAAATAAATTGAGACTAAAGAATAATAAAATTACTCAATAATGAATTAATGTTTAAAGCAAAATAGACAACATGAGGGTATTTCTTATTTTTGTATAAATTTATATTATTAAGAAGATTGAAGGGTACACAAATCTCATAAATACATACATGATAGAAACTGAAGAGTTAGCACTAATTGATCATCATCACAAATGTAGTATAACCCATTACAACTTAAATCCTGATGAAAACAGCCTATACATTGGACATAGTTTTCATAAGCATGAAGGTTCTATGATAGATTGAAGAAATAGGTTTGAGTGTTGACGTTTCGGTCTTTTGCGTGATTCATCTATAAGACCATCTTCAGAACATGACAATTCCTATGAAGAGTACAGACCCCTTGGTAAAATTGTAGTCAGTGATCTAGTTGATTAATGTTGGAGAGTCCATTTAACATAATTTATCCAGAATATATTGAAGCTGATGTGTTGCGGAGAGGGTTTAAATTCCGAATATTTTTCAATTGTAATTATTCTTTTCTTATCAAACGCCGTCCTCGATCGATGTGTAAATCCGGCGGCTCGTCCGGCCTGCGGCGCTGCCCTATGGCAAAACATCATAAATGAGGCCCTGCATCTTTAAGATACTGTGTTGCTTTGTGCTGTTTTGTTGTATTGCATTTTGTTGCATTGCTATTTTGTTGTTGTAGTTGTTGCATTTATTATATTGGTATTGTTGTTTTATCTCTATGTGTATTGTTGCTGCTAGGTTTTGTAGCTGTGCTTCACTGTATTATTCTGTTTTCCTGTTTTGTGTGGAATTGCTGTTTTTGGATTGTATTGTTGTGCTGTCTCTTGTGTTCTTTTGACCATTTAGATTGTGCTCTGTTTTGACCTGTGTTATTTATATTTGTAGTTTCTTACTGTGGTGTTGTGGTGTGCTGTCGTGTTGCTATTGTGCTGTGCTGTGATTGGCTTGTCATTGCTTTGATAATGTTGTGTTGTTATTCTGTATTTAGTTGTGGATTGTTTGACCAGTGTGTTTGTTGACTTTTTCTTTTGCTGGGTTGTGGTATTGTGTTTTGTTATGTAGTTCAAAAAACACTGCTATGTTTCCACCCAACAGGAATTTCAACTACTGTTCCAGAGAAAATCAAGCATTTACCACTGTCAACTTTGATAACTTAGCACCGTTACAACTCTGTTTGGGTCCAATAATCTTTTGTATTTTGGTTTACTGACCCATCTAACTACTAGTGTAAATTTGAGAGATTTTACTGGTACCAATATTTAAACCCTTTAAATAGCAAATTAACACAAATGCAATTAAACATGATATAGTTGCAATAGTTCTCCTTCTAAATCTGCATTGACAACAGGAGAAGTACAAACATTGATAAAAAACATCAAGGGCAGATTTAGTGGCTGTTGGATGCGGCCATCTCCTCAGGTTCACCCCCAAATCTTTTGCCTTTTAAACTCCACGTTTTTCTGAATTCATTTTTGTTGGCTGTAGGACTCTGTGCACTTTACCACTGCTAACCAGTGCTAAAGTGCTGTTGCTCTCTCCCCAAAACATGGTTAAATTGGCTTATACCCAAATGGCATATTTAATTTACCTGTAAGTCCCTTGTAGAGAGGTATACCATATACCCAGGCCCTTTAAATCAAATGCTACCAGTGGGCCTGCAGCACTGATTGTGCAACTCACTCAAGTGTCCCAGGCCTGCCATTGCAGCCTGAATGTAGTTTTGAATTGCCATGTCGACTTGGCATTTAAATCCCCTTGCAAGTTTTAAACTCCCCTTTTATTACATATAAGTCACCCCTAAGGCAGGCCCTATGTAGCCCCTAAAGCAGAGTGCTGTATAATTAACAGGTTGCACATGTACTTTTAAGTTTTACATGTCTGGTAGTGAAAAGATCCTAAACTCGTTTTTCCTACCCCTCCCATAGGATAACATTGAGGATTCCTTATTGCATTTAATTAGCTGTAATTTCCAATTGGGAGCTGTTAGAACTGGGGGTTTCTAGTTGGCTGAGGTAGGTACCTTAGCCCAAAATGGGACCCTTGCTTCTAGTCAGGGAAAGGAGGGACACCCTCTTAGATAACCCCGGCTCACCCCCCGGTAGCTTGGCACGAGCAGCCAGGCTTATCTCCAAGGCAATGTGTAAAGTATTTGCAACCACACTCCCAGTAACACAGTGATAACACCATAAATGGACACCACACTGGTTTTATAAAAATAGTGGTATCTTTATCAAAAAGAAATATGATGAGACCAAACGATAAAAATCCAACATATGCGTATTCGTAATATTTCACTAGGCCGGTTATTAGGCCAACAATCACTTGTAGGTTCTTGCGGTATTAATGAGCAGTTCACGATGATCTAATACAATCCTAATGCAATGCTATGCAGTTCGTAATGCAGTTCGTAATGTAGAAATAAGACAGTCCTTAAAGCAAGTACTAATGCGAATCGTAGAAGCACGTAATAATGCAGTTCGTAATGCAAGTACTAATGCGGATCGTAAAGCAAGTAATAATGCAGTTCGTAATGCAAGTACTAATGCGGATCGTAAAGCCAGTAATAATACAGTTTGTAATGCAAGTACTAATGCGAATTGTAAAACAAGTACCAATGCAGTTCAGCACCGATCGTGGTGCTTGTGAACGTCTCTATGCCACTCTTGGCTGACTCGCGGTCAGCGGCTGCCAAAATAAGCCCCCAATACTGTTACAAAGGAAACAACGTGCAGCTCCACAATCCGACCCCGGTACTGCCACTCCTCGGCGAGTACGGGCCGCGATACTGACTTGAGCGGAGGCTTGCGCTGCTAAGATGGGAAAGGCCGAGAGCGGTCTCTCGTAGCACGCCCTCCGCCCCAGGCGGCAACACACGCACGCTCGCTGAGCGTTACCTGAGGGGGTGCAGTCTCTCTCTCCTCTCCTCACAGCTTGGGCACCACGCTGTGTGGCTTCGGGTTGGCGGCGGCTGCTCCTCGCAGTGAGAGTCTGGCTACCAGGCGACAGCCTCGCAGCTGATCTGCTCCCGGCGCGACTCCGTTGATCTTGGGCAAAGGCAGGCTCGAGCCGGCGGCGGTGACTCCTCACGGCTCCCCCTTGGGACGACGGTCCGGGCCGATGGCGATAACGATCACAGCACTTCTGGTCACGCTGTCGATCTAAGCAGGGCACAAGACTGCTCCGGGGCACACAGTCACAGGGCAAGTCTCACAAAGGTTTCAGGCTGCAAAAAGCACACGCACACAGCATCGCTGAGACACACTTGGAAACTTTCACCTCACGGCTCCCCCTTGGGACGACGGTCCGGGCCGATGGTGATAACGATCACAGCACTTCTGGTCACGCTGTCGATCGAAGCAGAGCGCAAGACTGCTCCGGGGCACACAGTCACGGGGCAAGTCTCACGAAGGTCTCAGGCTGCAAAAAGCACACGCACACAGCGTCGCTGAGACACACTTGGAAACTTTCACCTCACGGCTCCCCCTTGGGACGATGGTCCGGGCCGATGGTGATGACGATCACAGCACTTCTGGTCACGCTGTCGATCGAAGCAGAGCGCAAGACTACTCCGGGGCACATAGTCACGGGGCAAGTCTCACGAAGGTATCAGGCTGCAAGAAGCACACGCACACAGCATCGCTGAGACACACTTCGAAACTTTCACCTCACGGCTCCCTTTGGGACGATGGTCCGGGCCGATGGTGATAACGATCACAGCACTTCTGGTCACGCTGTCGATCGAAGCAGAGCGCAAGACTGATCCGGGGCACACAGTCAAGGGGCAAGTCTCACGAAGGTCTCAGGCTGCAAAAAGCACACGCACATAGCATCGCTGAGACACACCTGGAAACTTTTATGTTCCTGAGTTTCCACAACAGGGAGCCAGCTCCTCTCGGGCCCTTGGAGACAAGCTACTTCAGGACACAGCACACAGCAAAGTCCTTTCAAGCAGGGGGACACAGCACACAGCAAAGTCCCTTGTCCTCTCCTTAGTCAAATCAGCAAACTGCAGGCCAACCCCAGAACACACAGCAAGGGCAGTCCTTCTCTTCAGTCTCTTCAGCTGTTCTTCCTTGGCAGAGGTTCCTCTTGATCACGAATTAGTTTCAATCCTTTTTCAGTCTGGATTGCAGTCTTGAGTTCAGGGGTTTCAGCTCTTACATTTATACCCCTAAATGCCTTTGAAGTCTTTGTGTTCAGGGGAGCTCTGAGCCCGGTCCAAACCAGTTCTGGGTGCCTTCCTGCCAGTGCACCTCTTCTTTCTTTGATAGTGGGGGTCTGGGCCTCAGACACTCTGCAGGAGGTGGAGCCATTCCTTTGTGGCAGCAGCACAGGCCTCTTCGCATCAAAGGGGCTACTCCTCCCCCTATACCAAATGCAGGCAAGCCTGTGCTATCTCAGCTACCCCTCTCTGGTGTCAGGACACTCCCCAGACCCTGTCACATCCAAACCCAGACAGGCAATACACAACCAGACAGAGACACACAGGATGGTTAGGACAAGAAACCAGCCACTTCTAAAAGTGTGGTTTCTAAACACACAATTTAAAAACCATCTTCATAGAAAGATGTGTTATCAAATTCTGAATTCAGGCACACTAAACTTCATCCCTCCATCTTATGCCTATGGGAAGATATGCTGGAAACATGGGACCCAGCATTCCCTATTCTGTCCTATGGGCAAGATGGCCTTGCAACAGTGAAAAACGAATTTGGCAGTCTTTCACTGTCAGGACATGGTACACACCTCAGTACATGTCCTACCTTTCACATACACTGCACCCTGCCCAGGGGGGTACCTTGGGCCTATTATAGGGGTATCTGATGTGCATAAAATGGGAAGGGTAAGGCCTGGCAAGTGGGTGCACTTCTCAGGACAACAAGGCAGTTATCAACTGCGCGCAGGCACTGCAGTGGCAGGCCTGAGATCTCTTTTTAGGGCTACTTGTGTGGGTGGCACAATTAGTGCTGCAGGCCCACTAGTAGCATTTGCATTACCAGCCCTGGCACACATAGTGCACATTACTAGGGACTTTACTAGTAAGGCAAACATACCAATTATGGACAACCAATTACCATAACAATTTACACAGAGAGCATATGCACTTTAGCACTGATCAGCAGCAGTAAAGTGCCCAGAGTCCTAAAACCAACAAAAACAGGTCAGAAACAATACAGGAGGAAGGCAAAAAGTTCAGGGATGACCCTGCAAAAAGGGCCAAGTCCAACAGGAGCAGGTAGCTGTGTTCAAGTTTGATGTCTTTGGAAGTGTGGTGAAGAGTCCTATTTAATGGTAAAGTCAGATTTGAGAAGGTTAGCATTTTTCTGCTCTTAGCCCTTTTCTGCCTGTAGCCTTGCCTGGGTCACATGACTGGGTGAAACTGACAGACACACTTTTGTGAATTCCCCCAGACAGTCCTACAATAGAAGGATTAGGTGTGCCTGTATGGGCCATCTGCTGACAGGATGTGGGGGCGGAGCAGAGCATAGCCCTCTTATAATTGAATAGCCAGTGCTCTGCCTTCACACAAAGGGTCTAACGACCCTACATTGTTACTGCAGCTAGCTTGGAGCCATGGCAGGGGAGGAAGGAAATTCCATGCACTTCAAAGTCACTGTCTAGAAGCTTCTCCCACTTTGCAGAACCAGGGCACCAGAGTATAAAAAGAGGACCTCAGACACCAACTCTTCCATACACTTCTGGACCTGTGGATACTCTACCAGGAAGAAGGACTGCTGTGCTCAATACATAGAAAATAGTTTCACACGCTGAAGTTTCGCAGTTACGAACAATTCCACAAACTTTATATGCCACGAGAAGTTGGGCCTATCCTACACAGGGGACCAGATGACAATTGCATCACTCCCGTTATGGATTAACTGTTGGCAAAACCTGGAAGCAAGTGTGGTGAGAGTATGCATGTTAGACTGCTTATCTTTGGATAACACAAACAAGATATCTTGGCTCATGTACATAAAATCTGCCTTTCATAAATTGGGCCTTAAAGAGATGTTTGTGCCCCCAAACAATATGCCATCAAATGATAAGTCTATTGTTAAATCTTGCCATGAGGTCTATTGTTTAGAAGTGAGGCTAAGTGGTGCCTCAAACATGAAAACAGTAGAGCATTACCTGCACATTTCAACTGTTAAATTTATTGATCCATATTTGGGTGGATTGAAAATGCACAATATCGTCTTCTTTCAACATATTTTAGATTAAACCTAATCCATTTTTAAGTAGCTTTTCCTACACAATGTGTGGCAGCAGGATTTACCACCATGTCTGTGTAATAATGTCACAAAGTAGAGTACAAGCCACTTTATTTTATGTTGCCCCTTTTTGGTTCCTTTACTGTGCAAGGCAGAGATTAACCATTTCCTGATAGCAATGGAATTTTTACCAAGATTAAGCACGGCAGACACATGTTTTTCAGTCTTAAACTTTATTAGAAAAGCAATTCAGATTAGAAATCGCTATGAGTCTGTAAACCTCTTATTGAATGCTTAATTCTATCATTGTTTCTGTGTTTTAATATTTTTAAAATTCAAGCTTTTTAAACGTTTTAACGACTACAATTGCCTTTCATGCCCAAATGGATTTATGTTAATATACACTGTGATGTTTTCATGTTTTTATGGCAAATTTGCCGAAATAAAGATGTTTGACTGACTGACTGCTCTGTGCCAAGCTACAGAAGTGTTGAGCACAGATTAATTTACGGTTGCTTTGGGCCTCACCCTGACAAGGATTGTGTTTGTTGCTTGACCAGGGCTCACACCCCAGTCAACCAACAATCAAATTTCTCACAGTGGCCAAATGTGTGTAAACTCGAACCACAAAAATGGTTTAAGAATTTAACGAACCTCAAGTCACCCCCACAGAAACTCAGGTTTGTTCTGCTGACAGCTGAGCAATTAATTCATACAGCAAGGCAGCTCAAAGTAGGAATCTCATTAAAGCTTGGCTCAATGAAAATATGCTAAATCATAAAGTATCTTAAAGATTTTAAATATATAGACCACAGTGAAATCTTTACACGTTTCACTGTACCCAAAGCAGAATGGAGAAGTTTCTTTTGGTTTCCAATCATATCAGTTTATGTGAGTATAAGCGCCATCTGCCATAGGGCTACCTTTGTGCAGATGCCAGGCTGAGTCATACAACAGTCTTTCTTACCATGCACATGTAAACGTGTGTGCGCATCTGTGTATGTGCAACCTTTTCTTAGCCCTCTACCCCAACTGCACACAGCAGCAGACCTTACAGGTTACAGTAATGGAGGTGACTCCCTTAAGAGGTTTCACACCACAAAAGAAGTCCAAAATCCAGAGGTCCAAAAGTACGACAAGCTGGTTGTCACAGGTTAGAACACAACCTTCTTTCATGCCTTTTCATCATTGTTCTTCTTTAAATGCTGTTTTTATTTTCTGCAAAGGCCGGCTGAGATGTCTTTAAACACAGCGAATGTTATAACATTCATACAATGTTTTCAAAGATATCAAAACATTTTTAAATTAAGCAAGTGTAATCTTTTTTTTATTTTTTTATAATTCTTTTTATTGAAAAACAGGACTTGACACTCAGCAGGAATGTATACATTAGCAATGATGACAAAACGATGACACAAGGTAGGCATCAGATACATAAGCACTTAAGCACGCCATACAATAATCACAGTTCCCCAATTCTCTGACCCATTGCTCCGATGTCGTCTCTCGATTGCGGGGGCACACATATCCCTCCCCTATAATTGTTACATTTCTCCCAGATCTGTGTCCATTTGGTGGGGCACCCCCTAGCTTCGTATATGGTCTTTTCTGTAATCATACACCAATCCATATCTTTACACCAATCAGCTAGACGCGGTGGGTCTCAGGCTTTCCACTTGCGCACTATATTTCGTTTAGCTACCATCAGTCCCAGAGTCACCCATATTTGCTCCTTGGAACTCAAGTCAGTCGGGCCCCAGACATTCAACATACATAGCTTGATATTGCAATCAATCTTTTGCCCCAACACTTCCTCAACGCGACCCGAAACTGCCAACCAGTACCTTTGGATAGTCATACACTCCTAGAGCAAGTGGATGAAAGTGCCCTCTTGCCCACATTTTCTGGGGCACCCTCCCTCGGTGCAATAGCCCATTCGCACCAGCAATGGGCCGGCTAGGTAGGACCTATGCAATTCCTTCAATTGCACTAATCAGAGCCTGGAGGAAATGGCCACTTCTCTAGGAGAGGCCACCGCTGCGGTCCATTCTTCGTCGTCAAGCCCAGCTACATCATAGTCCCAATTTGCCCGAAGCCGGAGCAGTGGATCCGCCGTGTTATTGATCAGTTTTTTATAAATAAGTGATATGGCCTTCTCCGGCAGATCCCCATCTAGGACCCTATCCTCAAGCGGGGAGGATTCAGGTAGTGATTCTCCCCTGGACAGCACGGCTAACAAAGCGTGCCTAATTTGCAAGTATCTAAAATACTCAGTGCCCGCCAGTTCATGCTCCACTTGTATACTCAGTGCCCGCCAGTTCATGCTCCACTTGTAGCTGGGCAAGAGGAACCACGTCGCCCACCTTCCACAAGTCTCCCACTCTTGAGATACCTATCAGGTCCCACCAGTCAAAGCCCTTTGTGTGAATCAACTTGCCCAGCTGTTCAGTGTACCAGAGTGGTGTGGCCTGTGTAATCTTATCTTCTCAACCCAGTCTCTTCGTGGCGCCCTCCATACCTGAACCGCGTGTTCCATGGGCCCTGTCAGTTTTGGTTTTACCGAACGTGAATATATTGCCCCTTCAAAACTACCCCCAGGTAGGAGCCACCTATCAATCTGGAATGCGGGGTCGTCCTGCGGTTTGTAAGTGCACTGGTTAATAGCTGCGAGGTGGGACGCCCAATAATATTTTTTGATGTCTGGAAGGCCAATGCCCCCGTCGAACCACCCTAGTGTGAGCTTGTGAGTGGCGATTTGGGGTGGCCTGCCCTCCCAAAGTAGGTTGCGAACAGTACTGTTGATTTCCCTAAAGTACGCTGACTCGACCTGGTGCGGAGCATTCTGCAAGGCGTACAAGAATCTAGGGAGGGACATCATTTTAAATAGGGCTGCATGCCCCAGAAGGGACAGAGGGAGTGATTTCCAATGCTGGACGTCACTCTTGAGCCGTTGCAGGGGAGGCTGAAGGTTGCGTTCAGAAAAACGGGACGGGTCCATAGAGACCCAAATCCCCAAATATTTAAAGTCGTCTATCGCTTCCGTAATCTGGAAACCCCGTGGAAGCGAGGGCATCGTTCCATAAAGGACATAGAGCACTGACTTGGCCCAATTTATTTTGTAGCCGGCAAATCTGCCAAACACGAAGAATATGTGCAAAATCCTGTTCAGGGAGGCCGCCGGTGATGCTAAGTAGAGCAATATATCATCAGCGTATAACGAAATGCGATCCTCCCATTCCTGTGCCCACTTGAGGCCTCTGATAATGGGATCTCTCCGAACCCACATCGCCAGTGGCTCAAGGGTCAGAGCAAAAAGAAGCGGGACAGTGGGCAGCCCTGCCTGGTGCCTCTACTGAGTGCAAAGGTGCAAGATTTTCTATTGTTGACTACTACTTGGGCTAACGGTTGATGATAAAGGAGCCGAACCCAGCCAATATATCCCTGGCCCAGTCCGAGTTTACTGAGCACTGCAAACAGATAGGGCCACTCAATAGTATCGAATGCCATGGCAGCATTAAGAGATACCACCACCGCTTCCTCACTAATCGACGTGGCCCGGCTTAGTACTCCGTGAAGTCTGCGCAGGTTAAGGGAGGTATTTCTGGCCGGCATAAATCCCGACTGGTCCGGGTGAACTAATTTTGAGATGACCCTAAGTAAACAAGGGGCCAGGACTTTTGCTAATACCTTGGCTTCCACGTTGAGCAGTAATATTGGTCTATAGGAGGAGCACATATTTTTTGGTTTGCCATCCTTGTGGATAACCACAATCGTTGCTAGCCTCTGGTCTGTGGGAAGCAAGCCCACAACCTTGCTCTCCTGAAACATTTTAGTGAGATAGGGAGCAGTCTTACTCGACGTGAGTTTAAACAATTCAATGGGTAAGCCATTGGGGCCCGTTGCCTTGCCTCCGCGTAAGTCGTGGATGGCCTTTCCTACCACCGTGCTAGTTATCTCCTAGTCAAGATCAAAGCATTCCTCCTCTGTGAGTACCGGGAGCGTGATGTCTCTCAGGAAGGAGGTTGCCTCTTCCTCTGTGTGCGGAGAATGAGACATAAAAACAGTTTGGTAGTACTGTCCAAAGGCATCCGCGATTTCTTGCGGAGCAGTGAGTCGGTTCCCTGATTCCGTCTCTATCTCCACCACGACGCGGCTAGCTTGGCCCCTTCGGTCCAACCAGCCAGTAATTTGCCGGCCTTGTCGCCAACATTGTAAATTCTACTAAGTGTGGCTCTGTACTGTGTCTTGGCTGCATCGGTGGCTAAATCAGTATATTCCTTGATTTTAATGTGCAGAGCCTGTTTTACCTTTTCCGAGTCGTGTGCCCGAAGCTGCCCCTCCAACTGTAATATCTCTTCTTCCAGGCGGATCATCGCCGCTCGTTTTTCCCTCCTTGACCCCGCAATTTGAGCCAATGCTACCCCTCGAATTACCACTTTGTAGGCCTCCCACAGTGATACAGCCGAATCCACTGACCCCTCATTTTCCTGGAAGTAGAATTATGATTCACGCGTGATTTTGTCCCTTATTTGGGGGACCTTAAGGTACCATGGATTAATCGGAGCTGTTCTACCCACCGTGGGCTCCCCCCCCATCTCTAGTCGACACAGAATGGGCGAATAATCTGATATACCCCTGGCTAAGTGATGTACTTCCTTAATACTATCCACCTGATGCTCAAGAGTTAATATATAGTCAATCCTGGACATGCTACGGTGTGCCCCAGAATAAAAAGTGTATTACTGTTCCACTGGATGAAGCTTTCGCCAAGTGTCCACCAGGCCCATTGCTTCCAAGAAGCTATGAATCTGCCTTCGAGAGGGAGGCAGGACCTTCTGGGGCCAGCGGTCTAGGGAATCAGAGACAATAGAGTTAAAGTCGCCGTCGATCATCAATCTGCCCTCCGGCAACTCCAAGAGGAGACTTCCGAGGTCTTTAAATGCTTGGGCGTGTAGACCTGGCGGTACATAGATAGAGATCAGGTTAATTGTACGCCCCTCCCATGTCCCTGAGATCGCTACAAATCTGCCCAGGCTGTCTGTCCGAATGTGGTCAATCGTCATGGGGAAGGATTTCCGCAGCATTATTCCCACTCCTCTAGACCCGGACCCAAATGCGGAATGCGCCACCAGCTTAAACCCCCACCTCGACAATTCTTTACAAGCATTACCGAGTAAGTGCGTTTCCTGCAATAAGATCACGTCTGGGGAATGTCTCTTTATAAATTGGAGCACTACTCCCCTCTTGATTTTGTCCCCCAATCCGTTCACATTCCACGACAGCAATTTGAGCCCTTGCTTAACTGCAGTCCCCATCATTTCCTTGGGTGCTTGTCTTCAGTTGCGTGGGGGACCCCCCACCGGTGCCACCGGTCTGTGTTGTGCCCGCTACACCACCCACCCCGCTATACGACAGGGCATCATCGCTAAGCATGTCAAGTAGTTTGTCCCTAGTATCTACCGCCTTGTCATTCCTGTCTGAAACGTGTCTGAACTGACTTAAACTTCCTTGCCCCCCCCTCCTGACACCAATATGTGGCGGTCTTGTATACATATTTTGGTTATAACCTGAAACGGAGAGTCTAGGTGCACAGGGTCCCACCCCCTCGAACATGAACAACATTACCCCCCTCCCTGCCTCCCTGCATGGCGGTTCCGGAACCTCCTGCCACCCCAAACTTGCAGAGTGCCTATCGCCCACCCCTAAAACTGTAAGGTGCGTGTGCCCAACCTGACACCCGTTCGAGACTTTGAAGGCGAGTGTTGGAACTCTAATTCAACCTGCCCATAATTGCATCCTTATATAACAACAGGCAGTCCCCCATTGGCAGTCAATGCACAAGTTTGTGTTCTAGCTGCTGACTTGTCAATTAAGAGATTTCGACCATTACTCAGCCCTGAAGAAACGTGGCTATGGGGCCGCCCCAATTAATACAGCACATACAGACCAGTTTTCATTCAGCTCCTGTCGCAGCTGTACGTTCGCCTGGTGGGGATCTAGTTTCTAGATCACCGTGCACTTTCTCACGACCGTTTTGTTGGCCTCGGTTACCCCTCTGCCCTGCCAGGCGCCAGCCCTCAAGCCAGTCCCAGGC